>JASDDO010000016.1:108308016-108917113 GCA_030015575.1 Agapanthus africanus | reverse complement strand
AAAATGTTAGAAAAATTATGAAAAATTATGGAAAATTCTAAAATAGGGTAAATTAGTGAATTATGACATTTTTAAGTTTTTGTGATTAGTTTGACACTAATTTAGTGCTAATCGCGATTAAAATCGCTAATCGGGTTTTTTGGTAATTTTGTGCAAAACTTGCACATATCACTTTTTCTACACTTGTGTATTTTTCTAGCCATGGTTTTCATTTGGGTTTACTATTGGTGTGAGAAGGGTTGGGTTTTAAAAGAAAAGGGAAAAGAAAAGAAAAAGTAATGATGAGGGTAGGTGAAAAAGAGAAGTGGACTTTTGACTAGCACCCTTAGCCATTCTCCCATCATTTTCTTCCCTCTTCCTTCTCCTCTTGCTGCTGCTGCCCTTCCTCCATCTCCCTCCCCTCTTCAAGCCATGAATCATCTCTAAAAACACCCCAAAACATCACACTCACTTCATTAAAAATGTGCAAAATCCCTAGATCTACACATGGAGCTAAAGAAGCATGGATTTGGCCACTAGAGGGCAACTCAAGAATTTTCTTGAGTTGCTAATGAAGGTAATTTCTGAACCATTTGCTTAATTATAGCCTTTCCTATAACCCCATGTTAAGATTATATCGATATTGCGAGATATTGTGGATTTGGGGATAACCAAGTTAGGGTTTGAGGAAACTTGTGTTGTCTTGGGAAATTAAGCTCAGTATTGATCTTACCAACACCCTAGTGTTTGAATTGGAACCCCAAACCTGATGCTAGAACCAGAATACGGATTTTAGAAACTATATCGGGGGAAAAACCTGGAATCTGCCACTGTTATTGGAATCTGCTAACACCCCGAGAACCCAAAAATAATATTGAGTGGAAATTGAGATGTGCAGGAAACATAGAGGCAACACCCAAAACCCTAGCTTCCCACTCCACCTTCTGGCCGCCAAAAACTCCATTCTGGCCGCAAATTGCGGCCAGACCAGTGAGGAATCTCCTCGTTTTCTGTGCACAGCCCCATTTCATCAATTCTTGGCCCTGGGTACTTCTAGTTTTGACAGATTCTTTCTAGGGTGAAATCTGGGACATATATCCTAAGTTGTCGTTTTGGATTCGTGTTTCCGTATTCCGTATTTTTGGATTCTGAAATGGTGGAATGTGTTTTGCCTCGACTATTGTCGTTTATACGACGATATAGAGGATTATGGATGGTTTTGAAGGCGTGCCATAGGTTCTCACCTATAGGCCCCTTATCGTATCGTTTTGGAGTTTATGCGCCGTTTTAGATTGGATTTGGTTTTGATGCGCATATACGATATTTGATGTGTAGGTACCCATGAAGACTTCGGACGACAAGCGAATGCATGGTGACGTCCGCAATTGGTGATGCAAGGTGAGTAGATTATATCTACGGGGGAAAGTCGGGTGGATGGCGTATAGCACCCCCGCAGTCCGTAGATAGCTTATTATGTAGTATTGTGATATTAGGTGTATTTTGGATAATGTAGGGTTAGAAGTGACTAGTGTAGTTCATAGTCGCGAACCCTAGGATAGAATTACACCTATACACATACCCTTGTTTTTCACATGTACTTACACTGTGGTTGATGATATGTGACGACTTTGGAGATGAGTCGATATTGTGGGCTCGGTGCCCTGGGATCGGTGATTTGATACGATTCATATGTGGGATATGACTTGTGATTCTTGCGGGCTTGGGATGGTGTTTACCCCCGCATGCATACTTTACCGATGTTACCGTTTGTACTAGATATAGAGTAGTACACCCAGACCGTATGATCTGATGATGGTGATATTTGTTATGTGATGAGACAGTGAGATGTTGACCCCTACCCAGCTTTTGGGAATGCCGTACGATGATTTACCGTACGAGCTGATATTGATGATAGATCCGCACTCATAGCTAGAGGATATCTTACGATATGACATTGAGGCGGGATCACCGACTATATATCTACTTATTACTTAGACTCAGTTTTAGGTGGTTTCTACACCTACCCCTCCTATTTGACAGGATACTTAGATGTAGTTTGCATAGTAGATACTTTACTGTGCTGTTGATTACTAGATTTCCGCATGTTCATGTTATCCGCATTGCTGGCATATGTTCATTACCATGTTGTTATCATGCTGTTAGGACACTAGCACCATTATCGATGATGCGTATGTTTCACGTACACTATTTGCCGGCGCACACACTTCATCATCGATAATTGCCATGTCACTACACAGTAGTACTATTACATTCGTGATATGATGCTTCCTTCGACATATGCGCATTCCTATTCCATGTTGCATGATTTCCGATATGATTACTCTCTTTACATGTCGCATATATCATGGATTGATTGCATAGTACATCGCATTGGATTTACTGCTGGATGTTGGATTTTCATGTGATTTCTGGTTTTTGAGGACCGTGGGGTTATTTAAGAAAAGAGGCATTTTATGAAAACCCGGTACCTCGTGATATGATATTTCGGTGCGTCCACCACGCGTTTTCTCGGTGCTGAGACGTGTGCTTGAAACCCGATTCGAGGAGGTGATGTACCGTTTGCGGGTTCGTGGTGGGCCCGGTATGGTTCCCCTCGGCGAGATGATCGATGGGTTATGCCGATTGAGCCTGGAGGCGGGCGAGTACCTACCGGTGATTTTACCTGAGCTCGGCGGATATCCGGGGGATACCGCCTGGAGCCGAGAGATGGGCATACTGCCGGGGGCCGACGGGCCGATATCCGCAGACGGAGCCCAGAGATGGACATGGGTTGACTCATACTGCCGGGGCCGAGGGCCGATAGCCCCAGACGGAGCCCCATACGGATGAGGATTTACGTGTCGGTGTTTGGCACGGGTTTCATGATGAGTTTTCCACGATTTTGGTTATATCCTCGCATTGCATACATGATGCTTACTGTCAGTGGGTGACAGGTGGACGGGTTCCACATATATACAGACATGGTTCATATACAGACTGGATTTACACTTATCTTACACCAATATTAGTGGTATGGGACGCTAATATATGTGTATTGATATTATTGATATTTCTTCATTGATACTTCATGCAGACATACCTTACACTGATGACATGTTATTACCTGAGTACCTGGCACTATATACATGATTAGATGTTACCTTGCCACCTTATTACACTCAGATGTACTCTTGTGGATATTTTACTGATCGTTGACTTAGGATTATGTCTTGCATTCGATTTATCCTTGTAGATGTTTCTATTCACGAGTTGGCAACTCACCCCCGTTGTGCCACAGTTCTTGCAGGTTCTGCCGTACAGGTTCTATTGCGGCATTTCTGGCACATTTCCTTCTTGCGGGTGATTTGCTTTGGTAGGTGGATTCTTTCGTATCAGGAATCACCTTTGTATTTATTTTATTCATTGTATCTAGAAATTGTCCATCAACCAAATCTTGTATATTCTTTCAGACTCAGAGACAGTGTTGTATTATTCGACCTTAGAGTCGCGCTTAGTAGTATTGCGGTTTTCTTGCTACTTTTGAGCTTCCTTTTGATTTTGATCCTCGCCACTTGGCGTTGTATATTATCATATCTTGCGTGGTTGTGACCGTCGATTGACGAAGAGCTAGCTCCCGCTTGGGGATGCCTTTATCATGTTATATCTTGTTATTATCGTTTTACCCCATTCGGGGCCGGTTTTACAAAGGAAACTCTGCCGAAATTTCTAGAAAAGACTGTACCGTTTTTAAAATGTACATTCGGCTTAGTTATTTAAAAACCTTGATTTCAAACCTGTATTTCTTCACTTCTTTAAACCAGTTTTCTTTATTTATTCTTCAAAATGGTTTTAGATTTCTGGGCTTTTGGCTTACTTGGATTAGATGGAGTCCTATAGGCTTCATATGGTTCAAGTGCCAGTCACGTGCTCTTTCGGGTCGTGACAGCCGATGCCACCTATCAGAGGGCCATGCCGAAAATCTTCGATGATCTCATACATGAAATCGTCGAATGCTACATCGACGACCTCGTGGTTAAAAGCAAATCATACGAGGAACATCTCGAGCATCTGAAGATCGTATTTCAACGCCTTCGGCAATACAACTTGAAGATGAACCCTCTCAAATGCGCATTTGGAGTTTCCTCGGGCAAATTCCTAGGATTCATCGTCCGACACCGAGGTATTGAGATAGATCCGTCAAAGATCAAGGCAATTATGGAGATGCCCCCGCCAAGGACTCTCAAGCAATTGCGGTCTCTCCAAGGAAAGCTCGCGTATATCCGGTGATTTATAACCAATCTTTCAGGCAAGTGCCATCCTTACAGTCACCTGATGAAAAAGGGGACCCCGTTCATCTGGGATCACAAATGCCAAAGCGCGCTGGACGAAATCAAGCAATACTTGCAGAATCCGCCAGTACTGGCCACTCCGGTCAAGGGAAAGCCTCTCATTCTTTATACAACAGCCCTCGAAGGTTCCTTAGGCGCATTATGGGCACAAGTGAACGACCAAGGGAGGGAGAGAGCCCTTTACTATTTGAGTCGAGTTCTGCTGGGGGCAGAAAGCAATTATTCTCCCATCGAAAAACACTGCCTGGCGTTGATCTTCGCGATAACGAAGCTCAGGCACTATGCATTGGCACATGAAGTCTGTCTCATATCGAAGGTAGATCCTCTCAAATATTTGATGTCAAAAGACATATTGACAGGACGGCTCGCTAAATGGGCCTTGCTCTTGATGGAGTTCTCAATAACTTATCAGCCTCTTAAAGCAGTGAAAGGCCAGACCATCGCCAACTTCCTCGCTGATCATCCGATACCTGCTGATTCCCCTCTGAATTGCGAACTGCCATACGAACATGCGTTTAACACGATCGACGGAAGTGATACCCGTTGGGAACTTTATTTCGATGGAGCATCCTCCATGAAGAAGCGCAAACAAAACACCCCCATAATCAAATCGGGGGTAGGCCCCATCTTCGTAACTCCACACGTCATTTATCGGTTCGGTACTCCGTGACGGATCATCTCCGATAATGGGCCAGCCTATAGAAGCCACAAGATCAGCCGCTTCGCACAACAGCACAACATAGACTGGAGATACTCCTCAGTCTATAATCCTCGAGCTAACGGTCTGGCTGAGGCTTTTAACAAGACATTGACGAAGATTGTAAAGAAGACGGTGTCTCGAAATAAAAAGGACTGGCACGAGAGACTGCACGAAGCTCTCTGGGCATACCGAACGACGTTCAAAACAGCCACGAACACAACGCCGTATGCGTTGGTATTCGGTACAGAAGCGGTACACCCCCTCGAGATAGATCTACCCTCCCTACGAGTGACAGTTCACTACGAGCTAACGGACGAAGAAAACGCTCACCTTCTGCTTGAGGAGTTCGATGCCCTTGATGAAACCCGGCTCTTGGCGCAACAAAATCTGGAGGCTTATAAAGCAAATAACGCGCTCATACGAGAGATTGACTAGGCCGAGAACATTCCGCCAAGGCGAACTCGTGCTAGTGGTCAAAAGACATATGATCCCTAATCGCGCTAAGCGGGGGAAATTCGAGCCGAACTATGAAGGCCCATATATCATAGACAAGGTCTACCAGGGCGGAGCCTATCTACTCATGGACATGCATGGTGAAAGGCCCTTCAGGCCAATAAATGGTCGCTTCCTGAAGAAATACTACGCCTAACGAGTGACGGCCTAGGTCAATGATAGATGACGACGACTATGCCCGCTCGCTATCTTCCTAAGCCTAAACTCTGTAAGTAGTAACCGGCTTCCTTAACAGCGGACCGAAACGTCCTTAAGCTAACGACGGACCGAAACGTCCTTAAACTAACGACGGACCGAAACGTCCTTAAACTAACAATGGACAACTATGTCCTAAAACTAGCTGTTGGCCGAGATGTCGATAAACTATGGTGGATTGCAGCATCCCAAAGCTGATAAAAAAAAAAAGAATAAAAAAAAAGAAAAGAAAAAGAAAACGGTACGTCCATAAGCAAAATGGGCACGAATGAAAACCCGAAAGGGTTCCGTGAGTAAAAACAGCAGCAGGGCTACCGGCGAGTCTTGTGAAAACCCAAAAGGACGCAGCCTCGTTAAAAATAAAAAAAAAGAAGAGAAAAGAAAAAGAAAACGGTATGTCCATAAGCAAAATGGGCACGGATGAAAACCCGAAAGGGCTCCGTGAGTAAAAACAGCAGGGCTACCGGCGAGTTTTGTGAAAACCCGAAAGGGCGCAATCTCGTTAAAAGACACTTGCAAAGTCCTCTCGACCTTGTAAGGAGAAACCACCTGCGTGAGATCCTTACGACTCACAAGGGAGAAACACATTTAGGGATCCCCACGATCCCTAGGGAGAAATTACACTTGCGAGATCCTCAAGACTCGTAAGGAGAACCTTCTTATGAGACCCTCACGGCTTATAAGATTTGAAAGTCTTAAGCTACAGGGATCTGAACCTGTTCTTAAGCAGCCCCCACAACCTCCACTAATCCCCTACAAGCGGCTCAATGCTGACCCTTGTATACAATCCACGGGCGTGAATAAACATTTCCCTAACAAAGTCCCACCCGTGACTAGGGATATGTTCGCACGGTGAAAAACCCTTATGAGTCCTCTCGACTTATAAGGAGAAAACACTCTAGTAAGATCCTTACGATATATAAGAGAACATACACTTAGGAGTCCTCACGATTCCTAAGGAGAAAACGCGCCTACGAGATCCTCATGACTCGCAGGGAGAAATACCTTTATGAGACCCTTACGGCCCATGAAGTCAAAAGCCTTAGTCGACAAGATCCTAACCCTGTTCGCTAAGCCACCTTTGTTCGATATCGACAGAGGCAGATGATGATTCGCTCCTGGCAATATCCCAGTTGTAGCGGTGCTGATGCCGAAATCGGTGTCTAATCCCAAGCTTGCGGCAAAAAGGTTGCGGGCCACACATGCATACGAAATAGCCGAAATGATGCGGCAACTTGCAACAAAATCAGCAAGTAAAAATGTATGCATGCAAAATAGCCGAAATGATTGGACAACTTGCAATAAAAAATAGCGAGTAAAAATAAAATAAATAGCCGAAATGATTGGGCACCACGAAAAATAGCCGAAATGATTGGGCAATCGCGACCTTCGCGATATAAAAGCTGAAATGATAGAGCATCGCGGAAAGAAATAAAAAAATGAATGAAATTTATGCCCTACAGGTGATATCATGTCAATCCCTGTATGCAATCTAGGGGCGTAAACAAAGAGGGAATCACGCCCTTCCTCCCCAAGCTTCATCAAAAGGAGAGGCCAAATCTCAATGGCTCATAGACAGCCTAGAGATCATCTCAACATTCGTCTTATTACAACGGACACAACATCAAGCAAAGCGGAACAACGGCAACTCCCAATTCCATGACTCGGTGGTGTACAGATGACCGAGAGTCAAACTTCGAATCCGTGAAATGCGGATAAAGTCAACCCTTCCTGGTCACGCGGAACACGGATAATGTTAACTCTGACCCCGTGTGAACCATCCAGAGCGGAGCCTGGTCCTCGCCGAACAGGGCAGTGAACCCGTGTGAAGCATCCAGAGCAAAATTCCTGGCTACGTGGAACGCGGATTATGTCACTCCTGACCCCGTGGAAAACGTCCAGAGCGGATCCTGGACCTCGCAGAGCACGGCAGTGAACCCGTGTGAACCATCCAGAGTGGAGCTTAGTCCTCACCGAACTCGGCAGTGAATCCGTGGGAAGCATCTAGAGCAAAATTCCTGGTCACGTGGAACGCGAATTATGTCACTCCTGACCCCGTGGAAAACGTCCAGAGCGGATCCTGGTCCTCGCAGAGCACGGCAGTGAACCTGTGTAAAGCATCCAGAGCGGAGCCTAATCCTCGCCGAACACGGCAGTGAACCCATGGGAAGCATCTAGAGCAAAATTCCTGGTCACGTGGAACGCGGATTATTTCACTCATGACCCTGTGGAAAACGTCCAGAGCGGATCCTGGTCCTCGCAGAGCATGACAATGACCCATGTGAAGCATCCAGAGCGGAGCCTGGTCCTCGACGAACACGGCAGTGAACCCGTGGGAAGCATCCAGAGCAAAAATTGGACTGTGAGGTCCTTAAACTCACAGACTATGATGTCCTTAACCTCGTCCGTGATGTCTTAAAACTAACATTGGACTGTGAGGTCCTTAAACTCATGGACTATGATGTTATTAACCTCGACCGTGATGTCTTAAAACTAACATTGGACTGTGAGGTCCTTAAACTCATGGACTATGATGTCCTTAACCTCGACCGTGATGTTTTAAAACTAACATCGGACTGTGGGGTCCTTAAACCCATGGACTATGATGTCCTTAACCTCGACCGTGATGTCTTAAAACTAAAATTGGACTGTGAGGTCCTTAAACTCATGGACTATGATGTCCTTAACCTCGACCGTGATGTCTTAAAACTAACATTGGAATGTGAGGTCCTTAAACTCATGGACTATGATGTCCTTAACCTCGACCGTAATGTCTTTAAACTAACATCGGACTGTGGAGTCCTTAAATCCATGGACTATGATGTCCTTAACCTCGACCGTGATGTCTTAAAACTAAACAACGGACTGTGGAGTCCTTAAATCCACGGACTATGATGTCCTTAACCTCGACCGCGAGGTCTTTAAACTACGGTATCCTGGAAAACGTCCAGAGCAGAGTCTGGTCCTCACAGAACACGGCAGTGAACCCGTGGGAAGCATCCAGAGCAACCCCTGACTCCGTGAAATGCGGATAAGGACAACTTCATCCATCACTTGCGGGTCCTCACGACTCGTAAGGGAGTAAATTCTCTTGTGAGATCCTTACGACTTTCAAGAGAAAACACACTTAGGAATCCTCACGATTCTTAAGGAGAAATTACACCTACGGGATCCTCTCGACCGGTAGGGAGAAAATTCTTTATGAGACCCTCACGGCTCATAAAGTTGAAAGGTCTTAGGTGACAGATCCCAACCCTGTTTTCTAAGCCATCACTACCTTACAAAGAGCACAAGATTGACAGTTAAATACTATCTACAGATCGCACTTGCTAAAATCAAATGGCAAACAACACAACAAGAAAGAAGAAAGCAAAGAGATGACACAAGACATTACGAAGAACGTGTATCTTTTATTCATGAATTCGATTGGGTAAAAAATACATCATATGAAAGAATAAAAGAACAAATACATTTTATTCAAAATTACAAATGGTACAAAAATTTTTATTGAGAGGAAAGCGCTTTCAATAATCCAATCAGCCGCTCACACACTTCCCTCAGCCCCTCTTCCTGATCAGCTGCCGTGGCCAACTCCGCTTCGACCTGGGCTCGCTGCTGCAAGTAAGACGAGAGTTGTCCCTCGACGACCCACTGAGCTGCTTCACGATCTTGTGCATCCCGCTCGATGATGTCGAGCTTCTGCCTCAATGTTAACCCATTAGAAATACATCGCAGAAGGCCTTCGAAGATAACTTTCAACTGGGCAGCACTCGCATCAACCTCAGCATGCAATTGAGCAGACTCGCTTGAAGTTTCTTTACATTCCCTCTGCTTTAAAGCCACTTCTTGTTCAAGATGGCGGAAGTAAGAAATGCTCTGCTCGATCCACGCAGCCCGTTGAGTGCTCATAGCCAGAATCTCAGGTGCAGGACGCCTAAGCTCAAGCTCGCCTCGATTTTCCTGCAGCGATTAACCCAAGACTCAACGACGCCCTCACCATGAAAGTTCATGAGCGTCACCAGCATAGGGTTAACCTCTGTGGCAAAATCCGCAGCAGATGTGGGAGTCTCCGTGTCAAGCTCCTCGATATATTCGCTCAGCATGCGTAGACTGGTCACAACACCTTTGGATGATGGACGCCAGGAAAAAGGCCCTGCCGGCATTATAATGCGAGACTCGAACGGGGCTGGAGTCGATGTGATTGCTGCAAAGTAGATCATAATCAGATGTTGGCTCAGGAAATAAAGAAAATACATGAAAAGTAGAGTCTACTATACCGACTGAAACTGGGGGCAGAGCTGGGAGTACTGGTGTCGCAACGACGACCTCGTCCCCTCCTTCAATTCGTAAGGCTACAAGAAATATAAAGAAGGGTTAGTAGTAATGCGACTGCCTGTTAAAGAAGAGGACGTCGTTTAGAGAAAATACTCACCGACACCGGCAGGTGGACTAATCTCTGATAAGAAGGAGAAATATGGGTGCAGCACCTGATACAGGTGGTCAAAAAGGACTCCTGCAAGGGCACAATAGTGCAACGTCAGTACATGGGTTATACAGCTTAAAAAATAAGATGATGAGTTATGAATCTGCACCTTCCAACATCTGAGATGGTATGAAAGAGGGTAGAGGAAATGCCACCGTCAAGGCGGTAGCTGATGGCGCTGCCTCGGGTAGTGTGACATCAGCACTAGCCGCACCTGCATTAGAAACAAGATAAACCCTGTCAGGAAAGATTGCAGAGTAAAAAGAAGGGCGGTGACCTAAATTTTACCTGATAAGTCGCCAGCCGGAGCTGTGACGAGGGCATCACTTGATACAACGGCGGTGTCTCCCTCCTCCATCGGGGTGGTCTCACCTCCCGTCGCCTCATCTCCTGACTCCACGAAAGCCGTCGTCACGCTCGCGACGCCAGGAGACGCCAAAGAACCGTAGGCGGGAAGAGCGATGATCGGAGCAGTGCCCGACTCTTGAGAAAGAGCAGCCATCTCGGGCCCAGCAATTGTACCCGTTTCGCTCGCCACCACTTCGGGCTCAGTGATTGCAGCCGTCTCATCCACCGTTGCCTTAGGCTCGACCGTGGTAGCCGTCTCACCCGCCGCCACCTCGGGCTTGGCAATGGTAGCTATCTCAGGCATAGAAATTGTGACTGTCTTGATTGAAAAGATTTTCTTGTTTGTGTAAATCGAATAAAGCGAATGAGTGTCGGTAATTAGAAAATGAATAAAGTTCACAATCAAAGAATTATATTTGACCGCAATCAATTATGGTGTCGGTTGTAGATCGTAAGCGAGTGTGGATCGTCCACAGGGATTGTGCGATTCGTTTTTATATTTGATTTGTTTGAATCGAAAAGTTAATCGAAAAGAAAAGAAAACATGATTCAAGAATTTATCAATTGATTCAGGTGTCACGAGTTTAATCAAGAATCAAGAAACTGATAAACAATCAAGAATTGGATTTCGATAATATTTCCAACCAAAATTTCAAGACTCTAAATGAGGCTCGTAGGAATCGATCGGATCTATAGACGTGATGTAATCTAAAGATAACGTGTTCTTGTCCTTCGAAGGATTGATACTAGATCGATGATGATCGACGAGAGTTAGGGCTTTCTCGTGAAACTAGGGTTTCATCATTTAACCCTTGTTCTTTCGTCGATATCATTCATATTCTAGCCTCTAGCAATTTCAAGAAACGATCGTAACTTCCCAATTTCGAGCGATATCAATCAAGAAAACATCGCAACGAAATGGGTCGTCGGTTCTTGAACTTGCTAGGGTTTACAAAACTCGTAGGAATCAAGAATCGTTTTCAGATATATTACATCATCATTCTATTGATCGTCTTGACTCCTTGACGAGCGGAGTATTACTCAAACATCACAACAAGAATTACAACTAGAAATTTAGATTGAATCATGATGCAAGAATTTAAAGAAAACAAGATAAAAGAATATCACCTTTTATTTATCTCAACAATTTGATTACAGTCGCTCAAGAACTACAAGAGGAAGAATTAAATTGTCGACTTGGCTTCGCTCGGCTCCGTGAGTCGCGGATCGGCTTGGACCACTTGCTCTGTTGAAGACCGGCTCGGCTCCTAAAAGGTTGCAAGGCTTCTTGCTTGAATGGGTACTCGGGATCTTGGCTTTTGATTGGAATTTAGGGTTAGGGTTTCACACAAGTCTTGTCACTAGAGTTGTGGAAGAAGAAGATGAAGAAAGAAGTGGAATGGCTCTAGTTTGATACTAGATTGGGATAGATGATTCCATTGGATGTGAGCCTAGGGTCTTATTTATAGAACACCCAAACCCTAAGCCTTCTTGAGTTCCCTCCAAAAGTTTGTTGAGGAACTTCTAGAAAGAGTTTGTTAGGCTTAGCTTAGGGTTTAAGCTAGGGTTTAGGAAGAAGTTTCTAGAATGATAGGCTAGTTTAGTGTTGATCTAAAGCTTGCTGATCTGGCAGAAGTCTCTGGAGTCTTCTGGAACTTGTTGTATCTTTTTGAAGTCTTTAAGCTTGCGCAGGAGTTATGGTACAAAGAAGAAGTGGTGACGTCATCAAGTCGCCGCGGAACCGCGGTACAAGCAGGCTCCGGCCGCGGTTCCGCGGCCATATAGGAGGCTTGGGCTTTGAAACTTCTGGTGCTTCTTTGTGATGAGATTTTGGGCTTTATCTGATATGTTGAATATTATTTGTCCCTTTGGATTGATACCAGAACTGAAATCATTGAGTTGGCGTCATGTTTGATCGGTACCGTGTAAGTTTTTTTTGGCTTTACTTCTGGATTTTCCTGCACAGATCTCAAAACAAGTGTTGCGCAAATGTAGGGATGATGCGATGCCATGAAATGCGGTCAATTTCCTTTATAGTGCCGGTTTTAAGGTCTAACACATGTAATCTGATATTTTGCGACAGATTTGCTAATATGTGAAATATGAATGCCGAACACTTCTATATGAATGCAAATGATGAGAAACTTGCCGGCTAAAATATACAATATTTTCGACTAATCATGTCTCATCAGCCATTACCTCGGGCCCAGCAATTGTGGCCACATCGCCTACCACCGCCCCGGGTTCGGGAATAGCAGCTACCTCCTCCACCGCTCCCTCAGACTCAGCGGTCGCCGCCACTTCTTCGGTAAGGCTCGGCCCTGCAAGAAAAGGTATACGAGAACTGATAGTTTAAAACTTTGACAACGGAACCTCACGACACATTACCTGGAGTTGATTTACCGTTCGCTTCCCGAGCCGCCCGTGCCGCCCGTCTATAAGCAGTAGACAAGGCGACCGGAGACTTCTCTGAAGGAGTAGCAGTAGGGGAAGTGGCGCTCGAGACCGCACCCACAGCTAGAGCAGCATTACGCTCCCTTGCTGCGCGCCTCTGGCGCTTCCTTTCCTCCCGGGCTGTCAAAGCAGACCTCCTAGAAGCCTCTTTCAACAGGACGTCATCGTCCACGTCCAGGATTACCTCTGGAGCTGTCACGCCCCGCTTTCCAAAATACGGAAAACGAGGGATGACTAGGCCAGCCATGCTCCTACGGTCTAGAAATCATCCCGCCGTAGTCACACTTCGGCTTCTAGCATTACATGGTAATCAGTAAATAAAGCGCAGTATTAAAGGAATCACATCACTAATTTATTACATTAATATTCCATTGTTCACACATTACAGATAACAAGAACAAATACTAACCAAAGTCAAACTCACGATCACTTTTATGGAAAGCAGTAAAGATAGGAAGTATACCAGACTATATCTCTGTGAACTCGAAGGGTAGATTCGTCTCCTGTGCCGGTCCTCCCGCGGGATCTGAGCATGCATACTCAGGTCGTCAGAGCGACACAATAACAATATTATTATAATAAGATGAAACAGGTATATGAGGTAATACTGGTGTAAGAACAATGCAAGTAATCACTATGTCACTATATGATGCAGAATATGTTATGTGTCCCTATCGGTCTCTAGGTCATGTTTGAAATCACCTAGTGGAAGGAGGATCATGTTTAACAGGAGTCTCGTACATACCCGAGACAACGGCCCACATGCCCGGGACATAACCCTGTCAGCCGGATCGCTAGATCCTACCCTACACGTATCAGTATCACGGTTCGAATGATCATCCTCTAAACACGGTCCCGCTAAATACGATACTCTTTCCACTTTGATTTCCCCTTTTTCCCCAGGTTCTCACTAGTTATGATCTTGATTTAGTCGTGTACAAGTATACCAATGGCACGGTTTTATCACTGTTCACTGTATCAATCACTGTCACGAATATTCACTTTCCATTGGTGTACTCGTCACTCCTAAACCAATATCTATCACGCACGATAATGCAATGTCCACACGCACTAACACTGAGTATATGGCAAGGGTATGATATATGTATTGTATGCTACCAATAAGCTCTGTTTGTTATGAATCAACATGCATGTCATTAACTAAATAAATTGCATAAATTAATATGTTAAGAATTAAGCAAAATGATACAAGTAAGATAAATAGAACACTCAGTCAGAAATTCATCAAAATTTGTTTCAGTTCAATCGGGATTCCGTTTTTCAAGATATAGCTGTTTCATTTTAAGTGCTCGCGGCTGGAAATTCAGTTTCAGAACTGAACGTCCGTTTCGCGACACGAATTACACCCAGTTAGGCTCAGAATTTAGCGATGTTACAGTTGAATGAAATCTAGGGTTTTCAATATAGTATTCAACACAATAGACGGATCCTAAATCGCATCTGTACGTTAAAAGTTATACACAGTTTAACCTCAGGGTGTCATTTCAGAATCTGTTCTGGACAGTTATATGTTCTGCCCTTTTAAATACAGTTTAAAATAGCAAACGGCGATGAAACGGAATAGAACCACTTGTTTTGTTTAACTAACAGAATTATCTTTAATATACTTTAGGGTTCTGCAACATATGACTTCAGAAAACACAGTGACGCAGGTCTTTGGACAGAACACAATAATCAGAAACGCTCTGGACTGCAGTCCAGAGTCGCATTCCGATCCAATTATCATCACGGTTTCAGAACAGAAATCATTGAAATTTTACATAGGGTTAAAGTTCGTCGAGTCGGCTTCGATTTAAGCCTTCGAGCGCATCATTCCAGTTTGTATGTAATTTACGGTGATTTTATTCATTTTCAGATACGTGAAAACATTAATTTTAACGGCATAATTGGGGGTATCAATTTTCGTCACTAACAATCGTATTTTCCAGCGAGATTCATACACTATATTTATCATTATGAGGGCCATCAGAAAGTATCGGTTTCCGTCAAATTAAACAATTATTTCCATTGGGATCTAGTATCGAACACTTAGGTTACAATACGTATCGGGAATCGGTAAATTCGTAAACTAGATTATTTAGGTTTGTACCACTATAATTTTAGCATGAAGCAAGTAAACACTTGCCTGGAAACGTCTCGGGGTCGCAAGGCAGAACAGTGTCATGAACGCGCGATGCACGCCGCAAAACGAATTGCGCGAGCTTGGCTCGCGACACGGGTTTGACGTCGGAGTTCCCCGGAGCCGCCAAGTGCTTGTTGGAAGCGGAGGTGGTGCTCTGTGGTTGGCCTGGGACTTGCTGGGGTCGACGATGTCGGCGGTGGTCGCTCCGGCGACGTGCACAATGAAATGCTGGGAACAAAAGAATGGGTTTTGGAATTTTTGAAGAGAGGGAAAGGTTGAGCAGTGGGGCTATGGAATTATGGTGATGGTGATGATGCTGAGGAGGTGGAGGTCGACGACGTGGTGGGGAGTTCGCCGGCGTCGAGGGGTGCAAGGTGGTGGTCGGCTCGGGTGCACCGGGTTGGTGTGCAGGGGAGTGGGTGCAGGGGATCTCGAGTTGATGGGGGTGTGAAGTCGTAGAGGGAGAAGGAGGGTGAATGAGTGGCTGTCGTCGTGGATCGAGCGAAGTGGTGGGTTGATCGTCGGCGGTGGAGGTGGCAATGGTTTCGAGGGAAAAATGGGTGTTCGGTGGTGGATAAAATTTGAGAATTTAGAACGAGGGAGAAGAGATATGAGGGTGAGAGGGATGAATGAGGGTGTGATAGGAAACATCGGGGGTTGAAGTCATGGGTGTAACGGCAGGAGCGGGGGCGTGAGCGTGGGCGCGAAACGCGGCGGAGGAGGGGATCGCGCGCGTGAACAGTGGACTTTACCGTTAGAAAATTTTAAAGAAGATGAACTGTGAGGTAGCGGGTCGGGTCAGATGGAGGCGGGCCGAAGGGATTGGTCCGGTTTAAAAACAATTCCCTTTTTAAAAAATAAAATCAGAAGTGGGCTGAGGAAGGAGATTGGGCCGGGGGATTTTATGTTTAACAAAGGATTTATTTAAAATCCGAGTGGGCTGGAAAAGTAACGGGCTGGGGGAAGAATGAATTTAGGGATTTTATTTAAAAATTTTAGTGGGCTGGGTTATATATATATACATAAATTTTGTTTTGGGCTCGTTTTAATTCAATTTAAATCCTCGTTTTGGGCTGGGTTGGTTTAAGGGTTTAAATATATATACATAAATTTTGTTTTGGAAGAAACTTTAAATATTAAAACCTAATCAACATATTTTCACACAAGATAAATAGAAGAAAAATAGGGTTAATATTTGGGGAACTAGGAAAAATATAGAACGATTCTCATTGAAGAAAACGGGGATTTACATCATACCCCCCCTAACAAAAATTTCGTCCTCGAAATTTAACAAGGATACAAGAATGCAATGTACTAAACAAAAAGATGTGGATAACGATCACGGATATCTTCCTCCCGCTCCCAGGTGGATTCTCCTGGGGAACGACCGCCCCAAGACACTCGGACTAAAGGAATGATCTTATTCTTTAGCACTTTCTCTCTGCGGTCGAGAATGGTAGTAGGCTGCTCCTCGTACGACAGATCGGTACCCAAATCTAGCTCCGAATGGTCCAGAACATGGCTCTCATCCCGAACATAACGCCGCAACTGTGACACGTGGAAGGTATTGTGCACACCAGCTAGCGATGGAGGCAAGGCGAGTCGATAGGCCACCTCTCCTACTCGCTCTAGCACCTCAAAAGGTCCGATAAAATGGGGACTAAGCTTTCCCCGACCTTCGAATCTGATAACTCCACGAGTAGGGGAAATCTTCAAGAACACATGATCTCCGACTTCGAATTCTAGTGCCCTTCTGCTGGTATCTGCCCAACTTTTCTGTCGATCCTGAGCCGCCTTGATACGCTGTCTGATCATTTGGACTTTGTCGACTGTCTGAACAATGAGTTCGGGGCCCAGTAGTCTTCGTTCTCCCACATCATCCCAACATACTGGGGATCGACACTTCCGCCCGTATAGTGCTTCAAAAGGAGCCATCTGAATACTAGCCTGATAACTATTGTTATAAGAGAACTCGACTAGATGCAGATGGTCCTCCCAGGAACCCTGAAAGTCCAACATACAAGCTCTCAACATATCCTCGAGCGTCTGAATCGTACGCTCGGATTGTCCATCCGTATGTGGGTGATAAGCTGTGCTGAATTTAAGGCGGGTTCCCAAACTCTCCTGTAAGCTCTTCCAAAAGTGCGACAAGAATCTCGTGTCCCGGTCTGACACAATGCTGACTGGAACACCGTGAAGTCGCACAATCTCCTGCATATATCTTTCTGCCAGTGATTCTGTCGACTGTCCCACTCGGAAAGGTAGGAAGTGTGCAGCTTTTGTGAGGCGATCGACGATAACCCAAATAGCGTTATTTCCCCTAGGGCTCCGTGGTAAGGCCGTCACAAAATCCATAGTAATGTGCTCCCACTTCCATTCAGGTATCGGCAATGGTTGTAACAATCCTGCTGTCCTCTGATGTTCGCCTTCACCTGCTGACATACTAAGCACCTGGACACGAACCTCGCAATTTCCCGCTTCATTCCGTTCCACCAAAAGTGCTGCTTTAGGTCCTGATACATTTTTGTACCTCCTGGATGCACAGAATAAGCTGAACTGTGTGCTTCAGCCAAAACTTCTTCTCGAACATCTCCTTTAGGTACGCAGAGTCTGCTACCGAATCTCAGAGAGCCATCTTCATGTATAATCAAATCCGTTCTCAGTCCAGCTTCCACTTCCTCTCTGAACTTTTGCAATCGGGGATCATCCGCTTGTGCAGTCTTGATGCGATCCACCAGAGAAGATTGCACCTGTAGTTGCCAAAGTTGACTGAGTGCGTTCGGCGTAACGACCTCAAGTTCAAGTCTCTGGAAATCCTCAATAATGCTCCTCTGATCGGTCAACATCATGACCGCTGGTTTGCGAGTGAGCGCATCTGGTACAACATTGACCTTCCCCGGGTGATACTGAAGGTCCAAATCATAATCTGCCATTAGCTATAGCCATCGACGCTGCCTCATGTTCAGTTCCTTCTGAGTGAAAACATACTTCAAACTTTTATGATCCGTGTAAACCTCCACTTTCTCACCCAAAAGATAGTGCCTCCAAATCTTCAACGCAAAGACTACCGCAGCTAACTCCAAGTCATGCGTGGGGTAGTTCTTCTCGTGGTTTCTCAGTTTTCGAGAGGCGTAAGCAACCACTCGGCCGTGCTGCATTAGGACACAGCCTAATCCCTTCCCCGAGGCATCACTGTGTATCACTAGACCACCGGAATTATCAGGTACTGTAAGTATAGGTGACGTGGTTAACTTCTGCTTCAGTGTGTCGAATGCCTGAGTGCACTCCTCTGTCCATGTAAACGGCACGTCTTTCTGTGTCAGCCTCGTCAATGGTTCCGCGATCCTTGAGAAATCTTGGACGAATCTCCGATAATAACCTGCCAATCCCAGAAAGCTCCTGATCTCGGCCACTGACTTCGGCGTTGGCCAATCTCTGACAGATTCTATCTTTGCCGGGTCCACCGAGATGCCTTCGCCCGAAACAATATGTCCCAAAAACTGAACCTTGTCGAGCCAGAATTCACACTTGCTCAGCTTCGCATACAGCTTCTCTTCCCGAAGAATTTGTAGTACCGTGCGTAAATGTTCAGCGTGCTCTTCCCGGGTCTTCGAGTAGACAAGTATTTCGTCGATAAACACAACGACAAACGTGTCCAAGTACTTTGCGAACACTCTGTTCATCAAGTCCATGAATATTGCTGGGGCATTGGTAACACCGAACGACATCACAAGAAACTCGTAGTGTCCGTATCGGGTCCTGAAAGCCATCTTGCATACATCCTCGGCGGCTACTCTGATTTGATGATATCCAGAACGAAGGTCCAACTTCGAGAATACCTTGGATCCACTTAGCTGATCGAATAGGTCGTCAATGCGCGGTATTAGGTACTTGTTCTTTATTGTGACCTTGTTCAGCTCCCGATAGTCTATACACATTCGCAGCGATCCATCCTTCTTCTTTACTAACAGAACTGGTGCACCCCACGGTGAAGCGCTCGGCCGAATAAATCCTTTCTCCAATAGTTCTTCAACCTGCTTCTTCAATTCCGCCAATTCAACTGGTGCCATTCTGTATAGAGCTCTGGATACTGGGGCTGTACCTGGAGTCAAATCGATTGAGAACTCCAAGATTCGAGGAGGTGGTAGACCTGGTAGATCTTCAGGAAATACGTCCAGAAAGTCCCGAACAATTTCTGGGACTGGGCTCTTATCAATCTCCATAGCTGTCAGCTCCTTAGGCTTTGCTCTGTACTTAGCTGGCTCCAAAGATTCGCTTCTGCCCTTGAAAATAAACTCCGGGTGATTGGGAATGCGGAAGATTACCTTCTTGGCACGACAATCGATAACTGCATGGAAAGTGTTCATCCAATCCATTCCGAGAATTGCATCGTAACTGCCCGTCCCAATCAAAAGGAAATTCGCATAGAATTCCCTGCCACACACTACAACCGGGCATAATCTACATTCTCGACTAGATATAATAATGCCATTACCCGTATGAATTTCCCATCCCTTGGTTAGTGGTTCATGTGGTATTGAGTGTGTATTTGTGAAATGCTCGGACAAGAAACAATGCGATGCCCCCGAATCAAATAGTACTCTAGCTGGCAAGGAATGTACGAGTAGAGTACCTGTAACCATGTCTCTTGACGCCTCTGCCTGCTCAGCGGTCAAGGTGAAAGCCCGTCCCTGACCGCGACCTGTAAAGGGTTGCCTCTGCTCCTGCGGCCTTTGCTGTGGTAGTCCAGAACCTCCCTGTATCTCTGCTCGCTCAGGGCAACTGTTAATCCTGTGCTGACTGGAACCGCAAATCAAGCACTGTCTCTTGGCACGGCGACAGTCCTTCTGGGTATGCCCTCCTCTACCGCAATAGCCGCAAACTACGCCCTGTCTCTGGGGGCGATGCTGTGGTACGAACGAGCGCTTCATTTGTGTCGTTCCTGCTCTATGAACCGGTATGGTTCCTCGAGAAGGCGCGTGGGTACGTGCTGGAATGACTGAGGGTCTTCTGAACTTGTTAATCAATTGCTCCTGAACCCTCGCTGCGTTGAGTACCTGTGCGAAAGTCTGCAAATCTAACGATGCAATCAACTGCTGCAACTCAAAATCTAACCCCTGAAGGAAGCGTCTGGCCCTGGTGGCCTCTGATTTGACCATGTATGGAGCAAAGCGGCTCAAACGGTTGAACTCTGCCGCATATACGTCCACTGGGCGTCCATTCTGCTTCAAAAGAATAAACCTTTCCTCCATTTCTGCCTTGGCTGTGGGAGGAAAATAATGATCTAGGAAGCACTCCTTAAACTTGCTCCATTCAATCGGCTCATCAAGTCTGCTTTCTTCCACCGACCACCATGTACGGGCTTCGTCTTCTAATTGAATCTTTATCACGTCCACTCTGTCTTTCTCTAGAACCCTGGCGGCTGTCAATAAATTCTCCATGTTCACCAGCCATTGCTCAGCCTCAAGGGGTTCAGCTAGCCCTGTGAATGCAGCTGGGTGTAACTGTCGGAAGTCTGATACGGTACCAGCCCTAGCCTGATAAGCTGGTGGAGTAGCACTCTCGGGGGCGGTAATAAGTGCGGAGGGTCCTCCTGCGGCGGTAATCGCCTCGAGTCCCTCAGTGAGTAAATCTGTCTTTCTTTCCTGAGCTTCCGCGAGAGTGGTCAGTGCACTAAGTATTCTTTCCGTGCGGTCCTGAGAGCTGGAGTCCGAGGAGGGGTCGTTCGGAGACGTCATATCACTGGAAGATTCAAAAGGATAGGATCAGATTCAAGGATGGAAATCAAGAGTAGTGAAACAAGAATAACGTAATACAGTATAGTTAATGTTATTCCTTGATACTAAACACAGGCTCTGATACCAACTAAATCATGTCACGCCCTGCTTCCCAAAATACGGAAAACGAGGGATGACTAGGCCAGCCATGCTCCTACGGTCTAGGAATCATCCCGCCGTAGTCACACTTCGGCTTCTAGCATTACATGGTAATCAGTAAATAAAGCGCAGTATTAAAGGAATCACATCACTAATTTATTACATTAATATTCCATTATTCACACATTACAGATAACAAGAACAAATACTAACCAAAGTCAAACTCACGATCACTTTTATGGAAAGCAGTAAAGATAGGAAGTACACCAGACTATATCTCTGTGAACTCGAAGGGTAGATCCGTCTCTTGTGCTGGTCCTCCCGCGGGATCTGAGCATGCATACTTAGGTCGTCAGAGCGACACAATAACAATATTATTATAATAAGATGAAACAGGTATATGAGGTAATACTGGTGTAAGAACAATGCAAGTAATCACTATGTCACTATATGATGCAGAATATGTTATGTGTCCCTATCGGTCTCTAGGTCATGTTTGAAATCACATAGTGGAAGGAGGATCATGTTTAACAGGAGTCTCGTACATACCCGAGACAACGGCCCACATGCCCGGGACATAACCCTGTCAGCCGAATCGCTAGATCCTACCCTACACGTATCAGTATCACGGTTCGAATGATCATCCTCTAAACACGGTCCCGCTAAATACGATACTCTTTCCACTTTGATTTCCCCTTTTTCCCCAGGTTCTCACTAGTTATGATCTTGATTTAGTCGTGTACAAGTATACCAATGGCACGGTTTTATCACTGTTCACTGTATCAATCACTGTCACGAATATTCACTTTCCATTGGTGTACTCGTCACTCCTAAACCAACATCTATCACGCACGATAATGCAATGTCCACACGCACTAACACTGAGTATATGGCAAGGGTATGATATATGTATTGTATGCTACCAATAAGCTCTGTTTGTTATGAATCAACATGCATGTCATTAACTAAATAAATTGCATAAATTAATATGTTAAGAATTCAGCAAAATGATACAAGTAAGATAAATAGAACACTCAGTCAGAAATTCATCAAAATTTGTTTCAGTTCAATCAGGATTCCGGTTTTCAAGATATAGCTGTTTCATTTTAAGTGCTCGCGGCTGGAAATTCAGTTTCAGAACTGAACGTCCGTTTCGCGACACGAATTGCACCCAGTTGGGGTCAGAATTTAGCGATGTTACAGTAGAATGAAATCTAGGGTTTTCAATATAGTATTCAACGCAACAGACGGATCCTCAATCGCATCTGTACGTTAAAAGTTATACACAGTTTAACCTCAGGGTGTCATTTCAGAATTTGTTCTGGACAGTTATACGTTCTGCCCTTTTAAATACAGTTTAAAATAGCAAACGGCGATGAAACGGAATAGAACCACTTGTTTTGTTTAACTAACAGAATTATATTTAATCTACTTTAGGGTTCCGCAACATACGACTTCAGAAAACACAGTGACGCAGGTCTTTGGACAGAACACAATAATCAGAAACGCTCTGGACTGCAGTCCAGAGTCGCATTCCGATCCAATTATCATCACGGTTTGAGAACAGAAATCATTGAAATTTTACATAGGGTTAAAGTTCGTCGAGTCGGCTTCGATTTAAGCCCTCGAGCGCATCATTCCAGTTTGTATGTAATTTACGGTGATTTTATTCATTTTCAGATACGTGAAAACATTAATTTTAACGACATAATTGGGGGTATCAATTTTCGTCACTAACAATCGTATTTTCCAGCGAGATTCATACACTATATTTATCATTATGAGGGCCAACAGAAAGTATCGGTTTCCGTCAAATTAAACAATTATTTCCATTGGGATCTAGTATCGAACACTTAGGTTACAATACGTATCGGGAATCGGAAAATTCGTAAACTAGATTATTTAGGTTTGTACCACTATAATTTTAGCATGAAGCAAGTAAACACTTGCCTGGAAACGTCTCGGGATCGCAAGGCAGCAACGGTGTCACGAACGCGCGATGTACGCCGCAAAACGAATTGCGCGAGCTTGGCTCGCGACACGGGTTTGACGTCGGAGTTCCCCGGAGCCGCCAAGTGCTTGCTGGAAGCGGAAGTGGTGCTCTGTGGTTGGCCTGGGACTTGCTGGGGTCGACGATGTCGGCGGTGGTCGCTCCGGCGACGTGCACAGTGAAATGCTGGGAACAAAAGAATGGGTTTTGGAATTTTTGAAGAGAGGGAAAGGTTGAGCAGTGGGGCTAGGGAATTAAGGTGATGGTGATGATGCTGAGGAGGTGGAGGTCGACGACGTGGAAGGGAGTTCGCCGGCGTCGAGGGGTGCAAGGTGGTGGTCGGCTCGGGTGCACCGGGTTGGTGTGCAGGGGAGTGGGTGCAGGGGATCTCTAGTTGATGGGGGTGTGAAGTCGCAGAGGGAGAAGGAGGGTGAATGAGTGGCTGTCGTCGTGGGTCGAGCGAAGTGTGTTGCGCCACGGCAGCGCCCCGGCCGTCTATCCGAGGCCAAAATGCGGAATCAAAATTTTCTTAACTTTTAAACTGGCGCTACCGCGGACAATATACCCGGATCGTAACCATTAACCGATACTAGCTAATAAGAGAAAGGGTGAGAGATATACCGAGTGATCCGAGTCCTCCGGTTTTCTCGTCGTCGTCCCGATCTCCCGCGGAAACTCCGGTCGTCGCATCCTTGCCGGAAGGGCACCACATCGTCTGCATCTTTTACGGGCTCCCACCTCAATACCGAGGCAACTCGGGCGCGAAGTTGGCTAGCCGACGCGCCCAAGATTTGCTGTAGAAGTAGTGTAGAGTCTATGTCTATTTGGAGTAGTGAAGTTGCCATTGGTGATGGAGGAATAAGGTTAAGGAAAAATGGTGCTTTCATTTTTCCCAAAACTAAAAGAATGAGATGAAGAAATTTGTGCTACACCAAAAATGGAAATTTCTCTCATTCTCACTCAAAAATGTGGCCGGCCTTGGACATGTGGAAATGGTGGAGGGAATCACATAACAAATGAGGGAGGTGAGTGTAGTAAAAGTGAATGGGTGACCACACCCCAAAAGCAAACCTCACATCCAAACACAAATCAAAGATCAAATCCTTTCTCATCACTTCTAATCTCAAAAAGGCAAGCCATCATGAAAAGCAAA
Organism: Agapanthus africanus; assembly: GCA_030015575.1. Taxonomy (NCBI): domain Eukaryota; kingdom Viridiplantae; phylum Streptophyta; class Magnoliopsida; order Asparagales; family Amaryllidaceae; genus Agapanthus; species Agapanthus africanus. The sequence goes on along the minus strand of JASDDO010000016.1, from coordinate 108,892,930 downwards.
GATGTTTAATCTTTCATAATGCCACAAATACAAAGAACCCCTCCACAAATGGTTATTTGCAAACTTGCAAATAACCCCTTCCATCGGAAAAGTCCGGCCGGGAAAGAACAAAGGAAAACCGGCCGGAACGGAATGCAAACTGGTAACTCTAGAAAACTGGTCCCGTAATAAATTACAGGAAAATCCCGATACTGTGCATACACACCCGCATCTGTATTCTGACCGGATACAAATGCAATGAGACAAAATCTACACTGTACTAAACTAGGACCGGCTTAAACCAAGGCCGGCTAGTAAAATCCGTTCGATCCTGATCCGTGCAATACCGCACGTATCTGATCTAACCTTGCCATATAACTGTACGGCCACTAGTACAAACCGTTTGATCCCGATCCGTGCAATACCGTATCTGATCGGACCCTGCCATATCTTCATACGGCCTCCACAGCGTTTCGCCCGAAAGCTTGAGTAACTGAAAGTGTGGTGGACTCTAAAGACTCGTCAATACTATGGCTGTGGATTTAACCACTAGCACGTCAGAGGTATTGTCACGACCCGAGAAATTCGACTCGTGACCGGCACTTAACCACGCAACGTCTACAGGCGCAACGCGGCTAAGTAAGCCGAACCCAGAAATCAAAACCAATAAATATAGAGTGATTTGAAACATTTTGTAAAAACAATCGTACATGTCCGAAAAACTTTCATTTATTTAGTAGAAATCCTTTTTAAGTTCAATAGTTATAAGTTTTATAATTATGGTAACATTTCCCATTTTAAAACATTAGCCCCAAAGGTCGGGTAAAAGCAAGGTGTAGCAGAACTAATAAGTGATATGAATAAAGCATCACAGTATGATAAACGACGCCGTAGCGAAGAATACACAGTAAAACCATGACAATATCATAAAAGATGAGACTGCATAAAGTAAAGTCGGCTCACATGCGAGCTCGACACCAGAATATAAAACCATACATATCGTCCTCACAACTGTCTCTAAGTCAATACAGAAAGTAGATGGAGAGTACTAGATACATCAATATACAACTGAAAGATAACAGATACCGTACGAAACCCACCTAAACAGCAAAAAGGCTATCTCTGCTCAAAAGGGGTATCTGTGCCAAAAGATGCGATAACAGCCAGCCGTGACTACTCCCAAGGGCAACCTGCAAACACTGTGGCACAACGGGGGTGAGTTGCCAACTCGTGAATAGAGATAACATATAAAGGTGATCGCAAGCATGCACATATAGCGTGGCTCTACTCATGCCAGCAGATGATATCAATGCATGTCAACAGTGGATACAATAGTAATGCATGAACTCTAACAGGTAAATGCCACAGGATGAGATGTATAGTAATCAATACTGAGTATGGGATAAAGAATGTCTACATGGACTATGTCAACATGGAAAGCAATGATCGGTGCCTCAAACTGCACCCAAATCCCACATATACTCAGGCGCCGGCACACCCATCGGCCCTCAAATCCTGTATATCTCGGAGGAATCACGAGTGCCCAACATCGGCACCCAAAACATCATGAAATACCCGTGTCCAGCATCGACACGTAAATCCTCGAACATCGGGCGCCGTCAGTCCGGACCGGCCCCACGGGATCCGCCTGCGGCATCGGCCCTCGGCCCCGGCAGTACGGATCATCCCGCATCCATCACTCGACTCTGGTCAGTATCTTCCGGACAACTGCCAGGTCCAACCAATCACCGGTAGGTACTCGCCCGCCTCCAGTCTCAATCGGCAAATCCCATCGATCATCTCGCCGAGGGGAACCATACCGGGCCCACCACGAACCCGCAAACGGAACATCCACTCCTCGAATCGGGTTTCAAGCACACGTCTCAGCACCGAGAAAACGCGTGGTGGACACACCAAAATATCATACCACGAGGTACCGGGTTTTTCAAAATAGCATATCTTTCCTTAAATAATCCCACGGTCCTCAAAACAGAAATCACATGAAAATCCAATACCAATAGTAAATCTAATGCGAGGTACAATATACATCAATCCATGGTATGGGTATAAGGGGAAAACCGCTTTTTAAAGTAGTTTCATTTCCGGTTTTAAAAGATGTCATGCGGCTCCCAATATACATGAAGGTCATATCAAATCACATATGAAGCGAACTATAGCAATATAATCATGGCAGCTCTATAGTGAGTGTGGCATGGCAATTACTAACGGTGTGTGTGTAGCATGCAAATAGTGCCCGTGCAACATAAACCGTTAGTAATGGTGCGGTGTCTATCAGTTCTAAGCAATATATATACAAACACAGCAGGGAATGCAATATGCGATGATAGTCTATGGGGTGCATGCAACATATAATAATAAAGTCCTATCAGCCCTGACGCATAACGCCATGCGGGCGATATCCCCGTAGATGTGAAATCTACTCACCGTGTCTCGCGCTAAGTGTATCCAACCACTTGCTTGCCCTTCTTCGCAGCGTCCGTCTCACTGGCCTGCGAACCTAGAATCACATACACATATCACACATAAGCTTAAGTCACAAAACGCGACATTATAATCCAACAAGAAACCTGTGTCGCAAACCAACCGCGCGTGTGCGCGATACGCTAAAACGTGTACACACGCGCCACGAAACTACCCCGACGCGCCGCGATACGCAGAAACCCAAACCTACTCACGTATCGCGCGTGTCGCGAAGGTTTAGAAAACGGCAAAATAGATATTTGGTCCCAGATTTTCCCACAGAATTGATCTTACAAAAATATATATATCAAAGGGCCCTACACACAAAAATACACCTACAGAACCCAAAAAACACCAAAACACCTCCTGTCTGGCCGCAATTTGCGGCCAGAATGATGGTTTTGGCGGCCGGAGTGGGGAGTCAGGGGGTCGGGTTTCACCTATGGTATCAGCTCCTCTCCACCATGCTACAGTATCCTTAAAATCATTCTGCACTCACCGGGTCAATAGCAGTTCCAGAAAACTCAGATTTTGTCCAAATACGACATTTGCATCAAATATGAAATCTGGTGGTATTTTAGTGTAATAGGGGTTGGACTAGGTTACAATGGCCTCAACAGACCACAATCATCCTACTGGAACTAATCTACACCTCACTAGCACAAAGTTCACACTAAACACCCCATATCGCACTAAAACACACAAAAATCCTTTAACCGATGCAAAACTACACTAACTAGGCAAACTAGGGAAGCAAGATAGGAATTATACCTCACTCTCGACCCTAGGGAGCTGCAGGAAGGAGAAGAAGTGAAGGGGAGGGGCTGCACTGGGTGCTGGAGCTGCTGCTGCCCACTGCTGCTACTGCTGAATCCTGCTGCTGCTGCTATTGCTTCATGTTGCTGCTGCTGCTGTGCCTGCTGCTGCTTCTGGAGCTGGGGAGAGGTAAGTGTGTTGTGTGAGTGTGTTGGTGTGTTGTGTATGTGAGAGTGTGAGAGTTTGAGAGAAAAACCAAAAAAGAAATGAGAGCCACCCTAATCATTCATACAAAAGTCACCCCTCTCTCTCTCTCACCTCATTTAATGCAAGCATGGCCTAAAGCCATGATGCACTCTCTCTCTCACAAGTCAACACTAAATCTTAAATTCAAATTAAAGCAACTTCTTAACTAATTAATTAAACTTACTTAAACCCCAAAAGAATTAATCCTACAATTAACCCACCATGGTTAATAATTATTGTATTTACTTAATTTAAAAACCCTAGTTTACATGCACATATGTGTGCAAGCCTAGGAAAATTTTGGAAAAATATTTATTAAATTAGGAAAAATATTTAAAACACAATTTGGTAAACTTTTTATTAAAAATCATTATTTAATTATAATTATTCACTAACCCTTATCCTAAGGTGTTACAATCTCTCCCCCTTAAAGAAATTCGTCCCCGAATTTCAAAAATCTAACTAAGGTTACCTTCAAAAAGATGGGGATACGTCTTCATCATCTCGCTTTCAGTCTCCCAAGTGACCTCTTCACGGTTCTGGCCACGCCAAAGTACTTTAACTGATGGAATCTCCTTCGATCTCAATTTCTTCACTTGTCGATCCAAGATCATCACCGGCTGCTCTGCATAGGAAAGATCACGCTCAAGCTGTATCGTCGGATGCTGAATCGCGTGCGAAGGATCATGTAGATATCTGCGGAGCATCGAAACATGGAATACGGGGTGCACGTCTGGAAAGCTGGGCGGAAGGGCTAACCGGTAAGCTACTGCACCGACACGCTCGAGGATCTCGAAGGGGCCCACATACCTGGGACTGAGCTTCCCCTTCTTCCCAAACCTCATCACACCTTTCATTGGGGAGATCCTCAAGAAAACATGATCACCAACAGAAAACTCAAGTCTGCGTCGCCGACGGTCCGCGTAAGATCTCTGCCTACTCTGGGCTGCTCTCATCCTATCGCGAATCAACTGGATCTTCGCTGTCGTCTCCTCAACGATCTGTGGTCCTAAGATACTGCTCTCACTGAGCTCTGTCCAACAAATAGGTGACCTGCATCTCCTCCCATAAAGAGCCTCAAAAGGTGCCATCTGAATAGTCTCCTGGTAGCTGTTATTGTAGGAGAACTCTACTAAGGGCAAATGATGATCCCAGCTACCTCCGAAATCTAGTACACAAGCTCTGAGCATGTCCTCGAGAGTCTGGATGGTCCGCTCTGACTGTCCGTCGGTCTGCGGATGAAATGCCGTGCTAAAACTCAAGCGAGTGCCCAAAGCCTCCTGAAGCCTCTGCCATAGTCTACTGGTAAACTGGGTGCCTCTGTCGGACACAATGCACGTCGGGACTCCGTGTAGTCGCACTATCTCGTCAATATAGATCTGGGCATACTGAGTAAATCCGAAAGTCGTCTTCACCGGTAAGAAGTGAGCCGCTTTCGTCAAACGATCCACAATCATCCAGATGGAGTCATACCCCCTACTAGTCCTGGGTAGACCCACCACGAAATCCATCGAAATCTGTTCCCATTTCCACTCCGGAATGGGTAACGGCTGTAGCTCTCCCGCGGGCCTCTGGTGCTCAGCCTTGACTTGCTGACAAGTCAGGCATCTCGATACAAAATCTGCAATGTCCCTCTTCATTCCGTCCCACCAGTAAACATCTCTCATATCATGATACATCTTGGTGGAACCGGGATGGACGCTATACACCGATCGATGTGCCTCCTCAAGGATCTCACGCCTCAGTCCCTCAGCATCAGGTACGCACAGTCTGACTCCAAACCGTAGTATCCCCTGATCATCGATCACGAACTCAGAAAATCGGTCCTGTCCCATCTGTGCCATGATCTCTGAACATCGGTCATCACTGAGCTGCGCCTCACGTATACGATCGATCAACTGTGGGCGTGCACGGACATGCGCTATCTGTCCTCCAATCGACGTGAACTCGAACTGTACTCGACTGTCGCATAATATCTGCCAATCTGCGGATGACTGCTCCTGTACTGCGCTCAAACAAGATAAACTACTCCCGGGCCTCCTGCTCAAAGCATCCGCCACCACATTTGCCTTGCCCGGGTGATATAAGATCTCGCAGTCATAATCCTTCACTAACTCCATCCATCGACGCTGTCGAAGGTTCAGGTCCCGCTGCTGGAATATGTATTTCAGACTCTTGTGATCCGTAAATATCTGGCACGACTCGCCGTATAGGTAGTGTCGCCAGATCTTAAGTGCGAAGACCACTGCTGCCATCTCCAAATCATGAGTGGGGTAGTTCTGCTCGTGCTTCTTCAATTGTCGCAAGGCATACGCGATCACCCTATCATGCTGCATCAGAACGCATCCCAATCCCACTCGAGAAGCATCACAAAAGACCACAAATCCGCCCGATCCGGAAGGTAAGGATAACACCGGTGCCGTCGTCAGCCGTGTCCGTAACTGCTGAAAACTATGCTCGCACTCCTCCGTCCAATCGAAGGGAACCCCCTTCCGGGTCAACCCGGTCAACGGTGTAGCAATACGTGAGAAGTCCTGCACAAAACGCCTGTAGTAACCGGCCAATCCCAAAAAGCTGCGAATCTCCGTCACTGATGTGGGTCTGGGCCAACGCTGAACGGCCTCGATCTTCCTCGGGTCAACGCATATACCGTCTCGTGAAATCACGTGACCCAAGAAATCTACGCTGTCCAGCCAAAAAGCACACTTGGAGAATTTCGCATAAAGCTGGTGCTCCCTCAATGTCTGCAATGTAATCCGCAGGTGCTGCTCGTGCTCCTCACTACTCCGGGAATACACCAAGATATCGTCAATGAAGACTATAATGAACAGATCCAAGTAAGGCCGGAAAATGCGGTTCATCAAGTCCATGAAGGCTGCTGGCGCATTGGTGAGTCCGAACGACATCACCAAGAACTCGTAATGGCCGTAGCGCGTACGGAAAGCTGTCCGAGGAATGTCCTCTTGTCGAACCCGCAGCTGATGATAGCCCGATCACAAATCGATCCTCGAAAAGTACCCTGCCCCCTGAAGCTGGTCGAACAAATCGTCGATACGCGGCAAAGGATACCTGTTCCGCACTGTCACCCTGTTCAGCTGGCGGTAGTCGATACAAAGACGCAAACTGCCATCCTTCTTCTTGACGAACAGGACTGGAGCACCCCAAGGAGAAACACTGGGTCGAATAAGTCCCTTGTCCAGCAAATCCTGTAACTGAACCTTCAGCTCACGAAGTTCCGCCGGGGCCATCCGATAGGGCGGTATAGAAATAGGCCCCGAACCAGGAACCAAATCAATACAGAAAGAAATGTCGCGCTCGGGCGGCAACCCAGGAAGCTCGTCAGGGAACACATCAGGAAACTCGCTAACAACCGGAACCTGATCCAATGGAACCTCTGTAGCGCGAGCATCACGAACATATGCGAGAAACCCCTGACATCCCTTCCTCATAAGCTGTCCAGCGCGAAAAGAAGAAATCACACTGCGAGGGGCGGCACTACGGTCCCCCAACACAACAAAAACCGACTCACCGGAAAAGCAGAATCTAACTGTCTTCTCACGGCAGTCCACAGAAGCATAGCACGTGGCTAACCAATCCATGCCCAAAAGAACGTCGAAGTCCAACATCTCCAGAAGGATCAAGTCGACAGGCAACTCTCTCTCGCCAATACAGACGACACAGGATCGGAACACGTGCCTAGCAACAAACGACTCTCCCACAGGAGTAGTCACCACAAGCGGCTGATCAAGCAAGCCAGACTCTCTACCCAGACTCGGCACAAAGTGTGTGGATACGTATGAGTGTGTGGATCCGGGATCGAACAATACATGTGCATCAACCGAACATACAGGGAGGATACCTGAAACCACTGCATTGGACGCCTGCGCGTCCTGATGTGTCAAAGCAAAGACCCTCGCCTGTCCACCACCTGTAACTGACTGACCTCTGCCTCGGTCATCACGTCCTCTCTGAGCAACTCCTCCACGCCCACGACCTCTCGGTGCATAAGTCTGGCGCGGAGCAACGGTAGGCGCAACGGGCAACGCCCTCTGGGGTGGTGAAGGTGGTAAGGTAACATGCGGTGCTGCCGCCTCCCTCCGGTGTGTCTCTGGACAATCTCGAACGAGGTGAAGTAGGCTGCCACATCTGTAGCAACCCCGCGGCGACTGCTGACCTTCCTGGGGATACAAACTAAACATCCGACCTCGTCCCGAATCTCTGCTACCCCTCGTACCGGAACGATACCTGTCGCGGCGTCTGAATGACTGCCTCCGTGCGGAAATACTGGTACGAACTCTCTTCTGCTCTGGAAATACCGAAGTCTCAACAAGGTGCTCCTCGACCACTAGGGCTGCGTTTACAGCTGCTGCATAGGTCTCGTAGTGCTGCGTGCTGATCGCGAGGAACACTGGTGAAAGTAAGCCTCAAACAAATCTCCGAACTCGCAGCTCCTCGGTGGCCACTAGATGTGGGGCGTAGACTGCTAGCTCTGTAAACAGTACGTCATACTCTGCCACTGTCATCCCTGGCGTCTGGCGCAAAGACTCAAACCTGCGTGCTCGGGCATCTCTAACACTCCGGGGAAGGAAACGGGCTAGAAATATGGTCACGAACTCCGTCCAGGTCATAGGAGGAAGACCTGCTGCTCTGCCCTTCTCCACTGAATCACACCACTTCTGCGCAAGACCCTCTAGGCGAAAGCTCGCGAACTCAACCCATCTCGCATCTGCACATCTGAGGGAACGGCATATCCTGGCCATCCTGTCTATGAAAGACTGTGGGTCCTCGGCTGTATCGGTGCCTGTGAAAACTGGAGGCTTCAGCCTCATGAACTCTGATAGCGATACTGTAATCACCTCCGTGGCTGCAGGGGCAACTGGCTGTGCGGTAGGCACCATCGCGGTCTCTGGAACTGGTGGAGCTACCTCTGGTCGCTGCGCTCGAAGCGTCTCAACTAGCGATCCTATCATCTGGCGCATCTCCTGCATACCAGCCCCTAACGATGCGATCTGCTCTGTCACGGCAGGAACAGCCTGCTCGGGTACAACCGGCGTACTGCCCGGATCAGTCCTCGTCTCGGACGAGTCAACACGAATCTCGGCCCTCGCGGCCGCTCTCTGTGCCCTCGTAGTCTTAGGCGACATAATGGCTGAAAAAAATTTGGATTCGATAAGAACACAGAAATCGAATCACAAGAATATAAGGAGGGATCAAATCAATAAGTCCTAAGGTCGCGTAGGCGGAGTACCGTGTCGTGAGTATGCCGCGGAACATACGCACGCTACGCTACCCTGCTGCAGCTACCTACTCCATCATACCAGGGTCATCCTACACTCCGAAGGTAAAACCTACGCTTTGATACCAACTTTGTCACGACCCGAGAAATTCGACTCGTGACCGGCACTTAACCACGCAACGTCTACAGGCGCAACGCGGCTAAGTAAGCCGAACCCAGAAATCAAAACCAATAAATATAGAGTGATTTAAAACATTTTGTAAAAACAATCGTACATGTCCGAAAAACTTTCATTTATTTAGTAGAAATCCTTTTTAAGTTCAATAGTTATAAGTTTTATAATTATGGTAACATTTCCCTTTTTAAAACATTAGCCCCGAAGGTCGGGTAAAAGCAAGGTGTAGCAGAACTAATAAGTGATATGAATAAAGCATCACAGTATGATATAGGACGTCGTAGCGAAGAATACACAGTAAAACCAGGACAATATCATAAAAGATGAGACTGCATAAAGTAAAGTCGGCTCACATGCGAGCTCGACACCAGAATATAAAACCATACATATCGTCCTCACAACTGTCTCTAAGTCAATACAGAAAGTAGATGGAGAGTACTAGATACATCAATATACAACTGAAAGATAACAGATACCGTACGAAACCCACCTAAACAGCAAAAAGGCTATCTCTGCTCAAAAGGGGTATCTGTGCCAAAAGATGCGATAACAGCCAGCCGTGACTACTCCCAAGGGCAACCTGCAAACACTGTGGCACAACGGGGGTGAGTTGCCAACTCGTGAATAGAGATAACATATAAAGGTGATCGCAAGCATGCACATATAGCGTGGCTCTACTCATGCCAGCAGATGATATCAATGCATGTCAACAGTGGATACAATAGTAATGCATGAACTCTAACAGGTAAATGCCACAGGATGAGATGTATAGTAATCAATACTGAGTATGGGATAAAGAATGTCTACATGGACTATGTCAACATGGAAAGCAATGATCGGTGCCTCAAACTGCACCCAAATCCCACATATACTCAGGCGCCGGCACACCCATCGGCCCTCAAATCCTGTATATCTCGGAGGAATCACGAGTGCCCAACATCGGCACCCAAAACATCATGAAATACCCGTGTCCAGCATCGACACGTAAATCCTTTAACATCGGGCGCCGTCAGTCCGGACCGGCCCCACGGGATCCGCCTGCGGCATCGGCCCTCGGCCCCGGCAGTACGGATCATCCCGCATCCATCACTCGACTCTGGTCAGTATCCTCCGGACAACTGCCAGGTCCAACCAATCACCGGTAGGTACTCGCCCGCCTCCAGGCTCAATCGGCAAATCCCATCGATCATCTCGCCGAGGGGAACCATACCGGGCCCACCACGAACCCGCAAACGGAACATCCACTCCTCGAATCGGGTTTCAAGCACACGTCTCAGCACCGAGAAAACGCGTGGTGGACACACCAAAATATCATACCACGAGGTACCGGGTTTTTCAAAATAGCATATCTTTCCTTAAATAATCCCACGGTCCTCAAAACAGAAATCACATGAAAATCCAATACCAATAGTAAATCTAATGCGAGGTACAATATACATCAATCCATGGTATGGGTATAAGGGGAATACCGCTTTTTAAAGTAGTTTCATTTCCGGTTTTAAAAGATGTCATGCGGCTCCCAATATACATGAAGGTCATATCAAATCACATATGAAGCGAACTATAGTAATATAATCATGGCAGCTCTATAGTGAGTGTGGCATGGCAATTACTAACGGTGTGTGTGTAGCATGCAAATAGTGCCCGTGCAACATAAACCGTTAGTAATGGTGCGGTGTCTATCAGTTCTAAGCAATATATATACAAATACAGCAGGGAATGCAATATGCGATGATAGTCTATGGGGTGCATGCAACATATAATAATAAAGTCCTATCAGCCCTGACGCATAACGCCATGCGGGCGATATCCCCGTAAATGTGAAATCTACTCACCGTGTCTCGCGCTAAGTGTATCCAACCACTTGCTTGCCCTTCTTCCCAGCGTCCGTCTCACTGGCCTGCGAACCTAGAATCACATACACATATCACACATAAGCTTAAGTCACAAAACGCGACATTATAATCCAACAAGAAACCTGTGTCGCAAACCAACCGCGTGTGCGCGCGATACGCTAAAACGTGTACACACGCGCCACGAAACTACCCCGACGCGCCGCGATACGCAGAAACCCAATCCTACTCACGTATCGCGCGTGTCGCGAAGGTTTAGAAAACGGCAAAATAGATATTTGGTCCCAGATTTTCCCACAGAATTGATCTTACAAAAATATATATATCAAAGGGCCCTACACACAAAAATACACCTACAGAACCCAAAAAACACCAAAACACCTCCTGTCTGGCCGCAATTTGCGGCCAGAATGATGGTTTTGGCGGCCGGAGTGGGGAGTCAGGGGGTCGGGTTTCACCTATGGTATCAGCTCCTCTCCACCATGCTACAGTATCCTCAAAATCATTCTGCACTCACCGGGTCAATAGCAGTTCCAGAAAACTCAGATTTTGTCCAAATACGACATTTGCATCAAATATGAAATCTGGTGGTATTTTAGTGTAATAGAGGTTGGACTAGATTACAATGGCCTCAACAGACCACAATCATCCTACTAGAACTAATCTACACCTCACTAGCACAAAGTTCACACTAAACACCCCATATCGCACTAAAACACACAAAAATCCTTTAACCGATGCAAAACTACACTAACTAGGCAAACTAGGGAAGCAAGATAGGAATTATACCTCACTCTCGACCCTAGGGAGCTGCAGGAAGGAGAAGAAGTGAAGGGGAGGGGCTGCACTGGGTGCTGGAGCTGCTGCTGCCCACTGCTACTACTGCTGAATCCTGCTGCTGCTGCTATTGCTTCATGTTGCTGCTGCTGCTGTGCCTGCTGCTGCTTCTGGAGCTGGGGAGAGGTAAGTGTGTTGTGTGAGTGTGTTGGTGTGTTGTGTATGTGAGAGTGTGAGAGTTTGAGAGAAAAACCAAAAAAAAAATGAGAGCCACCCTAATCATTCATACAAAAGTCACCCCTCTCTCTCTCTCACCTCATTTAATGCAAGCATGGCCTAAAGCCATGATGCACTCTCTCTCTCACAAGTCAACACTAAATCTTAAATTCAAATTAAAGCAACTTCTTAACTAATTAATTAAACTTACTTAAACCCCAAAAGAATTAATCCTACAATTAACCCACCATGGTTAATAATTATTGTATTTACTTAATTTAAAAACCCTAGTTTACATGCACATATGTGTGCAAGCCTAGGAAAATTTTGGAAAAATATTTATTAAATTAGGAAAAATATTTAAAACACAATTTGGTAAACTTTTTATTAAAAATCATTATTTAATTATAATTATTCACTAACCCTTATCCTAAGGTGTTACAGGTATTAGCCAATACGTGACGGGCCACCAGCTATTGACCAAATGGGACGTCGATGAGCGAACTCATCCTGACACCCTACTGAGCCTGTCAGTGACAATATCCGTACAGTCCGGTCCGTTCGTCTATGAGCATCGCATGTCGGGCCTAGGGGGTTGGTAAAAGTCAGACCCCCAAAAGCGGTATAAGTCGTGTCGGAGTGTAGCCCAGAACACCCTGAGATACTACTGGAATACCTACCAGTAAATCTCCTGCCTCGGCCGAGGGCTTTGTGTAATGGCTCTCCTAGACACAGCGCGACCTCACCCCCAATACCGGGAGAGACGAACCCCTGCAGATCCGCTCACTGCCTCCATGTGGCTCGGGACTGTACCCAACTAAAACCTGTTTGCACGACTCCATTGAGCCGTGGTAGGGTAGTAATCAAAGTATAGTGGGAACTCACACGAGACAAATGACGATCTCAGGTCGATGAACTAACCTGTACACATGTCACCAGGGAACTGCTATCTGACGTCAGGTATCAGACCAACTAGCATGTTCCCGGCGAGTCCTGTCCGGTGTACTCATAACGCAATGAGCACCTGTATACATCTTAGGTGAACCAACTGACACCAGTGGCTTATGAGAACGGCCACCGCCCCCCGTCGGGGTCTCGACTGTATACACTAGTCTACTCTGGAGAATCGATGCCCTGTCTCGAAACTCCCACGACTAGGGACCTTTTAAGGATGTGCTTATAGACCACCAGCTCTCACGTATATGATCGCCATCATACTGCCGGCAGTCAAGCAAGAATCCTAGGGGCTCTATCAGCATGTAATAGTGACCTGTAAGGTCACCTGAAGCAGTACACGATGATAAAGGTAAACCAGATAGCATACTATCATCTCGAGTAAGACTGTCCTACCGGGATAGGTCCTCCCTCAATCATTGCAATCACGTGCCTGTGATCCAATAATTGACTCCGAGGGCACTATCTCCAACAATCTCCCACTTGTACTCAAGGCTAATTATTGCGATGCCGCATACTCACAGCCCGTGTGATAGCCTGTGCAATGAAATCCTACGTTCCCCTGGTCGTGTGGTTAGCCTGTGCAATGAAATCCTAGACCCCTACGGGCACGGCAAGTCACCCGCCAAGACCTGAAGCGAGACAGTCCCCTCCAGCACCGTGAATGGACCACCCAGCACTTCACGGAATCCGGTAACTTGGGCACCCCTCCTGGGTCAACCTGTACCCCCTACGAGTGCGGCGAATAGCCCGCCAATCCTAGAGTGAAGCCCCCTCCGTCTCAATGCCATGAGATGCGGGCCCGTTGCCCTCTAGAACCCGGCTATCCGTGCACCCCTCCGCGGGGTAATCCTAGTACAGAAAGTAAAATATACATACAACGGGTACATCGACCGCAACCAGGTCGTGCCCCAAAAGAATAATACAAACAGGCAGTGACGGCAGTCCACATGTCGGACGCTCGCCCCGCAATATCAAATGTACATATAAAACAAAATTGTACTAGCATTGCATCCAGGCTATCCCCACCGACCGATCCGCAACAACACAGCATAAACATAGAACATCAACGTGAAAGTCACGTTCGCAAATCCGTCTAACCGGGCTATAGCAGTTAGACGGGATTTACCGATCAAGTGACATTCACGGTCGCAGATATAATGTAAATACTGTGAAATAATGTGTTTAAAATATCCGATCGATCAAAAACTAACAAGTGGGCCCCAAAGCAATACTGTAGCACTCATAGAAATTCTGGGTCCAATATTAATATTCCAAAAGCCCTATTTTCAGCCCAGAAAGCAACTGAAGAAAAACAACCAAGTGACCTGACCATAGTGCGGCGGAACCGCGGCCCATAGGGGGTTTTGGCCGCGGTTCCGCGCTCCAACTAAGGAATCACTCTGTCGCATTTCTACAGTAGCCTTATATTTTCCAGTACATCATTTTTCTGCAACCTGAAAAATTTTTTGAGCAAGAAAAAAATCAACAGAAAACTGATGTAAAGAAAACGCGTATTTTTGGAATTTTGGTCGATCGGAAATGTAAAACACATTAGACAAAGCTAGACAAGGTTAATGGCGTGGCTCTGATACCATGTTCCGCCACGGCAGCGCCCCGGCCGTCTATCCGAGGCCAAAATGTGGAATCAAAATTTTCTTAACTTTTAAACTGGCGCTACCGCGGACAATATACCCGGATCGTAACCATTAACCGATACTAGCTAACAAGAGAAAGGGTGAGAGATATACCGAGTGATCCGAGTCCTCCGGTCTTCTCGTCGTCGTCCCGATCTCCCGCGGAAACTCCGGTCGTCGCATCCTTGCCAGAAGGGCACCACATCGTCTGCATCTTTTACGGGCTCCCACCTCAATACCGAGGCAACTCGGGCGCGAAGTTGGCTAGCCGACGCGCCCAAGATTTGCTGTAGAAGTAGTGTAGAGTCTATGTCTCTTTGGAGTAGTGAAGTTGCCATTGGTGATGGAGGAATAAGGTTAAGGAAAAATGGTGCTTTCATTTTTCCCAAAACTAGAAGAATGAGATGAAGAAATTTGTGCTACACCAAAAATGGAAATTTCTCTCATTCTCACTCAAAAATGTGGCCGGCCTTGGACATGTGGAAATGGTGGAGGGAATCACATAACAAATGAGGGAGGTGAGTGTAGTAAAAGTGAATGGGTGACCACACCCCAAAAGCAAACCTCATATCCAAACACAAATCAAAGATCAAATCCTTTCTCATCACTTCTAATCTCAAAAAGGCAAGCCATCATGAAAAGCAAAGATGTTTAATCTTTCATAATGCCACAAATACAAAGAACCCCTCCACAAATGGTTATTTGCAAACTTGCAAATAACCCCCTCCATCGGAAAAGTCCGGCCGGGAAAGAACAAAGGAAAACCGGCCGGAACGGAATGCAAACTGGCAACTCTAGAAAACTGGTCCCGTAATAAATTACAGGAAAACCCCGATACTGTGCATACACACCCGCATCTGTATTCTGACCGGATACAAATGCAATGAGACAAAATCTACACTGTACTAAACTAGGACCGGCTTAAACCAAAGCCGGCTAGTAAAATCCATTCGATCCTGATCCGTGCAATACCGCACGTATCTGATCTAACCTTGCCATATAACTGTACGGCCACTAGTACAAACCGTCTGATCCCGATCCGTGCAATTCCGCACGTATCTGATCGGACCCTGCCATATCTCCATACGGCCTCCACAGCGTTTCGCCCGAAAGCTTGAGTAACTGAAAGTGTGGTGGACTCTAAAGACTCGTCAATACTATGGCTGTGGATTTAACCACTAGCACGTCAGAGGTATTAGCCAATACGTGACGGGCCACCAGCTATTGACCAAAAGGGACGTCGATGAGCGAACTCATCCTGACACCCTACTGAGCCTGTCAGTGACAATATCCGTACAGTCCGGTCCGTTCGTCTATGAGCATCGCATGTCGGGCCTATGGGGTTGGTAAAAGTCAGACCCCCAAAAGCGGTACAAGTCGTGTCGGAGTGTAGCCCAGAACACCCTGAGATACTACTGGAATACCTACCAGTAAATCTCCTGCCTCGGCCGAGGGCTTTGTGTAATGGCTCTCCTAGACACAGCGCGACCTCACCCCCAATACCGGGAGAGACGAACCCCTGCAGATCCGCTCACTGCCTCCATGTGGCTCGGGACTGTACCCAACTAAAACCTGTTTGCACGACTCCTTTGAGCCGTGGTAGGGTAGTAATCAAAGTACAGTGGGAACTCACACGAGACAAATGACAATCTCAGGTCGATGAACTAACCTGTACACATGTCACCAGGGAACTGCTATCTGACGTCAGGTATAAGACCAACTAGCATGTTCCCGGCGAGTCCTGTCCGGTGTACTCATAACCCAATGAGCACCTGTATACATCTTAGGTGAACCAACTGACACCAGTGGCTTATGAGACCGGCCACCGCCCCTCGTCGGGGTCTCGACTGTATACACTAGTCTACTTTGGAGAATCGATGCCCTGTCTCGAAACTCCCACGACTAGGGACCTTTTAAGGATGTGCTTATAGACCACCAGCTCTCACGTATATGATCGCCATCATACTGCCGGCAGTCAAGCAAGAATCCTAGGGGCTCTATCAGCGTGTAATAGTGACCTGTAAGGTCACCTGAAGCAGTACACGATGATAAAGGTAAACCAGATAGCATACTATCATCTCGTGTAAGATTGTCCTACCGGGATAGGTCCTCCCTCAATCATTGCAATCACGTGCCTGTGATCCAATAATTGACTCTGAGGGCACTATCTCCAACAATCTCCCACTTGTACTCAAGGCTAATTATTGCGATGCCGCATACTCACAGCCCGTGTGATACCGAACACCCAACTCCTCTACTAGTCAGTCTCACAAAGCTCGTTTGCGAAACTATTGCGTTCGAGGAATAGCCTCAGTGAGTGGATCCGCCGTGATGTTTCTTTCTATGTCTCTCTATATCTCAAGTTTGCGGAGAAAGCCATCTCCCGAAATGAGCAATACCTGTCTTAGAATGTCTGGATGTCTGATGGGACCTAGCTCATAAATGAACTCCAAATCCAAACTTCTTATACTGTATCGTCAACTGAACTTAATCAGTATCCTGCGCCATGCCACCCTCAGTATTGCCTTGGACCACCTGTCCAAAATACTGCCCCTCGTCAGAAGGAAAACTATAACTCTGACAACCTCCTTGTCGTCCATGTCACCTTGGAAGCCTGGAATGATAACTGTCTCCCAAATGAGGCTGTCGTTATCATATCCCTAGAACATCCACTTATGTTCTAAAACTGCTTCCGACTGTTTCTCCAGGATTGGATCAATGTCAACTTATTGCATCTAGTGCAAGAACAACATCTGGTGTGGTACTTGACATCTCATGATTGACTCAATTGCCTAAGCAAGGGATCTGCCAATCATGCACATCCCTCTCCCCTTTAGTCTGTAAGACACCTTTAGAGAGGGTGACTCCATTACCTGCAGGTACACTACCATGCCAGGAGTCGTCCATTTTAAATACTCTTAGAATGCTGTCTAAGTACCCAGATTGGGAAACCACCCAAATCTAGATCTAAAACCATAGATCTAGTAACCAGTATGTCAGATATTATGTCCAAGTTCCATGTGGAGAAACCACCGTGTGACGACCAAAGTATAACCGATCGTAGTATAGGAGTTTCTTTTCCTACTATGTGTATGTCA
The DNA here is from genome assembly GCA_030015575.1 of Agapanthus africanus. Lineage (NCBI taxonomy): Eukaryota > Viridiplantae > Streptophyta > Magnoliopsida > Asparagales > Amaryllidaceae > Agapanthus > Agapanthus africanus. Next base: position 108,875,522 of record JASDDO010000016.1, on the reverse strand, counting down.
TCCAAATACCAGGATATCACACCCTACTACCTTCTCAATAGATCCATCCCCTATTCTGATGAAGTCAAACCTATGACTGTCACGTCAGAAATAGATGATCTATCTCCGTTACATCTGCTTTCGTCTATAAGTAGACATAAGCTACCTGTCCACCAATGCTTCCGCTGCTCCCACTGACTACGACAACCCTCTGGCAGAGTCATATACACGTACACTTCTGAAGCTAGTTCAGAACGACGCTATACTCATCCTCCTGCCGGGTCTCGCAGCCTGGAACAACAGCAATGGCAAGTGTGGGTAAACAAGAACTTCCCTGTCACCGTCCTTGAGGCTACCGGAGTACCGCTCGGGTGCCTGAAGTTACCCACCTTATCTGCGGAGTGGACAATGGAATGTCAAGCCAGATTGAATCTTTAGGTTCCTTATCAAATCTTCAGTAATCGTTTGCGGTTCTGGAATCACTTCCAGTTCTACCATACTCCCACTACTGTTTTTAAAAAAATCCATTTTTAATAAAACTGTGGCGAGTCTCGAACAATATTTCTATTGATCTGCCAGATGGTAGAAAGTCAACCCTCGTCATAGCCTGGGTCAACCCACAAACAGCCATTACAGAAACGTGCCTTGAGTTGTCCAGTGTCTGGTTTTAATCATAAGCCGGACAACTCCCCGTACCTTAACATCATTAAGATATGAACTGTTCTATATCCAATATAGAACCAGAGGCACTGATTTAATTGAACCAGATTCAAATCATGCAGCTATCTCCAGTGCATGTAAACTAAATGGAAGGAGGCCGATCAGCGTTACTCAACTTAGGAATGCTTCCAATTATGAGTAACCTGAAAGAGAAGCTAGTTCTCTTAATCATTACTATCAACTGAACACCATACACAAGTATCTACATCTTCGATCACTTTGAAGAATCCCGATACTTGCTACACCCGGTTCTCTACTCTATTCAAATACCTATAACTCCTCAAAACTTAGACCCTGTGTTCCTACGAAACACATATCAAAGAACTAGAGAAGTTAAAAGTAAACAAAATATATAGTATGAGGACCAACCCCTCTGTCCTAATGGACACTGGACAACATACAATACTCTGTATAAGTCCGCTGAGTCTAACAACTCTTTCACTGTGCGTCGTAGGTTGAAAACTGTACTTATGGTTAAGAAGAATTACACCGCTGTTTAATGCTCCTTACCTAACCATCCACTGATATAGGTAAATGTCATCGACATAATATCAAAAGGTATATCTCACTCTATGAAAATAGACGTACAGATATATCAATTTGAAATTGGTGCACAACAGCGGATATTCAAAACCAAATATTTGCCGACCGGCAAACAGCCCAGATGATCTCCTCAAATATCACCGATTACAACGAATCCCGATATAATGAGGATGATCACCCTATTCCCAATAACTTACTCCCACTCATCATCTGTAAAACCATACAGATGTGAGAATCATACCTGGTAAATACATACCCTGGAGTAAGTATTTAATTGGGAAATCAGTTTTCTTTTAACATTACATAGTGAAACTGAAACATTGAAATGTTTCGGTGGGGTATTCCGGTATTCTTAGTAATGCCTCTTCCATTATCCAGATTCACAATTATAACCGTATAATTCTTTGCCACCTCTCCAAATCCCTTTATATGTCTTTAGTCATTACCTTCTGCACACCCCTTTAGGCCAATTGGTTTTCTTCCTTCCCTACCGTTCGACACCCGCCTATGGTTTGGAAGAAGACTTTCCAATAAGCATAATGGGTGTACTGTCCTAATCCTAGGAGCACTCGCAAAGCGAGAGAAGGTGAAGATAAAAGACAACCGAATAAACTGTATTCCTATTTCTCCTGGACCAGAATCCATCCCCGAACTGGAACAAGTTCCTTTCGAGTTCGTATATAACCATATGATGGAGTATCCGATAAACTGTGGATCTTCGTAGTGATACGGAGTGTCCTGGAGAAATACAAAGGTCATTTAGGATTGGCGAAGAAATACTTGGTTTGATCGTGAATAGCAGTCACAATTTACTTTGCCCTCTTACTAATCCCTTGCTTTGTCTTAATCTTAATACCTTCTGTACACCGTTTAGGCTAATTGGTATTCTTCGTTCTCCACCGTTCAGCACCAGCCTAAGGTTTGGAAGAAGACTATCCAATTTGCGTAATAGGTGTACTATCTCCTAAACCAAGGAGTACTCGCAATGAGAGAAGGTGAAAAGAAAAGACAACTGAATAATCCTATTCGTTTTCTCCAGAACCAGAAACCATCCTCGAAGTCCTTCGAGTTCGTATATAACCATACGATGGTTTTTTCCAATGGAAGTGGACATTCGTAGTAATACGGGGTGTCCTGGAGAAAAGGGTAAAAGTAGGAGTGGCAATGAGGTTTGCAACTCTGACAATCCAAAAGCCTGTGTTAAGAAGGTTCGGTCAACTTGGTCACTGAGTCATAGTCAAGGGTCGGGTCAAAGGTCGCTGCCAAAGAGAGAGAGAAAAGAAACACTCAGCGTGCACTCTAACCTAGATCAGAATGGTTATCACTTTGTCTAATCTGGAAACCTCCCACTGTAACTTCAAATTCTCCTCCAAACCTGAAAGAAGAATTAGTCGGGATCACCCGAGGAGTAAACCAACTCATCAGTGGGAATCGGGATCCAACTATCATCGCATGATAACTTGACGGAATCTACTCAAGTCACCACACTCTAGAAGGTATGCGCATGCCTGACAAGTTTCAGTCCTTTTGAAACTCCCGATGTGATTTTCACCCCTAGGACCCAAGTGACCTTGACGAATAATCAACAAATCAAAAGGTCCTAGTCAAGTTCAACCCGTCATTATCTTGATTGCGTTAAACCCACCCGCGCGACCCTTGACGAATAATCAACAAAGTCGTACGACTGTCCTAACCAATCCATATATCCATACGACAGAAAGCATTACAGAGCTACCGTACACTACGCCTCGGCGAATAGCAACGACAAACGTAGCGCGAATACTAAGCAATACTAATCTGAAATGACGGAGGGCTACGGCTGGTTTTTGGCGAAAAACCTTTAACGTAATGAACTTGATATCTTTGAAGGAACCGAATAACTTTTTATAAAAATATAGTGACGAAAACCTTTGCTAAAGAGGTCACTCCCGGTGAAGGGATCTCGGCTCTTTCCCCATAGAATGAGGTGCAGGATATTCCAACTGAATACCACGATGCAAAGCAAAAGTAATCGGCTATAGTGAAGTTAATGCCCTGACGCAAACTTCTGTCCAAAGGGTCACTCCCGGTGAAGGGATCTCGGCCCTTGCCTCGTCGACTGAGGAGCAGGATATTCCAAATGAATACCACGATGCAAAACAAAAGTGAACGTCCTTGCAATAACAGCTTTTTGAAAAGTGTTCCAACAACATCAGAATATGTTTGTTTATCTTGCATTGATCCGAATCAACGCAGTCCTATCAATTGATCACACAACAAAGAACGAAAATATACTGATGTACGTATATGTCATCCGCATTTGCCACTGGGTCCCGTCATTACCCGTTAGGTTAGCTAACTAACGACAGAGCGGGGACTGGACTAGCGCGGATGTAAAACATATACAACATCTACTAATATATATACCAATATATTATATTCGCTCAAGGCGTGATAAAATGCAACATCACAGAAATGTACAGCATCACAGAACAATACAGATATCTGGGATCCCCGGGTTTCACAGAGCTGCTGCTGAAACCCGACGTTCCCCTGGTCGTGTGGATAGCCTGTGCAATGAAATCCTAGACCCCTACGGGCACGGCAAGTCACCCGCCAAGACCTGAAGCGAGGCAGTCCCCTCCAGCACCGTGAATGGACCACCCAGCACTTCACGGAATCCGGTAACTTGGGCACCCCTCCTGGGTCAACCTGTACCCCCTACGAGTGCGGCGAATAGCCCGCCAATCCTAGAGTGAAGCCCCCTCCGTCTCAATGCCATGAGATGCGGGCCCGTTGCCCTCTAGAACCCGGCTATCCGTGCACCCCTCCGTGGGGTAATCCTAGTACAGAAAGTAAAATATACATACAACGGGTACATCGACCGCAACCAGGTCGTGCCCCAAAAGAATAATACAAACAGGCAGTGACGGCAGTCCACATGTCGGACGCTCGCCCCGCAATATCAAATGTACATATAAAACAAAATTGTACTAGCATTGCATCCAGGCTATCCCCACCGACCGATCCGCAACAACACAGCATAAACATAGAACATCAACGTGAAAGTCACGTTCGCAAATCCGTCTAACCGGGCTATAGCAGTTAGACGGGATTTACCGATCAAGTGACATTCACGGTCGCAGATATAATGTAAATACTGTGAAATAATGTGTTTAAAATATCCGATCGATCAAAAATTAACAAGTGGGCCCCAAAGCAATACTGTAGCACTCATAGAAATTCTGGGCCTAATATTAATATTCCAAAAGCCCTATTTTCAGCCCAGAAAGCAACTGAAGAAAAACAACTAAGTGACCTGACCATAGTGCGGCGGAACCGCGGCCCAAAGGGGGTTTTGGCCGCGGTTCCGCGCTCCAACTAAGGAATCACTCTGTCGCATTTCTACAGTAGCCTTATATTTTCTAGTACATCATTTTTCTGCAACCTGAAAAATTTTTTGAGCAAGAAAAAAATCAACAGAAAACTGATGTAAAGAAAACGCGTATTTTTGGAATTTTGGTCGATCGGAAATGTAAAACACATTAGACAAAGCTAGACAAGGTTAATGGCGTGGCTCTGATACCATGTTCCGCCACGGCAGCGCCCCGGCCGTCTATCCGAGGCCAAAATGCGGAATCAAAATTTTCTTAACTTTTAAACTGGCGCTACCGCGGACAATATACCCGGATCGTAACCATTAACCGATACTAGCTAACAAGAGAAAGGGTGAGAGATATACCGAGTGATCCGAGTCCTCCGGTCTTCTCGTCGTCGTCCCGATCTCCCGCGGAAACTCCGGTCGTCGCATCCTTGCCAGAAGGGCACCACATCGTCTGCATCTTTTACGGGCTCCCACCTCAATACCGAGGCAACTCGGGCGCGAAGTTGGCTAGCCGACGCGCCCAAGATTTGCTGTAGAAGTAGTGTAGAGTCTATGTCTCTTTGGAGTAGTGAAGTTGCCATTGGTGATGGAGGAATAAGGTTAAGGAAAAATGGTGCTTTCATTTTTCCCAAAACTAGAAGAATGAGATGAAGAAATTTGTGCTACACCAAAAATGGAAATTTCTCTCATTCTCACTCAAAAATGTGGCCGGCCTTGGACATGTGGAAATGGTGGAGGGAATCACATAACAAATGAGGGAGGTGAGTGTAGTAAAAGTGAATGGGTGACCACACCCCAAAAGCAAACCTCACATCCAAACACAAATCAAAGATCAAATCCTTTCTCATCACTTCTAATCTCAAAAAGGTAAGCCATCATGAAAAGCAAAGATGTTTAATCTTTCATAATGCCACAAATACAAAGAACCCCTCCACAAATGGTTATTTGCAAACTTGCAAATAACCCCTCCATCGGAAAAGTCCGGCCGGGAAAGAACAAAGGAAAACCGGCCGGAACGGAATGCAAACTGGCAACTCTAGAAAACTGGTCCCGTAATAAATTACAGGAAAACCCCGATACTGTGCATACACACCCGCATCTGTATTCTGACCGGATACAAATGCAATGAGACAAAATCTACACTGTACTAAACTAGGACCGGCTTAAACCAAAGCCGGCTAGTAAAATCCATTCGATCCTGATCCGTGCAATACCGCACGTATCTGATCTAACCTTGCCATATAACTGTACGGCCACTAGTACAAACCGTCTGATCCCGATCCGTGCAATTCCGCACGTATCTGATCGGACCCTGCCATATCTCCATACGGCCTCCACAGCGTTTCGCCCGAAAGCTTGAGTAACTGAAAGTGTGGTGGACTCTAAAGACTCGTCAATACTATGGCTGTGGATTTAACCACTAGCACGTCAGAGGTATTAGCCAATACGTGACGGGCCACCAGCTATTGACCAAAAGGGACGTCGATGAGCGAACTCATCCTGACACCCTACTGAGCCTGTCAGTGACAATATCCGTACAGTCCGGTCCGTTCGTCTATGAGCATCGCATGTCGGGCCTATGGGGTTGGTAAAAGTCAGACCCCCAAAAGCGGTACAAGTCGTGTCGGAGTGTAGCCCAGAACACCCTGAGATACTACTGGAATACCTACCAGTAAATCTCCTGCCTCGGCCGAGGGCTTTGTGTAATGGCTCTCCTAGACACAGCGCGACCTCACCCCCAATACCGGGAGAGACGAACCCCTGCAGATCCGCTCACTGCCTCCATGTGGCTCGGGACTGTACCCAACTAAAACCTGTTTGCACGACTCCTTTGAGCCGTGGTAGGGTAGTAATCAAAGTACAGTGGGAACTCACACGAGACAAATGACAATCTCAGGTCGATGAACTAACCTGTACACATGTCACCAGGGAACTGCTATCTGACGTCAGGTATAAGACCAACTAGCATGTTCCCGGCGAGTCCTGTCCGGTGTACTCATAACCCAATGAGCACCTGTATACATCTTAGGTGAACCAACTGACACCAGTGGCTTATGAGACCGGCCACCGCCCCTCGTCGGGGTCTCGACTGTATACACTAGTCTACTCTGGAGAATCGATGCCCTGTCTCGAAACTCCCACGACTAGGGACCTTTTAAGGATGTGCTTATAGACCACCAGCTCTCACGTATATGATCGCCATCATACTGCCGGCAGTCAAGCAAGAATCCTAGGGGCTCTATCAGCGTGTAATAGTGACCTGTAAGGTCACCTGAAGCAGTACACGATGATAAAGGTAAACCAGATAGCATACTATCATCTCGAGTAAGACTGTCCTACCGGGATAGGTCCTCCCTCAATCATTGCAATCACGTGCCTGTGATCCAATAATTGACTCTGAGGGCACTATCTCCAACAATCTCCCACTTGTACTCAAGGCTAATTATTGCGATGCCGCATACTCACAGCCCGTGTGATACCGAACACCCAACTCCTCTACTAGTCAGTCTCACAAAGCTCGTTTGCGAAACTATTGCGTTCGAGGAATAGCCTCAGTGAGTGGATCCGCCGTGATGTTTCTTTCTATGTCTCTCTATATCTCAAGTTTGCGGAGAAAGCCATCTCCCGAAATGAGCAATACCTGTCTTAGAATGTCTGGATGTCTGATGGGACCTAGCTCATAAATGAACTCCAAATCCAAACTTCTTATACTGTATCGTCAACTGAACTTAATCAGTATCCTGCGCCATGCCACCCTCAGTATTGCCTTGGACCACCTGTCCAAAATACTGCCCCTCGTCAGAAGGAAAACTATAACTCTGACAACCTCCTTGTCGTCCATGTCACCTTGGAAGCCTGGAATGATAACTGTCTCCCAAATGAGGCTGTCGTTATCATATCCCTAGAACATCCACTTATGTTCTAAAACTGCTTCCGACTGTTTCTCCAGGATTGGATCAATGTCAACTTATTGCATCTAGTGCAAGAACAACATCTGGTGTGGTACTTGACATCTCATGATTGACTCAATTGCCTAAGCAAGTGATCTGCCAATCATGCACATCCCTCTCCCCTTTAGTCTGTAAGACACCTTTAGAGAGGGTGACTCCATTACCTGCAGGTACACTACCATGCCAGGAGTCGTCCATTTTAAATACTCTTAGAATGCTGTCTAAGTACCCAGATTGGGAAACCACCCAAATCTAGATCTAAAACCATAGATCTAGTAACCAGTATGTCAGATATTATGTCCAAGTCCCATGTGGAGAAACCACCGTGTGACGACCAAAGTATAACCGATCGTAGTATAGGAGTTTCTTTTCCTACTATGTGTATGTCATCCAAATACCAGGATATCACACCCTACTACCTTCTCAACAGATCCATCCCCTATTCTGATGAAGTCAAACCTATGACTGTCACGTCAGAAATAGATGATCTATCTCCGCTACATCTGCTTTCGTCTATAAGTAGACATAAGCTACCTGTCCACCAATGCTTCCGCTGCTCCCACTGACTACGACAACCCTCTGGCAGAGTCATATACACGTACACTTCTGAAGCTAGTTCAGAACGACGCTATACTCATCCTCCTGCCGGGTCTCGCAGCCTGGAACAACAGCAATGGCAAGTGTGGGTAAACAAGAACTTCCCTGTCACCGTCCTTAAGGCTACCGGAGTACCTCTCGGGTGCCTGAAGTTACCCACCTTATCTGCGGAGTGGCCAATGGAATGTCAAGCCAGATTGAATCTTTAGGTTCCTTATCAAATCTTCAGTAATCGTTTGCGGTTCTGGAATCACTTCCAGTTCTACCATACTCCCACTACTGTTTTTGAAAAAATCCATTTTTAATAAAACTGTGGCGAGTCTAGAACAATATTTCTATTGATCTGCCAGATGGTGGAAAGTCAACCCTCGTCATAGCCTGGGTCAACCCACAAACAGCCATTACAGAAACGTGCCTTGAGTTGTCCAGTGTCTGGTTTTAATCATAAGCCGGACAACTCCCCGTACCTTAACATCATTAAGATATGAACTGTTCTATATCCAATATAGAACCAGAGGCACTGATTTAATTGAACCAGATTCAAATCATGCAGCTATCTCCAGTGCATGTAAACTAAATGGAAGGAGGCCGATCAGCGTTACTCAACTTAGGAATGCTTCCAATTATGAGTAACCTGAAAGAGAAGCTAGTTCTCTTAATCATTACTATCAACTGAACACCATACACAAGTATCTACATCTTCGATCACTTTGAAGAATCCCGATACTTGCTACACCTGGTTCTCTACTCTATTCAAATACCTATAACTCCTCAAAACTTAGACCATGTGTTCCTACGAAACACATGTCAAAGAACTAGAGAAGTTAAAAGTAAACAGAATATATAGTATGAGGACCAACCCCTCTGTCCTAATGGACACTGGACAACATACAATACTCTGTATAAGTCCGCTGAGTCTAACAACTCTTTCACTGTGCGTCGTAGGTTGAAAACTGTACTTATGGTTAAGAAGAATTACACCGCTGTTTAATGCTCCTTACCTAACCATCCACTGATATAGGTAAATGTCATCGACATAATATCAAAAGGTATATCTCACTCTATGAAAATAGACGTACAGATATATCAATTTGAAATTGGTGCACAACAGCGGATATTCAAAACCAAATATTTGCCGACCGGCAAACAGCCCAGATGATCTCCTCAAATATCACCGATTACAACGAATCCCGATATAATGAGGATGATCACCCTATTCCCAATAACTTACTCCCACTCATCATCTGTAAAACCATACAGATGTGAGAATCATACCTGGTAAATACATACCCTGGAGTAAGTATCTAATTAGGAAATCAGTTTTCTTTTAACATTACATAGTGAAACTGAAACATTGAAATGTTTCGGTGGGGTATTCCGGTATTCTTAGTAATGCCTCTTCCATTATCCAGATTCACAATTATAACCGTATAATTCTTTGCCACCTCTCCAAATCCCTTTATATGTCTTTAGTCATTACCTTCTGCACACCCCTTTAGGCCAATTGGTTTTCTTCCTTCCCTACCGTTCGGCACCAGCCTATGGTTTGGAAGAAGACTTTCCAATAAGCATAATGGGTGTACTGTCCTAATCCTAGGAGCACTCGCAAAGCGAGAGAAGGTGAAGATAAAAGACAACCGAATAAACTGTATTCCAATTTCTCCTGGACCAGAATCCATCCTCGAACTGGAAAAAGTTCCTTTCGAGTTCATATATAACCATACGATGGAGTATCCGATAAACTGTGGATCTTCGTAGTGATACGGAGTGTCCTGGAGAAATACAAAGGTCATTTAGGATTGGCGAAGAAATACTTGGTTTGATCGTGAATAGCAGTCACAATTTACTTTGCCCTCTTACTAATCCCTTGCTTTGTCTTAATCTTAATACCTTCTGTACACCGTTTAGGCTAATTGGTATTCTTCGTTCCCCACCGTTCGGCACCAGCCTAAGGTTTGGAAGAAGACTATCCAATTTGCGTAATAGGTGTACTATCTCCTAAACCAAGGAGTACTCGCAATGAGAGAAGGTGAAAAGAAAAGACAACTGAATAATCCTATTCGTTTTCTCCAGAACCAGAAACCATCCTCGAAGTCCTTCGAGTTCGTATATAACCATACGATGGTTTTGTCCAATGGAAGTGGACATTCGTAGTAATACGGGGTGTCCTGGAGAAAAGGGTAAAAGTAGGAGTGGCAATGAGGTTTGCAACTCTGACAATCCAAAAGCCTGTGTTAAGAAGGTTCGGTCAACTTGGTCACCGAGTCATAGTCAAGGGTCGGGTCAAAGGTCACTGCCAAAGAGAGAGAGAAAAGAAACACTCAGCGTGCACTCTAACCTAGATCAGAATGGTTATCACTTTGTCTAATCTGGAAACCTCCCACTGTAACCTCAAATTCTCCTCCAAACCTGAAAGAAGAATTAGTCGGGATCACCCGAGGAGTAAACCAACTCATCAGTGGGAATCGGGATCCAACTATCATCGCATGATAACTTGACGGAATCCACTCAAGTCACCACACTCTAGAAGGTATGCGCATGCCTGGCAAGTTTCAGTCCTTTTGAAACTTCCGATGTGATTTTCACCCCTAGGACCCAAGTGACCTTGACGAATAATCAACAAATCAAAAGGTCCTAGTCAAGTTCAACCCGTCATTATCTTGATTGCGTTAAACCCACCCGCATGACCCTTGACGAATAATCAACAAAGTCGTACGACTGTCCTAACCAATCCATATATCCATACGACAGAAAGCATTACAGAGCTACCGCACACTACGCCTCGGCGAATAGCAACGACAAACGTAGCGCGAATACTAAGCAATACTAATCTGAAATGACGGAGGGCTACGGCTGGTTTTTGGCGAAAAACCTTTAACGTAATGAACTTGATATCTTTGAAGGAACCGGATAACTTTTTATAAAAATATAGTGACGAAAACCTTTGCTAAAGAGGTCACTCCCGGTGAAGGGATCTCGGCTCTTTCCCCGTAGAATGAGGTGCAGGATATTCCAACTGAATACCACGATGCAAAGCAAAAGTAATCGGCTATAGTGAAGTTAATGCCCTGACGCAAACTTCTGTCCAAGGGGTCACTCCCGGTGAAGGGATCTCGGCCCTTGCCTCGTCGACTGAGGAGCAGGATATTCCAAATGAATACCACGATGCAAAACAAAAGTGAACGTCCTTGCAATAACAGCTTTTTGAAAAGTGTTCCAACAACATCAGAATAGGTTTGTTTATCTTGCATTGATCCGAATCAACGCAGTCCCATCAATTGATCACACAACAAAGTACGAAAATATACTGATGTACGTATATGTCATCCGCATTTGCCATTGGGTCCCGTCATTACCCGTTAGGTTAGCTAACTAACGACAGAGCGGGGACTGGACTAGCGCGGATGTAAAACATATACAACATCTACTAATATATATACCAATATATTATATTCGCTCAAGGCGTGATAAAATGCAACATCACAGAAATGTACAGCATCACAGTACAATATAGATATCTGGGATCCCCGGGTTTCACAGAGCCGCTGCTGAAACCCGACGTTCCCCTGGTCGTGTGGATAGCCTGTGAAATGAAGTCCTAGACCCCTACGGGCACGGCAAGTCACCCGCCAAGACCTGAAGCGAGGCAGTCCCCTCCAGCACCGTGAATGGACCACCCAGCACTTCACGGAATCCGGTAACTTGGGCACCCCTCCTGGGTCAACCTGTACCCCCTACGAGTGCGGCAAATAGCCCGCCAATCCTAGAGTGAAGCCCCCTCCGTCTCAATGCCATGAGATGCGGGCCCGTTGCCCTCTAGAACCCGGCTATCCGTGCACCTATCCGCGGGGTAATCCTAGTACAGAAAGTAAAATATACATACAACGGGTACATCGACCGCAACCAGGGCGTGCCCCAAAAGAATAATACAAACAGGCAGTGACGGCAGTCCACATGTCGGACGCTCGCCCCGCAATATCAAATGTACATATAAAACAAAATTGTACTAGCATTGCATCCAGGCTATCCCCACCGACCGATCCGCAACAACACAGCATAAACATAGAACATCAACGTGAAAGTCACGTTCGCAAATCCGTCTAACCGGGCTATAGCAGTTAGACGGGATTTACCGATCAAGTGACATTCACGGTCGCAGATATAATGTAAATACTGTGAAATAATGTGTTTAAAATATCCGATCGATCAAAAATTAACAAGTGGGCCCCAAAGCAATACTGTAGCACTCATAGAAATTCTGGGCCCAATATTAATATTCCAAAAGCCCTATTTTCAGCCCAGAAAGCAACTGAAGAAAAACAACCAAGTGACCTGACCATAGTGCGGCGGAACCGCGGCCCAAAGGGGGTTTTGGACGCGGTTCCGCGCTCCAACTAAGGAATCACTCTGTCGAATTTCTACAGTAGCCTTATATTTTCCAGTACATCATTTTTCTGCAACCTGAAAAATTTTTTGAGCAAGAAAAAAATCAACAGAAAACTGATGTAAAGAAAACGCGTATTTTTGGAATTTTGGTCGATCGGAAATGTAAAACACATTAGACAAAGCTAGACAAGGTTAATGGCGTGGCTCTGATACCATGTTCCGCCACGGCAGCGCCCCGGCCGTATATCCGAGGCCAAAATGCGGAATCAAAATTTTCTTAACTTTTAAACTGGCGCTACCGCGGACAATATACCCGGATCGTAACCATTAACCGATACTAGCTAACAAGAGAAAGGGTGAGAGATATACCGAGTGATCCGAGTCCTCCGGTCTTCTCGTCGTCGTCCCGATCTCCCGCGGAAACTCCGGTCGTCGCATCCTTGCCGGAAGGGCACCACATCGTCTGCATCTTTTACGGGCTCCCACCTCAATACCGAGGCAACTCGGGCGCGAAGTTGGCTAGCCGACGCGCCCAAGATTTGCTGTAGAAGTAGTGTAGAGTCTATGTCTCTTTGGAGTAGTGAAGTTGCCATTGGTGATGGAGGAATAAGGTTAAGGAAAAATGGTGCTTTCATTTTTCCCAAAACTAGAAGAATGAGATGAAGAAATTTGTGCTACACCAAAAATGGAAATTTCTCTCATTCTCACTCAAAAATGTGGCCGGCCTTGGACATGTGGAAATGGTGGAGGGAATCACATAACAAATGAGGGAGGTGAGTGTAGTAAAAGTGAATGGGTGACCACACCCCAAAAGCAAACCTCACATCCAAACACAAATCAAAGATCAAATCCTTTCTCGTCACTTCTAATCTCAAAAAGGCAAGCCATCATGAAAAGCAAAGATGTTTAATCTTTCATAATGCCACAAATAAAAGAACCCCTCCACAAATGGTTATTTGCAACCCCCTCCATCGGAAAAGTCCGGCCGGGAAAGAACAAAGGAAAACCGGCCGGAACGGAATGCAAACTGGCAACTCTAGAAAACTGGTCCCGTAATAAATTACAGGAAAACCCGGATACTGTGCATACACACCCGCATCTGTATTCTGACCGGATACAAATGCAATGAGACAAAATCTACACTGTACTAAACTAGGACCGGCTTAAACCAAAGCCGGCTAGTAAAATCCGTTCGATCCTGATCCGTGCAATACCGCACGTATCTGATCTAACCTTGCCATATAACTGTACGGCCACTAGTACAAACCGTCCGATCCCGATCCGTGCAATACCGTATCTGATCGGACCCTGCCATATTTCCATACGGCCTCCACAGCGTTTCCCCCGAAAGCTTGAGTAACTGAAAGTGTGGTGGACTCTAAAGACTCGTCAATACTATGGCTGTGGATTTAACCACTAGCACGTCAGAGGTATTAGCCAATACGTGACGGGCCACCAGCTATTGACCAAAAGGGACGTCGATGAGCGAACTCATCCTGACACCCTACTGAGCCTGTCGGTGACAATATCCGTACAGTCCGGTCCGTTCGTCTATGAGCATCGCATGTCGGGCCTAGGGGGTTGGTAAAAGTCAGACCCCCAAAAGCGGTACAAGTCGTGTCGGAGTGTAGCCCAGAACACCCTGAGATACTACTGGAATACCTACCAGTAAATCTCCTGCCTCGGCCAAGGGCTTTGTGTAATGGCTCTCCTAGACACAGCGCGACCTCATCCCCAATACCGGGAGAGACGAACCCCTGCAGATCCGCTCACTGCCTCCATGTGGCTCGGGACTGTACCCAACTAAAACCTGTTTGCACGACTCCTTTGAGCCGTGGTAGGGTAGTAATCAAAGTACAGTGGGAACTCACACGAGACAAATGACGATCTCAGGTCGATGAACTAACCTGTATACATGTCACCAGGGAACTGCTATCTGACGTCAGGTATAAGACCAACTAGCATGTTCCCGGCGAGTCCTGTCCGGTGTACTCATAACCCAATGAGCACCTGTATACATCTTAGGTGAACCAACTGACACCAGTGGCTTATGAGACCGGCCACCACCCCTCGTCGGGGTCTCGACTGTATACACTAGTCTACTCTGGAGAATCGATGCCCTGTCTCGAAACTCCCACGACTAGGGACCTTTTAAGGATGTGCTTATAGACCACCAGCTCTCACGTATATGATCGCCATCATACTGCCGGCAGTCAAGCAAGAATCCTAGGGGCTCTATCAGCGTGTAATAGTGACCTGTAAGGTCACCTGAAGCAGTACACGATGATAAAGGTAAACCAGATAGCATACTATCATCTCGAGTAAGACTGTCCTACCGGGATAGGTCCTCCCTCAATCATTGCAATCACGTGCCTGTGATCCAATAATTGACTCTGAGGGCACTATCTCCAACAATCTCCCACTTGTACTCAAGGCTAATTATTGCGATGCCGCATACTCACAGCCCATGTGATAAAGAACACCCAACTCCTCTACTAGTCAGTCTCACAAAGCTCGTTTGCGAAACTATTGCGTTCGAGGAATAGCCTCAGTGAGTGGATCCGCTGTGATGTTTCTTTCTTTGTCTCTCTATATCTCAAGTTCGCGGAGAAAGCCATCTCCCGAAATGAGCAATACCTGTCTTAGAATGTCTGGATGTCTGATGGGACCTAGCTCATAAATGAACTCCAAATCCAAACTTCTTATACTGTATCGTCAACTGAACTTAATCAGTATCCTGCGCCATGCCACCCTCAGTATTGCCTTGGACCACCTGTCCAAAATACTGCCCCTCGTCAGAAGGAAAACTATAACTCTGACAACCTCCTTGTCGTCCATGTCACCTTGGAAGCCTGGAATGATAACTGTCTCCCAAATGAGGCTGTCGTTATCATATCCCTAGAACATCCACTTATGTTCTAAAACTGCTTCCGACTGTTTCTCCATGATTGGATCAATGTCAACTTATTGCATCTAGTGCAAGAACAACATCTGGTGTGGTACTTGACATCTCATGATTGACTCAATTACCTAAGCAAGTGATCTGCCAATCATGCACATCCCTCTCCCCTTTAGTCTGTAAGACACCTTTAGAGAGAGTGACTCCATTACCTGCAGGTACACTACCATGCCAGGAGTCGTCCATTTTAAATACTCTTAGAATGCTGTCTAAGTACCCAGATTGGGAAACCACCCAAATCTAGATCTAAAACCATAGATCTAGTAACCAGTATGTCAGATATTATGTCCAAGTCCCATGTGGAGAAACCACCGTGTGACGACCAAAGTATAACCGATCGTAGTATAGGAGTTTCTTTTCCTACTATGTGTATGTCATCCAAATACCAGGATATCACACCCTACTACCTTCTCAACAGATCCATCCCCTATTCTGATGAAGTCAAACCTATGACTGTCACGTCAGAAATAGATGATCTATCTCCGCTACATCTGCTTTCGTCTATAAGTAGACATAAGCTACCTGTCCACCAATGCTTCCGCTGCTCCCACTGACTACGACAACCCTCTGGCAGAGTCATATACACGTACACTTCTGAAGCTAGTTCAGAACGACGCTATACTCATCCTCCTGCCGGGTCTCGCAGCCTGGAACAACAGCAATGGCAAGTGTGGGTAAACAAGAACTTCCCTGTCACCGTCCTTAAGGCTACCGGAGTACCTTTCGGGTGCCTGAAGTTTCCCACCTTATCTGCGGAGTGGCCAATGGAATGTCAAGCCAGATTGAATCTTTAGGTTCCTTATCAAATCTTCAGTAATCGTTTGCGGTTCTGGAATCACTTCCAGTTCTACCATACTCCCACTACTGTTTTTGAAAAAATCCATTTTTAATAAAACTGTGGCGAGTCTAGAACAATATTTCTATTGATCTGCCAGATGGTAGAAAGTCAACCCTCGTCATAGCCTGGGTCAACCCACAAACAGCCATTACAGAAACGTGCCTTGAGTTGTCCAGTGTCTGGTTTTAATCATAAGCCGGACAACTCCCCGTACCTTAACATCATTAAGATATGAACTGTTCTATATCCAATATAGAACCAGAGGCACTGATTTAATTGAACCAGATTCAAATCATGCAGCTATCTCTAGTGCATGTAAACTAAATTGAAGGAGGCCGATCAGCGTTACTCAACTTAGGAATGCTTCCAATTATGAGTAACCTGAAAGAGAAGCTAGTTCTCTTAATCATTACTATCAACTGAACACCATACAAAAGTATCTACATCTTCGATCACTTTGAAGAATCCCGATACTTGCTACACCTGGTTCTCTACTCTATTCAAATACCTATAACTCCTCAAAACTTAGACCATGTGTTCCTACGAAACACATGTCAAAGAACTAGAGAAGTTAAAAGTAAACAGAATATATAGTATGAGGACCAACCCCTCTGTCCTAATGGACACTGGACAACATACAATACTCTGTATAAGTCCGCTGAGTCTAACAACTCTTTCACTGTGCGTCGTAGGTTGAAAACTGTACTTATGGTTAAGAAGAATTACACCGCTGTTTAATGCTCCTTACCTAACCATCCACTGATATAGGTAAATGTCATCGACATAATATCAAAAGGTATATCTCACTCTATGAAAATAGACGTACAGATATATCAATTTGAAATTGGTGCACAACAGCGGATATTCAAAACCAAATATTTGCCGACCGGCAAACAGCCCAGATGATCTCCTCAAATATCACCGATTACAACGAATCCCGATATAATGAGGATGATCACCCTATTCCCAATAACTTACTCCCACTCATCATCTGTAAAACCATACAGATGTGAGAATCATACCTGGTAAATACATACCCTGGAGTAAGTATCTAATTGGGAAATCAGTTTTCTTTTAACATTACATAGTGAAACTGAAACATTGAAATGTTTTGGTGGGGTATTCCGGTATTCTTAGTAATGCCTCTTCCATTATCCAGATTCACAATTATAACCGTATAATTCTTTGCCACCTCTCCAAATCCCTTTATATGTCTTTAGTCATTACCTTCTGCACACCCCTTTAGGCCAATTGGTTTTCTTCCTTCCCTACCGTTCGGCACCAGCCTATGGTTTGGAAGAAGACTATCCAATAAGCATAATGGGTGTACTGTCCTAATCCTAGGAGCACTCGCAAAGCGAGAGAAGGTGAAGATAAAAGACAACCGAATAAACTGTATTCCTATTTCTCCTGGACCAGAATCCATCCCCGAACTGGAACAAGTTCCTTTCGAGTTCGTATATAACCATACGATGGAGTATCCGATAAACTGTGGATCTTCGTAGTGATACGGAGTGTCCTGGAGAAATACAAAGGTCATTTAGGATTGGCGAAGAAATACTTGGTTTGATCGTGAATAGCAGTCACAATTTACTTTGCCCTCTTACTAATCCCTTGCTTTGTCTTAATCTTAATACCTTCTGTACACCGTTTAGGCTAATTGGTATTCTTCGTTCCCCACCGTTCGGCACCAGCCTAAGGTTTGGAAGAAGACTATCCAATTTGCGTAATAGGTGTACTATCTCCTAAACCAAAGAGTACTCGCAATGAGAGAAGGTGAAAAGAAAAGACAACTGAATAATCCTATTCGTTTTCTCCAGAACCAGAAACCATCCTCGAAGTCCTTCGAGTTTGTATATAACCATACGATGGTTTTGTCCAATGGAAGTGGACATTCGTAGTAATACGGGGTGTCCTGGAGAAAAGGGTAAAAGTAGGAGTGGCAATGATGTTTGCAACTCTGACAATCCAAAAGCCTGTGTTAAGAAGGTTCGGTCAACTTGGTCACTGAGTCATAGTCAAGGGTCGGGTCAAAGGTCGCTGCCAAAGAGAGAGAGAAAAGAAACACTCAGCGTGCACTCTAACCTAGATCAGAATGGTTATCACTTTGTCTAATCTGGAAACCTCCCACTGTAACCTCAAATTCTCCTCCAAACCTGAAAGAAGAATTAGTCGGGATCACCCGAGGAGTAAACCAACTCATCAGTGGGAATCGGGATCCAACTATCATTGCATGATAACTTGACGGAATCCACTCAAGTCACCACACTCTAGAAGGTATGCGCATGCCTGGCAAGTTTCAGTCCTTTTGAAACTCCCGATGTGATTTTCACCTCTAGGACCCAAGTGACCTTGACGAATAATCAACAAATCAAAAGGTCCTAGTCAAGTTCAACCCGTCATTATCTTGATTGCGTTAAACCCACCCTCACGACCCTTGACGAATAATCAACAAAGTCGTACGACTGTCCTAACCAATCCATATATCCATACGACAGAAAGCATTACAGAGCTACCGCACACTACGCCTCGGCGAATAGCAACGACAAACGTAGCGCGAATACTAAGCAATACTAATCTGAAATGACGGAGGGCTACGGCTGGTTTTTGGCGAAAAACCTTTAACGTAATGAACTTGATATCTTTGAAGGAACCGGATAACTTTTTATAAAAATATAGTGACGAAAACCTTTGCTAAAGAGGTCACTCCCGGTGAAGGGATCTCGGCTCTTTCCCCGTAGAATGAGGTGCAGGATATTCCAACTGAATACCACGATGCAAAGCAAAAGTAATCGGCTATAGTGAAGTTAATGCCCTGACGCAAACTTCTGTCCAAGGGGTCACTCCCGGTGAAGGGATCTCGGCCCTTGCCTCGTCGACTGAGGAGCAGGATATTCCAAATGAATACCATGATGCAAAACAAAAGTGAACGTCCTTGCAATAACAGCTTTTTGAAAAGTGTTCCAACAACATCAGAATAGGTTTGTTTATCTTGCATTGATCCGAATCAACGCAGTCCCATCAATTGATCACACAACAAAGAATGAAAATATACTGATGTACGTATATGTCATCCGCATTCGCCACTGGGTCCCGTCATTACCCGTTAGGTTAGCTAACTAACGACAGAGCGGGGACTGGACTAGCGCGGATGTAAAACATATACAACATCTACTAATATATATACCAATATATTATATTTGCTCAAGGCGTGATAAAATGCAACATCACAGAAATGTGCAGCATCACAGAACAATACAGATATCTGGTATCCCCTGGTTTCACAGAGCTGCTGCTGAAACCCGACGTTCCCCTGGTCGTGTGGATAGCCTGTGCAATGAAATCCTAGACCCCTACGGGCACGGCAAGTCACCCGCCAAGACCTGAAGCGAGGCAGTCCCCTCCAGCACCGTGAATGGACGACCCAGCACTTCACGGAATCCGGTAACTTGGGCACCCCTCCTGGGTCAACCTGTACCCCCTACGAGTGCGGCGAATAGCCCGCCAATCCTAGAGTGAAGCCCCCCCCGTCTCAATGCCATGAGATGCGGGCCCGTTGTCCTCTAGAACCCGGCTATCCGTGCACCCCTCCGCGGGGTAATCCTAGTACAGAAAGTAAAATATACATACAACGGGTACATCGACCGCAACCAGGTCGTGCCCCAAAAGAATAATACAAACAGTCAGTGACGGCAGTCCACATGTCGGACGCTCGCCCCGCAATATCAAATGTACATATAAACAAAATTGTACTAGCATTGCATCCAGGCTATCCCCACCGACCGATCCGCAACAACACAGCATAAACATAGAACATCAACGTGAAAGTCACGTTCGCAAATCCGTCTAACCGGGCTATAGCAGTTAGACGGGATTTACCGATCAAGTGACATTCACGGTCGCAGATATAATGTAAATACTGTGAAATAATGTGTTTAAAATATCCGATCGATCAAAAATTAACAAGTGGGCCCCAAAGCAATACTGTAGCACTCATAGAAATTCTGGGCCCAATATTAATATTCCAAAAGCCCTATTTTCAGCCCAGAAAGCAACTGAAGAAAAACAACCAAGTGACCTGACCATAGTGCGGCGGAACCGCGGCCCAAAGGGGGTTTTGGCCGCGGTTCCGCGCTCCAACTAAGGAATCACTCTGTCGCATTTCTACAGTAGCCTTATATTTTCCAGTACATCATTTTTCTGCAACCTGAAAAATTTTTTGAGCAAGAAAAAAATCAACAGAAAACTGATGTAAAGAAAACGCGTATTTTTGGAATTTTGGTCGATCGGAAATGTAAAACACATTGGACAAAGCTAGACAAGGTTAATGGCGTGGCTCTGATACCATGTTCCGCCACGGCAGCGCCCCGGCCGTCTATCCGAGGCCAAAATGCGGAATCAAAATTTTCTTAACTTTTAAACTGGCGCTACCGCGGACAATATACCCGGATCGTAACCATTAACCGATACTAGCTAACAAGAGAAAGGGTGAGAGATATACCGAGTGATCCGAGTCCTCCGGTCTTCTCGTCGTCGTCCCGATCTCCCGCGGAAACTCCGGTCGTCGCATCCTTGCCAGAAGGGCACCACATCGTCTGCATCTTTTACGGGCTCCCACCTCAATACCGAGGCAACTCGGGCGCGAAGTTGGCTAGCCGACGCGCCCAAGATTTGCTGTAGAAGTAGTGTAGAGTCTATGTCTCTTTGGAGTAGTGAAGTTGCCATTGGTGATGGAGGAATAAGGTTAAGGAAAAATGGTGCTTTCATTTTTCCCAAAACTAGAAGAATGAGATGAAGAAATTTGTGCTACACCAAAAATGGAAATTTCTCTCATTCTCACTCAAAAATGTGGCCGGCCTTGGACATGTGGAAATGGTGGAGGGAATCATATAACAAATGAGGGAGGTGAGTGTAGTAAAAGTGAATGGGTGACCACACCCCAAAAGCAAACCTCACATCCAAACACAAATCAAAGATCAAATCCTTTCTCATCACTTCTAATCTCAAAAAGGCAAGCCATCATGAAAAGCAAAGATGTTTAATCTTTCATAATGCCACAAATACAAAGAACCCCTCCACAAATGGTTATTTGCAAACTTGCAAATAACCCCCTCCATCGGAAAAGTCCGACCGGGAAAGAACAAAGGAAAACCGGCCGGAACGGAATGCAAACTGGCAACTCTAGAAAACTAGTCCCGTAATAAATTACAGGAAAACCCCGATACTGTGCATACACACCCGCATCTGTATTCTGACCGGATACAAATGCAATGAGACAAAATCTACACTGTACTAAACTAGGACCGGCTTAAACCAAAGCCGGCTAGTAAAATCCGTTCGATCCAGATCCGTGCAATACCGCACGTATCTGATCTAACCTTGCCATATAACTGTACGGCCACTAGTACAAACCGTCTGATCCCGATCCGTGCAATACCGCACGTATCTGATCGGACCCTGCCATATCTCCATACGGCCTCCACAGCGTTTCGCCCGAAAGCTTGAGTAACTGAAAGTGTGGTGGACTCTAAACACTCGTCAATACTATGGCTGTGGATTTAACCACTAGCACGTCAGAGGTATTAGCCAATACGTGACGGGCCACCAGCTATTGACCAAAAGGGACGTCGATGAGCGAACTCATCCTGACACCCTACTGAGCCTGTCAGTGACAATATCCGTACAGTCCGGTCCTTTCGTCTATGAGCATCGCATGTCGGGCCTAGGGGGTTGGTAAAAGTCAGACCCCCAAAAGCGGTTCAAGTCGTGTCGGAGTGTAGCCCAGAACACCCTGAGATACTACTGGTGTTAGTTATATATATGCCCTAGAGGCCATTACTGTACATACGATGTATATTGTAGTGGATGCTAGGACATATATAGGGAGGACTTTCTTGCTCGACATGATAGTATGCTATCTGGTTGTACTTTATCTTAACATGTACTCTGATTGTCTCTATATTACATGTTGATAAAGCCCTTAGGATATGTACTCGACTATTGGGACTATGATGAGATCATACTAGTGGGGCCACGGTAGTCGACGAGTACATCCTATAACTGTTCCTAGTCGAGGGTGTATCGAGACAGGGCATCGATGCACCAGAGTAGACTAGCGTATACGCATCTTGACCCATATGATGGACGATGGATGATCCCATATCCATCGGTGTTTGACATCAAGGATGGTGTACGGGTGCTCAGTGGAGACTGGGTACACTGGACGGACTCGCCGAGAACTCCCAGATGGTATTATACCATACGTCAGATGGCAGTTCTCCGGTGACACTGGTACAGAATAGTCTGTTGACCCGAGATCGTCATAGAGTCTTGTGTGGTTCCCACTGTGCTTTGATTTCCATCATACCACGTCCAAGAGGGCGTGCAAAAAGGTGGCTTTTGGGTACAGTCCCGAATCACATGGAGGCAATGAGCGATAGGAGGGGATTCGTCTCTCCCGGTATAGGGAGTTGATGTTGTGCTGTGTTCGATTGGCTATAACCGGAAATCCCTGGCCAGGGTTGCTGAGATTTACTGGTAAGTGTTATCAGTAGTTTCTCGAACTGTTATAGACCTCATATCGACACGACTTATCGAGCTACTGGGGTCTGACGTTTACCACCCCTAGGCGAGATATGCAACATATCAGACGACGAGACCGGACTGTACGGGAGTGTTACTGTTTGGATTCACAGGAGAATGTACAGGCTTGCTTGTTGATCTTCTGAGCGCTCAATACCTGGGTAGCTGTTACGTTTAGCTGTCCGCTTGCAGCTTGTGGGTGTTTGATATGATCATCACCTACTGCCGGCGTATTGACGATTCTTTAGAGTCCTACACAGAGGTTTCTTGACTCAGGCAAAACGGAGTAGGAGCACATATGTGATATGTGCGGGACCGAGGATAATGCGATATGTGATACCGTATTATATTCTCGCGATATTTGATATCAGCCGGGTCATCGGATCAAGTGTAGATTCGATGAATCGGTACGAATTTATATTAGTCGGTTATATGCGATATAGCCGGATTATCGGATCAAGTGTTGATTCGATAATTTAATGTATAATAATATATATGATATATTAAATGACATTAACTAATATTTGCTCACTAAAAGATTCTTTTTCTCACTCGGGTAATACATTGATATATATGCGATATATGTTAAATGTATTATTTTATTTTGTTACAATAAATATTGTATATGTGATATATAATATTGTAACATATTATAATTATTAATGCAACATGATTAGAGGAGTTTAAACATGATTAGGGTTTGGATTAGGGTTAAACCTTCTAGTTGATTCTAGAAGCTTTTACTTTGTCATGATAAAGATATTTGTGTTGATCTTTATCCATGACTCACACTTAACCCAACCCAAACCCTAACCCTAGTAAACTCTCTACAATGGTTAATACAACCATGGTTGCATAAATGATTATGATAACATTCTTTCTATTCATCACAAATGATTTATCATCTTCTTCCTCCTTCATTCTTCCATGAAAAACCTTGCTTGATTTTTCAAAGGTGATGAATAAATATGAGAAAAAGATAAATAAATAGAGCAAAATTCCTACTTCATCATCCTCATCTTCCCTTGCCATTTAGATGAGGGTGTTCACATCATTTCATGAGTGTTAGCTTGTGTTAAAGAAACTTCAAGGTAGATCATCGTAGTATCGAAGATCGGAAGCAAAGGTTGCGTCTTTCTCTTGGTGGAACCTCTCGAGAGTACGGATCCCGATGATCGCAGCGAAGGGACCAAAATACGGAGCATATGAAGTGAAGGACCGGATCTACAAAGGTTGTAATCCCTCTCACTTAGTGTTAAAATGTTTAGCATGTTTTTTTCGCCTAATCTCTAGTTTAAAGTTCCGTATTCGGGTTGTTCGGCACGGCTAAATTTTTATTCGGGCATGGTTGATTCCTCGTAGACCCTTGTGCGCGTGCCTAGCAACCCTACAGTGGTATCAGAGCCAAGCTAGAGCTTTAGGCGAAGTCTGAACGAAGTTTAAAGTCCGATCGAAACCCGAAACCCCGATAAAACATGCTCTCTGGAAATTTTCTAAAAATTGGGATTTTTCCATATTAAAAATATCCAAAAATTACAGCATGTAATTACAAGAATTACTGTGAAGCACGTGAGCGCAATTCGACCAAAGAGCCGCGGAACCGCGGCCCCACCCCAGCTTGTGCGGCGGTTCCGCGGCCACGTGATCGATTCTGCGCACGTGCTTTTCACAGTAACTCCTATTTTTTAATGTTGTATTTTCTGGAAATTTTTATTTTTTTTATTCAACTGTTGAATTATCTAGGTTGTATTGGGGACTTAAAGTTTTGATCGGATATTATAACTTTGTTTAGTTTTGTCCGGATAATTTTAGAAACTGTTAAAAAGTTCGAACGGATATCAATAACTCACTTTTTCCCCTGTCGGAAATTTTTTCAAAAGTTGGATTTTTCCTCGTGTTTAAGAACGTTCTAAGTCGTGCAAGTAACGCGATGGACCCTCTAGAAGACAACAAACCTTAACTCGATTATGTGACCGTCTTGAACTGCCTTTTGAACCTTAGGGTTTGGGGCAGTACGGCGTGCCACATGTGAGGCGTTGGCTTGACCCTTCTACGGCTGGACCATTGGTACTGTGGCATGTAATGGATGTTTTTAAACTGATTTCAAGTGTTGAGATATATTGGGGAAATCTTGGGTGCTTGATGATTCGATCGGAAAGTTTAACTTTTTCTATTTATCTGGAATGTGATACAATAATTGGAATCCACAGGTAGTTATGAGATAACTGTTTTGAATATTATAGACATAGCAGTTTAGTCTCAGATGATCGGTTGCCACGGAATTTTGATGCGATCAAAAGTCCGTCGCAATCACGTAGCGTACGTGAATACTCGCCGGGTAAACTTAATAGACAGCCTCACTCCATAGCCCCGACCAAGTGACTGTAGGAGAACCCCGTCGCCGAAAGCATCCGTTCGGGTGCTTCCGGTAGCGGTGTTCCGCCTTGGTGCACTTCGTCGACGGTATCGGGGGTGCGGCCGTCTACTAAAGTTTGCGACGAGCATTCGATCAGGACGTCGGGAATCTTGTTGAATTGCCCGACTTGATATTGAAAAGAGTTTTCGATAATGAGACTAAAATGCAGGGTTTATAATTGTTAGGCATGCGATGTCTAAGGAATTCATTTGGTTAGGCATGCGATGTCTAAGGAGGTTGCGGATTCCAACTGTTGTAGTTTTACACTTTCTTTTCTGTGACCGTAAGCATAGTATGTGGTGTATCGCCGGCTTCGTTGCTATACATCAACGACAATCGGGATACGCATACTTGCTTACGTTGATGATATGTGATATTATGTGTTGCTGTGATATGTTGTATTGGATCGTCGCGTTTGAATAGCCCGGGGTTTTATGTGAGATGAGAGTTTTTTCTTTTTCATTCATGTAAAATTCATTTGTATGTAATATTCTTTTATTGGGGCACTTCCAGGTAGCGGAAGATGTCCCCGTTGTATATTATTTACTTTTCCGCATTAGGTAGACCCAAGGCGGGGAGCACAAGTAACCGGGTTCTAGGGTCCAGTGGGAGACCATCTCGAGGTGTCGAGACCGGGTCTCCTAACCCTAGAATTGGCAGTGTTACTTGCCGCTCTCGTAGGGGTCTAGGGATGTGGGTTTGGCTATTCATCGCGACCGTGGAATCCGTGTTTTATACAGGCTCGTATTGAAAACACGGACGTCCTAGTATATCCAATATTTCATATATGTTCTTCTGCTGTAATGTTCTGTGATGAGATCATATTACTACCTGTGACGAATGTTTATATTATATATATGAGATATATATTATATTGCAGATTTCGTTTCAAATGTGATGCTTGTGAAGCATAATAAAATGGGACTTCATTAATTAGATTAATGAAATTAAAAGAAACCTAAGATGTTGTAGAAACTTGTTTATAAAAACTGGTAGCTACAGTTCTTGCTTTGCATAGCGGTGTTCCTTGTAGAACATCCAGCACCTTATTCGATAAGGAATGGACCGAGATCCCTTCACCGGGAGTGACTCCTTTAGCAATAACTGGCAGATGCTACAAACTCGGTTTGTCTTTTGATTGCTACTATAGTTTTTGCTTTGCACAGCGGTATATATGATATATCCTGCACCTTATTCGATGAGGAAAGGGCCGACGATCCCTTCACCGGGAGTGACCCCTTTAGCAAAACTAGAAAAGCCTCAAAAACACTCCATTTAAAATCACTCGATTCTACAACGATATCAAGTTCATTACGCAAAGGGTTTTCTGAAAAACCCGTCGTAGCCTCCGTCATTTCAGTTAAGTAATAGTTAGTATTCGTGCTGCGTTTGTTGACCTTGTCAAGGCGTAGTGTGCGGTAGCTGATTACTGCTTATCTGTATAAGCATATGATGCGATTGGATTAGGGTAGTCGTGCGACTTTGTTGACCTTGTCAAGGGTCGTGCGGGTGGGTTTAATTCAATCAGGAAATGACGGGTTGAACTTGACTTGCGGTCTATGGTTTGTTGACCTTGTCAAGGTCATAGATCGCTTGGGGCAAAATATTATTGGGAATTTCAAGTGTTGAAATTTGCAATGAGATTGCATACCTTCTATAAGATAGTTGGATCCCGATACCCGCTGCGAGTAAGAGTTACTCCTGGGAGAGTTTTACATATTACAATTAGCCGATCAAGTAGGTGTCTAGAAAGGTGTTAACGGGGTTACGCCTCTGGGAAAACGAGGTTTACTGTAATTAGGTTCGTGCGAAAGCACGGGGGACCTCCCTCAAAGTACCGACACTGGCCTGGCTGAAAGATTGGCGAACTTGTAGCGTGTAATTAATCCCGGCGAGTCTTTCCTTTTAGGGTTTGAAGGAAGATTTGACTAAAACAGTGGGAGACATCCTGATTAGATATATTAGATAACCAATCTAATCTTGCAAGAGCATACGCTGAGTGTTTTCTTCTCTCTCTCTCCAGAAAGCGACCATATCACGCCTTAATTAAGATAATAAAACGGATATATTGACCGAACCCGCTTGTTATACTGAGCTGGGGAACGTTGGTCCCACTCTAACTTATAGTTGTTATAAGACAGAGCAGGAAATTGGGGAATACCAAATTTCCCGTACCGCCCAAACGAAGAAAGTGCATGCTGATGCATCATCTTCGGGTGTGTTCATTACAGAGAACTGTTTCTCAGTATCCTTTACGTCCTGGGTATGTGATACCGGATCAGGATCCCGCATATGTAATCTGTTACATAGGCTACAGATAGGTAAAGAACTGAGAACGGGTGATAAGTTTCATGAGACAGAAAACGGTGCAAGTGTTGCAACCAAGTCTGTTGGTCACTATCACCCTGTATTACCAGAATACATTGATTCTGAACAAATGTTATTAGATACCGAACCTGATATACAAAATCATATCAGTCTCTTTATTAGTAAAGAAAGGATATAATTTTGTATTGTTGGATAATGTTTTGAACATTTCCTATATCAAGAGTTGATCGGTTCAGGCACGTTATCTAAAAGCATTGATGTTCTAAATCAAACTACAGTTCTTAGTATACGGAACACATACAAGAGGAAGAGTTCAGAAATGAACGAATCCTTCTTGAGGTATTGTAGACTAGGTCATATCAATGCGACCCGACTAGCTAAGTTACATATAGATGCATATTTAAATTAGTTTGAATTTACATCTTGTGAAACTTGCCGGTCATGTCACAAAGATAAGATGACCATAGCTCTGTTTATTGGAAACAGAGAAAGAGTTAGTGAACTCTTGGGATTGATACATGCTGATGTATGAAAGTCCCCTGTCTACATATGCCAAGATTGGTTCTTTGTACTTCATTACATTCTCTGATAATCTTTCAAGATTCAAACATATGTTCCTGCTGAAACACAAGTCCGAACCTTTTGAGATATTCACAGAATATAAGTTAGAAGTAGAGAACCAAAATACGGGTAAAAGTATTATGTCCTTTGATGTGATCAAGGAGGAGAATACTTGAGCACGGAATTCCTGGACTGTTCTAAAGGAGAATAAGATTCTCTCTCAGCATTACTCCTCCGTATACACCACAGCACGTCGGTGTATCGGGGCAGAGCAATAGCACCCTATGTGATATGGTGTGCTCTATGATGAGTACTACTGAGTTGCCTATTTTCTTTTGGGAGTTATGCACTTGAGAAGCTGCATACCTATTGAATAGGGTTCAAATCAAATCAGTTGCCTACCACTTCATATATGATATGGAAAGGGAAGAGCCCATATCTTAAGTTTGTTAAGATTTGGGGTTGTCCGGCTTGTGTCTAAAAGCAAAATCCGGACAAGCTCGAGGCAAGGTCTGTTATGTAGAACTGGAAAGGTTCCAGCTATACAAACTGCAGCTGATGATTTGGTAGAACCAAATGATTCAATAGTTACCAACGAACCTCAGCCTCTCCGCCGATCTAGTAGGGTTCCTCACCCACCTGAGAGATACTTTGGTTTCTCTATGACAGTGGGAGCGAGGATTGCATCATGAGATGATGACCCAACTAGTTTCGGGCTGGCCATCAGGAGTGGGACTCTGTAAGAATGGCTGGGTGCTTATCGATCTGAGATGGAATCCTTATACACCAACAAAGTATGGACTTTGGTTGCTTTATCTGAAGGGTTAAATCCCCATCAGGAGCAAGTATATCTTGAGAAGATTACTTGGTGTACATGGAAAAGTTGAGACTTTCAAA
This sequence comes from Agapanthus africanus, assembly GCA_030015575.1. NCBI lineage: Eukaryota > Viridiplantae > Streptophyta > Magnoliopsida > Asparagales > Amaryllidaceae > Agapanthus > Agapanthus africanus. Next base: position 108,846,401 of record JASDDO010000016.1, on the reverse strand, counting down.
GCTGGACTTGTTAAAGGTTTGCATCATAGACCAGGTATGGATTATGTTGAAACCTTTTCTACGGATCTATGCTTAAGTCCATCCAGATCCTACTTGCCATGGCTACATACCATGACTACGATATCTGGTGGTTGGGTGTCATGACTGCTTTTCTAAATGATGTTTTAGAAAAGAGCGTCTATAAGTACACAGCCAGAGGGCTTCGTAGACAGTGGGAGCAGCGGAAACGTGTGCAAGATGTTTTATATGATAAAACAGGCATCGCGGAGTTGGAACATCTGTTTTGATGTGGTAGTCAAAGAGTTTGACTTCATCAAAATGGTAGATGAACCTTGTATATACAAAAAGGTAGTAGAGAGTATGGTGGTGATCCTCGTAGAGCACGTGGATGACATACTCTTGATAAGGAAGGAGTTTCCTATACTACGCTTGGTCAATCTCCGCTTATCACAAGGATTCTCCATATAGGATCAAAGTGATACCTCCTAAATCCTGGGTTTTTGGATCTATGAGATAGATCTAATTGGATGTTAGGATACTCACTAGTTGTAGTGAGATGGTATCAATCAATCCTGGGGAGAATCACTGGAAAAGTTCCAGGGTGATAAAGACGACTGAATGTCAGTCGCAGGCATTGTCTATACCCTCAGTGGAGGGACGGTATGTTGGAAGAGTTCCAAGCTAGATACCGTGACATACTAGACGATTAAAGGCAAGATACATCGTTACCAAGGATGCTACCAAAGAGGCAGTCTGGATATATATAAGTTCATAAGATGAACTTCGTTCCTACCATTGTGTGACAATGGAGTTGTGGCATTAGCCAAGGAACTACCGTCCCATCAGGAATCCAGATATAATTCTTAGGCAGTGTCACCTGATCATGGAGATGATTGATCTCCAGGGAGATCGAGGTTAGGAGAGTAGGCACAGAGGACAACAACGCGGATCCACTCACAAAGGCTTTTTTCCCAGTAGAGACTTTTTTGGGATGGTTGAGTATGAGATACTTCAACCGCAGCTAATTGTTGGGTATGCGATACCATAACAGATGGCCCTAGTGCAAGTGGGAGATTGTTAGTTATATATATGCCCTAGAGGCCATTACTGTACATACGATGTATATTGTAGTGGATGCTAGGACATATATAGGGAGGACTTTCTTACTCGACATGATAGTATGCTATCTGGTTGTACTTTATCTTAACATGTACTCTGATTGTCTCTATATTACATGTTGATAAAGCCCTTAGGATATGTACTCGACTATTGGGACTATGATGAGATCATACTAGTGGGGCCACGGTAGTCGACGAGTACATCCTATAACTGTTCCTAGTCGAGGGTGTATCGAGATAGGGCATCGATGCACCAGAGTAGACTAGCGTATACGCATCTTGACCCATATGATGGACGATGGATGATCCCATATCCATCGGTGTTTGACATCAAGGATGGTGTACGGGTGCTCAGTGGAGACTGGGTACACTGGACGGACTCGCCGAGAACTCCCAGATGGTATTATACCATACGTCAGATGGCAGTTCTCCGGTGACACTGGTACAGAGTAGTCTGTTGACCCGAGATCGTCATAGAGTCTTGTGTGGTTCCCACTGTGCTTTGATTTCCATCATACCACGTCCAAGAGGGCGTGCAAAAAGGTGGCTTTTGGGTACAGTCCCGAATCACATGGAGGCAATGAGCGATAGGAGGGGATTCGTCTCTCCCGGTATAGGGAGTTGATGTTGTGCTGTGTTCGATTGGCTATAACCGAAAATCCCTGGCCAGGGTTGCTGAGATTTACTGGTAAGTGTTATCAGTAGTTTCTCAAACTGTTATAGACCTCATATCGACACGACTTATCGAGCTACTAGGGTCTGACGTTTACCACCCCTAGGCGAGATATGCAACATATCAAACGACGAGACCGGACTGTACGGGAGTGTTACTGTTTGGATTCACAGGAGAATGTACGGGCTTGCTTGTTGATCTTTTGAGCGCTCAATACCTGGGTAGCTGTTACGTTTAGCTGACCGCTTGCAGCTTGTGGTTGTTTGATATGATCATCACCTACTGCCGGCGTATTGACGATTCTTTAGAGTCCTACACAGAGGTTTCTTGACTCAGGCAAAACGGAGTAGGAGCACATATGTAATATGTGCGGTACCGAGGATAATGCGATATGTGATACCGTATTATATTCTCGCGATATTTGATATCAGCCGGGTCATCGGATCAAGTGTTGATTCGATGAATCGGTACGAATTTATATTAGTCGGTTATATGCGATATAGCCGGATTATCGGATCAAGTGTTGATTCGATAATTTAATGTATAATAATATATATATGATATATTAAATGACATTAACTAATATTTGCTCACTAAAAGATTCTTTTTCTCACTCGGGTAATACATTGATATATATGCGATATATGTTAAATGTATTATTTTATTTTGTTACAATAAATATTGTATATGTGATATATAATATTGTAACATATTATAATTATTAATGCAACATGATTAGAGGAGTTTAAACATGATTAGGGTTTGGATTAGGGTTAAACCTTCTAGTTGATTCTAGAAGCTTTTACTTTGTCATGATAAAGATATTTGTGTTGATCTTTATCCATGACTCACACTTAACCCAACCCAAACCCTAACCCTAGTAAACTCTCTACAATGGTTAATACAACCATGGTTGCATAAATGATTATGATAACATTCTTTCTATTCATCACAAATGATTTATCATCTTCTTCCTCCTTCATTCTTCCATGAAAAACCTTGCTTGATTTTTCAAAGGTGATGAATAAATATGAGAAAAAGATAAATAAATAGAGCAAAATTCCTACTTCATCATCCTCATCTTCCCTTGCCATTTAGATGAGGGTGTTCACATCATTTCATGAGTGTTAGCTTGTGTTAAAGAAACTTCAAGGTAGATCATCGTAGTATCGAAGATCGGAAGCAAAGGTTGCGTCTTTCTATTCGTGGAACCTCTCGAGAGTCCGGATCCCGATGATCGCAGCGAAGGGACCACAACACGGAGCATATGAAGTGAAGGACCGGATCTACAAAGGTTGTAATCCCTCTCACTTAGTGTTAAAATGTTTAGCATGTTGTTTTCGCCTAATCTCTAGTTTAAAGTTCCGTATTCGGGTTGTTCGGCACGGCTAAATTTTTATTCGGGCATGGTTGATGCCTCGTAGACCCTTGTGCGCGTGCCTAACAACCCTACAACTGGAATACCTACCAGTAAATCTCCTGCCTCGGCCGAGGGCTTTGTGTAATGGCTCTCCTAGTCACAGCGCGACCTCACCCCCAATACCGAGAGAGACGAACCCCTGCAGATCCGCTCACTGCCTCCATGTGGCTCGGGACTGTACCCAACTAAAACCTGTTTGCACGACTCCTTTGAGCCGTGGTAGGGTAGTAATCAAAGTACAGTGGGAACTCACACGAGACAAATGACGATCTCAGGTCGATGAACTAACCTGTACACATGTCACCTGGGAACTGCTATCTGACGTCAGGTATAAGACCAACTAGCATGTTCCCGGCGAGTCCTGTCCGGTGTACTCATAACCCAATGAGCACCTGTCTACATCTTAGGTGAACCAACTGACACCAGTGGCTTATGAGACCGGCCACCGCCCCTCGTCGGGGTCTCGACTGTATACACTAGTCTACTCTGGAGAATCGATGCCCTGTCTCGAAACTCCCACGACTAGGGACCTTTTAAGGATGTGCTTATAGACCACCAGCTCTCACGTATATGATCGCCATCATACTGCCGGCAGTCAAGCAAGAATCCTAGGGGCTCTATCAGCGTGTAATAGTGACCTGTAAGGTCACCTGAAGCAGTACACGATGATAAAGGTAAACCAGATAGCATACTATCATCTCGAGTAAGACTGTCCTACCGGGATAGGTCCTCCCTCAATCATTACAATCACGTGCCTGTGATCCAATAATTGACTCTGAGGGCACTATCTCCAACAAAGTGGTGGGATGATCGCCGGCGGTGGAGGTGGCAATAGTTTCGAGGGAAAAATGGGTGTTCGGTGGTGGATAGAATTTGAGATTTTAGAACGAGGGAGAAGAGATATGATGGTGAGAAGGATGAATGAAGGTGTGATAGGAAACGTCGGGGGTTGAAGTCATGGGTGTAACGGCAGGAGCGGGGGCGTGAGCGGGGGCGTGAGCGTGGGCGCGAAACGCGGTGGAAGAGGGGATCGCGCGCGTGAACAGTGGACTTTACCGTTAGAAAATTTTAAAGAAGATGAACAGTGAGGTAGCGGGTCGGGTCAGATGGAGGCGGGCCGAAGGGATTGGGCCGGTTTAAAAACAATTCCCTTTTTAAAAAATAAAATCAGAAGTGGGCTGAGGAAGGAGATTGGGCCGGGGGATTTTATGTTTAACAAAGGATTTATTCAAAATCCGAGTGGGCTGGAAATGTAACGGGCTGGGGGAAGAATGAATTTAGGGATTTTATTTAAAAATTTGAGTGGGCTTGGTTTTATATATATATACATAAATTTTGTTTTGGGCTCGTTTTAATTCAATTTAAATCCTCGTTTTGGGCTGGGTTGGTTTAAGGGTTTAAATATATATACATAAATTTTGTTTTGGAAGAAACTTTAAATATTAAAACCTAATCAACATATTTTCACACAAGATAAATAGAAGAAAAATAGGGTTAATATTTGGGGAACTAGGAAAAATATAGAACGATTCTCATTGAAGAAAACGGGGATTTACAGGTGCTGTCAAGGCCTCCGTCATCGGTTGTTTAAGTAAGGCCTCTTTCGGCAGTACCGAAGAGGCTGGGACTTCGATAGCTGGCCCGGGAAGAATTTCCGCATCAGCTCGCGGGATCGGCATCGTGGTCCCTGCGATAAGACAAAGAAATGGTCAGATCACTCATAAGAAACAAAGACGGAAACATGGCAAACAGAAATGTACCGAGGCCCAAGGATGGCCGAAGTCGTTCCTCTTCCTCAAAAGTCTTGAGAGAAGCGACGAGAGCTTCTTCGGTAGAAATTCCTATTGAAGAAGGAAAAGCGTCAGTCAAAAAAAAAAACAATAGCACAAGTATGATGCAATGGCGAAAAATACAACTAAAGATTATCTGATCGCGCGAGGATAGCCAACCTCTCTTCGCGTCTTGCCAATCGCTCGGAAGCTGCAATGGCAGCCGCCAGATCAGTATCATCTGGCGGCATGAACTAGCCCTCATTGGTCCCATACTCGCTCAAGCCCTCACTATAAGGAGCATGAGGCTCCTGGCCAAGTACCACATCAAGAGAAAACATCGACCTTTTCTTTTTCTGAGAGCGAGCTCCGGTCGCAGCCAACACCAGCTTGCGCTTAGTGGCCACCTTGGGACGGCGAGTCCCGATATCCGAGCCCACGCCGGATTCGGGCAAGGGTACATTCACCATCTCCACGTGAGCACGAGGCACTGATGGCGCATCCACCGTCTCCACAGAATCACGGGGCAATCCGTGCATCGGGCTTAGCACACGTGGAGGCTCAATTGCAACAGCCTCTCTTAGCGGAGGGGGCACGGCGATCCGTCGCCTTAAAGGGACGTCGCAATCGCTGGTAGGGGGCGCACTCTTGCGATCAAGCAACAGCCGCCTCTCCTCCCTGATGACAGCCCCTATCGCGTGCTGATACCAGGCCCCGTATACGTTAAGGGCCCTCGGGATGCAACTTGGCTCGCTAATGAAGAAGTGGGAGCCCATATTCAAGCGCATAAAGTGATGTAGCGCACCCCGTATTCCCTCTCTGGTGGCAGCAGGTTCTTCCAAAAACGCCTCCAGTGGGACCGCCTGGTTATAACTTAGCTGCTGGGAAAAACGATGGGGGTTGTATCTCATAAAAAGCGCCGCATCATTTTGCCTGAATATGAGGAAGCCCGGCCTGATGGAGTATAGATGTAGAATCTCCCGAGCTTTCAACAAGGAGGCCCCGTCCTTAAAATTGTTGCGCAATGCCAGCACCGTCTTGGAAGTTTCCTGGCCGATTGTCAGGACTTTATCCGTGAAAGACATACCAGCCCCGAACGTGCGCGGACGAAGAAGCAAGCCCCTAGCCTCCCGCAGAGACGGATTCACGATAGACGCGTCAACCAGTCGCATAATTCGCGGGAGCTTGCACTTCTCGTAAAACGAGGGTCTTTTATGAATACCAAATACCCCGAGCACGTGCATTTCCATCCACGAAGTAAAGTAGTGCATCGAGAAGTTGGCAGCTTGCACCCCCGGTTCAGTTGTATCCGCCGCCACGCTAAGACCATGGTACAGGTGGGCCAGCCCGGCAATCCCGATGGCCACTTGTATTCCGGCCACCATTCGATGTGTTGGGTAGAAGACGAACGGCTTCATATAGCGAGGGTGCATGGGGAGCGCGAACCAACATAACCATATCCCGAGAAACCCGAGAAAGAAAGTCTCATCGTCAATGCCCGGAGCGGCGATTTATGTCAAAGGGATGATCGCGGCATTGGGAAGATAAAAGCCCTTCTGATCATCTTCCAACACTGGTCGACGGTCCAAGCCAAAGCCAAAAGGGTCGTCGATCTTGGCAAACTTTTCACCTCGTTGTGATAAAATCTTCGAGCGAAGAAACCGGGCAATGAAGTCTGCGAAGTTGACCCCCCGGCCTCCGGATTCCAAGAAGAGGCTCTCGTACATGTTCAACACCTTTATCAGACTAGGAAACTGGTGCTGAATAGCGTTCTCCGGCGTTAGGCCCATCACCATCGGCTTAGTAGCAAAAACGTATTCATCCGGAGGAAGCAGCTCCTCATAGTGCTCCCCCCTCACCGGCAGACCGGAAATCTCAGCAAATTCTTCTAAGGGGATGGAGACTTCTCTGTCCAGTAGAAGGAAGGTATGGGTTGGGATGTTCCATTTCTCCAAGAACGCCTTAATCCACCATGTCGGAGGAGCAGAATATTGGAACAATGAAGCATAAACTGCAGGATATAGGCCGAGCTTCAGCAAGTGCGTTTTCTTCGCCGACAAAATGTACCTGGCCCACTTCAAATACCCGGCCGAATGTCGGGGAGTCAACCTGATGTTGTAAGGTTGTCCCCAAGGGCACGACTCGCCCTGGAATATGTGCCGCCCCAAAGTATCCAAAGCTGCCGGCAGCTGCATGGGTATGGCGGCAATCGAAGGTTGAAGAAGACCCTCCGAAGTCCAATTGACAACCTCCACGGCATACTTCACCGGGGGTGCATCTGCATACGATCGACGAGATCGGATCTGATGGCGTCGCACAGGAGAAGCTTCGACGACCTTTGATTATCTGGTCGTACCACCTACCCCACAAGTGAAGGTTTTTGTGTTCCGGGTTATAATCTCTGATGAGCGCAAGAACCTCCCGGTCCACAGGTGCCTCAGGGAATCCTCCCTCTGAACGGAAAAATGGGAAAGAGAGAGCGGAAGACATGTCGCCTGCAAGAAAGAACAGAAATCGATTGTCATCACTACAATTTAATTTCAAAATTCTGACACTCGACACTTTAAAATTTGTACCACACTGTAGTGCAGTGGAAAGGGGACCCAAGGGGGACCCACAAAATCCAGATGACAATGCATCAATTAATAAAACAACCTCATCATTGGATGAGACTGTCAATTAATGAGGAAATCCTCAAGGAATATTCTCATTGAATGAGAAATCCCTCGAGAAAAGGAGAAAATCTCCCTTTGAGAGCAAAGCTCTATAACAGAGTGACACTTGTCAAACTCTGGTCATGAAGGAATAAAATTCCTTAAAGAGCCTAGCTCTGTAATGATGATGGAAAATCCATCAAAGATTAATTAAAATTAATTCTTGAGAATTAAAATTCTAGGATCTTAAAGATCCATAAAAAAAAACTCTTAAGAGTTCTTCATCAAAAGATCAAAAGATCTACATATTATCAAAAGAGCAGAGCTCTGATGCATGGAATAAGAAACCCCAAGAAAAGATCTGTTTAGATCTATGGGTCATAAGAGCAATGCTCTATTAATGAAACCTTAGAAGGGTTTTCTTTAGATCAAAAATCTATGAAGAGCAAAGCTCTGTTAATGGGTAAAAACCCTAATTTGTTAAAATTAATTTAATTTACCTAAGTTTGGTAGAGTTCTAACTCTTGAAAGTTCTTGAACAGAAGAGCAAGGCTCTGAATAAAAATTCTTAAGAAGAAGATGGTAATCATCTGAGGACCAAAAGTCCTATTAATAGGCACTGAACCGCCTCCTCAACTTCCGAGTTGATCCAAAGGCTCAGATGTTTCCACCGCTGCACTCACGTGTGCGCCACGTGAGCGCAACGGTGGGGAGGCATTTGTTTCCCCAATCAGAGCAAAGGTCTGTTTTGAATTTCAAAATTCAAAAATTGAAGCAACTCTTCAGATCCTGCGCGCTGCGCGTCACGTGTCAAAAGCAGACACACCAGCGCCAGGAGCGCTGCGCCCTAGGCAGCGCACCCCAAATCAGAGCAAAGCTCTGTTTCAAAATTCAAAATTTAAAAGTTGAAGCAACGCTTCAGATCCAGCGCTCTGCGCTGCGCGCCACGTGTCGAACACAGGTGCGCTAGCGCAGTTGCGCTGCGCTCTGCGCTGCGGCCCACGTGTCGAACGTAGGTGCGCTAGCACAGTTGCGCTGCGCTGCGCGCCACGTGTCGAACGTAGGTGCGCTCGCGCAAGGTGTGCCAGCGCAAGGTGCGCCAGTGCTGGAATTAAAAATGTAAGTCCACGTTGCCCACCCCGGTGCTCCCGGGGAGGCGGAAAACGGAATAAAAATCGGATTTTTACCACTCTAGGCAACATGGACTAGACAAAGTCAGGATCTTTACTAAACAAAACTAGCTAAAGCTAACTAGAAATTAGCTATAGGGTAGAAAGGTTATACATTGGGCTTTATGTCTTTCTCTCCTTGCTCCTTGGAGTGGTAGAAAGGGATCACCTTGTCGCTTTCTCTAGTCGAAGAAGGATCCACCCGAGAGCCTCAACCTTTGGCTTCAACTTCAAGCTAGAAGTAACTAAGGTGCTAGAAGTGCTAATCCTAGAACCCTAGATGAGAGTAGAGATTATATAGAAGAGGTTTTCTCAAGCTCAAGTGTTTCTCAACACATGAGAGGGGAGAGCTTGAGAGAGAGGAAGAGGAGGAGAGAGAGTGAATATGATAGAATAAGAGAATAATGAAGCATTCTCACATATATGTGTGAATTATTGTAAATTGATAATTAGTGAGATAATTGTCATGGCTAAATCAAGACATGACCATTATCATTTCATATTTAATGCTAATTGCAAGGATCAAAGAGCATCTTTTATATGGAATGATGATAGTCAAAGTGTCAACCTAGGTCAACAAGTCAAGGGTGGTCAAATAGTCATCAACCCTAACCATGCACAATTATATATAACTAACATCAATTAACCATAATACACACATAAGCATTAGGGTTAGCAAAATGACAATGGTCATTAACCCTAATCAAAGTCCTCTCCCTCTGTCTCAATCAACTGTGCATACGCACCCGTATTCGTGATCCGAGGAACACGAACACAATGAGATAAAACCAATCCCAAATCATATACTAGGATCCGGCTTAAACCAAAGCCCGCTAGTATAAGCTGTCCGGACAGCAAACGTGCACAAGTGCGCGGATGTGAACGAACCCTGTCGCAAAACCATGCGACCTCTACTCATTTTGCCTAAAGGTGAATAGCTCTCTGTGTGGGACTCTAAAGACTCGACACTACGCTGGCAGTGGGTTTAACCATAGACCGCAAGCGGCACTAGCTGTACGTAACGGTCCCCAGGTAGATGCCGATAAGAAGATTGACGAGGTGACCCCATCTGAACTCCTACTGAGCCTGTATGTGACAGTCTCCGTACAGTCTGGTCTGTTCGTCCGATACATCGCATGGCGGGCCTAGGGGGCGGTAAACGTCAGTCCCCTAATAGCGGTATAAGTCGTGTCAGAGTGTAGCCCAGAACACCCTGAGATAACCCTGGAAACCTACCAGTATATCTCGCTTGCCCTGGCCAGGGACTACTTGTGTAATGGCTCTCGTGGACACAGCGCGATGTCAACCCCCAATACCGGGAGAGACGAATCCTGTCTAACCGTCACTGCCTCCAAGTGCTTCGGGACTACACCCAAAAACTACCTGTTTGCACGACTCCTTTGAGCCGTGGTAGGGTAGTAATCAAAGTGCAGTGGGAACACACTCGAGGCGAAGTGACAGTGTCAAGTCAGCGGACTAAGCTGTACTCATGTCACCTGGGAACTGATAACTGACGATAGGTATAAAACCAACCAACAATTCCCGACGAGTCCTGTCCAGTGTACTCGTAACCTAACGAGCACCCGCATACTATCTCAAGTACGACGTACTGACGGCTGTGGGACAGACCGTCTCCCATGCTGGGATGAGAAGCGCATACGCTAGTCTACTCCGGAGTATCGATGCCCTGTCTCGATAGTCCAACGACTAGGGACCAGTATAAGGATGTGCTTATGGATTACCCAGCCCCCACGAGTGTGAGCGCCATCACAACGCTGGTAATCAAGCAATAATCCTAAGGGCTCTACTAATATGTATATCAGCGATATGCTAAAAGAAACACATGCACATATTAAAACAGAGACAAACCAAGTAGCATACTACCATTTCGAGCAAGATTGTATATACAACTGTGAATATCCCAAGCTTCCATCAAGTAATATACAAACTAGTATGATACAGTAATGACCTCTAGGGCATATACACTAACAAAAAATTCCCCCACCGTCAGATCAAAAGATCTACTAATAATAAATTATTAATTAATTAGAACTAAAGTTCTGTTATGGAAAGATTTTTCAATCTTATTAAAACAAGAAGATTATCTTCTGTAAAACAGAAGCCTTAGGATCAAAGATCCAACGGTGGGAAATATTCCCAAATCAATCAGAGAAAGATCTCTTAAAACTGATTTAACAACTCATTTGGCCCTATATAAAGGACCGTAGACTTCAAGTCTAATATATAGAGAATACAGAGACAGAGAAGACAGAAAAGGAGAGAGAAAAACCCTCTGCAAAAGAAGAGAAAACCCTTAGAAAAAAAAAGATTTTTCTTCATCTTCAAGGTAAAAAGAACTATGTTATTGAATAATAGAGATGAAACCATCTCGTAAAAAGAAGAACCATCTTCTGAAAAGATTAGAGATCTAAGAAAAAGACCAAGGTCTTTAATAAAAAAGAAAAGATAAAAAAGATCTAATCATAAAAAGACTAAAAGAAGTATTTTACTTCATTCACAGATCTTTTGATCTATAAAGGCAGATCCTTTTATAAAAACAAGAACTTTTGTTCTTGGATCTTAAGGAAAAAGTCTCCTTTGAAGAACATAAATTTGTTCTTTGATCTTAAAATTTATCAAATGCGCTTCGCGCTATTGAAAAGTGCCTTGCACTCATGAATTGCGCCCTTGCGCTCATTGGACCGGCACTCAGCGCCAAAAGTTGCTACGTGTCAACCAGAGACACAATCTGCGCTTTGCGATTCTAAAACAGAGCATTGCGCTCATGGGCTGGCGCTCAGCGCCAAGCGCGCCACGTGTCACTTACTGGCGCGCCAACAGACTAGCGTAATGCGCTCATAAATTAAAAGAGCAATGCGCTAACAAACTAGCGCTTAGCGCTAAGCGCAACACGTGTCCTCTTCGTGTGCGCTACTCGACAGAAGCGCAATGCGCTCTTTGACTGGCGCAACACGCCTGGCGCGCCACGTGGCGCACTGTCAGAACAAACTTTGTTTTGATAAATGCTATGCATTCTGATTAGTCGAAAATATTGCATATTTTAGCCGGCAATTTCCTCATCATTTGCATTCATATAGAAGTATTCGGCATTCATATTTTACATATTAGCAAAACTGTCGCAAAATATCAGATTACATGTGATAGACCTTAAAACCGGAATTTCTAAGGAAATTGACCGCATTTCATGACATCGCATCATCCCTATATTGCGCAACACTTGTTTTGAGATCTGTGCAGGAAAATCCAGAAGAAAGGCCAAAAATTTATACGGTACCGATCAAACATTACGCCAACTCAATGATTTCAGTTCTGGTATCAATCAAAAGGGACAAATAAAATTAAACATATCAGATAAAGCCCCAAATATCATAACAAAGAAGCACCAGAAGTTTCAAAGCCCAAGCCTCCTACATGGCCGAGGAACCGCGGCCAGAGCCTGCTTGCGCCGAGGTTCCGCGGCGACCCTGCCACGTCATCAATCCAATTTTGCTGCACAACTCTTACCTCACTTCCAGAAGCTCAGAAAGACATGTCAAATTCCAGAAGACTCCAGAGACTTCTGCCGGATCAGCAAACTAGGGTTTCTAATGCTTAATTAATCCTAGCTTAAAACCTAAGCTAGCTCCTAACAAACTCCTTCTAGAAACTCCTCAACAAACTTTTGGAGGGAATTGTAATTTCAAACCTAGACCTAAGGTTTGGGAAGTCTATAAATAGAAGCCTAGACCTAGGGTTAGGAATCGAATCATCTATCCCCAATCTAGTATCAAACTAGAGCCATTCTATCTCTTATCTCATCTTCTTCTTCCACAAGTCTAGTGACAAGGCTTGTGTGAAACCCTAACCCTAATTCCAATCAAAAACCAAGATTCCCGAGTACCAAATCAAGCAAGAAGCCTTGCAACCTTTTATGAGCCGAGCCGATCTTCAACAGAGCAAGTGGTCCAAGCGATCCGCGACTCACGGAGCCGAGCGACGCCGAATCGACAATTTAGTTCTTCCTCTTGTAGTTCTTGAGCGACTGTAATCAAATTGTTGATATAAATAAAAGGTGATATTCTTTTATCTTGTTTTCTTTAAATTCTTGCATCATGATTCGATCTAAATTTCTAGTTGTAATTCTTGTTGTGATGTTTGAGTAATACTCCGCTCGTCAAGGAGTCGAGACGATCAATAGAATGATGATGTAATATATCTGAAAACGATTCTTGATTCCTACGAGTTTTGTAAACCCTAGCAAATTCAAGAACCGACGACCCATTTCGTTGCGATGCTTTCTTGATTGATATCGCTCGAAATTAGGGAGTTACGATCGTTTCTTGAAATTGCTAGAGGCTAGAATGTGAATGATATCGACGAAAGAACAAGGGTTAAATGATGAAACCCTAGATTCACGAGAAAGCCCTAACTCTCGTCGATCATCATCGATCTAGTATCAATCGTTCAAAGGACAAAAACACGATATCTTTAGATTACATCACGTCTATAGATCCGATCGATACCTACGAGCCTCATTTAGATTCTTGACATTTGGTTGGAAATATCATCGAAACCCGATTCTCGATTGTTTATCATTTCTTGATTCTTGATTAGATTAGTGACACCTGAATCAATCGATAAAATCTTGAATCATGTTTTCTTTTCTTTTCGATTAACTTTTCAATTCAAACAAATCAAATATAAAAACGAATCGCACAATCCCTGTGGACGATCCGCACTCGCTTACGATCTACAACCGACACCGTAATTGATTGCGGTCAAATATAATTCTTTGATTGTGAACTTTATTCATTTTCTAATTACCGACACAAAGAAACTCATTCGCTTTATTCGATTTACACAAACAAGAATTTCTTTTCAATCAAATGGCGCCGTTGCCGGGGACCATTTGATTCGATATTACACATCAAGAATTTCTTATTCAATCAAATGGCGCCGTTGCCGGGGATCGCGCACTAATTCGTTTTATATCAAAGTTTGAATTGAAAGATTTATTTCATTGTGATTTTTGAGATCAAAATTCGTGCAAACCCTAAACAATTTGTTGTGTTTCATTGCAAGGAGATCTAGAGCTTGCTGGAAATTGAGGAAATTTTTCGGAAAATACCAGAGAGCTGAGGGAGTCTACTGTAGCTCCCTGAAAATTTTTAGAGGAGTGATCTCATCATACAACCGCGGAAGCGCGGCATAAGGGAAGATTTGCGGCGGAACCGCGGCATTCTTGGGGGATCTCTGAAATTTTTTTGCTTTAGGTAACTTCTTACCTTCTCCTCTCTCATCTTTTTAGCTCCAACTGACAATTTTCTGCAGGATTCTTTGCAAAGAATAGCAGCTCGCAAATTGCAAAATTAAATTTGTGCATGATTTTGTTTCTTGGTTGTTTGCATTCTAAATACGGATATTAAGGGGCACGACCAAATCCAAATTAGGTGGGGATTTCATTACCCTTCCTAGGCCCCGAAAACCACAAAACTTGCATCCGCATTGACCCACATTAACTAAAAGAAATCTAGAGATGACTCTAAGGACTGTCGCGCTCAATTAGGACAGAAGAAGGCCGTGGGTAATTCATTGCTTATACGCGTTTTCTTGTGGTGCCTAGGAAAGTGTGTCGAAGGCTAGTGGTTATTAATTAGGCCCACTACTTACGTAGTGGAGTACCTTCCCACTTACCTGGCACTTACCTGGCCACAGGGGAACAAAGAGGCAGTGGATGATTCTATCCTGCGACTTGTCTTTTGGCAGTTAGGAGCGGTCTAGAGCCGGACCTAGGTGACCACTAGATTCTAGGGTTTGTGTGCTGCATTTGTTGTGTCGTATTATTTTTTTAAAAAAATCCGTCCCTTTTTCATAAGCAAACACCGCATTCATTCATTACCCCTAATTATAAGCCAACGCTGCCACTTGTACTAACCCTTTTTAGTACAAGATAGGCTGGACACGGGATTCTAGTGCCCGTTTAGTCCGCATACCTTTTATCGACTCCGAAGTCGATATTTCTCCATTTACCTTTCCTTTACCCACTACCACACCCACATCGATGGATCCACCCCCATCGAACTTCTTTAACCCTAATCTGCCGCCGTCCGTTGGTGCGCAGAATCCACCCCGCATCTCTCTCCAGGAGAGGTGCTACCCTATTCGAGGTCCTCTTTCGACCTGCTTATCCACACCACCAGCCAATGGGGATAACTTTGAGATTAAACCCAAATACATCAATCTTTTACCCAAATTCCACGGACTCGAGACCGAGGACGCTTACGTTTTCATTACCAAATTTGAAAACGTATGCGCAATGATGGGTACGTCACAACTTTCAGTGGATGCTATGCGTCTACGACTTCTTCCATTTACCTTGTGCGATATAGCCGAGAAGTGGCTATATAACACTACCGCACACTCTATTACGAATTGGGAAGAATTCATCGCTGCATTCCTTAAGAAATTTTACCCAATACAAAAGACAGCTCGAATCCGTAGCGAACTGAATCAATTTGCCAAGCTCCCTGCTGAACCATTCTCTAAATGCTTTGAACGTTTCAAGGATCTTTTGGTTCAGTGTCCTCATCACGGCATCCCTAGATGGGAGCTTTGCCGAATCATATATGAGGGCAGTAACCCTAATACTAAACAGAGCCTTGAAAACATGTGTCAAGGTACTTTTATGACTAAGGATGATGGGGAAGCCTGGCAATATTTAGAAGAGTTAGCTGAAAAGTCTTAACAGTGGGAAAGTCCATCATTTAAGAGTGGCAATAACCAATCGGATGTTTCCATAGGAGTTAGAGATGACATTTCAGCTATACACAAGAAACTCGAGACTATGGAAAACAAATTTTTAGCCGCCTCCCTTAATCAAATGTCACTTTCCAAAACTGTATGTGGCTGCTGTTCTTATCCGTCTCACTTGACGGAAGAGTGTCCGTTTCAAGGTCGTGAGCATACCAATGCCGCATTTCAAAGACCTAGAAACGATCCTTTTTCTTCCATATATAATCAGGGTTGGAGGAATCACCCTAATTTTGCTTGGAACCAATCACACTCTCAAAACACGGTTCCAAACCAAAACAATTTCCAAAGGGTCCCTCCACCACAACAGCAACCACAACTTCAATTAAGTCAGCACCCCTTTCAAGCACATAATTTTCAAAATCCGGTCAACACACCTGCACTGTCTATTCCATTACAGTTGACCGGAACTGATGAATCCTCTTCTTTTGCACAATACATGAATTTGGTCTTATCAAATATCATGCAAGTTTTGGCTGAAATGAAGTCTTCTGTCGATAAAATTGAGAAAAACTCTGCGTCCCAAAACGAGAGTATTAAATCGATGGAAGAAGAAATTGCACGATTAAAAGCCGAAATTAGTGCAAGAGAGAAAGGGAAACTTCCAGCTCAACCCTTACCCAATCCTGGTTATTCACATCATATGAATGCAATCACCATGTTGAGATCTGGAAGAGTGCTTGACAATCATGTTGGGGAAGAAGTTGATGACATTGACAATCCTATCAACACCCCGGCTGAGACCTTTCCACACACACACACTTCTAGTTCTGACCCCAGTTCTTCTACCCCACCACCTTCTTCCGAGCCTATTCTTCGTTTCTCAAAAGGCTCGCCACTACAGCCCACCTCTTCTACTCCTCCACGGACGATCCCCACTTCTATTCTGGGATCGGTTCCACACCCACTTCCTTCTCCTATGATGGACCCAGCGCTTATTGCTAAAGCACCTTATCCTAATCGGTTAAGGGCTAACACACCAAGTCCACATATGGAGAAGATCACTGAGATGTTTAAACAGGTTAACATCAATATCCCTCTTCTAGATGCTATCCAATAAGTCTCTGCATATGCGAAAGTTCTTAAAGACTTGTGCACTAGAAAGAGGAAGAAACAAATGCCCAAGAAGACATTCATGGCAAAAACAGTAGACACGGCTTTCCCCCAGCAATTACCGAGAAAACGTAAGGATCCTGGTTATCCTACGATTTCCATCTCTATTGGGGAAAAACACATTAACTGTGCTCTACTAGATCTTGGGGCAAGTGTTAACCTGCTTCCTTTATCAGTTTATGAGCAGTTAGGGATCGGAGAGTTGAAACCATCTTCTTGCACTCTCCAGATGGCTGACCGATCAATCACCAGACCTAGGGGTGAACTAGAGGATGTGTTAATAAAAATTGGGGAATTTATATTCCCTGTGGACTTTATTGTAATTGATACACAGCCTGTAGCGAACTCACGGAATCAAATTCCGGTGATTTTAGGTCGCCCCTTTTTGGCCACTTCCAATGCTATCATCAACTGTCGTAATGGTTCTATGACCCTATCCTTCGGGAAGAGGACAATTGAGATGAACATTTACAAGTTAGGAAGTGTACCCTCCGAACCTACTGCTCAGGTCTGTTCTGTCGACTTAATGGATGTCGACAGCAGCGAATTTGATAATCCTCCTGATACTGATCTTGACTCTTTTTATACGTTATTGTTTGACCCAACTATGTATCATACACATACGGACTCTTCCACCGAGATGTCCGGGTCAACAATTAACACTGATTATGAACTACTTTTAGAGTCTAAAGATCACCCCGCACTTTGTGATGACATTATTTTTCGGGGTATAGATGAAACTTTTGAGGAGATCTTCGCTGATGAACTCGCATTTCTAAAAAGCACGGGTGTTGAGATGAATCATGTCCAAATCAATGAAATTGAACCTCCACCCCTTCTTCTGAAATGTAAAAAGAATGCGAGTAATCCATCACATTCACTGCATCGTCTCTCCAAAATAAGACGCACACACATTCTATTCCACCCCTTACCCTTTCCCCACTTCTTCTTCCACAAATCAGAGCACTGCATTGATAAAATTTTTGAATGGTTGGTGTTGACATTCGGTCTTTGCAAAGCTTGGCATCGACCAATGATTCTTGACCCCCTCATATGATTTTCAAAAGATTAACATTGCATAACTCAAGTTTGGGGGGGGGCATTTTTTCGGGCTCTTGAAAAGAAAATTTTTACAAAATTTGGAGCCAAAAATAAGTTTGGGGGAGGGTCTTCACTTAAATATTTTGCCCCCACTAATAAATTCCTCCCAAGCTTACAAGTTTTTTGAGATTTAGCAGAAGGCAACAGTGAGGACACTGTTGAAAACAAGTTTGGGGGAGGTTTGTGCTTATTTTCGCATCATTTGCATCATTCTCTGCATAAGCACAAAACATTTTTTTCAAAACCTATAAAAATTTAAAAATTTTCAAAACTATAAAAATATTTTTGTACATAAATAAGATAATAAAAGTTTAGATAGTGAAAAATTACATCCATGAGATTAGAAAAATTTAAGAAAACCAAGAAAATTAGAAGTTTTCTTATACGAACTAGTAATAAGTAGTTATGAGCCGTTGTCCCAAGGGTTAGTAAGATGAAGGACGTCACTAATCTGAGGATAAAAATAAGTCTGAAAAATAGTTTCTATTCTGGGAAGCCAAACATTTTTAAACGTTGATACCCTGCTATTCGCACTTACACACGTCTTAAAGCCTGGGATAGTAGAGGATACCTTGAAATGCTCTTGTCTTAAAGCCAAAAGTATGAAGGAAATAAAAAAAATGAATATATAAAATGGTGAGAAAAATGAACACTGGTTTTGTTATCACCGAGGGCAATAAAAAAATATATAGCGAGGGTGCTTCTTCACCTAGTGCCCTAAGGCCAACTGGTATGGGAGTCACTGCTAAGCCTTAGGTGGTGCAAGACGAGGAAAATACACCAAGCAAGCAAGCACAGGAGTAATCGGTCGGTTAGTACCTCAAGAAGTATTAACGGTCGCATGAAAGTGTGTGAGCAATTTCATCTAAATATTCATTAATTAAAAAGTACTGAGGCTGATGGGCAAGAGTATGATAGCTTGAATTGAATTCTCCGGGTGTAGGGATGTCCTTTACACACACGCAGGGTTATATGATTGATGTTTGGAAGAAAGATAGGAATGAAGAATAAGACGATGTTTTATTGAGGGAGGACATGATTTCTGACATCTTTTCATGACCATTAAGATAGGGCTCATGACAACCGAAAAGCTAGCTTAGTTGGAAACCCTAATTTTCAAAGTCTTTCTTTTACAATTCTTGTCTTTAAATGTAATATTCATGATTTTCCTTTTATTATTGGATTTTGTGGGTGCAATCCACTGAAAACCCTCAGGAGACAACACTCCTCCTACTAGGGACACCTAGAGGTTTAAAGGCTTGTTGCACATGCTCAGTGCAATCGTGTTGCCTACGAAAGTGTGCTAGTTAGTTTTTCTCCTTCTTTATTTTCTCCTTCTCTTTTTAATAAACAGTTCGCTCGAGACGATCGAAATTAAGTTTGGGGGAATTTGATTAGTCGAAAATATTGCATATTATAGCCGGCAATTTCCTCATCATTTGCATTCATATAGAAGTATTCGGCATTCATATTTTACATATTAGCAAAACTGTCGCAAAATATCAGATTACATGTTATAGACCTTAAAACCGGCATTTCTAAGGAAATTGACCGCATTTCATGGCATCGCATCATCCCTGTTTACCCCAATCAGAGCAAAGCTCTGTTCAAATTCGAAGATGGAAAAAGAAGCAATGCTTCTGTTTTTCTCCAATCAGAGCAAAGCTCTGTCTTGAAAATTAAAAAGAAAATTAAAATTAAAGTTAAAATATGCTCCACAAAAGCTTCAGAGCAAAGCTCTTAAAAAAAAAAAAAAAAAAAAAAAAAAAAAAAAAAAACAGCGCAGTTGCGCGCTGCGCGACACGTGTCAGCGCAGCGCAACTACGCGCTGCGCGACACGTGTCAGCGCAGCGCAACTGCGCTGCTAAAAAAAAAAAAAAAAAAAAAAAAAAAAAAAAAAAAGTTGCGCGCAGCGCAGTTGCGCGCTGCGCGACACGTGTCAGCGCAGCGCAACTGCGCGCTGCGCGACACGTGTCAGCGCAGCGCAACTGCGCGCTGCGGAAAAAAAAAAAAAAAAAAAAAAAAAAAAAAAAAAAAAAAAAAGCGCACAGCGCAGTTGCGCGCTGCGCGACACGTGTCAGCGCAGCGCAACTGCGCGCTGCGCGACACGTGTCAGCGCAGCGCAACTGCGCTGCGCGACAAAAAAAAAAAAAAAAAAAAAAAAGAATGCGCGACACGTGTTAGCACAGCGCGACACGTGTCACGCGCTGGGGCACTGTGCCAAACAGAATTAAAAGATTTAAGAAATCTTTTCTGTTCTTGTTAAAACAAGAAGATTTTCTTCTGCAAAGCAGAAGCCCTTGGATCAAAGATCCAACGGTGGGGAAAATTCCCAAATCACTCAGAAAAAGATTTCTTTAACAAATTTAACTAATTTATGGGCACTATAAAAAGGACCCCAGACCTCAATTAAAAGGGAGGAACATTTTTCTAAAAGGAAAAAGAGAGAGAGAGAACTCTGAGAAACTCCTCAAGAACAAAAAAGGTAAAAACCTTTAGAAAAAGAGAAAGTTCTCTTATGAACAGATCATAGATCTAAAAAACAAGATCAATGATCTTTAATAAAAATAAAATAAAATAAAATAGTGCTTTGCACTTTTATGAACCTTTGGTTCTCTGAGATAAGAAAAACAAGAAAAACTTGTTTTCTTAGAAATAAATCAAATAGTGCTTTGCACTTCTTGTGAACCTTCGGTTCTGTAAAAACAACAAAAATAAAAAAAAAAATAATAATAATAAATGAATAGTGCTTTGCACTTTTAAGAACCTCTGGTTCTTCGAATAAAGAAAAATTTATTTTTCTTTGATCCAATTTAGACGAAGAAATTAAACAGTGCTTTGCACTTCCCTTCTTGAATCTAAAAGATTCTTAGTGCCTTGCACTTCCAATTTGCGCCGTTGCGCTCTTGAGAGAGCGCCACGTGTCAGCTATAAAACCATTTGCGCTAAGCGCTCTTAAGATAGAGCTTTGCTCTCTGGAACTAGCGCAACTCGCTGAGAGAGCGCCACGTGTCAGCTATAAAACCATTTGCGCTAAGCGCCCTTAAGATAGAGCTTTGCTCTCTGGAACTAGCGCAACTCGCTGAGAGCGCGCCACGTGTCAGCAGCGCAATTGCTCAGCGCAACAGCGCAACGCGCTGCGCTAGTGTGCTTGCGCTCATCAGAGCACGACACGTGTCATCATCATATGGACTTGCGCTCACTACCTAGCGCAAAGCGCAGATGCATTAAAAAGGGCCAAGCCCAATTAAGAGAAGGCTTAACAGGCTCAATAAAGCGCAAATGCATTATTTTAAAGGGCAGAGCCCAAATTAAAACAGATGCTTTGCATCATTTATAAAGGGGCAGAGCCCAAACAGAATCTCCAGAATGCTATGCATTTTACAAGGGGCAGAGCCCAAATCAAAACAGATGCATCGCATCATTCATAAATAAGCAGAGCTCAGAATAAATAAATTGACTGAGCAAATTTGCTCTTCTAAATCAATTTACATCTGGTTCGAGGGTACATCTCCGAACTCCTTTGACATCCGTCGTTGTAATTCCTCAACGACGTCAAAGAGGTGACGAGTCCCAACGACCATACATCGATATGGACTGCGGGGTCCTTAAACTCGTGGACCGAAACGTCCTTAAACTAATATTGGACCGAAACGTCCTTAAACTAATAATGGACCACCACGTCCCTAAAACTGGCGATGGACCACTACGTCCTTAAACTGGCGACGGACCGAGACGTCCCTAAACTAATATCGGACCGAGACGTCCCTAAACTAAACATAGACCACCACGTCCCTAAACTGGCAATGGACCTCCACGTCCTTAAACTGGCGATAGACCACCACGTCCCTAAACTGGCACAATAGAGCCCAAATGCTCTTTTGTCGGACCTAAACGGTCCCGTTAAGTTGATCTTAGTCTCAAACTGGACTAACGTATCCTTAACAGACGTTTGAGTCGATCTTAGCCTCAAAAATGGCTAACGTATCCTCCAAACAGACTTTAGTCCCAAATTGGACTATGAATCTCCCAAACTGGAACAATAGGGCCCAAACGCTCTTTTGTCGGATCTAAACGATCACGTTAAGTTGATCTTAGTCTCAAACATGACTAACGTATCCTTAACGAACGTTTAAGTTGATCTTAGCCGCAACGCGACTAACGTATTCTTAAACTAAAAACACCAAACCCAAATCTAAGTAAATACGGATTTGGACTAATCCACGTCCTACGGGCGACGGCATTACTCAGTCTCCGTATACAATCCACGGGCAACCACAAACAAAACAAACACACACGACACGAAGTGAAATTCTGGAGAAGGAGAAAGTTGTTACCGCGATGCGGTAGCGTAATTAACTGCAGGGGCTTGCGCCTGCAGGGAAGAGCGTCCCCACAATCAAAAACCCCTCACCCTGAGGGGGAATCTGACAAAGTCTGCTACATCGGCCGCATCCGTCTAAACCTCCGATACACGGTGCCATAAACCAACTTGGCATCTTCGGAGAGGTGGACGGATAAAACCAAATAGCATCTGCCCCGAACCCCAGGCTCAGGACGTCCTAACGTCTCGGCCGCCGTTCGGAGGGGAACAGATTCTGGCACGCCCGGTGGGACCTCTTCCTCTTTCCACTCCACACTTCGTGTGTCGTGTTCGCGAACAAATCGCGGTTTGCTGTGATTGCCTGTGGATTCAAGGTACTAAGATTTGGTGTCTTGCTCCGTGCAGAAAACAGAAGATCAATGGCTTCGAACTGCATCGCCTGCAGCAACAACTCTCGCTCCGTCATTACTGGAGGAGTGACTTATGGGCCCCAAGCTGCCTCCCTTTTCAAAATGCCGGTGGAGCAGGTGGCTCAAGCCACCACTAGGCTATTTTTTGGGACCATGCTCCCACCAATGAGCTTCAACGCCCCAATGACATTGCAAGAAGCTCCAAAGAAGTCGGTCTTCGATCGACCCACCACTGCCGCGACACCTCTCAACGGGTCGTCCAATTCCACTGCTTCAGTTTTAAACGGACTAGGCCAGAGCTCTAACAGGCTCATGAAGAAGCCTGCCATACCAGAAGGCGTTATACCGAAGCGGATGGCCATTCCAACTCCCGTTCTTGGCGAAGTCACCAAGGTTGCTTTCCATGTTCGGAAGCCCGCTTCTGACAGGTTGGCCGTCCCCGTTCAACGGACGTCGATCTTTAAAAAGCTGGTACCGGTATATTCTGACCAACACAGGGGGCATGAGGAGGTCACCCCTATAGCTGAAACAACTCCATCAGCACGACATGCCCGACGTCGCTACTGGCGCCGAGTGAGGAAGGCTGGGGGCAACTCCCCCTCTGGACTTACTCCTCCAACTCCGATGGTGAGGATCGATGCTGCTGTTCCAACCAAGAACAGCTTTGAACTGCTCAACAAGGTGCGCAGAAACTCTCCTACTGCGATATTGAAACGAACTCCTTCACCTGTGGAGAATACTCCAGAGAAGAAGCTAGAGCAGCCCCCTCAACGGCTGTCCTCTAAAATTTACAAAGTCTGGCGACAGGTCCAAGAGTCGGTGATCGATCAAGACTGCCTCCAACGACAGAAAAAGATGAAGGTTCGGCAGGGGAAGGATTACTCTGTCAAACCACAAGAAGCAAAAGCTACTCGGGTGCCCACTACAACGGTTCCCTTAACTCCAATCACTCAAAAAAGGAGGCCGCAAAAAGCCCCTGTGTCTTCGGCAAATCGCAAAGACACCGAACACAAACGCCCCAAGTCTGGGGGCATGGTGGTGCATACTGTTTATATGGCTTCTGGAAAGGAGGAAAGCCGCACTTCTACGGGCCACCGACCGCTCACCCGATCCGTGACGAAAGCCCAGGAGCAACAACAAAAGCTTCAGGAAATGATGACTACAATGGCTGCACTCACTGAGCCAAAAGAAAGCTCTGAAACGCCTTCGGATGAGCGTCAAGAACAAGAAACCGACGCTGACTTTTTACGCAGAGTCCTCGAAAAGAGGGACAAAGAAGCTGCAGAGCAAGCGGCTAACATAAAACAGATGGCACTCCTCTTCCAAGATATGGTAGGGATGATGTTACAGCCGGACCCTCCTGCTGAAGATCCTCCGATCGTCCTTGAAGACGACAGAGGAGAAACATCAAATCCTCCGCCGGCTCTATCAACAGCCAAGGAGAAGGCAATCTCCAAAGTCGACCTAGACGAATATATAGCTCAGCAGATCCGGGTTCATCAGGCGAATGAAGCGGCTGGGCAAATTGTTAGAACCGGACGACCGTATCCGAGCTGGTATGACCAAATCAGTTACCCGCCAGGATATACGATCCCTAAATTCCATGTATATAAAGGGACAGGGAATCCGCATCAGCACGTCGCTCAATTCAGGGCCTTATGCGGCAATACTGGAGGCGATGACAAATTGTTATTACGACAATTCGTCGGCAGCTTAGCAGAAATAGCCTTTGAATGGTATTCGGAGCTACCTAACGACTCTGTCAAAACATTTGCAGAGATGGAACTGCTGTTTACACAAAGATTCGCGAGTGCTAGTGAACGCACTCCGATAACAGCACTGATAAATGCCAGGATAAGGCCAAGCGAAACGTGGGTCCAGTACGCAACACGATGGCGGAACCTATGGTCGAAATGCGAACAATGCATAGAAGAGGCACCTGCGGTAGGCATGTTTGTGGGCACTCTCGATCCGCAAGCGACCATCTCGCAATTCATGATGTTCTTCAGGCCGACCACCTTCCAGGCCTTGATCGACAAATTAGCCCAAATGGACCAGATGGGCCATAGACCGTCTCCTCCAAGACCCGATCCCCGAAATGAGAAAGGAAAAGCGATCATCGTCGCCAACGCTCAGCAGCAGTCGAGCAACTCAAAGCCGGTCGCTCGCCAAAACAACGTGCGTCCACGCCCATCCCTCGAAGAGAGGCTGGGACGTCCTTACTCGTTTCCGCAGAATAAAACGAGAAAACTGTTCGAGCTGGCCGTGCGCAATAGACTCATTAATCTGCCGAGTCCAAAGCGTCCGTTGCAGCCAGGCGATCTTAATAATCCCAATTATTGCCCTTACCACCAAACGGTAAGTCACCCGATTGAGGATTGTTTCGTCTTTAAGGGATGGATCGAGGATCAATACCTGCAAGGCAAGTTCACGCTGTCTGAAAGCTGGAAGGTAAACCCCCCACAGCCGCACTCTCCAAAGAAGACGGACACGCCGGGGGCAAATTGTTCTTTCGTCGAGGATGAAAACGATGGAGAAAACTTATCGGATGAATCTGAATACTGCGTAGCGACTTGTCATGCGATTTCTCATTCACTGACGGATGATGAGGAGGATCCTTGCGCTGAGAAATCAACGGCGGACCCTGAAACAGAAATTCCGCGGCCGTCAGACAAGTTGATCGATGCCTTCCTAAATGAAATTCGTCTGAAAGCAAAAGCCAATCAAGAGCATGAAATGGCCATACTGGAAAGAACCAAGGTATTCCCGTCAAATCAAAAGCCATACACTGCGGGTAAAAACAAATTCAAGACGAGGAAACGGTTCGCCAAAGCTCTATCAGTAGGAATGAAGCTACCGCCCTCTGAAGAAAATTCTTTCTCTGAGGTAGAGATGCACCCTAACTTCTGTTTATATCATCAGAAGATCATACATTCTACCGAAGACTGCGAATCCTTTAACTGTTGGTGGCAAGGGTATGTCGCTCAAAAGCGACACTTCGACAGGACAAAGTGTGAAGCTTGTGGACATCGGAAAAATGCGATTGATGAGCGCAAAAGAGCCACCGCCGACTGTCATATAGCCGACTTCAAGGGATCACAAATTATCACCTTTGGAAGCGACTCTGACGAAGAAGCTAGCCCCAACTCTTCCCTCAGGGAATCTATTTCAAAAATAAAGGAATTAAGAAGCTGCGAGAACGTTCAGCCATGCAATCGCATGCTACTCGGAAAGAATCCCGGCCCTGCAAACGACGGAGCGAACAAAAAGGATAAAAGAAAAGGAAAAAAGGCCCTCGTCGCCAGCGCTCACCAACAATCAGGTGACCCTAGACCGGTTGCTTGCCAAAGCAACAAGCAGCCATCCCTCCAGGAAAAGTTGAAACGTCCTTACTCGTTTCCGCAAGATCAAACAAGGGGACTGTTCGAGCTAGCAGTGCGCAACAGACTCATTAATCTGCCGAATCCAAAACGTCCGTTGTGGCCAGGCGATATTAATAATCCTAATTATTGCCCTTACCACCAAACGGTAGGTCATCTGATCGAGGATTGCTACGTCTTCAAAAACTGGGTTGAAGACCAATACCAACAGGGCAAGTTCGCGTTGTCCGAAACTTGGAAGGTGAACCCGCCACAACCGCATGCTCCGAAAGATATGGACATGCCGGGGGCATCATGCTCATTCAAAGAGAAAGCCTAACGGACCACTACGTCCTAAAACTGGATAACGGACCGAAACGTCCTTAAACTAACAACGGACCGAGATGTCCTTAAACTAACGACGGACCGCAATGTCCTAAAACTTGCAAATGACCGAAACGTCGTTAAACTACTATCAACCCGCGGCATCCTCAGGTCGGCGTGGTAAAAAGAAAAAAAAAAAAAAAAAGAGAATAAAAAAAAAGGTATGTCCACAAGCAAAATGGGCACGGATGAAAACCCGAAAGGGCTCCGTGAGTAAAAACAGCAGGACTACCGGCGAGTGTTTGTGAAAACCCGAAAGGGCGCAACCTCGTTGAGAAACACTTATAGGGTCCTCTCGACCCTGTAAGGAGAAACCACCTACGTGAGATCCTTACGACTCACAAAGGAACAACACACTTAGGGATCCCCACGATTCCTAAGGAGAAAATACACTTGCGAGATCCTCACGACTCGTAAGGAGAACTCTCTTGTGGGACCCTTACGGCTCATAAGATTTGAAAGTCTTAAGTTACAGAGGCCTAAAGCTGTGCTTAAGCAACCCCCACAACTTTCGACATTGCCCTACAAGTGGTCCGATATTGGCCCTTGTATACAATCCACGGGCACGAATAAATATTTCCCTAACAAAGTCCCATCTGCGACTAGTGATATGCTTGTCCAGCAAGCAACACTTGTAAGTCCTCTCGACTTATAAAGAGAAAATCCTTTTGTAAGATCCTTACGACTTACAGGGGAACATACACTTAGGAATCCTCACGATCCCTAAGGAGAAAACACACCTACAAGATCCTCACGACTTGTAGGGAGAAATACCTTTGTGAGACCCTTACGGCTCATGAAGCCAAAAGCCTTAGCCGACAGGACCCTTAACCCTGTTTACTAAGCCACCTTTGTTCAACATCGACAGAGGCAAATGATGATTCGCTCCTGGTAATATCCCAGTCGCAGCGATGCTGATGCCTAGATCGGTATCAAATTCCAAGTCCTTTCATGGCAGATGATGATTCGCTCCTGGCAATATCCCAGTCGCAGCGATGCTGATGCCAAGATTAGTATCAGATCCCAAGTCCCCTACTCGCAAAAAAAAAAATAAAAAAAAAATATATATATATATATATGCATACGAAATAGCCGAAATGATAGGGCAGCTTGCAAACAAAATCAGCAAGTAAAAATGTATGCATGCAAAATAGCCGAAATGGTTGGGCAACTCGCAATAAAAAGCAGCGAGTAAAAAGAAAAATAGCCGAAATGATTGGGCACCGCGAAAAATAGCCGAAATGATTGGGCAATCACGATTTTCGCGATATAAAAAGCTGAAATGATAGAGCATCGCGAAAAGAATAAAAAAAAAAATGAAAAAATGAAAATTTTTGCCCTACAGGTGAAATCACATCGATCCCTGTATACAATCCAGGGGCACAGATAAAGAGGGAACAATACCTTCCCAACAGGCTCCACCAGAAAGCGAAGCCAAATCTCGACGGTTCATAGATAACCTAGAGACCATCTCGACATTTGTTGCAATAGTACAGATACGATGTCAACAAATGAAGCAAACGAAGATCCCGAGCTTCAGGGTCTCAACGTCAACATCGACAACTTAGAGATCACCAACGGCGTTTCTCCTCACTCCAACTAGATGCAGACATGACGTCAACAACCGACCTCAGAATCGCAACAAAACGGAACCATGGCAAAGTCTCTAGTTCCAAATCTCAATGGCCACATCTACAGCCTGGAGACCAACAACGGTGTGCCTCCTCATTACACCATCAAGCGGAGCGATGGCAAAATCCCAGCTTCACCTCAGCATTCGTCTCGATACAGTAGACGCAATGTCAACAGCACCGTTCCTCCGCAGTCCGGCTGAAGGCAGATGCAACTTCAACAAAAGACCTCACGGTCGAAACAAAGCGGAGTAACGGCAAAATCCCAACTTCACCTTAGCATTCGTCTCGTTACAACAGACGCCATGTCAACAACGACGTTCCTTCGCAGCCCAGCAGAGTGTACATGCAAAGTTAACAAAAGACCCCATGGTCGAAACAAAGCGGAGTGATGGCAAAATCCCAGCTCCACCTCAGCATTCGTCTCAATACACCAGACGCAGTGTAAGCAAATGAAGCGAAGGCCACATTCCTAGCTTCAACGTCTTTACGGTAACTCACATAAAACCGGAAAGACAATCGGAGATCATCTCGCACCAGCACAGAGTGGTCACCACCTCGACGTCCGTCTCGATACAGCAGACGAGATGTCGACCCCAGCGTTCTTCCTCCAGCAAGGATTTGGACACACCAAAGCAAACGAAGCGAAGGCCACATTCCTAACTTCGACGTCTTAACGGTAACTCACATAAAACCGGAAAGACAATCGGAGACCATCTCACATGAAGTGGTCACCTCCATGACGTTCGTCTCGATACAGTAGACGAAATGTCAACCTCAGCGTTCTTCCTCCAACAGGGATTCAGACATGACAAAGCAAATGAAGCGAAGGCCACATTCCTAGTTTCAACGTCTTTACGGTAACTCACATAAAACCGGAAAGACAATCGGAGATCATCTCGCATCAGCACAGAGTGGTCACCACCTTGATGTTCGTCTCGACACAGCAGGCGCAACGTCATCAAACGAATGGAGCCACGGCAAAGTCCCTAGTTCCAAACCTCGGCGGTTCACCAGCAACCTAGAGACAACCTCGACGTCCGTCTCGATACAGCAGACGAGATGTCACCCCAACGTTCGTCTCGACACAGCAGACGCAACGTCATCAAACAAACGGAGCCACGGCAAAATCCCTAGTTCCAAACCTCGGCGGTTCACCAGTAACCTAGAGACAACCACGACATTCGTCTCGATACAGAGGACGTAATGCCAGCAAACGAAGCGAAGGCTAAATTCCTAGCTTCAGGGTCTTAACGGCAAGTCATATAAAACCGGAAAGACAATCGGAGATCATCTCGCACCAGTGTGGAGTGGTCACCTCTTCGACGTCCGTCTCGATACAGCAGACGAGATGTCACCCCAACGTTCGTCTCGACACAGCAGACGTGACGTCATCAAACAAACGGAGCCACGGCAAAATCCCTAGTTCCCACCGCGACATTCGTCTCGATACAGAGGACGCAATGCCAGCAAACGAAGCGAAGGCTAAATTCCTAGCTTCAGGGTCTTAACGGCAAGTCATATAAAACCGGAAAGACAATCGGAGATCATCTCGCACCAGTGTGGAGTGGTCACCACTTTGACGCCCGTCTCGATACAGCAGACGAGATGTCACCCCAACGTTCGTCTCGACACAGCAGACGTAACGTCATCAAACAAACGGAGCCACGGCAAAATCCCTAGTTCCCACCGCAACATTCGTCTCGATACAGCAGACGCAATGCCAGCAAACGAAGCAAAGGCCAAATTCCTAGCTTCAGGGTCTTAACGGCAACTCATATAAAGCCCGAAAGACTATCGGAGATCATCCCCACACCAGCGCGGAGTGGTTATGACTCATCGGGGCTCTCCAAAATGAGCCTAACCTCAAGTAAAAAGCGGCATGGCAAATTCCTAGCGCTTGCTCTTCTGACGGTCAAACTGCCAAGGAGGATTGCTTGAAGACGTCTTGTCCAGCCCCCGAAGGGATCAGAGACACGGCAGTCGCAGGGCTACTCGAACAGCACGATTGCCTATCGAGGACTATATCAGCTTATGCGACGGTATGATGGCCAAAACCCTAAGTACCACCAACCTTAACGGGCTTCTGTCGTAAAGAGCAGAGGTTAAATGCGACGTTAAGATGTTCTTGCGAGATCTGCTCGATCCGTTTCGACTCGTGAGGAAATTGATGTCTTTGCGAGATTTTCTCGATGCGTCTCGACTCGTGAGATAAAGCCTTAGGCAGTAGGGATTAAAAAACCTGTTTTCTAAGCACTGGGACCCTGCAAGTCAATCCAAACTGGTCTCTTGCATACTATTCACGGGTCTCACTCTCCGAAGTCGAATTTCGACGAGGAGGGAAACAACCACTTACGAATCCTCTCGATTCGTGAGAGGGAGAATTCTCTTATAAGATCCTTACGACTTATAAGAGAAAACCACACTTAGGAATCCTCACGATTCCTAAGGAGAAAATCCACCTATGAGATCCTCTCGATCCGTAGGGAGAAAAGCCTCTATGAGACCCTCACGGCTCATAGAATTGAAAAGTCTTAGGCATTAGACCTGAACCTGCGGCCTAAGCCATCGTTATTTCCTGAGGAAGTCAGAATACTCGTTTTAGACATCCATCAACCATGGTTATTAAGACAGCCCGCTGACTTTAAAAGAAAGAAGATGACAGAGAGAATATCCGGTCTATATTTGATCTGGCATACGTGACGCATTCATTTATGCATGGACAGAAAACTCAGGACGGGAGATAAGAGAAGCTGAAGTAAAAAGTTTCCATTCATATTGGCAAAAATTCTTACAATTTTGAAAAGCGGTAAAAGGAAAACATTATTACAATGGAATAACTTCAGATCCGGGGCAGGGATTGAGGAATTCAAAAGTAAGGCCGTCCAAACTTCTTTTGGCCTTTCTAATTATTCCTATGCGCAGCCTCTCGCGCTCCTCGGTGTCAATATCATCGGCAAGCCCCTCCGGCCTTCGATAAGCAGCAACGATTGTCGTCTGCTGAAAGATTTGATGTAGGATGTCAACGAGGTTGTTTCGCCGTTTCTTCGAAATCAGCCCGGTCAGGTACACTGAATGCACCTTGTCTTCGGCATCATCTAGCGCATTGAGCGGTAAGGCCTCGTGAAGACCTGGGAGTGCTCTCCATATTGACCCCAGCACGACTTTCAAAAGGGCCGAACGACGAGGTAGCAACCAGCCACCGCTGGCATTCAGGCGACCCATGACCTCTGCACATTGAGCGTCCGTAAACTCCTGGTTCTGTTAACGGCCCTGTACACGGATATCCTCATAAGTGATGAACTCGTGCAAGCTGTATAGACGCACCGCCATAATACCTGAAGAAAACAATACAGGGATATTAATAAACAAGAAAATACAGAAAGTTAAAAGTTAAACTCCTCGAGAGCAATGCTCTGCAGACAGGAGCGACACCAGTCAAAATCAGTTATGAGGAGAATTTGAAGAAAATTCCCTGAAAATATTGAGAGCTCCGCTCTGGAAAAAAAAATGATATAATAATAATAATATTCTCGAGTGTCATATAAGTTGGGAGGAGCAAAACTCCATTAATTAAGAAGATATAAGAAAAATCTTTTATAGAGCAAAGCTCTATTAATGGAACCCTAACAGGATTCTCCTGAGTTCTCTTTGGACCTCTTTAGAGCAAAGCTCTGCTAAATGAAACCCTAAATAGGTTTTCTTTAGATCAGGGATCTATGGAGAGCAAGGCTCTATTAATCAGCTTTAATTTAATTTAATTTTTACCTATGATGGTTATGAACTCTGGAGTTCTTAAAAAAAAAAAAAAAAAAAAAAAAAAAAATATCAAGAGGAAGGCTCTGAAAATTCTTAGGCAAGAGCAAGGCTCTGAGTCAAAATTCTTGAAGTGGTAAAAAATTTTCGAGGACCAAAGGTCCTATTTATAGGCATTAAGTGCTCTTTCAGCTTCCAAGGGATGGCGCGACGGTTCGGAGTCTGACACCGCTGCGCTCACGTTAGGAGGCCACGTAAGCGCAACGGTGGGGGGGCATTTGTTTACCCCAATCAGAGCAAAGCTCTGTTCAAATTCGAAGATGGAAAAAGAAGCAATGCTTCTGTTTTTCTCCAATCAGAGCAAAGCTCTGTCTTGAAAATTAAAAAGAAAATTAAAATTAAAGTTAAAATATGCTCCACAAAAGCTTCAGAGCAAAGCTCTTTAAAAAAAAAAAAAAAAAAAAAAAAAAAAAAAAAAAAAAAAAAAAAAAAAAAAAAAAAAAAAAACAGCGCAGTTGCGCGCTGCGCGACACGTGTCAGCGCAGCGCAACTGCGCGCTGCGCGACACGTGTCAGCGCAGCGCAACTGCGCTGCTAAAAAAAAAAAAAAAAAAAAAAAAAAAAAAAAAAAAAAAAAAGTTGCGCGCAGCGCAGTTGCGCGCTGCGCGACACGTGTCAGCGCAGCGCAACTGCGCGCTGCGCGACACGTGTCAGCGCAGCGCAACTGCGCGCTGCGGAAAAAAAAAAAAAAAAAAAAAAAAAAAAAAAAAAAAAGCGCACAGCGCAGTTGCGCGCTGCGCGACACGTGTCAGCGCAGCGCAACTGCGCGCTGCGCGACACGTGTCAGCGCAGCGCAACTGCGCTGCGCGACAAAAAAAAAAAAAAAAAAAAAAGAATGCGCGACACGTGTTAGCACAGCGCGACACGTGTCACGCGCTGGGGCACTGTGCCAAACAGAATTAAAAGATTTAAGAAATCTTTTCTGTTCTTGTTAAAACAAGAAGATTTTCTTCTGCAAAGCAGAAGCCCTTGGATCAAAGATCCAACGGTGGGGAAAATTCCCAAATCACTCAGAAAAAGATTTCTTTAACAAATTTAACTAATTTATGGGCACTATAAAAAGGACCCCAGACCTCAATTAAAAGGGAGGAACATTTTTCTAAAAGGAAAAAGAGAGAGAGAGAACTCTGAGAAACTCCTCAAGAACAAAAAAGGTAAAAACCTTTAGAAAAAGAGAAAGTTCTCTTATGAACAGATCATAGATCTAAAAAACAAGATCAATGATCTTTAATAAAAATAAAATAAAATAAAATAGTGCTTTGCACTTTTATGAACCTTTGGTTCTCTGAGATAAGAAAAACAAGAAAAACTTGTTTTCTTAGAAATAAATCAAATAGTGCTTTGCACTTCTTGTGAACCTTCGGTTCTGTAAAAACAACAAAAATAAAAAAAAAAATAATAATAATAAATGAATAGTGCTTTGCACTTTTAAGAACCTCTGGTTCTTCGAATAAAGAAAAATTTATTTTTCTTTGATCCAATTTAGACGAAGAAATTAAACAGTGCTTTGCACTTCCCTTCTTGAATCTAAAAGATTCTTAGTGCCTTGCACTTCCAATTTGCGCCGTTGCGCTCTTGAGAGAGCGCCACGTGTCAGCTATAAAACCATTTGCGCTAAGCGCTCTTAAGATAGAGCTTTGCTCTCTGGAACTAGCGCAACTCGCTGAGAGAGCGCCACGTGTCAGCTATAAAACCATTTGCGCTAAGCGCCCTTAAGATAGAGCTTTGCTCTCTGGAACTAGCGCAACTCGCTGAGAGCGCGCCACGTGTCAGCAGCGCAATTGCTCAGCGCAACAGCGCAACGCGCTGCGCTAGTGTGCTTGCGCTCATCAGAGCACGACACGTGTCATCATCATATGGACTTGCGCTCACTACCTAGCGCAAAGCGCAGATGCATTAAAAAGGGCCAAGCCCAATTAAGAGAAGGCTTAACAGGCTCAATAAAGCGCAAATGCATTATTTTAAAGGGCAGAGCCCAAATTAAAACAGATGCTTTGCATCATTTATAAAGGGGCAGAGCCCAAACAGAATCTCCAGAATGCTATGCATTTTACAAGGGGCAGAGCCCAAATCAAAACAGATGCATCGCATCATTCATAAATAAGCAGAGCTCAGAATAAATAAATTGACTGAGCAAATTTGCTCTTCTAAATCAATTTACATCTGGTTCGAGGGTACATCTCCGAACTCCTTTGACATCCGTCGTTGTAATTCCTCAACGACGTCAAAGAGGTGACGAGTCCCAACGACCATACATCGATATGGACTGCGGGGTCCTTAAACTCGTGGACCGAAACGTCCTTAAACTAATATTGGACCGAAACGTCCTTAAACTAATAATGGACCACCACGTCCCTAAAACTGGCGATGGACCACTACGTCCTTAAACTGGCGACGGACCGAGACGTCCCTAAACTAATATCGGACCGAGACGTCCCTAAACTAAACATAGACCACCACGTCCCTAAACTGGCAATGGACCTCCACGTCCTTAAACTGGCGATAGACCACCACGTCCCTAAACTGGCACAATAGAGCCCAAATGCTCTTTTGTCGGACCTAAACGGTCCCGTTAAGTTGATCTTAGTCTCAAACTGGACTAACGTATCCTTAACAGACGTTTGAGTCGATCTTAGCCTCAAAAATGGCTAACGTATCCTCCAAACAGACTTTAGTCCCAAATTGGACTATGAATCTCCCAAACTGGAACAATAGGGCCCAAACGCTCTTTTGTCGGATCTAAACGATCACGTTAAGTTGATCTTAGTCTCAAACATGACTAACGTATCCTTAACGAACGTTTAAGTTGATCTTAGCCGCAACGCGACTAACGTATTCTTAAACTAAAAACACCAAACCCAAATCTAAGTAAATACGGATTTGGACTAATCCACGTCCTACGGGCGACGGCATTACTCAGTCTCCGTATACAATCCACGGGCAACCACAAACAAAACAAACACACACGACACGAAGTGAAATTCTGGAGAAGGAGAAAGTTGTTACCGCGATGCGGTAGCGTAATTAACTGCAGGGGCTTGCGCCTGCAGGGAAGAGCGTCCCCACAATCAAAAACCCCTCACCCTGAGGGGGAATCTGACAAAGTCTGCTACATCGGCCGCATCCGTCTAAACCTCCGATACACGGTGCCATAAACCAACTTGGCATCTTCGGAGAGGTGGACGGATAAAACCAAATAGCATCTGCCCCGAACCCCAGGCTCAGGACGTCCTAACGTCTCGGCCGCCGTTCGGAGGGGAACAATCCCTATATTGCGCAACACTTGTTTTGAGATCTGTGCAGGAAAATCCAGAAGAAAGGCCAAAAATTTATACGGTACCGATCAAACATTACGCCAACTCAATGATTTCAGTTCTGGTATCAATCAAAAGGGACAAATAAAATTAAACATATCAGATAAAGCCCCAAATATCATAACAAAGAAGCACCAGAAGTTTCAAATCCCAAGCCTCCTACATGGCCGCGGAACCGCGGCCAGAGCCTGCTTGCGCCGCGGTTCCGCGGCGACCCTGCCACGTCATCAATCCAATTTTGCTGCACAACTCTTACCTCACTTCCAGAAGCTCAGAAAGACATGACAAATTCCAGAAGACTCCAGAGACTTCTGCCAGATCAGCAAACTAGGGTTTCTAATGCTTAATTAATCCTAGCTTAAAACCTAAGCTAGCTCCTAACAAACTCCTTCTAGAAACTCCTCAACAAACTTTTGGAGGGAATTGTAATTTCAAACCTAGACCTAGGGTTTAGGAAGTCTATAAATAGAAGCCTAGACCTAGGGTTAGGAATCGAATCATCTATCCCCAATCTAGTATCAAACTAGAGCCATTCTATCTCTTATCTCATCTTCTTCTTCCACAAGTCTAGTGACAAGGCTTGTGTGAAACCCTAACCCTAATTCCAATCAAAAACCAAGATTCCCGAGTACCAAATCAAGCAAGAAGCCTTGCAACCTTTTATGAGCCGAGCCAATCTTCAACAGAGCAAGTGGTCCAAGCGATCCGCGACTCACGGAGCCGAGCGACGCCGAATCGACAATTTAGTTCTTCCTCTTGTAGTTCTTGAGCGACTGTAATCAAATTGTTGATATAAATAAAAGGTGATATTCTTTTATCTTGTTTTCTTTAAATTCTTGCATCATGATTCGATCTAAATTTCTAGTTGTAATTCTTGTTGTGATGTTTGAGTAATACTCCGCTCGTCAAGGAGTCGAGACGATCAATAGAATGATGATGTAATATATCTGAAAACGATTCTTGATTCCTACGAGTTTTGTAAACCCTAGCAAATTCAAGAACCGACGACCCATTTCGTTGCGATGCTTTCTTGATTGATATCGCTCGAAATTGGGGAGTTACGATCATTTCTTGAAATTGCTAGAGGCTAGAATGTGAATGATATCGACGAAAGAACAAGGGTTAAATGATGAAACCCTAGATTCATGAGAAAGCCCTAACTCTCGTCGATCATCATCGATCTAGTATCAATCCTTCAAAAGACAAATACACGATATCTTTAGATTACATCACGTCTATAGATCCGATCGATTCCTACGAGCCTCATTTAGATTCTTAACATTTGGTTGGAAATATCATCGAAACCCGATTCTCGATTGTTTATCATTTCTTGATTCTTGATTAGATTAGTGACACCTGAATCAATCGATAAAATCTTGAATCATGTTTTCTTTTCTTTTCGATTAACTTTTCAATTCAAACAAATCAAATATAAAAACGAATCGCACAATCCCTGTAGACGATCCGCACTCGCTTACGATCTACAACCGACACCGTAATTGATTGCGGTCAAATATAATTCTTTGATTGTGAACTTTATTCATTTTCTAATTACCGACACAAAGAAACTCATTCGCTTTATTCGATTTACACAAACAAGAATTTCTTTTCAATCAAATGGCGCCGTTGCCGGGGACCATTTGATTCGATATTACACATCAAGAATTTCTTATTCAATCACATTCAATACAAGACAAAAATGTCAGAGCCCAATGCCTAGCATTATTAAAAGGGCTGAGCCCAAATAAAGGCTTAATAGCCAGAACAAAAATAAAAATGTTAAAACATTTTAATTGGACTTAGCCCAATTCTGTCCATAAGTCCTCAACTTATTTTGAATTGAGGACATCTGCTCTTTCAACCAACTCACCTTGGTTCAAGGGTACATCTCTTCACTCCTTTGATATTCGTCGTTGTAATTCCTCAACGTCTTCAAAGAGGTGACTGGTCCCGACAACCATACATTTCACAGACTATGACGTCTTTAAACTGGACTGTGGGGTCCTTAAACTGATGGACTATGATGTCCTTAACCTTGACCGTGATGTCTTTAAACTAACATCGGACTGTGAGGTCCTTAAACTCATGGACTATGATGTCCTTAACCTCGACCGTGATGTCTTTACACTAACATCGGACTGTGGGGTCCTTAAACCCATGGACTATGATGTCCTTAACCTCGACCGCGATGTCTTTAGACTAACATTGGACCGAGATGTCCTTAAACTAACAATAGACCACCATGTCCTTAAACTGATAATCGACCGCAATGTCCCTAAACTAAACAATAGAGCCCAATTGCTCTCTTGTTGGATCTAAACGATCCCGTTAAGTTGATCTTAGTCTAAAATTAGACTAACGTATCCTTAACAAACGTTTAAGTTGATCTTAGTCTCAAATGAGGCTAACGTATCCTTAAACCCAAACCCCCAAACCCAAATCTAAGAAAGATACGGATTTGGACTAGTCCACGCCCTACGGGCGGCAACATAACTTAGTCTCCGTATACAATCCACGGGCAACCAAACACAAAACAAACACCCACGACATGAAGTGACCATCTGGAGAAGGAGAAAGTTGTTACCGCGATGCGGTAGCGTAATTAACTGCAGGGGCTTGCGCCTGCAGGAAAGAGCGTCTCCACAATAAAAAAGCCCCTCAAACGAGGGGGAATCTGACGAAGTCTGCTACATCGGTCGCATCCGTTTAAACCTTCGATATACGGTGCCATAAATCAACTTGGCATCTTCGGAGAGGTGGACGGATAGCACCAATTAGTATCTGCCCCGAAAATCAGGCAAGACGTCCGCCGCGTCTCTGCCGCGTCTTTCGAAGGGGAACAATCATGTCACTTGAAGCAGTACACGTTCGATAAAGATAAACCAGATAGCATATTATCATCTCGAGTAAGACTGTCCTACCGGTATAGGTCCTCCCTCAATCATTGCAATCACGTGCTTGCGATCCAATATGACTTTGAGGGCACTATATCCAACAATCTCCCACTTGCACTTAAGGCTAATTATTGCGATGTCGCATACTCACAGCCCGTGTGATACTGAACACCCAACTCCTCTACTAATCAATGTCACAAAGCTCATTAGTAAAACTATTGTGTTCGAGAAATAGCCTCAGTGAGTGGATCCACTCTGATGTTTCTTTATATGTCTCTCTTAATCTCAAGTTCGCGGAGAAACCTATCTCCCGAATATGAGCAATACCTGTCTTAGAATATGTCTGGATATCTGATGGGACCTAGTTCACGAATGAACTCCAAATCCAAACTTCTTAGACTGTATCGTCAACTGAACCTAATACGTATCCTGCGCCACACCTTCCTCAGTATCCGCTTGGACCACCTGTCCAAACTACTGTCCCTTGTTAGAGGGAAAACTACAACTCTGACAGTCACTTTGTCATCCAGGTCGCCTTGGAAGTCTGGAATGATAACTGTCTCCCGAAGGAGGCTACCGTTATCAAATGTAAGTGCACGGCGGCGCCCCGGCCGTCAATCCGACGCCGGAATGCGGAAGCGGTGATAAACTTTAATTTTGCGGACTTAGCAAACCGGCACCACCGCGCACTAAACCCCGGATCGGGCCATTAAACTAGTTCTAGCAACTACAAGACGGGTAAGAGATATACCGAATGATCCGAGTCCTTCGGTCTTCGTCTCCACTCCGATCTCACGCGGATGCTTCGTCCTTCATCTCCTCGTTGTCGCCTCTTCGCCGGAAGGGCACCACATCGCCTGCATCTTTTACGGGCTCCCACCTCAATACCGAGGCAACTCGGGCTCGAAGCTGGCGAGTCGACGCGTCCAAGATTTGCTGTAGAATGTGTAGTGTAGGATCATAGTCTCTTTTGGGGTGGTTGCCATTTGAAGATGATGGAGGAATCAAGGTAAGAAAAATGGCGCTTGCATTTTTCTAGCATCAAAAATGAGGTCAAGAATGCTACTCTCTCAAAGATGAAGATGAAGCTCTCTTCTTCTCTTTTCTTCTTCTCACTTAGAAAAACAATGGTGGAGGAAAAAATGGAATCAACCATTATCAAAACCAAGAAGGAGAGTGATTGTAGTAAAAGTAGAAAGGTGACCATAAACAAAACATCATGATCACAAATTCACATCCAAATCAAATCCATTTCTAATCTAATCAAATCTCATAAATACATGAAAAGCAAAGATGCTTATCATATCAAACCTTATGCAATAAAACCCTCCACAATGTGTTATTTGCAAACTTGCAAATAACACCCTCCATCGGAAAAGTCCGGCCGGGAAAGAACAAAGGAAAACCGGCCGGAATGGAATGCAAACTGGCAACTCCAGAAAACTGGTCCCGTAATAAATTACAGGAAAACCCCGATACTGTGCATACATACCCGCATCTGTATTCTGACCGGATACAAATGCAATGAGACACAATCTACACTGTACTAAACTAGGACCGGCTTAAACCAAAGCCGGCTAGTAAAATCCGTTCGATCCTGATCCGTGCAATACCGCATGTATCTGATCGAACCCTGCCATATAACCATACGGCCACTAGTACAAACCGTCCGATCCTGATCCGTGCAATACCGTACGTATCTGATCGGACCCTGCCATATCTCCATACGGCCTCTACAGCGTTTCGCCCGAAAGCTTGAGTAACTGAAAGTGTGGTGGACTCTAAAGACTCGTCAATACTATGGCTGTGGATTTAACCACTAGCACGTCAGAGGTATAAGCCAATACGTGACGGGCCACCAGCTATTGACTAAAAGGGACGTCGATGAGCGAACTCATCCTGACACCCTACTGAGCCTGTCAGTGACAATATCCGTACAGTCCGGTCCGTTCGTCTATGAGCATCGCATGTCGGGCCTAGGGGGTTGGTAAAAGTCAGACCCCCAAAAGCGGTACAAGTCGTGTCGGAGTGTAGCCCAGAACACCCCGAGATACTACTGGAATACCTACCAGTAAATCTCCTGCCTTGGCCAAGGTCTTCGTGTAATGGCTCTCCTAGACACAGCGCGACCTCACCCCCAATACCGGGAGAGACGAACCCCTGAAGATCCGCTCACTGCCTCCATGTGGCTCGGGACTGTACCCAACTAAAACCTGTTTGCACGACTCCTTTGAGCCGTGGTAGGGTAGTAATCAAAGTACAGTGGGAACTCACACGAGAAAAATGACGATCCCCAGGTCGATGAACTAACCTGTACACATGTCACCAGGGAACTGCTATCTGACGTCAGGTATAAGACCAACTAGCATGTTCCCGGCGAGTCCTGTCCGGTGTACTCATAACCCAATGAGCACCTGTATACATCTTAGGTGAACCAACTGACACCAGTGGCTTGTGAGACCGGCCACCGCCCCTCGTCGGGGTCTCGACTGTATACACTAGTCTACTCTGGAGAATCGATGCCCTGTCTCGAAACTCCCACGACTAGGGACCTTTTAAGGATGTGCTTATAGACTCCAGCTCTCACTTATATGATCGCCCTCATACTGCTGGCAGTCAAGCAAGAATCCTAGGGGCTCTATCAACGTGTAATAGCGACCTGTCAGGTCACCTAAAGCAGTACACGATGATAAAGGTAAACCAGATAGCATACTATCATCTCGAGTAAGACTGTCCTACCGGGATAGGTCCTCCCTCAATCATTGCAATCACGCGCCTGTGATCAAATAATTGACTCTGAGGGCACTATCTCCAACAATCTCCCACTTGCACTCAAGGAAAATTATCGCGATGTCGCATACTCACAGCCCGTGTGATACCGAACACCCAACTCCTCTACTTGTCAGTCTCACAAAGCTCGTTTGCGAAACTATTGCGTTCGAGGAATAGCCTCAGTGAGTGGATCCGCTCTGGTGTTTCTTTCTATGTCTCTCTATATCTCAAGTTCGCGGAGAAAGCCATCTCCCGAAATGAGCAATACCTGTCTTAGAATGTCTGGATGTCTGATGGGACCTAGCTCATAAATGAACTCCAAATCCAAACTTCATAGACTGTATCGTCAACTGAATTTAATCAGTATCCTGCGCCATGCCTCCCTCAGTATTGCCTTGGATCACCTGTCCAAAATACTGCCCCTCGTCAGAGGGAAAACTATAACTCTGACAACCTCCTTGTCGTCCATGTCACCTTGGAAGCCTGGAATGATAACTGTCTTCCAAATGAGGCTGTCGTTATCATATCCCTAGAACATCCACTTATGTTCTAAAACTGCTTCCGACTGTTTCTCCAGGATTGGATCAATGTCAACTTATTGCACCTACTGCAAGAACAACATCTGGTGTGGTACTTGACATCTCATGATTGACTCAATTGCCTAAGCAAGTGATCTGCCAATCATGCACATCCCTCTCTACTTTAGTCTATAAGACACCTTTAGAGAGGATGACTCCATCACCTGCGGGTACACTACCGTGCCAGGAGTCGTCCATTCTATATACTCTTAGAATGCTGTCAAAGTACCCTGATTGGGAAACCACCCAAATCTAGATCTAAAACCATAGATCTAGTAACCAGTATGTCTGATATAATGTCTAAGTCCTTTGTGGAGAAACCACTGTGTGACGACCAAAGTATAACCGATCGTAGTATAGGAATATCACTTCCTACTACCTTTTCAACAGATCCATCCCCTATTCTGATGACGTCAAACCTATGACTGTCACATCAGAAATAGATGATCTATCTCCGCTACATCTGCTTTAGTCTATAAATAGACATAAGCCTGATGTCCACCAATGCTTCCGTTGCTCCCATTGAGTACGACAACCCTCTGCCAGAGTCATATAGACGTGCACTTCTAAAACTAGTTTAGAACGACGCTATACTCATCCTCCTGCCGGGTCTCGCAGCCTGGAACAACAACAAAGGCGAGTGTGGGTAAACAAGAACTTCCCTGTCACCGTCCTTGAGGCTACCGGAGTACCTCTCGGGTGCCTGAAGTTACCCACCGTATCTGCGGAGTGGCTAATGGAATGTCAAATCAGATTGAATCTTTAGGTTCCTTATCAAATCTTCAGTAATCGTTTGCGGTTCTGGAATCACTTCCAGTTCTACCATACTCCCACTACTGTTTTTGAAAAAATCCATTTTTAATAAAACTGTGGCGAGTCTAGAACAATATTTCTATTGATCTGCCAGATGGTAGAAAATCAACCCTCGTCATAGCCTGGGTCAACCCACAAACAGCCATTACAGAAACGTGCCATGAGTTATCCAGAGTCTGGTTTTAATCATAAGCCGGACAACTCCCCGTACCTTAACAACGTTAAGATATGAACTGTTCTACATCCAATATAGAACCAGAGGCACTGATTTAATTTAACCAGATTCAAATCATGCAGCTGTCTCCAGTGCATGTCAACTAAATGGAGAGAGACCGATCAGCGTTACTCAACTTAGGAATGCTTCCAATTATGAGTAACCTGAAAGAGAAGCAATTTTTCTTTATCATTACTATCAACTGAATACCATACACAAGTATCTACATCTTCGATCACTTTGAAGAATCCCGATACTTGCTACACCTGGTTCTCTACTCTATTCAAATACCTATAACTCCTCAAAACTTAGACCCTGTGTTTCTACGAAACACATGTCTAAGAACTAGAGAAGTTAAAAGTAAACAGAATATAGTATGAGGACCAACCCCTCTGTCCTAATGGACACTGGACAACATACAATACTCTGTATAAGTCCGCTGAGTCTAACAACTCTTTCACTGTGTGTCGTAGGTTGAAAACTGTATTTATGGTTAAGAAGAATTACACCGCTGTTTAATGCTCCTTACCTAACCATCCACTGATATAGGTAAATGTCATCGACATAATATCAAAAGGTATATCTCACTCTATGAAAATAGACGTACAGATATATCAATTTGAAATTGGTGCACAACAGCGGATATTCAAAACCAAACATTTGCCGACCGGCAAACAGCCCAGGTGATCTCCTCAAATATCACCGATTACAACGAATCCCGATATAATGAGGAGGATCACCCTATTCCC
Source organism: Agapanthus africanus (assembly GCA_030015575.1). NCBI lineage: Eukaryota > Viridiplantae > Streptophyta > Magnoliopsida > Asparagales > Amaryllidaceae > Agapanthus > Agapanthus africanus. The sequence goes on along the minus strand of JASDDO010000016.1, from coordinate 108,803,317 downwards.
AATAACTTACTCCCACTCATCATCTGTAAAGCCATACAGATGTGAGAATCAAACCTGGTAAATACATACCCTGGAGCAAGTGTCTAATCAGGAAATCAGTTTTCTTTTAACAGTACACAGTTGAACTGAAACATTGAAATGTTTCGATGGGGTATCCTGGTATTCCTAGTAATGCCTCTACCATTATCCAGATTCACAACTATAACCTTATAATTCTTTGCCACCTCTCCAAATCCCTTTATATGTCTTTAGTCATTACCTTCTGCACACCCCTTAGGCCAAATGGTTTTCTTCCTTCCCTACCGTTCGGCACCAGCCTATGGTTTGGAAGAAGACTATCCAATAAGCATAATGGGTGTACTGTCCTAATCCTAGGAGCACTCGCAATACGAGAGAAGGTGAAGATAAAAGACAACCGAATAAACCTTATTCCTATTTCTCCTGGACCAGAATCCATCCCCGAACTGGAACAAGTTCCTTTCGAGTTCGTATATAACCATACGATGGATTATCCAATAAACTGGGATCTTCGTAGTGATACGGAGTGTCCTGGAGAAATAAAAAGGTGATTTTAGGATTGGCGAAGAAATACTTGGTTTGGTCGTGAATATCAGTCGCAATTTACTTTGCCCTCTTACTAATCCCTTGCTTTGTCTTAATCTTAATACCTTCTGCACACCGTTTAGGCTAATTGGTTTTCTTCATTCCCTACCGGTCGGCACCAGCCTAAGGTTTGGAAGAAGACTATCCAATTTGCGTAATAGGTGTACTATCTCCTAAACCAAGGAGTACTCACAACTTGAGAGAAGGTAAAAGGGAAAAGACAACTGAATAATCCTATCCGTTTTCTCCAGAACCGGAAACCATCCTCGAATTCCTTCGAGTTCGTATCTAACCATACGATGGTTTTGTCCAATGGAAGTGGACGTTCGTAGTAATACGGGGTGTCCTGGAGAAAAGGGTAAAAGTAGGAGTGGCAATGAGGTCTGCAACTCTGACAATCCAAAAGCCAGTGTTAAGAAGGTTCGGTCAACTTGGTCACTGAGTCATAGTCTAGGGTCGGGTCAATGGTCGCTGCCAGAGAGAGAGAGAAAAGAAACACTCAGCGTGCACTCTATCCTAGATCAGAATGGTTATCACTTTATCTAATCTGGAAACCTCCCACTGTACCTCAAATTCTCCTCCAAACCTGAAAGAAGAATTAGTCAGGGTCACCCGAGGAGTAAACCAACTCATCAGTGGGAATCGGGATCCAACTATCATCGCATGATAACGTGACGGAATCCGCTCACGGTATCACACTCCAGAAGGTATGCGCATATCTGGCAAGTTTCAGTTCTTTTGAAACTCCCGATGTGATTTTTACCCCATGCTCTTATGATCTTGACTAAGGCCAACAAATCATAAGTCACATGTCAAGTTCTACCCGTCATTGTCCAGGTTGATTTGAACCCACCCGTACAAGCCCTTGACTAGGGCCAACAAGGCTATACGACTGTCCCAAACCAACACATCTATCTATGCAGCATATGAATATCCAATAGCTACCAAACACTGTGCCTTGACTAAGGCCAACAAACACAGCTTGAATACTATTGACTACCCATATGAAACGACGGAAGGCTACGAATGGTTTCTGGCGAAAACCTTTAACGTAATGAACTTGATCTCATTGAAGGAACGGATAGCTTTTTAGAAAATATAGTGACGAAAACCTTTACTAAAGAGGTCACTCCCGGTGAAGGGATCTCGGCTCTTTCCCCGTAGAATGGGGTGCAGGATATCCCAAATGAATACCACGATGCAAAGCAAAAGTAATCGGCTATAGTGTAGTCATTGCCCTGACGCAAACTGTTTGTCCAAGGGGTCACTCCCGGTGAAGGGATCTCGGCCCTTGCCTCGTCGACTGAGGAGCAGGATATTCCAAATGAATACCACGATGCAAAACAAAAGTAAACGTCCTTGCAATAACAGCTTTTTGAAAAGTGTTCCAACAACATCAGAATAGGTTTGTTTATCTTGCATTGATCCGAATCAACGCAGTCCCATCAATTAATCACACCACAAAGAACGAAAATATACTGACGTACGTATATGCCATCCGCATTCGCCACTGGGTCCCGTCATCACCCGTTAGGTTAGCTAACTAACGGCAGAGCGGGGACTGGACTAGCGCGGATGTAAAACATATACAACATCTACTAATATATATACCAATATATTATATTTCGCTCAAGGCGTGAAAAGAAATGAAATATCACAGAAATGTACAGCATCACAGAACAATACAGATATCTGGGATCCCCGGGTTTCACAGAGCCACTACTGAAACCCGACGTTCCCCTGGTCGTGTGGATAGCCTGTGCAATGAAATCCTAGACCCCTACGGGCGCGGCAAGTTACCCGCCAAAACCTGAAGCGAGGCAGCCCCCTTCAGCTCCGTGAATGGACCACCCAGCACTCCACGGAATCCGGTAACTTGGGCACCCCTCCTGGGTCAACCTGTACCCCCTACGAGTGCGGCGAATAGCCTGCCAATCCCAGAGTGAAGCCCCCTCCGTCTCAATGCCATGAGATGCGGGCTTGTTTCCTTCCAGAACCCGGCTATCCGTGCACTCCTCCGCGGGGTAAACCTAGTACAGAAAGTAAAATATACATGCACCGGGTGCATCGACCGCAACCAGGTCGTGCCCCAAAAGAATAATACAAACAGGCAGTGACGGCAGTCCACATGTCGGACGCTCGCCCCGCAATATCAAATGTACATAATACAACAAAAACTGTACTAGCATTGCATCCAGGCTATCCCCCACGACCGATCCGCAACATCACAGCAAAAACAGAACATCAACGTGAAAATCACGTTCGCAAATCCGTCTAACCGGGCTATAGCAGTTAGACCGGATTTACCGATCAAGTGACATTCACGGTCGCAGATATAATGTAAATACTGTGAAAAATGTGTTTAAAATTTTCCGATTGATCAAAAATAAACTAGTGGGCCCCAAACCAATACTGCAGCACTCACAGAAATACTGGGCCCAAAATTAATATTCCAAAACCCATATTTTAAGCCCAGAAAGCCTCTGTAAAAAATTGGTGCAGGGAACCCTACAGTGCGCGGCGGATTAGCGGCGGGAAGGGGGTATATGCGGCGGTTCCGCGCTCCCACTGTGGATTCACCTCATCGAATTTTTACAGAGCTCTTAGATTTTCCAGTACATCAATAATTTACAACCTGAAAAATTTTTCGACACCAAAAATTTCAAACATAAAACTGATGTGATCAAAATATGGTTTTTGGAATTTTGGTCGATCGGAAATGCAAAACACATCAAACGAAGCTAGACGAAGTTAATGGCGAGGCTTTGATACCACTGTAAGTGCACGGCGGCGCCCCGGCCGTCAATCCGACGCCGGAATGCGGAAGCGGTGATAAACTTTAATTTTGCGGACTTAGCAAACCGGCACCACCGCGCACTAAACCCCGGATCGGGCCATTAAACTAGTTCTAGCAACTACAAGACGGGTAAGAGATATACCGAATGATCCGAGTCCTTCGGTCTTCGTCTCCACTCCGATCTCCCGCGGATGCTTCGTCCTTCATCTCCTCGTTGTCGCCTCTTCGCCGGAAGGGCACCACATCGCCTGCATCTTTTACGGGCTCCCACCTCAATACCGAGGCAACTCGGGCGCGAAGCTGGCGAGTCGACGCGTCCAAGATTTGCTGTAGAATGTGTAGTGTAGGATCATAGTCTCTTTTGGGGTGGTTGCCATTTGAAGATGATGGAGGAATCAAGGTAAGAAAAATGGTGCTTGCATTTTTCTAGCATCAAAAATGAGATCAAGAATGCTACTCTCTCAAAGATGAAGATGAAGCTCTCTTCTTCTCTTTTCTTCTTCTCACTTAGAAAAACAATGGTGGAGGAAAAAATGGAATCAACCATTATCAAAACCAAGAAGGAGAGTGATTGTAGTAAAAGTAGAAAGGTGACCATAAACAAAACATCATGATCACAAATTCACATCCAAATCAAATCCATTTCTAATCTAATCAAATCTCATAAATACATGAAAAGCAAAGATGCTTATCATATCAAACCTTATGCAATAAAACCCTCCACAATGTGTTATTTGCAAACTTGCAAATAACACCCTCCATCGGAAAAGTCCGGCCGGGAAAGAACAAAGGAAAACCGGCCGGAACGGAATGCAAACTGGCAACTCCAGAAAACTGGTCCCGTAATAAATTACAGGAAAACCCCGATACTGTGCATACACACCCGCATCTGTATTCTGACCGGATACAAATGCAATGAGACACAATCTACACTGTACTAAACTAGGACCGGCTTAAACCAAAGCCGGCTAGTAAAATCCGTTCGATCCTGATCCGTGAAATACCGCATGTATCTGATCGAACCCTGCCATATAACCATACGGCCACTAGTACAAACCGTCCGATCCTGATCCGTGCAATACCGCACGTATCTGATCGGACCCTGCCATATCTCCATACGGCCTCTACAGCGTTTCGCCCGAAAGCTTGAGTAACTGAAAGTGTGGTGGACTCTAAAGACTCGTCAATACTATGGCTGTGGATTTAACCACTAGCACGTCAGAGGTATAAGCCAATACGTGACGGGCCACCAGCTATTGACTAAAAGGGACGTCGATGAGCGAACTCATCCTGACACCCTACTGAGCCTGTCAGTGACAATATCCGTACAGTCCGGTCCGTTCGTCTATGAGCATCGCATGTCGGGCCTAGGGGGTTGGTAAAAGTCAGACCTCCAAAAGCGGTACAAGTCGTGTCGGAGTGTAGCCCAGAACACCCCGAGATACTACTGGAATACCTACCAGTAAATCTCCTGCCTTGGCCAAGGTCTTCGTGTAATGGCTCTCCTAGACACAGCGCGACCTCACCCCTAATACCGGGAGAGACGAACCCCTGAAGATCCGCTCACTGCCTCCATGTGGCTCGGGACTGTACCCAACTAAAACCTGTTTGCACGACTCCTTTGAGCCGTGCTAGGGTAGTAATCAAAGTACAGTGGAAACTCACACGAGACAAATGACGATCCCCAGGTCGATGAACTAACCTGTACACATGTCACCAGGAAACTGCTATCTGACGTCAGGTATAAGACCAACTAGCATGTTCCCGGCGAGTCCTGTCCGGTGTACTCATAACCCAATGAGCACCTGTATACATCTTAGGTGAACCAACTGACACCAGTGGCTTGTGAGACCGGCCACCGCCCCTCGTCGGGGTCTCGACTGTATAAACTAGTCTACTCTGGAGAATCGATGCCCTGTCTCGAAACTCCCACGACTAGGGACCTTTTAAGGATGTGCTTATAGACTCCAGCTCTCACTTATATGATCGCCCTCATACTGCTGGCAGTCAAGCAAGAATCCTAGGGGCTCTATCAACGTGTAATAGCGACCTGTCAGGTCACCTAAAGCAGTACACGATGATAAAGGTAAACCAGATAGCATACTATCATCTCGAGTAAGACTGTCCTACCGGGATAGGTCCTCCCTCAATCATTGCAATCACGCGCCTGTGATCCAATAATTGACTCTGAGGGCACTATCTCCAACATCAAATCCCTAGAACATCCACTTATGTTCTAAAACTGCTTCCGAACGTTTCTCCAGGATTGGATTAATATCAACTTATTGCAGCTAGTGCAAAAACAACATCTGGTGTTGTACTTGACATCTCATGATCAACTCAATTGCCTAAGCAAGTGATCTGCCAATCATGCACATCCCTCTCCCCTTTAGTCTGTAAGACACCTTTAGAGAGGGTGACTCCACCAACTGCTGGTATACCACCATGCCAGAAGTCGTCCATTCTAAATACCATTAGAATGCTGTCTAAGTACCCAGATTGGGAAACTACCCAAATCTAGATCTAAAACCATAAATCTAGTGACCAGAATGTCTGATATAATATCCATATCCTGTATGGAGAAACTACTGTGTGACAACCAAAGTACAACCGATCGTAGTATAGGAATTTTACTTCCTACTCTGTGTATGTCATACAAATACCAGGACATCACACCCTACCACTTTCTTAACTGGTCCATCCCCTATTCCGATGAAGTCAAAGTCCATGACTGTCACATCAAAAATAGATGATCTATCTCCGCTATATTTGCTTTAGTTTATAAATAGACACAAGCTACTTGTCCACTATGCTTCCGCTGCTCCCACCGACTATGACAACCCTCTGGCAGAATAATATACATGTGCACTTCTAAAACTAGTTTAGAACGACGCTATACTTATCCTCCTGCCGGCTCTCATAGTCTGGAACAGCAGTAATAGCAAGTCTGGGTAAACAAGAACCTCCTTGTCACCGTCCTTGAGGCTACCGGAGTACCTCTCGGGTGTAGGTTAACCACCATATCTGTGGAGTGGCTAATGGAATATCAAACCTGATTGAATCTTTTGGTCCTATTAAATTTTCCGTAATCGTTTGCGGTTCTGGAATTGCTTCCAGTTCTACCATACTCCCACTACTGTTTTCTGAAAAAAATCCATTTTACTAAAACTGTGGCGAGTCAAGAACAATATCACTATTGATCTTCCAGATGGTAGAAAGTCAACCCTCGTCAAAGCCAAGGTCAACCCACAAACAGCCATTACAGAAACGTGCCTTGAGTTATCCAGAGTCTGGTTTTAAGCATAAGCCGGACAACTCCATATACCTTAACATCGTTAAGATATGATCCATTCTATATACAATATAAAAACAGAGGCACTGATTTAATTGGAACCAGATTCAAATCATGCAGCTGTCTCCAGTGCATGTCAACTAAATGGAGAGAGGCAGATCAACATTACTCAACTTAAGAGTGCATCCAATTATGAGTAACCTGAAAGAGAAGCAAGTTCTCTAAACCATTACTATTAACTGAATACCAACCACAAGTATCTACATTTTCGATCACCTTGAAGAATTCCGATACTTGCTACACCTGGTTCTCTACTTTATTCTTATACCATAACTTCTCAAACTTGGACCTTGTATTTCTACGAAACACATGTCTAAAACTAGAGAAGTCACAAGTAAACAGAATATAGTACGAGGACCAACCCCTTTGTCCTAATGGACACTGGACAACATACAATACTCTGTATGAGTCCCCTGAGTTGAATAACTCAAACCCTGTGAGTCGTAGGTTGAAAACTGTACTATGGTTATGAAGAATTACGCCGCTGTTTAATGCTCCTTACCTAACCATCAACTGATATAGGTAGATGTCATCGAAATAATTTCAAAAAATTATATCTCACTTTATAAAAATAAACGTACAGATATAACAGTTTGAAATTGGTACACAACAACGGATATTCAAAACCAAATATTTGCCATCCGGCAAACAAACCAGGCGATTTCCTCAAATATCACCAATTACAACGAATTCCGATATATGAGGATGATCACCTAATTCCCAATAACTTACTCTCACTCATCATCTGTAAAACCATACAGATGTGAGAATCATACCTGGTAAATACATATTCTGGAGCAAGGACTAATACATATTCTGGAGCAAGGACTAATTGGGAAATCAGTTTTCTATTAACAACACACAGTGAAACTGAAACATGAATATGTTCCGAAAGGGTTTCCGGGTATTCCTAGTAATACCTCTTCTAATATCCTGATTCATGACTGTAACCGTATATTTTCTTTGCCATCTCTCCAAATCCTTTTATTTGTCTTTAGTCGTTACCTTCTGTACACCATCGTTAGGCTTAATGGTTTTCTTCCTTCCAGACAGTTCGGCACCAGCCTATGGTTTAGAAGAAGACTATCCAATAAGCATAATAGGTGTACTCACCTAATTCTAGGAGTACTCACAATCTGAGAGAAGGTGATGATAAAAGACAACTGAATAAACCTTTATTCTATTTCTCCCGAACCTAAATCCATCCCCGAAATGGAACGAGTTCCATCGAGTTCGTATATAACCATACGATGGATTATCCAAATAACCGTGGATCTTCGTAGTGATACGGGGTGTTATGGAGAAATACAAAGGTGAAATAGGAGTGGCGATAAAATACTTGGTTTGGTCGTGAATAGCAGTCGCAATTTACTTTGCCCTCTTTCTAATCCCTTCATATGTCTTTACTTATTACATTCTATACACCACCGTTAGGCTAATTGGTTTTCTTCATTCCCTACCTTTCGGCACCTGCTTATAGTTTGGAAGAAGACTATCCAATAAGCGTAATAGGTGTACTGTCCCCTAATCCTAGGAGCCCTCGTAACCTGAGAGAAGGTAAAAAGGAAAAGACAACTGAATAGTCCTATTCAATCTCTCCAGAACCATAATCCATCCTCGAATCTGGAACATGTTCCTCCGAGTTCTTATATAACCATACGATGGATTTATCCAATGGAAGTGTATGTTCGTAGTAATACGGGGTGTTCTGGAGAAATGCAAAGGGTAAAAGAAGGAGTGGCAATGATGCATGCAACTCAGACAATCCAAAAGCCAGTGTTTTAAGAAAGTTCGGTTAACTTGGTTACTGAGTCATAGTCTAGGGTTGGGACATGGTCACTGCCAAAGAGAGAGAGAGAAAAGAAACACTTTACGTGCACTCTTAACTTAGATCAGAATGGTTATCACTTTATCTAATCAGGAAACCTCCCACTGTATCCTTAAATTCTCCTCCAAACTTAAAAGAGGAATTAGTCGGGATCACCCGAGGAGTAAACCAACTCATCAGTGGGAATCGGGATCCAACTATCATCGCATGATAAAATGATGGAATCCACTCACGTTATCACACTCCAGAAGGTATGCGCATGCTTGGCAAGTTTCAGTTTCTTTAGAAACTCCCGATGTGATTTTTACCCCTAGGACCCAAGTGACCTTGACTGAGCCAACATATCAAAGGATCCTAACCAAGTTCAACCCGTCATTATCTTGATTGCATTAGACCCATCCGCACTAGTCCTTGACTGAGCCAAAATGACCGCACGACTGTCCTAACCAATCGCATATCCATGCAACAGAAAAGTACTACATAGCTACCGAACACTACGCCTCGGCTAAGCACGACATACGTAGCACGAATACTAAGCAATACTAATCTTAAATGACGGAGGACTACGAATAGTTTTTGGTGAAAAACCTTTTACCGTAATGAACTTGATATCGTTGAAGGAATTGGATAACTTTTTACAAAATATAGTAGCGAAAACCTTTGCTAAAGAGGTCACTCCCAGTGAAGGGATCTCGGCTCTTTCTCCGTAGAATGAGGTGCAGGATATTCCAACTGAATACCACGATGCAAAGCAAAAGTAATCGGCTATAGTGAAGTTATTACTCTGACGCAAACTTCTGCCCAAGGGGTCACTCCCGGCAAAGGGATCTCGGCCCTTGCCTCGTCGAATGAGGTGCAGGATATTCACACTGAATACCACTGTGCAAAACAAAAGAGAATGTCCTTGCAATAACAGCTTTTTGAAAAATTGTTCCAACAACATCTGTATAGGTCTGTTTTTTTTGCATTGATCCGAATCAACGTAGTCCCATCAATTAATCACACCAATAAAGAACGAAAATAAAATATACGTATATGCTATCCACAATCGCCACTGGGTCCCGTCATCACCCATTATGTTACTTAACTAACGACAGAGCGGGGACAGGACTAGCGCGGATGTAAAACATATACAACATCTACTAGTATATATATCAATATACAAAAATCACTCCAGGCATGATAAATGCAACATCACAGAAAAGTAATAAGCATCACAGAACAATACAGATAAGCTGGGATCCCCGGGTTTCATAGAGCTACAAATGAAACCCGACGTTCCCCCGGTCGTGTGGATAGCCTGTGCAATGAAAACCTATACCCCCTACGAGTGCGGAGAATAACCTTCCAATCCTAGAGTGAGGTCCCCTCCCTCTCAAAGCCATGAGATGCGGACCCGTTGCCCACCAGAACCCGGCTATCCGTGTTAGTTATATGTATGCCCTAGAGGCCATTACTGTACATATGATGTATATTGTAGTGGATACTTGGACATATATAGGGAGGACTTTCTTGCTCGACATGATAGTGCACTATCTGGTTGCACTTTATCTTAACATGTACTCTGATTGTCTCTATGTTACATGTTGATAAAGCCCTTAGGATGAGTACTTGACTACCAGGACTATGATGCGGATCATACTAGTAGGGACAGTGTAGTCGTCAAGTACATCCTTCAAATGTTCCTAGTCGTGGGTGTATCGAAACAGGGCATCGATATACCAGAGTAGACTAGCATATGCGCTTCTTGACCCATATGATGGGAGATGGATGATCCCATATCCATTGGTGTTTGACATCAGAGAAGGTATACGGGTGCTCAGTGGAGACTGGGTACACTGGACGGACTCACCGAGAACTCCCAGATGGTATTATACCTCACGTCAGATGGCAGTTCTCTGGTGACACTGGTACAGGTTAGTCTGTAGACCCGAGATCATCATAGAGTCTTGTGTGATTCCTACTGTGCTTTGATTTCAATCATACCACGTCCAAGAAGGCGTACAAAAAGGTGGCTTTTGGGTACAGTCCCGAATCACATAAAGGAAATGAGCGATAGGAGGGGATTCGTCTCTCCCGGTATAGGGAGTTGATGCTGCGCTGTGTTCGATTGGCTATAACTGGAAATCTCTGGACAGGGTTGCTGAGATTTACTGGTGAGTGTTATCAGTAGTTTCTCGAACTGTTATAGACCTCATATCGACACGACTTATCAAGCTACTGGGGTCTGACGTTTACCACCCCTAGGCGAGATATGCGACATATCAGACGAAGAGACCGGACTGTACGGGAGTGTTACTAATTGGATTCGCGGGAGAATGTACAGGCTTGCTTGTTGATTTTCTGATCGCTCAATACCTGGGTGGCTGTTACGTTTAGCTGACCGCTTGCAGCTTGTGGGTGTTTGATATGATCATCACCTACTGCCGGCGTATTGACGATTCTTTAGAGTCCTACACAGAGGTTTCTTGGCTCAGGCAAAACGGAGTAGGAGCACATATATGATATGTGCGGGACCGAGAAAAATACGTGTATGTGATACCGTATTAGATTCTCGCGATATGAGATATCGGCCGGGTATATGTGATATAGCCGGGTCATCAGATCAAGTGTTGATTCGATGAACTGATACAGATTATATTAGTCGGTTATTTGTGAAATAGCCGGATTATCGGATCAAGTGTTGATTCGATAATTTAATGTATAATTATATATTTGATATATTAAATTACATTAACTGATATAAGCTCACTAAAAGATTCTTTTTCTCACTCGGGTAATACATTGATATATATGCGATATATGTTAATTGTATTATTTTATTTTGTTACAATAAATATTGTATATGTGATATATAATATTATAACATGTTAGGGTTATTAATGCAACGTGATTAGTGGAGATTAAACATGATTAAGGTTTGATTTGGGTTAATTTTTTCTAGAAGCTTCTAGAAGGTTTTTCTTTTGTTTCTTGCTAAAGATTTTTTCTAAAGATATTTTGGAGATATTTGTTAACCCAACCCAACCCTTCACCATGGTTAAGTCTTTACATGGGTTACGTTATCATACTTAACCCATGGTTGTATTTCTAACCTCACCACAATTCATTATTCATCACAAAGTAGAATTGTTCTTCTTCTTCCTTCTTCTTTCATGAAAAGCTTTCTAGCTTTTTATGAAGTGATGAAAATGAGTGAGTTAAAGAAAATGAGTGAGAGCTAAATTCCTACTTCATCATCCTAATCTATTCTTGCCATTTAGATTAGGGTGTTCACTTCATTAGTGAGTGAGAGCTTGTGTTAAAGAAACTTCAAGGTAGATCATCTTTGTTATCAAAGATCGGAAGCAAGCTTGCATCTTTCTCTTCGTGGAGCCTCTCTAGAGCCCGGATACTCGATGATCGCAGCGAAGGGACCTCAACACGGAGCTTTAGAAGTGAAGGACTGGACTACAAAGGTTGTAATCCCAAACTCTTAGATGTAAAGTTGTTTACATGCTTTGTTTCGCCTAATCTCTAGTTTAAAGATCTTGGTTAGGGTTGTTCGGCACGTCTAAATTTTAAATCGGGCATGGTTGATGCCTTGTAGACCCTTTTGAGAGTGCCTAGTTGTAACACCTGAGTTTGTATTTAGTGGTAAGTGTGTCTTAATGTGGGGTTTTTGGAAAAAAGTTTACCAAAATGGCTTTTAAATATTTTATCTGGGTTATGGTTATTTTATCAAAATTTTATTTGGACTGCACACACTTGTGCATGTTAACTTAGGTGAAGTCTAGGGTTACCATGCTTAAATGACCATGGTGGCTTGAACCAATTGGTTAGGTTAGTGGGGTTATTTAAGGGTTGTTAGCTTGTTAAAGGTGATTAGGGTTAGAGTTGACTTTGTGTAGGAGTGAGAGAGAGAGAGAGAGGTGGCTAGGGTGTGCCATGATCCATCCCACTCCATAGTCCCTTGTGCTCTTTCACTCCCCCTCACACATCAGCCCTAACATTACAACTTCAGCCAACATCAGCAGCTGAAACAATACATCAGCCAACCCTACACCAGCCCCTAACACCTTAGCCCAACACCTACACCCTCATATCAACACTTCAGCCCCCATATCAACACTTCAGCCCCAATTGTTATCACATCAGCTGATACACCACATCAGCCCCTATTTCCTCACATCAGCAGCTACATTAGCCACTTTCAGCAGCCACAAAAGCATCAGCACTGCTGTGAAAAGCAGTCACAACAGCAACAACTCCATTCAAAACTTCACCACACCCCAACATCAGATACTTCAACTTCACCACAAAACAACACCCCCAGCACAGCAGCTGCTGCAACACACACAAAGGAATAAATAAGAGAAATTGCAAGCAGCAGCTGCAGCCACTGCAACAGCAACACAAGAAAAACAACAACAAAAAGGAGCAGACTAGCTAAAGGAATAACACCCCACCAGCAACCACACACTCCTCTTCTTCTTGATCTTCCCTTCTCCTTCATCTAAGATCTCTTGAGGTATAATCTCACAACTCGACTCCTATCTTGCAAGTTATAGTTGTTAGCTGAAAATTTAGTGTTTATATCGTGATTAGTGCTAGTTTAGGCAAATTTGAGTGAGACTTGACCAAGTGTTGGTTTTGATGGTTAGGGTAACCTTATTAGGTGTGTTTGAGACCAGTTTAACCAAGATTACCCCAGTTTCCCAGTTGGTTACCTGAAAGTTTCAACTTGGCGTATTTTATCGATATTGTCGACTTTGTGGCTTTTCTGGAAACTGCTATCAACCCGGACCTCCTAAAATAAATTTGACTTGGCAGTAAGCTGTGCAGGCACCCTGGAACTATCCCACAAAACCCTAGCCCCCACCTCTTTATCCCGGCCGCAGATATATTCCATCTGGCCGCAATTTACGGCCAGAGCTGTAGGAAACCCCCTCGTTTTGCGTGCACGACTCTTTTACTTGTAAACTTGACCCCTAGTATGTCTAGTTTTGACTGATTCCAGTTAGGGCAGAATCTGGGTTGATTTTCTTGAGTTGGAGCGTGATTTACGACTTGTTTTCGTATGGATTTTGGTATTCGATGATTCGTAACTGTCGGGTGGCGTTTGAACGCCAACGGCAGCAGGTTGTTGGTCGTGTTTGCACGCAAGGCTACAGGTTTTTACCTATGAGCGTAGCGCGCACCATTTTGGTTTCCGACATGGTTTTCATGTGTTTTAGCGTCTGATATCCTTGTAGGTACCCCGCGTGGCGTCAAAGCGTTGGAGATGCAAATGGCGACATCGGCACCGGCACACATATGAAAAGTGAGTAGATTTATATCTACGGGGAGAAGTCGGGTGGATGGCGTATAGCACCCCCGCAGTTCGTAGTGATGTATACGGATGTGTATACACACTAACATTTAATATATATTATTTGGGATTAATGATAATGTTAAAATGGATATAACCGTGTTGGATTGATAAAAGGTTACGAAACCCTAGGGTAGTGGGTGCACTACACATATATATACACACATACATACTTGCATACCTCCTTATTACATATGTGGTTATGGGATCCTATATAGATATGTGTTCACGTGGGTATGGGACTATGTGTTCACATACGGATTTGAGGATGATACTTGGAATTGAGATGAGTCAATGAGAGTTGATCTGAGATTAGGATATCGGTGATTGGCAGGATTCGTACTTGATATACGTCCTGATATGATAGCGGGTCTTGGATGATAATGCCATAGGAATAGTAATATATATAAAATGATCGACATGTGATTATGATACGAGATAGGATATGATATGATATGAGATGACAAGATATTTATGATAGGCCGCCTTGGGCGTTGTTTACTCCTTGAGATGATATGTGCTGATGATGTCGTTCTGCTAGAGGCTGTCAATCGGAAGCCGGATTATGATTATATTGACGATATATGATGATGATGTCGATTTATACGAGACTATCGATCAGTAGTCAGATCATGATGATAGTGATGATATTAGCTTTGTACTAGACGTAGGTCAGTACCCAGATTATGATATTTGATATAGAGAATACTAGATGAATGATATGACGAATGTGATATTGACCCGTACCCAGATTTGGGGATGCCGTACGACGGATTTACGTACGAGCTGTAATTTGATGTTTGATCTGCACTCTTGACTTGGGGATAACCGATTATAGAGATATGGTATCGGATGTGATATTATCGAGGCGGGATCACCGACTATATATATTTATATGTATCGACTCAGAGGTTAGGCGGTTTCCCTTACCCACTGTTAGCTTTAGCTCAGCCTTATAGTGGTGTAGCTATATGACTCTTATGACATTAGATGCAGCTTAGCTATCATGGTGTTAGAATTCAGCTCCCGCTCATTATTATTGTTGCTCTGCATCGCATACTTATTGTGATTCATATTCTATTGTTGACATTATGCTGTTAGGACACCAACACCATTACCGATGATGCGTATGTACCACGTACACTTACTTGTCAGTTCACACACATCTTCATCGATAATTGCCATGTCACTACACAGTATTATTATTGCTGCAGGATATGACCCTTGTATGTGCATACTATTATTCCATGTTGCATGATATATTGTTATACTTGCACTTCATTGATATGTCACATACATCATGTTTTCTGATTATGCGCATTGAGATATGTTGTTCTATGATATTTCTGGATTTAGGAACCGTGGGTATTTCAAAGAGATTATGTAATTGTTGCAAAAACCCGGTTACCCGTGATATGATATTTCAGTACGTCCACCATGTGTTTTCTTGGTGCTGAAAGCATGTGAAACCCGATTCGAGGAGGCGGATGAGGCCGATTGCGGGTACATGGTGGGCCCGGTGCGGTACCCCGGGGCAAGAAGATCGCAGGAGATGACGTTGAGCCTGGCAGGGGAGCACTACCGACCGGTTATTTTACCCGACACGTCGGATATCCGGAGGATACCGTCGTGGTCTTGAAATTGATGATAGGGGCCGGTCTGGATTGACGGCGCCCTAGATAATGAGACTTATCAGAGATATTGAGATATTGAGATTGAGGGTATGTTTCGTGCCGATGCTGGGCATAGGTTTCATGATGTGTTTTCATGATTTTGACTATATCCTCATATTTACATGCATGATGCTTATTGTCATTGGGTGATACGTGGACGAGATCCACCTATATACAGACATTGATCACATATAGACTTGATTACATTGATCATACTTTTCATGCATTCATGCATCATTCATATGATACATTGCTACCTGAGGCACTGACATTGACACGGGTACATGGGATTACATTTGGGTTAGATAGTTACCCTAGTCATGGTTATAGAATGCTGGTTATATAATTGAGAATTATATATTATGATCGTATGACCTAGGATTGCGTCGTACATACGATTTTCTGTTCGTAGATGTTTTCTATTCACGATTTGGCAACTCATCCCCGTTGTGCCCCAGTTTCTTGCAGGTTTTGCCGTACGGGTTCTATTACGGCTTTGCGGGCACAGCTTCTTCAGGTGACTTTCTAGTAGGTGGGTTATTTGTATCATACCCATCATTATACTTTGTATATTATATTTCAGTTGTATCTAGAAGTTCCATCAACCAAAACATGTACTTAAATGAGATAGAGACCAGTGATGTTTATTCTTTCGACCTCAGAGTCGCGCGTTATATTTCTGTGGATCTCGTGCTGTTGAGTTCCCTTTTCTTTTGTGATCCTCGCCTTTAGGCTTTGTATATTATGTTGCAAACTGGTTGATTTACATATGGTTTTCCTTCACTCCACTACTTTTCTTGGTTTGGATTTCTAGGCTCGGCTTACTTAGAGTACGTATGCCTCGAGACGTTCGTAGCCTAAGTGCCGGTCATGTTCCGTACTTTCGGGTCGTGACAAAGTTGGTATCAGAGCGTTAGGTTTTACCTTCGGAGCATAGGATGACCTTGGTTGATGGAATAGGTGACTAAAGTAGAGTGACGTACCGTGGGTATGTTCCGCGACATATTTAGGACACGCCACTCCACTTAAGAAGCCTTAGGATGTACATTTCTTGTTCAGTATTATATTCCTTCCTGATCTAGCCTCATCGGTACCAGTTATGGTTTTGCTGCCACGATTACGGGCAGGGAGAGCTACGACTAGAGTTGCGGTCAGCATGAGCTCGTTACGAACGAGGACTGACCAGGGCGTGACTCTGGTGACACACGATTGTAGAGCTGTGTCTTCTGATTGTGTCAACGCCACGAGCATTGGGTGGATCGCTGTATGAGATTACTCGGACGTGCGGATTGGCACCAGAGGATTGAGCTACTGATAGAGGCCAGCCAGATTTTGATGACCGTTGATGTATGGCTTATTCATGATGACTGAGGCACTGTTCAGCGTGCAGACGAGTGAGCCAGTTATTGCTGCGAACGACGAGATATCACACCAGATGTTGGAGCTATTGCGGTACGAGTATACTAAGAGACGATAGCAGGTCGCTAGTCCCAAGGATGAATGACTAGGACGTGTGGTTTGTTCGCTACCCCGATGCGAGGTCATCAGATAGATTGATTCCAGCTGAGACGACTTCACGCGGAGACGTTGAGAGTCGACAGAGACGATCGAATGTCAGAAACCTATTAGTCCAAGTTTAAAGTATTCGGAAAGACAGGCAGACAATTCTATGGTCCCTCTAGAAGAATGAAACCCTAACTCGACTTAATGACCGTGTGAAAGCCCTTGAACCTTAGGGTTGCGGCAGTTCTGCGGCGCCATTAGTAAGGCTTGGGTTTGCCCTTCTACGGCTGGACCACCGATGCTGTGGTATGTACTCAATACTATTATACTGTATCCAAGATGTTGAGCTCTTGGGGGATTATGAGGTCATGACAAATCGATCGGATGGCTCGACTAATTCGGATGCTAGATGGAGAGATGCACTTCTTGGGAGACTCCAGATACGAGGATAGCCGATGGAGCTCAGTCCATGCAGCCACGACGAGATGAGTCCGAAGCTGTCGACATTAGAAAAAAGTGGAGTAAGAGGTTCGTACAAGATCTGGATATGATGACGTTCCACTCCGCCGACACCAGAGATGCGATACGAATGCCGATGCATTGTACTTGGATATACCTTCCAGGAGGAGTCACGGTGAGTATGCAGCCGTTCCGGAACAAGCAACAGGCGTAGTAAAGGACGACGACTTCCGGACAGTTAGGCAGAGATGAGACTTGGAAGAGACCTTGAGTAGGATTCCTTCCAGGGCACTGCTGCAATGATATTTGCAACCAAGATCAGATGTATCATGTGCATACAGAGAGCCAGAGGCCGACGCCAGTGACATGTTGCTTCACGAGTGGTCGCGATGATTGACCGAGAGATGACCAGAGAAGTGCCAAGACGGAATCGTCCCCGTTAGCACGTCTGACAGGGTCGATGAGCCGATGGATCGTGAGATTGGTAATCCACAGAGGAGACTTGGACCCAGGAGTGGTCATGTTACGTACACCAGCAGGCCAGAGTTCAGGATCGTCGACGAGATATGTTATGAGTGAACACGACAGTTGCCAGAGATTCGTGGAGGATGTGCTTGAGCGGGACTATTCCGCCATACTCGATTTCGAGATTTGGGCGATTTATTCTCATGACTGATTTGATGATCAGGGGATACGGTGATTTAGGATTAGACCGTGCGTACCAGGTGCCGAGGGACTGCAGCGTGAGATCCTTGAGGAGGCACATCGATCGGTGTACAGTGTTCATCCGGGTTCCACCAAGATGTACCATGATAGGAGAGATGTTTACTGGCGAGACGGAATGAAGAGGGACATCGCAGATTTCGTTTCGAGATGCCTGACTTGCCAGCAAGTCAAGGCCGAGCACCAGAGACCAGCAGGTGAACTTCAGCCGTTACCCATTCCGGAGTGGAAATGGGAACAAATTTTGATGGAGTTCACCTACAACAACAGCTCCCAGGACACTATTCAGATGGCACCTTTCGAGGCCTTGTAATGGGAGGAGATGCAGACCGCCCGTCTGTTGGACAGAGCTCAGTGAGAGCAGTACTTTAGGGCCACAGATCGTACAGGAGACGACCGAGAAGATACAGCTGATTCGAGACAGGGTGAGGACAGCTCAGAGCAAGCAGAGAACATATGCTGACAGGCGCCGCGCAGATTAGAGTTCATAGTGGAGATGACATTTTGTCCAAGGGTCTCTCCGAGGAAGGGAATGATGAGGTGTGGACGAAAGGGGGAAGCTTAGCCCCAGATTTATGGGTCCCTTCGAGGTCCTCGAGCGTGCGGCACAGTAGCATATCGTTTGGCTCTTCCACCCGACTTTTCAGATGTTCACCCCATCTTCCACGTGTAGATACTTCGCAGATACCTACATGACCCTTCGCACATAGTTCAGCATCAGACCATTCATCCTGAGCGCAACCTTACATTCACCGAGCAGCCAGTCGTGATATTGGACCGACAAGTGAAGAAACTTAGGCCGAGGGTCTTGCCATCAGTAAGGATACTTTGACGCAGCTCGAATGGTGAAGAGGTCACTTAGGAGGCCAAGGGCGAGATGCGGGGGAAGTTCCCTCATCTTTTGAAGGTATGCGTTGCTTTATATTTTAAAAATTCGGGGATGAATTTTCTTAAGGGGGGAAGACTGTAACACCTGAGTTTGTATTTAGTGGTAAGTGTGTCTTAATGTGGGGTTTTTGGTAGAAAGTTTACCAAAACGGCTTTTAAATATTTTATCTGGGTTATGGTTATTTTATCAAAATTTTATCTGGACTGCACACACTTGTGCATGTTAACTTAGGTGAAGTCTAGGGTTACCATGCTTAAATGACCATGGTGGCTTGAACCAATTGGTTGGGTTAGTGGGGTTATTTAAGGGTTGTTAGCTTGTTAAAGGTGATTAGGGTTAGAGTTGACTTTGTGTAGGAGTGAGAGAGAGAGAGAGAGGTGGCTAGGGTGTGCCATGATCCATCCCACTCCATAGTCCCGTGTGCTCTTTCACTCCCCCTCACACATCGCCCCAACATTACAACTTCAGCCAACATCAGCAGCTGAAACAATACATCAGCCAACCCTACACCAGCTCCTAACACCTTAGCCCAACACCTACACCCTCATATCAACACTTCAGCCCCAATTGTTATCACATCAGCTGATACACCACATCAGCCCCTATTTCCTCACATCAGCAGCTACATCAGCCACTTTCAGCAGCCACAAAAGCATTAGCACTGCTGTGAAAAGAAGTCATAGCAGCAACAACTCCATTCAAAACTTCACCACACCCCAACATCAGATACTTCAACTTCACCACAAAACAACACCCCCAGCACAGCAGCTGCTGCAACACACACAAAGGAATAAATAAGAGAAATTGCATGCAGCATGTCACGACCCGAAATTGGCACGTGACGGCCCTAATACTACGCAACGTCTACAGGCGTAACGCAGTAAAAGAAAGCAAAAACCCAGAAATCTAAACCATTAAAATACCAGAAAAGATAAGAAACATTGTTTAAAAGTCCTTGAAATCACAATCCAAATTCTTTAAAAGTCCAACTTTATTTCCTTTAAAATTTTGGCAGCACCTCCTTTGTAAAAGTTAGCCCCAAAAATGGGTACAACATAAATATAAAGTAAAGCATCCCCAACGGGAGCAAATCCACGCCCAAAGACGGAAAACAACCACCACAACAAATATACGACGCCGTAGCGAAGAAATAGAAGACGATAGAAAGGAAACTGTATAAAAGACAACAAATCCAACATAATATACAACATCGTCCTCACCAAGTCTCTAAGTCAATATGAAAATAGTAGATGGAGAGTACATGGATACAACGAATATACAATACAACGAATAACCACAAAACCCACCTAAGCAAACTGCACACTGTGAGCTGATGCGGTATCCGTAGCAAAAGATGATAAGATGTGTGATAATAGCCTGCCTCTGACTATCCTGAGGAACACCTGCAAACACTGTGGCACAACGGGGGTGAGTTGCCAACTCGTGAATAGTAAATAACATATGCAGGTAATCGCAAGTATGCACGTAAAGCGTGAATCTAAGATATGCAATTAACAGTAATAACATGTCATATGAATGCAGAATAATGGAAAGTATACTAACAGGTACAACCAATATATATATAAAGAAATAATGATATGACAACCGTATGTAATAATCATGCGATAAGGATATGAGAATGTAAATGTGCAACACTCATGAAAGGTACACTAACAGGTACTCCTAATACATGAAACAGTGCACAAATAGATAAAGGTGAGGTATGGAGTGAAATATGTCATTTCTACGGAATCCTGACATCGTGGTAGGATCACAATCCATCAAGACGAATCAAATCCCAATTCTTCAAATCAGCCCCCAAATTGGCTCTCATATCATCTAAGTATCGCATTCTCCTCAGTTTCACAATATTAAGTATATCTCGTATATCCCGAATGTACAACATCAAGTATATCTCACATATATCGAACGTAGAATGTACAACATCAAGTATATCTCACATATATCGAATGTACAACATCAAGTATATATCACAAATATCGAATGTACAATATCAAGTGGATCTCACATATCTCGTATGTACCATATCAAGTATATCTCACATATCTCGAATGTACAACAGCAAGTGGATCTCACCTATCTCGTATGTACCATATCAAGTATATCTCACATATCTCGAATGTACAACAGCAAGTGGATCTCACCTATCTCGTATGTACCATATCAAGAATATCTCGCATATATCTCCAGTATCCAATCCCAAATGAATCTCTTATATCCCGAATCAAATCTCCAGCAAAACTCTAACATCCTAAATATAATGGCATAATAAATATGATGAGGTCAATACACATATATTAGCGTCCCATTCCCCTAATATTGGTGTAAGGGTATATATAACAGCGGCTCAATCCCCTGTTATATATACAAAAGAGTAATTGGAAATATCATGAAACCAATGCGCCAAGCATCGACACAGAAATGCTGATCCATCAGGTGCTGTCTCCATGACTGGCCCCCCTGATAAGTACGTATTATACGCTATACCGAGAGCTTGAGTGCCTAGCTCTGACTCTCGCCTCTCGACTTATCCATACGCACATGACTCCCGTCGGTATCCACTCGATAGCCAATAAGTCATTGGTCCTGTCACCGGATGGTATGGTTCCCCTAAGCCTCATCGCCTAGCACTACGAAATCGTTCTTGCTTCGGGGTACCCCCGGGCCCCACCATGTACCCACAGATGGTGCCTCCTCACTCCTCGAATCGGGCATATATCAGAACCGATAAATCTCATGGTGGCTGCGGAAACATCAATATCAAGGAAACCGGGTCTTTCAAATAATGCATAATTTCATGAACTACCACGGTCCCCAAATCCAGAAAACATCATGAAAAATCCATATAACAATGCGAAAATCCATGAATATAATATGTGCGCCATATCTGAAATGCAAGCATATAAAGGAAAAACCGCTAATTAACTGCTTCAAGTTAATACAAATATCATGCGGTTCCTATTTATCCACTTCTAAATAACATCAAGTGAAGATAAACATGTAGCTAAAACCAGATGTATGTGAAATCAATAAGGTAATAGCAAGATAATGTGTCTACCTATAAGCAATGATATAGTATACCCCCTGGGTATAAGAACAGTATGTGTAAGGTATACCTGTAGCTATGACAGGGAGTGTGTATGTACCTATCACTAATGGTACAATACTCTATAGGAATACAGGTATGCTAAATGCCATAAATGATAAGCAGTTTGAATCAATGTCACAATGTCCCTAACCAAGCAATATAACATCTATAAGTGGTTTGTGTGTGACATGGCAATTATTGACGGTTTGTGTAGCATATAATCAGTGCTCGTGCAACATGAATCGTCAATAATATGTGCAGTGTCCTACTACTAGTAGTCCAGGCACAACTACATCTAAGTAATAGGGTAAAGGCGCAATTCTAACAATAACGTAGAATATGGGACAAGTAATAAAATCTCTAGCCCTGACGCAAAACGCCATGCGGGCGATTTCCCTGTAGATGTTAAATCTACTCACCAACGCTCCAAGCTAGGTGAAGCCCACCACCTGTTTTCCCCTTGTCGTAGCGTCCGAAGTCCCCTCTTGCGAACCTAAAATTTCACAACCACATCACATAATCATATATTCTTCATCGACGAAAAGATATCGAAACGCAAGAATAACGCCCTGAAAATTACACTGCGCGCTTAGCGCATCTAATGCGCACGGCATCGGCCAAAAATCCTAACTAGGGTCGCCAAACTACAAAACACCTAGTCTAGATTCCGATCGTCCCGATTGCGCATTCAAAACACAACAATAAACGTGGTCTCAATATAAATAACGTCGCAACGTCAAAAGAAACCCACGCCTAACGTCGCAACGTCAAAAGTACAGGTTTTACCAAAACTATAATTTACAAACATCTTCAAATAGCAAGGTTAAACCATTTAAACCTTTACTATAATTTTAGATCTCGCCTAATTAGGATTAGCAAAAGTCAAGTTTGTAATTAAGCTAATTATCCGATTAGGAAAATATCATTTAACAAAAATAGCAACTTGATTAAGTTTTCATTTGGTTAAAACTAATAATTAACTTAATCACTAATCAAAACCCTAATTAAATATCCAAAAACCATATCTAGAATTTTAAATATGAAATTAAATAGCTTAATTTTAACAACAAAAAAAACTACTTAATGATTTAGAACAACAAAGAGAGTTTAGGATTAAGATTTTATACCTCCAGATTTGATTTGAAACTCAAGTTTGCTAGCCGACAAGTCCAAGATTGAAGCAGAGAGAATGTAGAATACTTTGCTTTAAGGCACCCAACGAATCGGGCGAAGGTCAAAGAAGTTGCCTTAAAGAGAATTGATGAAGTGCACATAGGATTTTGCAAAAGAGGAATTTTCCTCACCCATGTTAATTGGGCTCGGCCAATATTGGCAGCACCAAGTGTGCTGGGGATTTTTGAATTCCTTCACTGGGAATAGATGAAGGAATAGAACATAGAAGTGGTGAAGGAAATGGGAATAAATTAATCATCAAAGAAATGAAAGCATGTCCAAGTGATGGGGGGGGTGGGGCCGGCCATAAAAAGATGGAAGCTCAAGCATAGAGCTCGGCCACTTGGAGGAGGGGGTGAGCACAAAACAAAAAGGCGGTGACCATATCCAATTCCATCACAAAAATCTTATGCAAAAGATCTTAAGCATGGACAAAAGCTTTAATGAAATGCAATGAATAAAGAATGAGTCACTAGAAACCATGCTTATCCAAATAACTTAACCAAAATTCCAAAACAATGACTCACCCCACATGATGATTCGGCCACTTCAAGAAGGAAGGAAAATGTGGTATAAAAGATACACTCACAAATCAATCAATTAATTAAATGCATAAATAACAACTTAAAAGTAATAATTTCATTGACCAAAAAAAAATCTAAATATTTAAAAAGAACGTTCTAAAATAATTTTAGTGATGATTCCCAAAAATTTTCATTTAGAAAATTTTTCCCGATTTACGCGCATATTTTACCGGCTAAAATAATATTTTATTTGGGAAAAATTCTATCTGAACCAAAACCTCCCAAATACCCCTAAATTTCGCGCACAAGCTTTATTTTAGCTAAACTAGGTGCCGGTAAGTTTATACAGACGTTTGATCGAAATCGGGTTAAAACGGGAAAAACCGAAAATTTTGCCCTAAAACGGAAAAATTCGCAAAACGATTTCTGAAACGTTACAATCTTCCCCACTTAAAGAAATTTGGTCCCCGAATTAAAATTCATCTACGCGTACCTTCAAGAAGATGAGTACAAAACTCCCAAATCTCGCTCGCAACCTCCCAAGTGATCACTTCACAAAACGGCTACGTCCAAGAAAAACCCTCCACAGATAGCAAGACCCTTGACCGAAGTTTCCCCACCTGCCGAACCATTTACACCAATGGTTGCCGGTGAACGAAAAGATCGCGTCAAAACTAAATGGTCTGATGCTGAATCATGTGGGAAGTCATGAAGGTAATTGCAAAAATCAACACAAAGAATACGGGGTGAATAATCAAAATCTGGGCGGAAGTGCCAAATTAAAGGCAACCAACTAACTCGCTTAAAGGATCTCAAAAGGACCCAAAATTCTGGGATAAGCTTCCCAAAACTCAACACGTCATTCATCGGAAAAATCCGTAGGAATACATGATCTCCCCACTGCGAACTCAAGTTTACGACCAACACGGTCGACATAAGACCTCTGTCTGCACTGGGCTACTCATCCTGACCTGAACCAACTGGATCATCTCCGAAGTCTAGAGACTAACTGAGGTCCAAAAATCCTACTTTGCAGAGTCAGAAAAACAGACTGGAGATCGACACCACTTAACAAACAAAACTTAAAGGTTGCCAATTGGAATGTCTCCTTATAACTACTATCGAAGGAGAGTCCTAACAATGGCGAGTTACGATCCCAACTACTTAGTAAAAGTCTCGCACTTAGGAGTCGATCGAAGAAATCGTCAATACGAGGTAAATAAATAAGAGAAATTGCAAGCAGCAGCTGCAGTCACTGCAACAGCAACACAAGAAAAACAACAACAAAAAGGAGCAGACTAGCTGAAGGAACAACACCCCACCAGCAACCACACACTCCTCTTCTTCTTGATCTTCCCTCCACCTTCATCTAAGATCTCTTGAGGTATAATCTCACAACTCGACTCCTATCTTGCAAGTTATAGTTGTTAGCTGAAAATTTAGTGTTTATATCGTGATTAGTGCTAGTTTAGGCAAATTTGAGTGAGACTTGACCAAGTGTTGGTTTTGATGGTTAGGGTAACCTTATTAGGTGTGTTTGAGACCAGTTTAACCAAGATTACCCCAGTTTCCCAGTTGGTTACCTGAAAGTTTCAACTTGGCGTATTTTATCGATATTGTCGACTTTGTGGCTTTTCTGGAAACTGCTATCAACTCGGACCTCCTAAAATAAAATTGACTTGGCAGTAAGCTGTGCAGACACCCTGGAACCATCCCACAAAACCCTAGCCCCCACCTCTTTATCCCGGCCGCAGATATATTCCATCTGGCCGCAATTTGCGGCCAGAGCTGTAGGAACCCCCCTCGTTTTGCGTGAACGACTATTTTACCTGTAAACTTGACCCCTGGTATGTCTAGTTTTGACTGATTCCAGTTAGGGTAGAATCTGGGTTGATTTTCTTGAGTTGGCGCGTGATTTACGACTTGTTTTCGTATGGATTTTGGTATTCGATGATTCGTATCTGTCGGGTGGCGTTTGAACGCCAACGGCAGCAGATTGTTGGCCGTGTTTGCACACAAGGCTACAGGTTTTTACCTATGAGCGTAGCGCGCACCATTTTGGTTTCCGACATGGTTTTCATGTGTTTTAGCGTCTGATATCCTTGTAGGTACCTGTTCATACCAGAATATTGCATTTTATACCGCCCATTCTTACGCTCGGTTGTTTATATGTAGGTGCTTTTAATCCATGTTTGTTACATATTTACAGATTACGGGTTTCCAGTACAAATATTGCAAATCAAGACAAAATCTCCACAGTTACACCAAATACAGAACATCTGTCATAGCAGATAAAAGCCGGGTTCCGGTCATCCATATACGTCCAGTGCCGAGTACCAGTTCCAGAGACAAGACATATGACAGTGGTCATTCGTGTCTCGGACAAGCACAGAGCACGAGGGGGCTGCACAAGAATCAATGGGTGCGCGGAGCTCGAGGGAGATAAAGTCAAAAGTGAAGAAAATAATGCAATCTTGGACTAAGAAATCTGAAGATATTCTGGAAGATTTTGTGCAGTGTAAAGTTGGCAAACACGAGGAAACATCCAACCAGGAACCCACAAAAAACCACATGGCCCAACTCCTTATAATGGCCGCGGAACCGCGGCCGTACGATCTCTTCCCTTGATTCTTTTACAGGGGCTGTTTGGTCATTTTATTTGAGGGCAGATTGTTGCCATAGGTTTCCATTTCCCCGCCTATAAATACCCCTTATCTGAGCCAAGCCAAGGTGTTAATTTCTTTAGCCTCTTTTAGTGTAGTTTTGTTCTTCTTCTTCTTCTTCTTCATCTTTCCTCCATGAAAATGTAGTGAGAGCATTGAGTGGATGTTAAATGAAGATGAGAGTTTTTTCATTCTTGTTTGTTTAGCTTCCCCTTGAGATTCTTGCTTTCTCTTGATCTTTCAACCTCTTCATTGAGCTTGAAAGGTTAAGGGTTAGTTATTGATCTCAAGGGTCGTATTTTCTTATGGAATTAGTTCTTCACTTCACATGAGTTCTTTACCCTTCTCTTGATCTTGCAACCTCTTGATTGAGCTTGCAAGTTTAAGGGTTGGCTATTGATCCCATGCTTGTCTTGAGTTCTAGTTTCTTGTTCTTTTTATTGCTTATTTATTACTTGCTTTTTATTACCTTACTTTACTTACTTGCAATTTAATTTCATGCACTTACTTACTTGTAATCTTTTCTTTTCTTTTGCTCTTTGTTGTTTATGTTGTGAATGGTTGTAATTATCGTTGTTAAGAATAAATACGGTATTGTAAGTTAAGATTTTCTTTGCTCATTTCCTTTTCCCGTTATTTTCCATTGAACTCCGCCCAAACGATACGCAAGCGCTCCGTTAGGCACCCTACCCTAACAAGGTAACAGTGATTTCTAACCGCGACCGGTTGCGTTCGGTTTGGCCGGAGGTGAAAGCAAGAGACAAGAACGGAAGGACAAGGGTAAATAAGCCGGATTCCACGAATACCGCGCTTAAATCCCCTAATCCACGTTGTTGCCGATTGCTCTAGCTTCAATTGGTCAAGACTCGGCTCAAAGGTTTTGAGTACGGATTTCTTTAGCTTACAATTTCGTATCTTTTTCTTAACAACTTTATACTTGCAAATAATACACATAGGTTAGAATCGAACAAACTCATACAAATTCTTTATTGACTCGTATAAGACAAGAACGGAAATACAACCATCTCCCTGTGGATCGACCCGTGCTCAACCGGCTAGCTGCATAGCGACACCGTCTTGATTGCGGTTAACTTTAATTCTTTCAATCAAATGGCGCCGTTGCCGGGGAGACGGTAACGTATTTCTTTTCTTGTTATTCGTGTTAATATTCTTTTTGTATATATTTAAAAAATAAAAAATAAAAAAAAATCTTTTTGTTTTTATATAATTTTTGAGCAAGTCTGCAGATTTTTGCGGATTTGCAAACGGCGATTGTGGGGAGCAAAGTGTGCATTCAAGTTAAGGTGATTGCAAAGTACAGTGCCAAAGATCCGGGTAGTTTGACCCGCGCAAGCGAACTTTTCAAGCCTACCGGATTTGATTCAACGGGGGTTTCCTAACCCAAAAACTTAACGGTACGTACTTTACTAACACCTTCTTCTCAAATCCGACGCATCCAATATACTATTCTTTGCAGGATTCTTTGCAAGTTCGCTAGCAAACGCTAAAAATTGACTAACCCGTATTTGTTGCAGTGCCGTGCTTAAACTAAAAAACGATTTTTTGATTCTTTATATAATTTTTATTGAATTGCGCATTGCATACATTAATACGGACTTAAGGGCAAGCGAACCCCACAATATATGGTAAAGGATTCCTTCACCTTTTCCGTGGCCCACAAATCACGAACTTGAGCATAACGTTTACTCGCACAAATTTTAAAAGAAATTAGACTTTAAGCCTTAAGGACTTCATGCTCATTAGGAGAAGTTAACCGTGTTTAGAACCTCGCTTAACGGTACATTGTTTACGGGGTGTCTAGGAAAGTGTTAACGGCGAAACCGCCAAAAGAGAAAGGGTTATTTAATTAAGGAACTTCGCGAAAGCGTTGGAAAACCTCCCCTTATCTCTGCATTTACCTGGCCTCGTGATCAGTGTATCTTAAGCCCGTTTCTCGACACAGTTTTACTTCGACAATCAAGTTCTGGAGCAGGTCTAGTTGACCTAGGTGAACCCTAGAACGATTAGGTGTGTGGTATTTTTGTGTCGTGATTGTTTTTGTCTATATTCTTTTTGTGTGTATATTTCATTCTTTTGTTAATAACTAACTAAAAAAATTTTTAAAAAAAATCCACATTCTTTTTCCCCTCCTTTTCTCTTCCTTCCTTTCTTCCTCTCTTCATATCATGGGTACCCCACCGCGCAAAACTCTTGCCGAACTTTGGTACCCACAACCAGACATAACTTCTTACGGTTCTTGCTTTGGCCGAACTTCGAACGATCCATCCATGCCAAAAATTTCACTGAAAGATCGCATAGAAGCGTCTAGGACAAACACTTGCACTCCGCATTCCACTATGTATCAACCTTTTCAACCTCCCACACCCGCTTATGTTGATACCCCTTTTGCAAGTCGTCCTTTGTCCATCGCAGAACGTATTGAACAATCTCATAGCCGATCTTTCACTCCTGTCACCACTTTAAATTCTTGGGATCAACAATTCCATTCACCTTCGTATCCAAATGTTGATCCTACCCCTGTCCAGCCATTCAATTCCTACCAATCCTACCCTACTTTTGCACCTTCCCTAGACATTGCTTCAGAACCGCCATTTGGGAGTTTTCAATATCCAAACAACTTTGAATCTTTTACTGAAACCCCTTCACAACCCATGTCTAGTTTGGAACAGTCTTTGGAAGACTTTAGGGTAGCGTCGTACCAACAGATGATGGATTTGAATGCGTCCATGGCCGACCTCATACAACCTAGTGACCCGGTAGCTAGTTTTCAACTAGCTCCAAATTTTCCAATGTATGAAGAGGCGGTAGGACAGGTTGAGAATTTGAGTGGAGAGAGTGAGATGTACCCCCTTCCGAATCAAGCCTGCCCGTTTCAACTTGAATCCCACAACTCCGGTTTTGAATGTCTATCTAGTATTCCAAACGATTCATTGATTAAAGATAGAACAGACAATGAGTTTTTTGACTTCGTAGTGTTTGATTTGCCCGATTGTAAAGGGCCCCTTTTGAGTGAAACCGTACCCAAGCCTTTTGACCTCTACACCTCCACTCTAGAACCTGAATTGATTACTATCTATGCTTTGGTTGAGGTGTCTGAGAAAATTGACTTTCACTTGATTAAGGATATTGACGCTGGGAATATTTTGGATGATGAACCTATAGATTTGGCTGAGTTTTTCTCTTCAAATCATCATCCCGAGTCATTAAATGTTTTTCCCGAACCCTATATGCGTCTGGATTTTGAAGAAAAGTGCATGGATGTGCTAAATTTTGAGGAGAATATTGAGGATAGTTTTGAGGATGAACCAGTTTTAATTGATGAGTCGGATTTTCCAATTCATCCTGTTCCTTTCACTGACTGAATACCCTTCCTCAACCACTTCCCTCCATCCTTTCCATCGTTCCGATCTTGCAAGAAACCGTATCATTTTCACTTCCTGTGTCTGGTTTACCAAGTTCGGCATACCCATGGTTTCTTACGAATCTTGAGGGATTTGACCCCATTTCTCGACGGGTTAATATATTAGCACAATCGCTTTTCACACATCGGTCATCACAAATTATGCTAATCTATTCACTCCATCTTCACCCTCAAGTTCGTATTCCACTTCTTTTTCCCTTCCACCATTCTTCTTCTTCTCATATACCGAGACCGTATTCCACTTCTCTCCGCATACGGTCTCGCGTATTCTCCATTTCTTTCCTCTTCACCTTCTTTCACCAACCCGCATCTTACAGAGATAGAATTTTTGAATGGTTGGTGTTAACTTTTGGCCTGTGTAAGGCCTTGTATAGATTGATACTGTTCTTTCCCCCTAGATCCTGAACATTATCGCTTAACAGTGGAAACACTGTTTCACTTAAGTTTGGGGGGAACCCTTTTTGTGTATATATTTTTTTGTTTTGTTTTCTTTTTTTTGTATATAATTTGTTTTTAGGGAGCGCCGGCAATTTTGACCCTCTTGGTATAGCCTGACAGTGAGGGCACTGTCAAGTTTAAGTTTGGGGGTGTGCTCGGTAAGCTTTCTTCCTTCGCATTCATTTGTATATTTTGCATTTGCATACCTTATTAAAAAACCCACAAAAATCGAAATTTTTTCCAAAATATAAAAAATTTGCCGTTAAGTTAGCTAATAGGGTAACTTAGATTTTTATTCTGAAAGTTTAGTTGATATGTTAGAAATAACTAAATTCTAGGCTTAGGAATTGAAAACCCTTAAAATAACCCTCATTCTGTCTAACTTTGGTAAGTATACGTCCTTACAGTTTTTTTTTTGAGAAATAGGTAATCTTGAGTTCAGTTTTTGAGTTAAGTCAAGATGAAGGGAAAGTATTGAAGCTTTGCTGAAGGATAAGTCTGAAAAATAGTTTCTTTTCTTGAGTTCAAATTTAGAAAGTATATACCCTACAAACTGCACTTACACGCACCTTGAAACTTGGGATAGTAGAGGATACCTAGAAATACTCTTGCCTGAAAGCCTAGTATGAAAGAAAAAACGGTATTTAAAGCTAAACACCAAAAGAGCATATTGAAAAATATATCCGGTCTTGAAGAAGAAAAAGAAAAAGAAAAAAATAGAAAAAAGTCAAGACCTGGAAACTGCTATTTACGCTTTAAGCTCACACATTCAGTAATCGGCTGTTAGTGCCTCAAGAAGCATTAATAGTCGCATGAAAGGTGTGTGAGCAAATCCGTCCATCCTTAATGAAAAGAAGTAGTATTAGGTATTAGGGCAAAGGTATTATAGCTTGAATTGAATTCTCAAGTGTAGGGGTGCAAAGATACACACACGTAGGGGTATACAATCGATGTTTGGATAAAAGATAGAAATAAAGAATAAGACTTGTGTTTTCTGTAAAGTTGATAAAAATCCCTGATTTGAGGCCACACTTTAGAAGGAAAACTCAGGAGAACCAATATCTTTTTAAACTTTTTTGGAACGTATATGATCTAAGGATAAATAGATAGGAGGTGTGAAGCATAAGGGTTGGATATTTCTAACTTAGGATGATAGAGTTTCTAACATAAATACTAAACTGTAGAAGTAGAATCAACGTTAACTTATGACACTAGCTTGACGGGATTTTGTGGGTAGTATCCGCTGAAAACCCTCAGGAGACAACACTCCTCCTACTAGGGACACCTAGAGGTTTAACGGCTTGTTGCACACGCTCAGTGCAATCACGTTCCCTGCGAAAGTGCGGTTAGGATTTTATTTTTGTGAATAATTGGTTTTGCTCGGGACGAGCAAAAGTTAAGTTTGGGGGTATTTGTTCATACCAGAATATTGCATTTTATACCGCCCGTTCTTACGCTCGGTTGTTTATAGGTAGGTGCTTTTAATCCGTGTTTGTTACATATTTACAGATTATAGGTTTCCAGTACAAATATTGCAAATCAAGACAAAATTTCCACAGTTACACCAAATACAGAACATCTGTCACAGCAGATAAAAGCCGGGTTCCGGTCATCCATATACGTCCAGTGCCTAGTACCAGTTCCAGAGACAAGACATATGAAAGTGGTCATTCGTGTCTCGGACAAGCACAGAGCACGAGGGGGGCTGCACAAGAATCAATGGGTGCGCGGAGCTCGAGGGAGATAAAGTCAAAAGTGAAGAAAATAATGCAATCTTGGACTAAGAAATCTGAAGTTATTCTGGAAGATTTTGGGCAGTGTAAAGTTGGCAAACACGAGGAAACATCCAACCAGGAACCCACAAAAAACCACATGGCCCAACTCCTTATAATGGCTGCGGAACCGCGGCCTAAGCATGCTTAGGCCGCGGAACCGCGGCCGTATGATCTCTTCCCTTGATTCTTTTTCAGGGGCTGTTTGGTCATTTTATTTGAGGGCAGATTGTTGCCCTAGGTTTCCATTTCCCCGCCTATAAATACTCCTGATCTGAGCCAAGCCAAGGTGTTAATTTCTTTAGCCTCTTTTAGTGTAGTTTTATTCTTCTTCTTCTTCTTCATCTTTCCTCCATGAAAATGTAGTGAGAGCATTGAGTGGATGTTAAATGAAGATGAGAGTTTTTTCATTCTTGTTTGTTTAGCTTCCCCTTAAGATTCTTGCTTTCTCTTGATCTTTCAACCTCTTCATTGAGCTTGAAAGGTTAAGGGTTAGTTATTGATCTCAAGGGTCGTATTTTCTTATGGAATTAGTTCTTCACTTCACATGAGTTCTTTACCCTTCTCTTGATCTTGCAACCTCTTGATTGAGCTTGTAAGTTTAAGGGTTGGCTATTGATCCCATGCTTGTCTTGAGTTCTAGTTTCTTTTTCTTTTTATTGCTTATTTATTACTTGCTTTTATTACCTTGCTTTACTTACTTGCAATTTAATTTCATGCACTTACTTAGTTATAATCTTTTCTTTTCTTTGTTCTTTTCTTTTGCTCTTTGTTGTTCATGTTGTGAATGGTTGTAATTATCGTTGTTAAGAATAAATACGGTATTGTAAGTTAAGATTTTCTTTACTCATTTCCTTTTCCCGTTATTTTCCATTGAACTCCGCCCAAACGATACGCAAGCTCTCCGTTAGGCACCCTACCCTAACAAGGTAACGGTGATTCCTAACCGCGACCGGTTGAGTCCGGTTTGGCCGGAGGCGAAAGCAAGAGACAAGAACGGAAGGACAAGGGTAAATAAGCCGGATTCCACGAATACCGTGCTTAAATCCCCTAATCCACGTTGTTGCCGATTGCTCTAGCTTCAATTGGTTAAGACTCGGCTCAAAGGTTTTGAGTACGGATTTCTTTAGCTTACAATTTCGTATCTTTTTCTTAATAACTTTATACTTGCAAATAATACACATAGGTTAGAATCGAACAAACTCATACAAATTCTTTATTGACTCGTCTAAGACAAGAACGGAAATACAACCATCTCCCTGTGGATCGACCCGTGCTCAACCAGCTAGCTGCATAGCGACACCGTCTTGATTGCGGTTAACTTTAATTCTTTCAATCAGTACCCCGCGTGGTGTCAAAGCATTGGAGATGCAAATGGCGACATCGGCGCCGGCACACATATGAAAAGTGAGTAGATTTATATCTACGGGGAGAAGTCGGGTGGATGGCGTATAGCACCCCCGCAGTTCGTAGTGATGAATACGGATGCGTATACACACTAACATTTAATATATGTTATTTGGGATTAATGATGATGTTAAAATGAATATAACCGTGTTGGATTGATAAAAGGTTACGAAACCCTAGGGTAGTGGGTGCACTACACATACATATACACACATACATACTTGCATACCTCCTTATTACATATGTGGTTATGAGATCCTATATAGATATGTGTTCACGTGAGTATGGGACTATGTGTTCACATACGGATTTGAGGATGATACTTGGAATTGAGATGGGTCAATGAGAGTTGATCTGAGATTAGGATATCGGTGATTGGCAGGATTCGTATTTGATATACATCCTGATATGATAGCGGGTCTTGGATGATAATGCTATAGGAATAGTAATATATATAAAATGATCGACATGTGATTATGATACTGTAAGTCGATGTACAACACCCCAATACTTGTGGGGAGGCGGAAATTTTAAAAACGAACTTGTTTAAAGCACAAACATCGACTAACCGCTTGAATCGAAGCTAAACGATAACTAACTACAAACATAGAAGTTCTATACTACTATGTTTAGGGATTATACCTAACGAATGGTGTCCTTCGTCTTTGTGAACTCCTCCTCCTCCTTCGGCCTTCTCGAAGTAGTAGACGATCCACCCGAGAGCTTTACTCCAAGCTTAGCCTCTAAACTTGAGACAACTAAACTTCTTTAAGTGCTAATCAAAGAAGCTCGGTGATATAGAGTAAGGGTTATGGTTTAATTAGTCTAGCTAATCCTTGTACTCAACACATGAGAGGGAAGGATTAGGGTTTGAAGAGGGAGAGCTTGAGGAGAGAGAAGATGAGAATAATAATGAAGTGAGAATAATGAGTTATGATAATATATATCAAGCATTTCTTTTTATCAAGAAAAGAAAATAAATCAATTTAACAACCATGCTTGATAATATCTAGTGATGATTCACTCCATGAGTCATTAAGCATTTATCATGCATTAATGACATGGATGAATCATCCATATGACTCACTAATCACATTCATTGTATATGCCACCTAAACCTCCTTAGTCACCACCTTCTAGAAGCTTCTCGCGCAATTACGAGAACGCCCCTCCTTTTCGCAAAAATACGGAAAAACTGTAGACTGTATAAATCCAATAACCGGATACTAGTAACTGGCTTAAACCAAAGCCGACTGGTAAAAACTGTCCGAAAGTCGTACGTGTGTAAACACACGTATGCGTCCGAACCCTTGTCGTAAAACCATACGACCTCTATATCGTTTCGCCTGGAGTAGGGAAACTCTCTGTGTGGGACTCTAGAGACTCGACTACTACGCTGGCAGTGGGTTTAACCACAGACCGCAAGCGGCACTAGCTTTACGTAACGGTCCCCAGGTAGATGTCGATAAGAAGGCCGATGAGGAAACCCATCCGAACTCCTACTGAGTCTGATGTGACAATCTCCATACAGTCCGGTCTGTTCGTCCAAGACTATCCCATATCGGGCCTAGGGGGGAAGAAAGCGTCAGTCCCCTAATAGCGGTATAAGTCGTGTCGGAGGGAAGCCCATTACACCCTGAGAAACTACTGGAACCTACCAGCAAATCTCGCTTGCCCTGGCCAGGGAATTTGCGTAATGGCTCTCTGACACAGCGCGATATCAACTCCCAATACCGGGAGAGACGGATCATGTCTAACCGCTACTGCCTCCAAGTGCTCGGGACTGCACCCAACTGCTACCTGTTTGCACGACTCCTTTGAGCCGTGG
The DNA here is from genome assembly GCA_030015575.1 of Agapanthus africanus. Taxonomy (NCBI): domain Eukaryota; kingdom Viridiplantae; phylum Streptophyta; class Magnoliopsida; order Asparagales; family Amaryllidaceae; genus Agapanthus; species Agapanthus africanus. The sequence continues at coordinate 108,767,784 of JASDDO010000016.1, read as the reverse complement.
TAGGGTAGCAATCTAAGAACAGTGGGACACACTCGAGGCGAAGTAGCAGTGTCAAGTCTGCGGACTATGCTGTACTCATGTCACCTGGGAACTGTTCACTGACGACTGGTATAAAACCAACCAACAGTTCCCTGTGAGTCCTGTCCGGTGTACCCGTAACCTAACGAGCACCTGCATACTATCTCCAGTACGACGTACTGACGGCTGTGGGACAGACCATCTCCCCAACTGGGATGAGAAGCGTACACACTAGTCTACTCCGGAGTATCGATGCTCTGTCTCGATAATCCAACGACTAGGGACCTGAATAAGGATGTGCTTGTAGACTACCCAGCCCCTACTAGTGTGACTGCCATCACAATGCTGGTAGTCAAGCAAGATCCTAAGAGCTCTATCAATACGTATACTCACATATTAAGATAGAGAAACCAAGTAGCATACTACCATGTTTAGCAAGACTGTTATATACATGTGAATATCCCAAGCTTCCATTAAGTAATATACAAACTAGTATGATACAATAATGGCCCCTAGAGCATATACACTAACAATCTCCCACTTGCACTAGGGCCATGTACTGGCATATCGAAGACCGATGATCTCGAGTAGCCTCTCGAACTGAATCTGAGGTAGGGCCTTCGTGAATGGATCAGCAATGTTCTCTTCAGAAGCAACTCTCCGAACCTCGATCTCCTGACGATCAATGATCTCCCTGATCAGGTGATACCGCCTTAAGATGTGTCTGGATTTCTGATGGGACCTTGGTTCTTTCGCTAAAGCTATAGCTCCGTTGTTGTCGCAATACAGAGGTATTGGATCAACTATGGTAGGAACCACCTGAAGTTCTGTTAGGAACTTCGTTATCCAGACTGCTTCTTTTGCGGCATCGCAAGCAGCTATATACTCCGCTTCCATCGTCGAGTCAGCAACGGTGTCCTGCTTGGAGCTCTTCCAGCACACCGCCCCTCCATTGAGGGTAAAGACATAACCCGACATGGACTTGGAATCGTCCTTATCACTCTGGAAGCCGGAATCAGCAAAGGCCTCCAACCTGAGGTCTTTTCCGGTGTAAACTAAGAACATCTCCTTAGTCCTTCTCAGGTACTTGAGAATGTTCTTTACTGCTCTCCAGTGTATCTCCCCTGGGTCTGACTGATACCGGCTTACCACGCTCAGTGCGTAAGCTACATCTGGTCTGGTACACAACATCGCATACATTATAGAGCCTACCGCAGAAGCGTAGGGTATAATAGACATGCGTTCCCTTTCCAAATCAGTTTTGGGAGACATCTCTTTGGAGAGGCTGATTCCGTGACAAGCCGGTAGATTACCGCGCTTAGAATTTTCCATACTGAATCTTTTCAGTACAATGTCGATATACCTGGACTGCGAAAGTCCCAACATCCTCTTGGATCTATCACGATAGATCCGGATCCCCAGAATGTAAGAGGCATCACCCAGGTCTTTCATGGAGAACCTGTGTGACAAGAATTCTTTGACAGATTGTAGCATAGGAATGTCATTTCCTATCAATAGAATGTCATCCACGTACAAGACGAGGAATACAACACTTCTGGCTACAACTTTACTATATATGCACGGTTCATCTGGATTTTTGACAAAGTCATATTCTTTGACTGTCTCATCGAAACAGATGTTCCAACTCCGCGATGCCTGCTTTAGTCCATAAATGGACTTAAGCAGCTTGCATACTTTCCCGCTGCTCCCACTCTGATTGAAACCCTCTAGCTGATCCATATAGACGCACTCTTCTAAATTTCCATTCAGAAAAGCCGTCTTTACGTCCATTTGCCAGATTTCATAATCATGGAAGGCAGCAATAGCAAGAAGGACCCGAATGGATTTGAGCATAGCCACTGGAGAAAAAGTTTCGTCATAGTCCAAACCAGGTCTTTGACGAAAACCCTTTGCAACAAGTCTAGCCTTATAGGTTTCCACCTGTCCATCTACACCAATCTTTTTCTTGAAGATCCATTTGCATCCTATGGGTTTTACCCCATCTGGAGCAAAGTCCAAAGTCCATACTTTGTTGGTGTACATGGACTCCATTTCGGTCCGCATTGCATCTAGCCATCGTACCGAGTCGCCGCTCTGGATGGCTTGCTGGAAGTCAGTAGGTTCATCATCATCTATGATGCAATCCTCTCTATCCCCATCTATGAGAAAACCGTAGTATCTCTCAGGCGGATGAGACAGCCTACTACTCCTGCAGAGGGGTGCGGGAATGTCTTGTTCTTTTTGAACTACTGGTTCTACCAAACTTTCAGTATTAGTCTGTGGTTCTGGAATTTCTTCCAGTTCTATTTCGCTCCCACTTGATTCCTTTTCTAAAAACTGATGTTATAGAAAATGGGCATTACGAGAAACAAATACCTTTTGTTCCTCTGCGTAATAGAATAGATATCCCCTGGAGTGCTTTGGATATCCCACAAACTTACACTTTACTGATCGTGCCTCGAGCTTGTCCACATGCTGCTTTTTAACAAAAGCTGGACATCCCCAAATCTTTATATACTGTAGATGGGGTTTCTTTCCGCTCCACATCTGATATGGAGTGGTAGGCACAGTCTTGGTAGGTACCATGTTCAAAAGATATGCCGCTGATTCTAGCGCATAACCCCAGAAAGATCGCGGTAACTAAGCATTACTCATCATGGATCGTACCAGATCCAATAAGGTTCGATTCCGTCTCTCCGATACACTGTTATGCTGTGGAGTGTATGGAGGAGTAAGCTGAGAGAGAATTCCTTTCTCTTTTAGGTAACCTAGGAACTCGGCACTTAAGTATTCACCACCTCGATCAGATCTGAGTGTCTTGATACTTTTGCCGGTTTGGTTTTCTACTTCATTCTTATACTCTTGGAATTTCTCAAAAGCCTCGGATTTATGTTTCATCAGATAAATAAATCCGTATCTTGAGTAATCATCCGTGAAAGTAATGAAATAGGAAAAACCACCTCTTGCATGTGTAGACATTGGACCACATACATCGCTGTGTATGAGTCCTAAGAGCTCGCTCGCTCTTACTCCTTGTCCAGTAAATGGAGTCTTTGTCATCTTTCCTTTGAGACAAGATTGACAAGTGTCATAAGTTTGATATTCGAACGAGTCCAAATATCCTTCTCTATGCAACTTAGTCAACCTTCTCTCATTGATGTGACCCAGTCTACAATGCCATAAGAAAGCTTTATTTAAATCTGTAGACTTTCTTTTTAGTGTGTTCTGGACATTGAAAATTTGGAGTTGGTTTAAAACATATATACCGTTATTTAGTGTACCGGACCCAATCAAACCATGATTAAGGTGGATGTTAACAACATCTCTTACAAACGTGAAATCATAACCTTTATTTGATAACAAGGAAACTGATATGATATTACACGTTAAGCTTGGTACAAAAAAACAGTTATGTAAAACCAAAATGTGTCCACTCGTCAATTCTAGGTGATAATCCCCGACGGACGCAGCTCCCACGCTAGCTCTGTTAGCAACCTTTAGGGTCATATCACCTTCCTTCAGCACTCTACGGTTTCTCAGTGCCTGCAATGAATTGCAAATATGAGATCCTAATCCGGTATCCAATACCCAGGAAGTAGAGTTGATCGACATACAATTCTCAATTACAAACACACCTGAAGTCGAAGCCACAGCTTGCTTCGGTCCTTGGTTCTTGGCGATCCACGCCTTGCAATCCTTCTTCCAGTGCCCTTTCCTATGACAATGGAAGCACTCATCCTGGGCCACTACTGGTACCGGCAACTTTTTCTTTCCCTTCCCTCCCACCTTACTTACACCTCCTCTAGGTCTGGGGACGGCCTTCTTCTTCCTACCTTTGGCCCTAGCCTTGGACCCGGAAGAAGATGCACCGCCAACAAACATAGCGGGTGTTTCCCTTGCCTTCTGCAAGGTGCCCTCTGCACTCCTTAACTTGTTCAGGAGTTCCGGAAGTTCAACTTCTTTTCTTTGAATGTTGAAGTTCAGGATAAACTGGGCATAGGTGGAAGGAAGGGACTGGAGAATAAGGTCTGTATAGAGCTCATTATCCAAAGTCGTCCCAAGGTCTGCGAGCTCTTCTATATAGCCGATCATCTTTAGGACATGTTCTCCTACCGATGACCCGACAGCCAACCTCGCTCGAAACAAGTTCTTTGAGGTCTCGTATCTTGCTATACGAGATTGCTCTCCATAAAGTTCCTTTGTATGGAGAAATATGGCGTTTAGTTCCATATCCTCGTGCCTCCTCTGATGTTCATTGTTCATCGAGGCAAGCACGATGCACTTGGCTTTCGCGCAATCTAAATCCCAGGTTTTGCGGATTTCCTTATCCGCATTGCTGGATTTGGGACCAGGGACAGCAGGTGCCGTAGCGGTGAGGACGTACCCCAATTTGTTATAGGTCAAAGCCATTTTGACATTCCGCAGCCAATCTTTATAGTTTGGCCCTGTCAGTATATTTTTCTCTAAAAGTAACTTAAGTCCAGTCATTTTCAGGGTCGCTGCAATTAGGAGAGAGAGAAGAAAACTCTTTAGCATGATGCTCTTGCAAGTTTAGAGTGGTTTTTAGTTTATCTAAACTGGATGGCTCCCACTGTTTCTCGAATCCTTCCTCAAACCATAAAAGAAGAATTAGCCAGTACTATTCTCACCGTACAATACTTGCTTAACCGTTCAGCCAGGCTAGTGTCGATACTTCGAGGGAGGTTTTCCAACGCTTTCGCGAAGTTCCTTAATTAAAGAACCTCTTTTCTCTGTGGGCGTAACCCCGCCGACTCTTTTCTTGACACCTACTTGGTTTGTAGCATTGATCGTTAAGTGACGAATATCCTGATAAGTAGCATATACTCACAGTAGGATCGGGATCCAAATATCATCGTCTGATAATGTTGTAGGAATGCTACCAACATTCATCAAACTCAAAATGGTATGCATCTCTTTGCAAATTTCAGTTTTTTTAGAAATTCCCGATAATCATTTTTGCCCCATGCTCTTATGACCTTGGCGTTAGGTTAAAATGTCATAAGTCACATGTCAAGTTCTACCCATCAGTATCTTGTCAATTTGAACCCATCCGTATATATCCTTGACGTTCGGCCAAAATGATAATACGACTGTCCCAAACTAACTCATCTATCTATGCAACAAATGAATATCCAGTAGCTACCAAACACTATGCCTTGGCGTTAGGTCAAAATACATAGCTTGAATACTACTGAATACCCAGATGAAATGACGGAGGGCTACGAATGGTTTTGGCAAAACCGTGAACGTAGTGAACTTGATATAACCGAAGGAACCTGATAGCTTTTAAAAGGAGTGGTTAAAGCTCCGCATTTAAAAATATCTGTTTTTAAAATTAACCGAGTGGTTTCTTTTATATTGTTCCAACGATTAAAACTTTGGTTTATTTTCTTTGCATTATAGATAATGCGTCCCATCATTAACCTATCATTGCAAAGAACAACGAAAATATGACGTCCTCTTATGCCATCCGCATTCGCCACTGGGTCCCGTCATTACTCGTTAGGTTACTTAACTAACGACAGAGCGGGGACTGGGCTAGCGCGGGTGTAAAACATAAGTGACGTCTAAAATAGCTATCATATATATAGATATTTTACATTCTTCTGACGCAATGATATTTATTCCAGATCACAGATGAACTTAGTTGGATTTGCAAGCAATCCGTGTTTGTTTTGAGCCTGCAACAAAAGACGGATTACACAGTTGTGATGAATAGACATTACCCCACCCAAGACCCCTACGGGTGCGGCAAACTACCCGCCCGGCAGTTTGTGCACCCCACCTTGGGTCTGTCCTAGGAGCAAAAACAGTAAAATGAAATAATACAACGGTGGCTACAACCGCAACCTGGATGTGCCCCGCAAAAATAATATTACAACAAATTACATTTACATCAAATGAATTAAGTAATAACCCATCACATAACCCCGGCTATACATCACAACAGTCCAACACAGTTCATATGCACAAACAGATAAAATCCATTACAGAAATGTGCAACCCCCTGCCAACCGACATACTAGCAGTTAGGGGAGGTTTACGAACACATTATACAAACACAGATATAATCCAATAAGCAAATACTGTATAATTTCGATCGATTAAACACTTTTAATTTTGCTCCAATATTTTTCTGTAAATCTGAAACCTGAGCAAAAATTAAAAAATTCCAGAAAATACCAAATATCCCAGAGAACCAACACAGGAAAATTGGGTTCCTGAATCGCCAACTCGGCGGCGGAATCGCGGCGGATCGGTGGGATCCACCGCGGTTCCGCGGCGCATTAGGCGATTCAGGGGCCCAAATTTCTTATGTGTTCTTCTACTATCTTTTCAAGCTTTCTGAACATCCCAGAAAAATTTTTGGACTTCATTTAAAAATCGACAGAAACTTGTGATTTCGGGCTTTTCCGGTTTCGTTTTTTCCGTTCGAAATTCATACAAATTTGCAAGTAAGTTATTTATTGTTTAGCGAGGCTCTAATACCACTGTAAGTCGATGTACAACACCCCAATACTTGTGGGGAGGCGGAAATTTTAAAAACGAACTTGTTTAAAGCACAAATATCGACTAACCGCTTGAATCGAAGCTAAACGATAACTAACTACAAACATAGAAGTTCTATACTACTATGTTTAGGGATTATACCTAACGAATCGTGTCCTTCGTCGTTGCAAACTCCTCCTCCTCCTTCGGCCTTCTCGAAGTAGTAGACGATCCACCCGAGAGCTTTACTCCAAGCTTAGCCTCTAAACTTGAGGCAACTAAACTTCTTTAAGTGCTAATCAAAGAAGCTAGGTGATATGGAGTAAGGGTTATGGTTTAATTAGTCTAGCTAATCCTTGTACTCAACACATGAGAGGGGAGGATTAGGGTTTGAAGAGGGAGAGCTTGAGGAGAGAGAAGATGAGAATAATAATGAAGTGAGAATAATGAGTTATGATAATATATATCAAGCATTTCTTTTTATCAAGAAAAGAAAATAAATCAATTTAACAACCATGCTTGATAATATCTAGTGATGATTCACTCCATGAGTCATTAAGCATTTATCATGCATTAATGACATGGATGAATCATCCATATGACTCACTAATCACATTCATTGTATATACCACCTAAACCTCCTTAGTCACCACCTTCTAGAAGCTTCTCGCGCAATTACGAGAACGCCCCTCCTTTCCGCAAAAATACGGAAAAACTGTAGACTGTATAAATCCAATAACCGGATACCAGTAACTGGCTTAAACCAAAGCCGACTGGTAAAAACTGTCCGAAAGTTGTACGTGTGTAAACACACGTATGCGTCCGAACCCTTGTCGTAAAACCATACGACCTCTATATCGTTTCTCCTGGAGTAGGGAAACTCTCTGTGTGGGACTCTAGAGACTCGACTACTATGCTGACAGTGGGTTTAACCACAGACCGCAAGCGGCACTAGCTGTACGTAACGGTCCCCAGGTAGATGTCGATAAGAAGGCCGATGAGGAAACCCATCCGAACTCCTACTGAGTCTGATGTGACAATCTCCATACAGTCCGGTCCGTTCTTCCAAGACTATCGCATATCGGGCCTAGGAGGCGGCAAGTGTCAGTCCCCTAATAGCGGTATAAGTCGTGTCGGAGGGAAGCCCATTACACCCTGAGAAACTACTGGAACCTACCAGCAAATCTCGCTTGCCCTGGCCAGGGACTTTGCGTAATGGCTCTCTGACACAGCGCAATATCAACTCCCAATACCGGGAGAGACGGATCCTGTCTAACCGCTACTGCCTCCAAGTGCTCGGGACTGCACCCAACTGCTACCTGTTTGCACGACGCCTTTGAGCCGTGGTAGGGTAGCAATTTAAGAACAGTGGGACAGACTCGAGGCGAAGTAGCAGTGTCAAGTCTGCGGACTATGCTGTACTCATGTCACCTGGGAACTGTTCACTGACGACTGGTATAAAACCAACCAACAGTTCCCTGTGAGTCCTGTCCGGTGTACCCGTAACCTAACGAGCACCTGCATACTATCTCCAGTACGACGTACTGACGGCTGTGGGACAGACCATCTCCCCAACTGGGATGAGAAGCGTACACACTAGTCTACTCCGGAGTATCGATGCTCTGTCTCGATAATCCAACGACTAGGGACCTGAATAAGGATGTGCTTGTAGACTACCCAGCCCCCACTAGTGTGACTGCCATCACAATGCTGGTAGTCAAGCAAGATCCTAAGAGCTCTATCAATACGTATACTCACAAATTAAGATAGAGAAACCAAGTAGCATACTACCATGTTTAGCAAGACTGTTATATACATGTGAATATCCCAAGCTTCCATTAAGTAATATATAAACTAGTATGATATAATAATGGCCCCTTGGGCATATACACTAACAGATACGAGATAGGATATGATATGATATGAGATGACAAGATATTTATGATAGGCCGCCTTGGGCGTTGTTTACTCCTTGAGATGATATGTGCTAATGATTTCGTTCTGCTAGAGGCTGTCAATCGGAAGCCGGATTATGATTATATTGACGATATATGATGATGATGTCGATTTATACGAGACTGTCGATCAGTAGTCAGATCATGATGATAGTGATGATATTAGCTTTGTATTAGATGTAGGTCAGTACCCAGATTATGATATTTGATATAGAGAATACTAGATGAATGATATGACGAATGTGATATTGACCCATACCCAGATTTGGGGATGCCGTACGACAGATTTACGTACGACCTGTAATTTGATGTTTGATCCGCACTCTTGACTTGGGGATAACCGATTATAGAGATATGGTATCGGATGTGATATTATTGAGGCGGGATCACCGACTATATATATTTATATGTATCGACTCAGAGGTTAGGCGGTTTCCCTTACCCACTGTTAGCTTTAGCTCAGCCTTATAGTGGTGTAGCTATATGACTCTTATGACATTAGATGCAGCTTAGCTATCATGGTGTTAGTATTCAGCTCCCGCTCATTATTATTGTTGCTCTGCATCGCATACTTATTGTGATTCATATTCTATTGTTGACATTATGCTGTTAGAACACCAGCACCATTACCGATGATGCGTATGTACCACGTACACTTACTTGTCAGTTCACACACATCTTCATCGGTAATTGCCATGTCACTACACAGTAGTATTATTGCTGCAGGATATGACCCTTGTATGTGCATACTATTATTCCATGTTGCATGATATATTGTTATACTTGCACTTCATTGATATGTCACATACATCATGTTTTCTGATTATGCGTATTGAGATATGTTGTTCTATGATATTTCTGGATTTGGAAACCGTGGGTATTTCAAAGAGATTATGTAATTGTTGTAAAAACTCGGTTACCCCTGATATGATATTTTAGTGCGTCCACCATGTGTTTTCTCGGTGCTGAGAGCATGTGAAACCCGATTCGAGGAGGTGGATGAGGCCGATTGCGGGTACATGGTGGGCCCGGTGCGGTACCCCGGGGCAAGAAGATCGCAGGAGATGGCGTTGAGCCTGGCAGGGGAGCACTACCGACCGGTGATTTTACCCGACACGTCGGATATCCGGAGGATACAGTCGTTGTCTTGAGATTGATGGTAGGGGCCAGTCTGGATTGACGGCGCCCTAGATAGTGAGACTTATCAGAGATATTGAGATATTGAGATTGAGGCTATGTTTCGTGCCGATGCTGGGCACAGGTTTCATGATGTGTTTTCATGATTTTGACTATATCCTCATATTTACATGCATGATGCTTATTGTTAATGGGTGATACGTGGACGGGATCCACCTATATACAGACATTGATCACATACAGACTTGATTACATTGATCATATATTTCATGCATTCATGCATCATTCATATGATACATTGCTACCTGAGGCACTGACATTGACACGGGTACATGGGATTACATTTGGGTTAGATAGTTACCCTAGTCATGGTTATAGAATGCTGGTTATATAATTGAGAATTATATATTATGATCGTATGACCTAGGATTGCGTCATACATACGATTTTCTGTTCGTAGATGTTTTCTATTCACGAGTTGGCAACTCACCCCCGTTGTGTCCCAGTTTCTTGCAGGTTTTTCCGTACGGGTTCCATTACGGCTTTGCGGGCACAGCTTCTTCAGGTGACTTGCTAGTAGGTGGGTTATTTGTATCATACCCATCATTATACTTTGTATATTATATTTCAGTTGTATCTAGAAGTTCCATCAACCAAAACATGTACTTAAATGAGATAGAGACTAGTGATGTTTATTCTTTCGACCTCAGAGTCGCGCGTTATATTTCTGTGGATCTCGTGCTGTTGAGTTCCCTTTTCTGTTGTGATCCTCGCCTTTAGGCATTGTATATTATGTTGCAAACTGGTTGATTTCCATATGGTTTTCCTTCACTCCACTACTTTTCTTGGTTTGGATTTCTGGGCTCGGCTTACTTAGAGTACGTACGTCTCGAGACGTTCGTAGCCTAAGTGCCGGTCATGTTCCGTACTTTCGGGTCGTGACACTAGTAACCCTACAATCCGTGCACTCCTCCACGGGGTAAACCTAGTACAGAAAAATAAATATATACAACGGGTACATCGACCTCAACCCGGTCGTGCCCCAAAAGAATATACAAACAGGCAGTGACGGCGGTCCACATGTCGGACGCTCGCCTCGCGATATCAAATGTACAAATAAATCCAAACTGCACTATCATTGCATACAAGCTATCCACCACGATAAATCCGCAACATCACAACACAACACATAACATCAACGTGAATGTCACGTTCACAAACCCGTCTAAAAGAGCTATAGCAATTAGACAAGATTTACCGATCGAATGACATTCACGGTCACAGATAGTAATGTAAAGCACTGCAAAACTTAAACAATGTTAGAAAATATCGACTCCGAAATAACCCCCGAATAGCCCAAACAACCTGATAAAAACCATATCCAAACTAGGCCAAATAAACAACACCACAGGACCAAAATCCCAGAGACCAGAACAACACCCAAAACACCAACACCCTAGGCCTTTAAAGGGCCGGCGACGCCGGAATCCCTAGAATTTTCCTCGGCCAAAAACTGGTGGGGGGGTCGTCTTTGGGGTGTGTTCATGTGTCATCTAGAGTAGTCTTCTGCACATGTTTAAATAATTTTTCTGGAACTTTTAAAAACAACAGAGACTATTGATTTTGTGGCCTCGTTTGGGTTTTGTTTCGGTTTCGATACTTTAACACTGTCTAAACCAACTAGTAAATAGTTAATAGCCTGGCTCTAATACCATGTTGGGATACGGCAACGCCCCGGCCGTCTTTCCGAGGCCAAATGCGGAACAAAAACTTTTTATGAACTGGCGCTAACCGCAACCCAAAAACCGGATCGTTCCATTAACCGTAAACTAGTATACTGTAAAAAGGGGTTTAGAGATTATACCGATCGATCCGTATCCTTCGGTCTTTAACCTCTGCCCCTAGCATGTTGCGGTTGTGCCTACGAAGCTCGCTCTCCGATCTCGCTCGATCTACGATCTCCTCCTCGCCGAAAACTGCGCCACGTCAATGAATCTTTATACGGGCTCCCGCCTCTGAACCGAGGCAACTCGGACACGAAGTTTGCTTGCCGACGTGTCCAAGTTTGAAGTAGAGTAAGTGTAGAATACTTTGTCTCGAGGTAAATGAAGTTGCCATTTTGGAACTTTGATGAAATTGGCAAAGGATTTTGTGTAAAGGAGATTTTTGTGTAAAGAGGAAACCAAATTCAGCCAAGCAAAAATTCAGCCAATTGCCCACACTCAAGTGCTCGACCACTTGCAGAAAATGCTTACTGGAAATCAATTGTGGAGGTGAGTGTAGGAGCAAGCAAGGTGACCATAAGCACAAAAGATCTACACTAAATATCCTAAGCAATCCAAAACAACAATAATGCAAAGAAAAAGTCAAGCTCATCTAGAAAACACAAGGAGGTTGCTGGAAAGTACTGGGCCCTTGTCACTGCAAAAAAACCCTCCCATTTATAAAAGCCACTTTGCAAATAAACCCTCACACAAAATTTCAGCCAAAGAAAGATAGAACGGAAAATGGCCAAAAAGAAGATACGAACTGGCAACTTCAAAAAGCGTATCCGTAACGAATTACAGGATAACCCCACTGTTAGTGTTTGTGCCCTAGAAGGCCATTACTGTATCATACTAGCTTGTATATTACTTAATGGAAGCTTGGGATATTCACATGTATATAACAGTCTTGCTAAACATGGTAGTATGCTACTTGGTTTTTCTATCTTAATATGTGAGTATACGTATTGATAGAGCTCTTAGGATCTTGCTTGTCTACCAGCGTTGTGATGGCAGTCACACTAGTGGGGGCTGGGTAGTCTACAAGCACATCCTTATTCAGGTCCCTGGTCGTTGGATTATCGAGACAGAGCATCGATACTCCGGAGTAGACTGGTGTGTACGCTTCTCATCCCAGTTGGGGAGATGGTCTGTCCCACAGCCGTCAGTACGTCGTACTGGAGATAGTATACAGGTGCTCGTTAGGTTACGGGTACACCGGACAGGACTCACAGGGAACTGTTGGTTGGTTTGATACCAGTCGTCAGTAAACAGTTCCCAGGTGACATGAGTACAGCATAGTCCGCAGACTTGACACTGCTACTTCGCCTCGAGTGTGTCCCACTGTTCTTAGATTGCTACCCTACCACGGCTCAAAGGAGTCGTGCAAACAGGTGGCAGTTGGGTGCAGTCCCGAGCACTTGGAGGCAGTGGCGGTTAGAAAGGATTCGTCCCTCCCGGTATTGGGAGTAGATATCGTGCTGTGTCAGAGAGCCATTACGCAAAGTCCCTGGCCAGGGCAAGCGAGATTTGCTGGTAGGTTCCAGTAGTTTCTCAGGGTGTAATGGGCTTCACTCCGACACGACTTATACCGCTATTAGGGGACTGACGCTTGCCGCCCCCCTAGGCCCGATATGCGATAGTCATGGACGAACGGACCGGACTGTATGGAGATTGTCACATCAGACTCAGTAGGAGTTCGGATGGGTTTACTCATCGGCCTTCTTATCGACAACTACCTGGGGACCGTTACGTACAGCTAGTGCCGCTTGCGGTCTGTGGTTAAACCCACTGCCAGCGTAGTAGTCGAGTCTCTAGAGTCCCACACAGAGAGTTTCCTACTCCAGGCGAAACGATATAGAGGTTGCATGGTTTTGCGACAAAGGGTTCGGACGCATACGTGCGTTTACGCGCGTACGACTTTCGGACAGTTTTTACCAGTCGGCTTTGGTTTAAGCCAGTTACTGGTATCCGGTTATTGGATTTTTACAGTCTAAAGTTTTTCCGTATTTTTACGGATCGGAGGGGCGTTCTCGTAATTACTCGAGAAGCTTCTAGAAGATGTGACTAAGGAGGTTTCTTTTGGATGAGAGAGTGAGTCATAGTGGTGATTCATTCACTTCATTAATGCACATTTATTGCTTAATGACTCATGCTAATGAATCATCACAAGATATTTTGTGAAGCATGCTTATTCATTTCCTTTATTGATTATTCTAAAATAAGAATGCTTCATAATATTATGATACACTCTCTCTCTTCTCTCATTATCTTATCACATATTCTCTCTCCTCAAGCTCTCATCTTCTAACCCTAATCCTTAATCCTCATGTGTTGAGATCAAAGGATTAGTTAGACTAAACAATCCATAACCTTCACTCTATATCATCCTCTCATCTTTGATTAGCAATCAAAGTTGATTAGTTACCTCAAGTTAGAGGTTTAGCTTGGAGTTTCGCTCTCGGGTGGATCGTCTACTACCTAGAGAAGGCCGAGGAGAACAAAGGAGGACGTAAAGAAGAAGGACCGGTTTCATTAGGTATAATCCCTAATCTCTTGTGAGATGAAACTTTAGAATACGGTTATTTAGAGTTTAGCTTCGATTCAAGCGGTTAGTCGATGTTCGTTGTTTAAACTTGATAAGTTTTTGTAAATTCCGCCTCCCCATAAGTACTGGGGTGTACTACATCGACTTACAGTGGTATCAGAGCCTCGCTAAACACTAAATAACTTAATCGCAAATTTGTACGAATTTCGAACGAAAAAACGAAGCCGGAAAACCCTAATTCTGTTTAGTTTCTGTCGAACTTAAAATGAAGTCCTAAAATTTTTCTGGTGTGTTCAGAGAGCTTGACATGACCACAGGAGAACACCCAAGAAATTCGAGCACATGATTCGACTAAAGCGCCGCGGATCCCACCGATCCGCCGCGCTTCCGCGGCCGAGTTGCCGAGTCATGAGCTCATTTTTCATGGGTGGGTCCCCTGTGATATTTGGGGTTTTCTGGAATATTTAATTATTGCTCAGGTTACTGTTTAACAGAGCAGATTTTAGAGCAATATTGATGTTGTTTATTCGATCGAATTGTACAGTATTTGCGTATTGGATTATATCTGTGATTGTTTGATGTGTTCGTAAACCTCCCCCAACTGCTAGTATGTCGGTTGGCAGGGGGTTGCACATTTCTGAAATGGTTATATCTGTTTGTGCATATAAACTGTATTGGACTGTTGTGGTGTATAGCCGGGGTTAGCAATGGGTTATTGGTTAATTCATTTGTTGTAAATGTAATTTGTTGTAATATTATTTTCGCGGGGCACTTCCAGGTTGCGGTCGTAGCCACCGTTGTATTATTTCATTTTACTGTTTTTGCTCCTAGGACTGACCCAAGGTGGGGTACACAGACTGCCGGGTGGGTAGTTTGCCGTACCCGTAGGGGTCGAGGGTGGGGTAAACGGCTATTCATCACAACTGTGTAATCTGTCTTTTCTTGCAGGCTCAAAAGAAATACAGATTGCTTGCAAATCCAATATTGTTTATCTGTGTTCTGGAATGAATATCATTGCGTCAGACGAATGTAAAATATCTATATTTATTATAGCTATTTAGACGTCACTTATGTTTTACACCCGCGCTAGCCCAGCCCCCGCTCTGTCGTTAGTTAAGTAACCTAACGGGTGATGACGGGACCCCGTGGCAAATGCGGATGGCATAAGAGGACGTTATATTTTCGTTGTTTTCTGCAATGATAGGTTAATGATGGGACGCATTATCTATAATGCAAAGTAAAACAAACCAAAGTTTAAATCGTTGGAACAATTTAAAAGAAACCACTCGGTTAATTTTAAAACAGATATTTTTAAATGCGGAGACTTAACCACTCCTTTTAAAAGCTATCAAGGTTCCTTCAATTATATCAAGTTCACTACGTTCACGGTTTCGCCAAAACCAGTCGTAGCCCTCCGTCATTTCTTATGGATAGTCAATAGTATTCAAGCTATGTTTGTTGGCTTTCGTCAAGACATAGTGTTTGGTAGCTGCTGGGGTATTCATTTGTTACATAGATAGATGTGTTGGTTTGGGACAGTCGCATTACCTTGTTGGCTTTCGTCAAGGGTATATACGGATGGGTTCAAATTAACAAGATAATGATGGGCAGAACTTGACATGTGACTTATGATTTGTTGGCTTTCGTCAAGGTCATAAGAGCATGGGGCAAAAACATATATCGGGAATTTCTAAAGAAACTGAAATTTGCAAAGAGATGCATACCATTTGGAGTTTGATGAATGTTGGTAGGATTCCTTCAACATTATCATACGATGATATTTGGATCCCGATCCTACTGTGAGTATATGCTACTTATCAGGATATTCGTCGCTTAACGATCAATGCTATAAACCTAGTAGGTGTCCAGAAAAGTGTCAGCGGGGTTACGCCCCCAGAGAAAAGAGGTTATTTAATTAAGGAACTTCGCGAAAGCGTTGGAAAACCTCCCTCGAAGTATCGACACCGGCCTGGCTGAACGGTTAAGCAAGTATTGTACGGTGAGAATAGTCTTGGCTAATTCTTCTTTTATGGTTTGAGGAAGGATTCGAGAAACAGTGGGAGCCATCCAGTTTAGATAAACTAAAAACCACTCTAAACTTGCAAGAGCATCATGCTAAAGAGTTTTCTTCTCTCTCTCCTAATTGCAGCGACCCTGAAAATGACTGGACTTAAGTTACTTTTAGAGAAAAATATACTGACGGGGCCAAACTATAAAGATTGGCTGCGGAATGTCAAGATGGCTTTGACCTATGACAAACTGGGGTACGTCCTCACCGCTACGGCACCTGCTGTCCCTGATCCCAAATCCAGCAATGCGGATAAGGAAATCCGCAAAACCTGGGATTTAGATTGCGCGAGAGCCAAGTGCATCGTGCTTGCCTCGATGAACAATGAACATCAGAGGAGGCACGAGGATATGTCCCTAGATGGCATATTTCTCCATACAAAGGAACTTTATGGAGAGCAATCTCGTATAGCAAGATACGAGACCTCTAAGAAACTGTTTCGAGCGAGGTTGGCTGTCGGGTCATCGGTAGGTGAACATGTCCTACAGATGATCGGCTATATTGAAGAGCTCGCGGACCTTGGGACGACTTTGGATAATGAGCTCTATACAGACCTTGTTCTCCAGTCCCTTCCTCCCACCTACGCCCAGTTTATCCTCAACTTCAATCTTCAAGGAAAAGAAGTTGAACTTGCGGAACTCCTGAACATGTTAAGGAGTGCAGAGGGCACCTTGCAGAAGGCAAGGGAAACACCCGCTATGTTTGTTGGCGGTTCCTCTTCTTCCGGGTCCAAGGCTAGGGCCAAAGGAAGGAAGAAGAAGGCCGCACCCAGACCTAGAGGAGGTGTTAGTAAGGTGGGAGGGAAGGGAAAGAAAAAGAAAGCAGTACCGATAGTTGGTCAGGATGAGTGCTTCCATTGTCACAGGAAAGGGCACTGGAAGAAGGATTGCAAGGCGTGGAACGCCAAGAACCAGGAACCGAAGCAAGCTGTGGCTTCGACTTCAGGTGTGTTTGTAATTGAGAATTGTATGTCGATCAACTCTACTTCCTGGGTATTGGATACCGGGTCAGGATCTCATATTTGCAATTCATTGCAGGCACTGAGAAACCGTAGAGTGCTGAAGGAAGGTGATATGATCCTCAGGGTTGCTAACGGAGCTAGCGTGGGAGCTGCGTCCGTCGGGGATTATCACCTAGGATTGACGAGTGGACACATTTTGGTTTTACATAACTGTTATTTTGTACCCAGCTTAACGTGTAATATCATATCAGTTTCCTTGTTATCAAATAAAGGTTATGATTTCACGTTTGTAAGAGATGTTGTCAACATCCACCTTAATCATGGTTTGATTGGGTCCGGTACTCTAAATAACGGCATATATGTGTTAAACCAACTCCAAATTTTCAATGTCCAAAACACACTAAAAAGAAAGTCTCCAGATTTGAATAAAGCTTTCTTATGGCATTGTAGACTGGGTCACATCAATGAGAGAAGGTTGACTAAGTTGCATAGAGAAGGATATTTGGACACGTTCGAATATCAAACTTATGACACTTGTCAATCTTGTCTCAAAGGAAAGATGACAAAGTCTCCATTCACTGGACAAGGAGTAAGAGCGAGCGAGCTCTTAGGACTCATACATAGTGATGTATGCGGTCCAATGTCTACACATGCGAGAGGTGGTTATTCCTACTTCATTACTTTTACAGATGATTTCTCTAGGTATGGACATGTTTTCTTAATGAAACATAAATCCGAGGCATTTGAGAAATTCAAGGAATACAAGAGTGAAGTGGAAAACCAAACAGGCAAAAGTATTAAGACACTAAGATCTGATCGAGGTGGAGAATACTTAAGTGCCGAGTTCCTAGGTTATCTAAAAGAGAAAGGAATTCTCTCTCAACTTACTCCTCCATACACTCCACAGCATAACGGTGTATCGGAGAGACGGAATCGAACCCTATTGGATATGGTACGATCCATGATGAGTAATGCTGAGTTACCGCGATCTTTCTGGGGTTATGCGCTAGAATCGGCGGCATATCTCTTGAACAAAGTTCCAACCAAAACTGTGCCTACCACACCATATCAGATATGGAGTGGGAAGAAACCCTGTCTTCAGTACCTGAAGACATGGGGATGTCCAGCTTTTGTTAAAAAGCAGCATGTGGACAAGCTCGAGGCACGCTCAGTAGAGTGTAAGTTTGTGGGATATCCAAAGAACTCTATGGGATATTATTTCTATTACGCAGAGGAACAAAAGGTTTTTGTTTCTCGTCATGCCCGCTTCTTAGAAACTGAATTTTTGGAAAATCAGAAGAGTGGGAGCGAAGTAGAACTAGAAGAAATTCCAGAACCACAAGCTATTACTGAAAGTTTGGTAGAACCAGAGGTTCAAGTAGAACTGAACATTCCCGCACCCCTCCGCAGGAGTAGTAGGCCGTCTCATCCGCCTGAGAGATACTACGGTTTTCTCATAGATGGGGATAGAGAGGATTGCATCATAGATGATGATGAACCTACTGACTTCAGGCAGGCCATCCAGAGCGGCGACTCGGTACGATGGCTAGATGCAATGCGGACCGAGATGGAGTCCATGTACACCAACAAAGTATGGACTTTGGACTTTGCTCCAGATGGGGTAAAACCCATAGGATGCAAATGGATCTTCAAGAAAAAGATTGGTGTAGATGGACAGGTGGAAACCTATAAGGCTAGACTTGTTGCAAAGGGTTTTCGTCAAAGACCTGGTTTGGACTATGACGAAACCTTTTCTCCAGTGGCTATGCTCAAATCCATTCGGGTCCTTCTTGCTATTGCTGCCTTCCATGATTATGAAATCTGGCAGATGGACGTAAAGACAGCTTTTCTGAATGGAAATTTAGAAGAGAGCGTCTATATGGATCAGCCAGAGGGTTTCAATCAGAGTGGGAGCAGTGGGAAAGTGTGCAAGCTGCTTAAGTCTATTTATGGACTAAAGCAGGCATCGCGGAGTTGGAACATCTGTTTTGATGAGACAGTCAAAGAATATGAATTTATCAAAAATCCAGATGAACCGTGCATATATAGTAAAGTTGTGGCCAGAAGTGTCGTATTCCTCGTCTTGTACGTGGATGACATTCTATTGATAGGAAATGACATTCCTATGCTACAATCTGTCAAAGGATTCTTGTCACACAGGTTCTCCATGAAAGACCTGGGTGATGCCTCTTACATTCTGGGGATCCGGATCTATCGTGATAGATCCAAGAGGATGTTGGGACTTTCGCAGTCCAGGTATATCGACACTGTACTAAAAAGATTCAGTATGGAAGATTCTAAGCGCGGTAATCTACCGGCTTGTCACGGAATCACCCTCTCCAAAGAGATGTCTCCCAAGACTGATTTGGAAAGGGAACGCATGTCTGTTATACCCTACGCTTCTGCGGTAGGCTCTATAATGTATGCGATGTTGTGTACCAGACCAGATGTAGCTTACGCACTAAGCGTGGTAAGCCGGTATCAGTCAGACCCAGGGGAGAAACACTGGATAGCAGTAAAGAACATTCTCAAGTACCTGAGGAGGACTAAGGAGATGTTCTTGGTTTACGGCGGAAAAGACCTCAGGTTGGAGGCCTTTGCTGATTCCGGCTTCCAGAGTGATAAGGACGATTCCAAGTCCATGTCGGGTTATGTCTTTACCCTCAATGGAGGGGCGGTGTGCTGGAAGAGCTCCAAGCAGGACACCGTTGCTGACTCGACGATGGAAGCGGAGTATATAGCTGCTTGCGATGCCGCAAAAGAAGCAGTCTGGATGAAGAAGTTCCTAACAGAACTTCAGGTGGTTCCTACCATAGTTGATCCAATACCTCTGTATTGCGACAACAACGGAGCTATAGCTTTAGCGAAGGAACCAAGGTCCCATCAGAAGTCCAGACACATCTTGAGGCGGTATCACCTGATCAGGGAGATCATTGATCGTCAGGAGATCGAGGTTCGGAGAGTTGCTTCAGAAGAGAACATTGCTGATCCATTCACGAAGGCCCTTCCTCAGATTCAGTTCGAGAGGCTGCTCGAGATCATTGGTCTACGATATGCCAGTACATGGCCCTAGTGCAAGTGGGAGATTGTTAGTGTTTGTGCCCTAGAAGGCCATTACTGTATCATACTAGCTTGTATATTACTTAATGGAAGCTTGGGATATTCACATGTATATAACAGTCTTGCTAAACATGGTAGTATGCTACTTGGTTTTTCTATCTTAATATGTGAGTATACGTATTGATAGAGCTCTTAGGATCTTGCTTGTCTACCAGCGTTGTGATGGCAGTCACACTAGTGGGGGCTGGGTAGTCTACAAGCACATCCTTATTCAGGTCCCTGGTCGTTGGATTATCGAGACAGAGCATCGATACTCCGGAGTAGACTGGTGTGTACGCTTCTCATCCCAGTTGGGGAGATGGTCTGTCCCACAGCCGTCAGTACGTCGTACTGGAGATAGTATACAGGTGCTCGTTAGGTTACGGGTACACCGGACAGGACTCACAGGGAACTGTTGGTTGGTTTGATACCAGTCGTCAGTAAACAGTTCCCAGGTGACATGAGTACAGCATAGTCCGCAGACTTGACACTGCTACTTCGCCTCGAGTGTGTCCCACTGTTCTTAGATTGCTACCCTACCACGGCTCAAAGGAGTCGTGCAAACAGGTGGCAGTTGGGTGCAGTCCCGAGCACTTGGAGGCAGTGGCGGTTAGACAGGATTCGTCCCTCCCGGTATTGGGAGTAGATATCGTGCTGTGTCAGAGAGCCATTACGCAAAGTCCCTGGCCAGGGCAAGCGAGATTTGCTGGTAGGTTCCAGTAGTTTCTCAGGGTGTAATGGGCTTCACTCCGACACGACTTATACCGCTATTAGGGGACTGACGCTTGCCGCCCCCCTAGGCCCGATATGCGATAGTCATGGACGAACGGACCGGACTGTATGGAGATTGTCACATCAGACTCAGTAGGAGTTCGGATGGGTTTACTCATCGGCCTTCTTATCGACAACTACCTGGGGACCGTTACGTACAGCTAGTGCCGCTTGCGGTCTGTGGTTAAACCCACTGCCAGCGTAGTAGTCGAGTCTCTAGAGTCCCACACAGAGAGTTTCCTACTCCAGGCGAAACGATATAGAGGTTGCATGGTTTTGCGACAAAGGGTTCGGACGCATACGTGCGTTTACGCGCGTACGACTTTCGGACAGTTTTTACCAGTCGGCTTTGGTTTAAGCCAGTTACTGGTATCCGGTTATTGGATTTTTACAGTCTAAAGTTTTTCCGTATTTTTACGGATCGGAGGGGCGTTCTCGTAATTACTCGAGAAGCTTCTAGAAGATGTGACTAAGGAGGTTTCTTTTGGATGAGAGAGTGAGTCATAGTGGTGATTCATTCACTTCATTAATGCACATTTATTGCTTAATGACTCATGCTAATGAATCATCACAAGATATTTTGTGAAGCATGCTTATTCATTTCCTTTATTGATTATTCTAAAATAAGAATGCTTCATAATATTATGATACACTCTCTCTCTTCTCTCATTATCTTATCACATATTCTCTCTCCTCAAGCTCTCATCTTCTAACCCTAATCCTTAATCCTCATGTGTTGAGATCAAAGGATTAGTTAGACTAAACAATCCATAACCTTCACTCTATATCATCCTCTCATCTTTGATTAGCAATCAAAGTTGATTAGTTACCTCAAGTTAGAGGTTTAGCTTGGAGTTTCGCTCTCGGGTGGATCGTCTACTACCTAGAGAAGGCCGAGGAGAACAAAGGAGGACGTAAAGAAGAAGGACCGGTTTCATTAGGTATAATCCCTAATCTCTTGTGAGATGAAACTTTAGAATACGGTTATTTAGAGTTTAGCTTCGATTCAAGCGGTTAGTCGATGTTCGTTGTTTAAACTTGATAAGTTTTTGTAAATTCCGCCTCCCCATAAGTACTGGGGTGTACTACATCGACTTACACCCACAACTGTATATACATACCCGCATTTGTATTTCGACCGAATATAAATGCAATGAGACAAAATCTACACAGTATAATACTAGGATCCGGCTTAAACCAAAGCCCGCTAGTATTATCCGTCCAAACCGTGACACGTATAGGCCGTGGTCAACGAGAACTTATAATCGGGGACAGACAAACTGGAAAAACCACTATAGCTATCGATACTATATTAAAGCAAAAGAAAATGAACGAAAGGGGCACCTCTAAGAGTGAGACATTGTATTGTGTCTATGTAGCGATTGGACAGAAACGATCGACTGTAGCACAATTAGTTCAAATTCTTCCAGAAGCGAATGCTTTGGAATATTCCATTCTTGTAGCAGCCACCGCTTCGGATCCCGCACCTCTGCAATTTCTTGCCCAGCTCGAAGAGTTACCATTAGTGTCTCTTTTTTCTTTTTCTGAAACAAAGGGACAAAATAATTTCTAAACTCTAAACTAAATTAGAGCCCGCTAGTATTATCCGTCCAAACCGTGACACGTGCACAAGTGCACGCGTACGTTCGAACCCTGACATAAAACCATACGTCCTCTACAACGTTTCGCCCGAACTGGGAAACTTTCTGTGGGGGGACTCTAAAGACTCATCAATACTCTGGCGGTGGGTTTAACCACAAGCCTTCAGTGGTACTAGCTGTACGTAACGGCTGCCCATGTACTGAGTGAAAAGGGAAGCCGATGAGCGAACTCATCCTGGAACCCTACTGAGCCTATGTGTGACAATATCCGTACAGTCCGGTCCGTTCGTCTATGAGTATCGCATATCGGGCCTAGGGAGCTGGTAAACGTCAAACCCCCAAAAGCAGTATAAGTCGTGTCGGAGTGTAGCCCAAAACACTTGAGATACTACTGGAATACCTACCGGTAAATCTCGCTTACCATGGCCATGGATTTTGTGTAATGGCTCTCCAGACACAGCACGATCTCACTCCCAACGTTAGGAGAGACGAATCCCCTGCCGATCCGCTCACTGCCTCCATGTGGCTCGGGACTGTACCCAACTATAACCTGTTTGCACGACTCCTTTGAGCCGTGGTAGGGTAATAATCAAAGCACAGTGTGAACTCACACGAGACAAATGACGATCCCAGGTCGATAGACTAACCTGTACACATGTCGCCTGGGAATTGCTATTTGACGACGGGTTTCAAAAACCAGCTAGCATATTCCCTGCGAGTCCTGTCCAGTGTACTCATAACCCAATGAGCACCTGTATACATCTTAGGTGAACCAACTGACACCAATGGTTTGTGAGACCGGCCATCTCCCTTCGTCGGGGTCTCGACTGTATACACTGGTCTACTCCAGAGTATCGATGCCCTATCTCGAAACTCCCGCGACTAGGGATCACCTTTAAGGATGTGCTTATAGACTACCCAACTCTCACGTATATGATCGCCATCATATTGCTGGTAGTCAAGAAAGAATCCTATGGGCTCTATCAACGTGCAATAGTGATATATCATGTCACCTAAAGCAGTACACATTCGATAAAGATAAACCAGATAGCATACTATCATCTCGAGTAAGACTGTCCTACCGGTATAGGTCCTCCCTCAATCATTGCAATCACGTACCTGCGATCCAATAATTGACTTTGAGGGCACTATATCCAACAGAGACTTTCACGGCATATCCCTGCCCCACAACGACCCTCTAGTGATTACGGCTCGGGTCCACCAATACGAGGTGCACAGGATACTGGTCGACTCGGGTAGCTCACCGGACATTCTCTTCTACGATTGCTTTATGCACATGGGTCTCACCCCAGCAGACCTAAGGCCGACCTCCCACGTCCTTTCAGGATTCACCAACCACTCCATCCCGGCGGAAGGGGTAGTCACTCTGCAGTTTAACGTCGGGGAGGTCGGCTGCATGTGAACAGTGCCTGTGGAATTCATCATAGCAAGAATCCCATCGACCTACAACAACCTCCTCGGCCGCCCAACGCTGAACACCCTCCGGGCCCAGATATCGACCTACCACCTAGAGATGAAGTTCCTTCTCGATCGGGGCGGGATAGGTCGGGTCTATGGAGACCAGCGAATTGCAAAGGTATGCTTCACCGCGACATCTTCGTCTGAGCAGCCGACTGACGATGTCGAGGGTGAAGGCGGCATCAGGGGTTCTCTGGACACTCGAGACGAGCAAAAAGAGGTTCGAGGAACCGGTCGAACCACTGACAGAGGTCCCCTGGTAGAAGAGGACGACGAAAAGATCGTCCAGATCGGATCGCTTCTGACAGGAACTCAGTAAGACGACCTGGTTCATTTCCTCAGGAACAACTCCGATGTGTTTGCCTGGGCGCCGACTGACATGCCTGGGATTGACCCCAAAATCATATCTCACAAGCTCGGGGTTGATCCTACGGCCCGACCCATCAGGCAGAAAAAGCGAAGCTTCGTCCTGGTCAAACAGAAGGCTATCGAAGACGAAGTGGATTGGCTCCTCGGCGCCAACTTCATTCGGAATGTACCCTATTCGTAGTGGCTGGAGAATGTAGTCCTGGTCAAAAAGTCAAGCGGGAAGTGGCGCATGTGCGTCGACTTCACCGACCTCAACAAGGCCTTCCCCAAGGACAACTATCCCCTACCTCGGATAGATCAGCTCGTCGATAGCTCGGCAGGCCATGAGCTATTGAGCTTCATGGATGCCTTCTCCGGCTACAATCAGATCCGTATGAATCCGGCAGACGAAGATCTTACCGCATTCACAACAGACCGAGGGGTATACTGCTACAAGGTGATGCCCTTCGGCCTCAAGAACGCCGGAGCTACGTACCAACGGTTGGTCAACCGCATGTTCAAGCCACAGATCGGCAGGAACATGGAAGTTTAGGTCGACGATATGCTCGTCAATTCAGTCTCGTCGACCGACCACGCCAAGGACCTAAGCGAGGCCTTCGAGGTACTCCGCAAGTTCAAGATGAAACTGAACCCCGCCAAGTGCACATTCGGGGTCACCGGGGGAAAGTTTCTCGGTTTCATGGTCACCCACCGTGGGATCGAGGCTAACCCAGAAAAAATCAACGCTATACTCAACATGACCGTGCTTAAGACCAACGTCGAGATCATGCGACTGACAGGGCGGGTAGCCGCTCTGAGCCGTTTCATGTCGAGGTCTGGGGAGAAGTGCCTCCCATTATTCAAAGCTCTAAGAAAAATCCCGAGGTTCGAGTGGTCAGAAGAGTGCCAGACCGCCTTTGACCAATTAAAGAGCCACCTTGCGATGCCACCGCTGCTCACCCGACCAGTTGAAGGAGACAAGCTATCACTGTATCTGGAGGTATCCAACCAAGCAGTAGGCTCAGTGCTCGTTCGAGAGGTCGACGGAGTGCAGAAGCCGGTGTACTACGTGAGCCACGTCTTCAAAGAGGAAGAAACGAGGTACCCAGCCATAGAGAAGATCATTTTGGCGCTTATTGTGGCCTCAAGGAAGCTACGACACTACTTCCAGGCGCACACCATCCTCATTCTTACCGAGCGCCCGCTGGGGGCTATCCTCGCGTCACCCGAATATTCGGGCCGCTTAGAGAAGTGAAGGTGGGAGCTGTCCCAATTTGACATAAAATACCGCCCGAGGCAGGCCATCAAAGCACAGGCCCTGGTCGATTTTATCGTCGAATGCACCATCCTTAGTAAGGAACCGGAGTCCACGCTGACCCTCGTAGCTCAACACCCAATCATGGGGAGACCCGACTCAGTCCCTAAGTGGGTCATTTACGTCAACGGGTCTTCAACCGAGGAAGGCTGTGGTGCCGGCCTCATCATTCGAGGCCCGAACGAGGCAGAAATGGAGTACTCTCTAAAGCTCGGATTCAAGGCCTCAAACAATGCGGTAGAATACGAGGCCCTGCTGGCTGGACTACACATGACCTCCGGGCTGGGGCTGAAAACATTTCAGATCCGCAGTGACTTAGCCCTATTCGTTGGCCAAGTGACCGGCCACTTCGAGGCTCGGGAACCCTTAATGGTGAAGTACCTGGCCGAGGTAAGAAAACTTTGAAAAAACTTCGATGAAGTCCAGGTAGAGAAAATACCCAGGCAGCTCAACGCCCAAGCCGACGCCCTGAGTAAGCTGGCTTCATCCTACTCAGCCAACAACAAGCGATCTATCCTCTTCGAGACCTTGCCACAGCCCAGTGTGGAAGACGGGGCGGTGATACTTCATGTGTACACAGCCCAGCAAGAGGGCCAAGATTGGAGGAAGCCCCTCGTAGAATTCCTAAGGGAAGGTACGCTCCCGGAAGATCGGGGAGCAGCCTGCCGTCTCCAAGACAAAGCCCATCACTTCATCTGGAGCAATGGGAACCTTTACAAGAAGTCCTTCACTCGCCCCCTGCTCCAGTGCGTCGACCCCCACGAAGCCGACTACGTCCTCCGATAAAACCACGAAGGGGTCAGCGATGCACACCAAGGGGCCGACACCTTGATCTAGAAGGCATTGCTCTAGGGGTACTACTGGCCAACTATTTACCAAGATGCCCAGAAGCTCGTCAGGAGATGCAAAAGTTGCCAACTTCATGGAAGCATACCTCACCTTCCGGCTGCCGAGCTGACTGCCCTAACCGCCCCATGGCCGTTCGCCCAGTAATGATTGGACATGATAGGCCAGTTCCTTACCGGTGCGGGCGGGCACAAGTATGTCCTCGTCGCGGTATATTACTTCACGAAGTGGATCGAGGCCGTCCCCATCAGGAAACCCGATGCCGCCATGACTATCAAGTTCCTGCAGAACAACATGATACTCCGGTTCGGCATCCAGAGGTGTATCATCACTGACCACGGGATGAACTTCGAAAACGAGAAAGTGAAGGATTTCTGCAAGGAATATCATATTCTCATGAAGTTTGCCGCGGTCGCACATCCCCAATGCAACGGGCAGGCCGAAGTTGCTAACCGGGACGTCCTCCGAGATCTCAGGACCCGCCTAGAAGGACGCCAAAGCAGTTGGGTCGAGGAATTGCCCCGGGTCTTATGGGCCCTACGCACGTCAAAAAAGACCCCCACCGGGGAAACCCCTTTCAGCTTCTACTACGGGACCGAGGCAATGGTCCCAGCGGAGATCGGGCTACCCAGTCACCGGGTCGAACACTTCGATGGCGAAGCAAACACCACGGCACTACGGACCAACCTAGACATCTTGTTGGAGAAACAAGACCGGGCTCAGATCAGAGCTGCCGCCTATCAACAGAAAACCACCCGATACTACAACGCACGGGTCAAGCGTCGTTTCTTCAAGACCGGGGACCTCATCCTGAGGCAAAACGAATTCGTCGATCAAGGCAGTCTGCACAAGTTTTCGCCGAAATGGGACGGTCCTTTCCTCATCTCCGAGGAACTTCCCGGCGGAGCCTACCGCTTGCAAGACGCGGACATGTGCAAGTTTCCATGGCCTTACAACGCCGAGAAGCTCAAGATGTACCAGTGAAATGGATACCTACGAGTATGTACCTCTTCTCTCACAAAGACAATGTAAATTCTTCGGAAAAGTACTTTCCATTTAAATAACAAGAAGGGAACGCTAGAACATTACAAAATAAGAGTCTTATTCATCCAAAAAGGTACTATGGGCTCCTCAGCCTTACAGAAAAAGATAAAGTTACAACAAAGGTGGAACGAGATCAAGGAAGTACTCCTGGTGATACTCAGTGTAGATTTCCGTCAGCCGGGCCCTAGCCGCAATAGCTCGCTCCCGCCGACGTAGCGCGCGGACCCAGGACGCCACAGATGAACCTGATGTTCCGCCCACTGAGCCTTGGCCCACGATATACCTCATCTTGAAATACTCCAGAATGAAAGCCAAGGATCGGTCATGCCTGGCTTTCGAGATGAGGCCGAATAGGAATATCGAACGCACCTTATCGAGCGCTTCGTCTAGAAGCTCCTCGGTGAAGGGGTTATCTAGACCCAGGGACCTCCTCCAGATCGCGTACATCAATATCTGAAGCATAGACGACCACCTAGGGAGAAGCTGGCCAAAGTGATCCTCGAGGCGCTGAACCACACTCCGGTACTCATCTTCGGCCAGCGATTGGTCATACAAAGAGACATCGCCAAGGGAGATGATCTCCTCAATCAAATACACGCACCCAGTCATCTCAAAGGAAAGCGGTGCAGAAGGAGCTGCCACCTCCTTCTCTATTTATAACCCCAAGCAGAATCTTCAAGAACCCGGATTCTCGTGCGTACCGGCGCGAATCTTGGGAATTGTAGCAGCTACTCCAATGCCACGCCGCTACGTGGCGAAACTGACGCGGCTTCTCAAAACTTTCCATCTTCCCCCCGTACGTCCCTGACACGTGTCGTCCGTGACCATTACCCTTCCCGATGTTCACACGACTGGAGGGTCGGGCGAATCCTTGCATGGCCCATCCTTAGAAGGCCTATTACGGCCCCTCCCGCTCTATGGATCGAAGCCCTCACCAAGAGGCAGCTGAGCAGCTACCTTGCTTGGCTATCCTTGGCTGGTAGTTCCATACCTTACAACGCCAGGGATCAAAGCCTTCACCAAAATTTTTCTCTCTGGAAAATCTGGGCTGAAAAGACATATTGTAAAAATCCCAAAACACCCTCATTAACAAACTGCAACCAAAATTACCCACGGCCGAGTCAACTCGGCCGCGGAACCGCGGCCGGAGCACGCTCCCGCCGCGTTTCCGCGGCGCTTTGATCGGATCGGTGGACCAATTTTTTGCAGTTTCTTAAAAAAACCCTGAGCCGAATTTTAAAGCATGATTTATCATTTTTTGAACAGTGGAAAAATTCGACAGCAAGTTGGTTTTACGGGTGTTTTTCGCGACCTTTTCTACAATCGAACATCTACTTACATTGCTAACATGTTAGATAGTGTTTAACTAGGCTCTGATACCACTGTAAGTCCATGCTACCTCTCCCGGTACTTACGGGCTTGCGGAATTTGATGAAAAACAATTTTCTAGAGGCGGTAACATGGACTCAAAACGGATCTTTGTTAAACTATCTAACTAACAACCTAACTACGAGTTGTTAACTACTCGGTTAGGGGGTTATACCTTTCTTTCTTGAACTCCTTCGTCTTCATCTCTTGATGGTGTACGGATCGGCTTCACCCCGTCGTCTTCTTGCGCCGAAGATCGATCCTCCCGAAAGCTTCTACCTTTGGCTTCTTCTTCAAACTATGAAGAAACTAGTTCACTTGGTTTGCTAAACCTTGTGAACTAGAGTGAGTAGAGGAGAGTGTGATGGGATTTTCTCTATGGTTCTTGCTTCTCAACACATAAGACAAGTGAACCATAGATAAGAGAGAGAGCAAGAGGAAGAGGGTGAGAGCAAGAGAATGAGAGAGCTCAAAACCAAGAGAGAGAAAGACAATGAAAGAATGAGCCTCTCTTTTCTCTTTCACCCTCTCATAATCCAAAAGCATCATGAGCCATAATGTTAATCAAGTATTATGTGATGGTTCATATCATGTCAAAGGAAATATCATTTCCATGCACTCATTTTGCAAACCACAACAAGCAAGCAAAAGTCTTTGCATGAAAATGACAACCATTGTGATGATGATGGTCAACTAGTCCAACCTAGTCAACCGGTCAACAAAGTCAACAAATCAACAAAGTCAACCCCTCAACAACCATGTCACTATAATACTTAATTAATATTATTGCTAATTATGTTTCATATTCTCATTAGGGTTTAGCAAAAAGTCAATAGTCAACGGTTAACAGTCAACAACCCTAATGAGAATTCTCTGCCTCTGTCAACTGTGCATACACACCCGCATCCACGTTCCGAGGAACTCGAATACATACGAGATAAAACCAATCCCAAAACGTACACTAGGATCTGGCTTAAACCAAAGCCCGCTAGTGTTAACTGTCTAGAAACTAAACGTGCACAAGTGCACGGATGTGACCGAACCCTGTCGCAAAACCATGCGACCTGTCGCAAAACCATGCGACCTCTACTATTTTTCCTAAAGGCGAATAGCTTTCTGTATGGGACTCTGAAGACTCGACACTACGCTGGCAATGGGTTTAACCACAGACCGCAAGCGGCACTAGCTGTGCGTAACGGTCCCCATGTCACGACCCGAAAGTACGGAACATGACCGGTACTTAAACTACGAACGTCTCGAGGCGTACGTAATCTAAGTAAACCAAAAACCCAGAAATCCAAACCAAGAAAAGTAGTAGAGCGAAGGAAAACCAATTTAAAATCAAGTAGTTTTAATAGCATAAGCCGAGTTATGCGGTTTTAAAAACATCAAGTATTTCCTGAAAATTTCGGCAGAGTCTCCTTTGTAAATACTGGCTCCCAAACGGGATACAACATGAATAGTATACAAAATCAATAAAAAGGCATCCCCAAGCGGGAGCTAGCTCTTCGTCAATCGATGGCCACAACCACACAAGCAATAATATACAACGCCAAGGGCGAGGATCAAAACTCAAATAGAAACTCAAAACAACAAGAAATCCACAGAAATACAACGCGCGACTCTAAGGTCGAAAGAATAACATCACTGGTCTCTATCTCAAAAATAAAACATGTTTGGTTGATGGAACTTCTAGATACAACAGAATAATAATATACAAGTTATATAAATGGGGGTACGATATAAGTAAACCCACCTACTAGCAAATCACCCGAAGGAAACTATGCCCGCAAAGCCGTAATGAAACCTGTACGGCAAACCTGCAAGAAACTGGGGCACAACGGGGGTGAGTTGCCAACTCGTGAATAGAAAAACATCTACGAATAGGAATCGCATGTATGACGCAATCCTAGGTCAAAGATCATAACATATATCCTCAAATATGTAAATAACATGCAGCCTATAACAAAGGCTAGGGTAAATATCTAACCCGAGTGTAATCTCATGTGCCCGTGTCAGTGCCTCAGGTAGCAATATATCATATGAATAAGGTATGAAAGCATGGAAACAGAATACATGTAAATGAAGAACTGTTTTCATAATTTAGTGAGATTTCCTTCGTATTTTTAAAATGAGGTATCATAATGAAATCAGCATAAAACAGTGCCTAGCATCGGCACAAAACGTAATCCCAATATCTCGATATCTCTGTATCACAGTCTCTGTACCTCAATATCTCGAAATCTCAATGTCTCAATCACAATATCTAGGGCGCCGTCAGTCCAGACCGGCCCCTACCATCCATTTCAAGACCACGACGGTATCCTCCGGATATCCGACGCGTCGGGTAAAATCACCGGTAGGTAGTGCTCCCCTGCCAGGCTCACATCGTCATCATCACGCGCTTCTTGCCCCGGGGTACCTTACCGGGTCCACCATGTACCTGAAACGGTTCATCCGTCTCCTCGAATCGGGTCTCGAAATCCATCAGCAAACTTATGGTGGACGACTCATACATCATGGGAAAACCGCACTTTTTATTTTAAAAGAGAGAAAAGGTTTATTTATGTTTTTGCGGTTTTCCTCCAAATCCCGAAAATCTCATGGAAATCCGAATCCAAAACCTCAATAACACGTAAAATAGTGAATATATGCATGATAATCCATGAATGCGGCATAACAATGAATAACAGTATGCATGAAGTAGCAGGTAATAACTACAATGTCTAAACTAACATATGAGGCAAGTACACTAATATCATGTCTAAACTATTAGCTAACAGGCTATGTCAAGCAATAATATATTCTAAGGTGTACATGACATGGCAATTACCGATGAAGATGTGTGTGAGCCGGCAAGTAAGTGTACGTGGTATATACGCATCATCGGTAATGGTGCTGGTGTCCTAACAGCATGATATCAATAATGGAGTATGAAACATAATATAAGCATGCGATGCGAAGCGAACCACACTAATGAGCGGGAGCTGAATACTAGACGCAACTATAACTAATCTGCATTAATCTAATATAAGTCCTACAAATGGGCCTTTTGAAATAACACGAATCATGGGGTTTTGAAAATAGGGGCTACGGTGTTTTTATGAAAAGATACGTCTTTTAAAATATCCGTAGATCCCTTTACCTATCTTTTAAAATATCCACGATCCTCTAGTTTTGAAATAGGTAGGAGTCTAATCTAATCTAACAACTACACTAAACTATACAGCTGAACTAACAAGCTGAACTACAGGTAAGAAAGCCGCCTATCATCCGAGTCGATACATATACATACCTGTATATATACAGTCGGTGATCTCGCCTCAATAATATCATATCCGATACCATATCTATAAGCAGGCATCCCAAGTCAAGAGTGCGGATCAATCATCAATATAGCTCATACGTAAATCCGTCGTACGGCATCCCAAATCTGGGTACGGGTCAATATCACATTCATCATACTATTCACCTGGTATCCTCTTTATCAAATATCATGATCGGGGTACTGATCTACACCTAGTACATTACTGATACCGCCTAAGTATGCATGCACGTGTGTGAAACACTACGTCAAGGACCCGCTACAACGTCATGTCGTATCTCAAATACGAACCCTGCTATATCTCCGAATTCACAACCTCAATACAAATCTCATCGACTCATCTCAAACCCAAGTATCATCCTCAAATCCGTATGTGAACACATAGTCCCATACCCATGTGAACACATAACTATATATTCCCGCATAAGCACAAATGAAAGAAGAAAGTATGCAAGTATGGGTTGGTGTGTGCATATGTAGTGCGGCTACTACTCTAGGGTTTCGCAACTAACCCAAAGCTAATCCATGAACACCTAATCATAACGTGAATAAACATTCTCGTATCATAAAACACCTATATAAACATATATATATAAGCTACACTACGGACTGCGGGGGTGCTATACGCCATCCACCCGACTTCTCCCCGTAGATATAAATCTTCTCACCTGGCCCTTGCTAGCCGGTGCCGACGTCACCACGCGCTTGTCGTCGTCTCGAAGTCCACATGGGGGTACCTATATGTCACAACGTATCGTTTCGCATAAAAATCCAATTAGAAAACCAAAACGATACCTGAATCTCACGTAGGTCAAAGCCTATGGTTATTCTCACAAATCAACCCAAAAACCCTCGACGTCGGCGTACAAACGCCAAACCATCGAGAAAACCCCAAACGCACCAATCGTGGTTTCAGAACTCACTAATTATATAAGAAATAGGTTTTAATTCATCAAAACCATAAAAGTAAACAATTCTTTTTATTTCCCAAAAACCTAGTTAGCACAATTTCCCATTTCGGTTCAAAACTTGATGTTTTACCCAACCTAAATATTTTAACGATTCTACTGGCCAAAATGCTCACTTAAAAACATAATTAGGTCATACAAATCACCTCCATATTTTTATTTCAACAATTTGTATATAAACAAAATTTCTAGTTTGCAAGGATAACAATTCTATTAACATTTTTAAAACCAAATTCTCAATTCAACAACTAGCTAGGTTTTGCATAGCTCTAAAGTGTTAAACTACACACTATGTTGCTAATGAGATGATAAAACCCTAACCATATTCAAAATTCTCAATTTTGAATTAATTACCAAAACCTAGTTTACAAATATGTGTGATTTGGACAATTTACATATAACAAGTGCAATTTAATCAACCAAACTAGGTTTTTCATATATTAAGATGTTAAACTAAACATTGCATCCCTAATGATATAATAAAACCTTAATTGAAAATACAAATCCTTACTATATTTTTCAAAACATTCAATTAAACCCAAATTATTAACTAATTATGCTAGATTTAAAGTATTCAAACAACAATTTAACAAAATGTTAAGATTTATACCTCACAAGATTTGAGATCTAGCATGAAAATCTTGACCTCCAATTTGCTCTCTTTTCATCACAATCCAAGCATGTTAGGCTAAGGAAAAATGGGTAGGAGTTGGATTTTGATTTTGTGAGCTTTTTGTGTTGAATTTTGGGCATTTTGGGGAATTTTTGAGGTGAAATGAGAAGGAGAAGAGGGGGGAGGGGCTGTTGCAGCAGGGAGATGGGAGGGTCTCGGCTGATAGGAGAGGGGGAGAGGTGAGTGAGAGGATGTGGGTGTGGGTGCAAGTCAAACAAAGCCCATCCTCCAAGTATCCAATCACCAAAATACATTTCTTTATTGTTTTCTTTACTTTTCTTTGTTTGCTTTGACTTTTTTTGTGGGGAAATGAGGGGGGGACAGCTTGGGGCTGCTGATTTGGGGAGAGGAGAGAGGGTGTGGGTGAGGAAAAAGATAAATGTATTACCCCAAACATCCATTTACATTAAATTCACTAAAAAAGCCTTTTTTCTTCAATAATTTCTAAACCGTTTTGGCAAACGATTTCGTTTCAAAAACCACAATATAAAATTTTGTTTAATATTTTATGATGCACAAAATTTGTTTCAACTCATTCCAATTTGTAATTTTCCCTAATTAAATATATTAGTGACGGCTTAAAATAACATTAAAATAATTAATTTCGGAAAATTTTTCAGAAAATTTGAAATTTCACCAGTGGCTCAATAAACACCAAATACTAACAATTACATAGCTAGAATATGTATATTTAATTTTATAATAAAGATATTTGCATTTTGACTTTTTACAGAAAACCCCCTTATTTTACCGTTTTTTCGAAATTTCACCGAAACGATTTTCAAAACGTTAAAATCTTCCCCACTTAAAGAAATTCGGTTCCCGAATTTAAATTAAAACTTCCCCCAAATACTAAAATATTCCAGCCAAAACCATCAAATCGACGGGGCTCCGAAATCATAAATACATAAAACAAATCGTAGCGCAACACATGCGCATGAAAAATGAGCATATAACTCAAATCAGAACTCCGTCAAGCATCTCGCAATCATCGGAGTCATGGGGAAGACATCAATACCAAATCCAAAGCAAAACCAATATGATATAACTCGAAACTATACATGTAAAATATATTCAGGTACTGTCCTCTGACTAGTCCTGCTCAGTACGAAAACACATAGCAATATCATAAAAACGTACTGCTCTATAAG
The DNA here is from genome assembly GCA_030015575.1 of Agapanthus africanus. Classification (NCBI taxonomy): domain Eukaryota; kingdom Viridiplantae; phylum Streptophyta; class Magnoliopsida; order Asparagales; family Amaryllidaceae; genus Agapanthus; species Agapanthus africanus. The sequence goes on along the minus strand of JASDDO010000016.1, from coordinate 108,732,836 downwards.
AAAAATCAATCCCAAAATACGTGTATGAATACTACGCGCGCCTTGTGCACACGGAAATCAAAATCCAAATATGTGCCATACATATGCACAGAAACAACATCTAAGTGCATCGGGTGTGCACGAAACATCTGTCGTAGGCAACATGTGTGCCTGACAGCAAAATCAGGTGCATCTGACATGCACGAAAAATCTCGATTTAGTGCATCTGGTGTGCACCAAAATCATACTTCAAAACATGCGCCCAACATGCGCGAAAATCCAAATCAGGTGCATCCATCGTGCACAAAATCATGAAATCCAATATCATGTGCCGAACATGCGCAAAATCAAATCAGGTGCACAAGGTGCACAAAACAAATATCAAACATCACCATCGAAATCAAAGTCCAATGCATCTAAGTGCACAAAAGGCATATCACTGCACTGCAAGCATATATAAACTATACAGAGTGCAGGAACCAAATCGTGTGCGTGCATACGCACAAAATCAACTCAAATGTCTACAACCGTAAAATCACAAACATGTGAAACCCAAGCACGAAAACGATATCAAGTGCAACACTGTGCAAGGATCGTAAATCCTCAATCATCAAAATCAAATCGTTCGAATGAATCACCCAAAACATCGAAATCAATAATGGCGGCATAGTACCGCTCAAGCGCATCCTCTAAGAATCTCGGGCCAACTGTCGCGGTCACTAGTGGGACGTCTCGTCGATGATCATGAACTCTGGCCTGCTGGTGTGCGTAAAAATGACCACTCCTGGGTCAAGGTCTTTACTGGGAATTACCAATCTCTCGGTCCATCGGCTCATCGGCCTTGTCAGGTGTGCTAACAGGGATGATCCCGTTCTGGCACGTCTCTTGTCATCTCCCGGTCAATCATCGCGACCACTCGTAAGACAGCATATCACTGGCGTCGGCCTCTGGCTCTCTGAATGTACGTGACACATCTGATCCTGGGTGCAAGTATCATTGCAGCAGTGTCCTGGAAGGAATCCTGCTCACGGTCTCTTCCACGTCTCGTCTCTGCCAACTGTCCGGAAGTCATCGTCCTTTCCTATATCTGCATCTTGCTCCGGAACGGATGCATACCCATCGCGACTCCTTCTGGAAGGTATATCCAGTACTCTGCCTCGGCATGCGTATCGCATCTCTGATGTCGGCGGAGTGGAACATTGTCTTATCCAGATCTTGTACGGACCTCTTTACTCCACTTTCTCTAATGTCGACTGCTTCGGACTCGTCTCATCGTGGCTACATGGACTGAGCTCCAACGGCTATCCTCGTATCGGGAGTCTCCCAAGAAATGCATCTCACAACCTAGCATCCGAATTAAGTCGAGCCATCTGAACGAGTCGTCAAAACTTCATAATCCCCCAAGAGCTCAACCTCTTGGGCACAGTTTAATAGTATCGAGTACATACCACAGCATCGGTGGTCCAGCCGTAGAAGGGCAAACCCAAGCCTCACTAATGGCGCCGCGGAACTGCCGCAAACCCAAAGGTTCAAAGGCTTTCACACGGTCATTAAGTCGAGTTTGTTGGAGATAGTGCCCTCAGAGTCAATTATTGGATCACAGGCACGTGATTGCAAATGATTGAGGGAGGACCTATCCCGGTAGGACAGTCTTACTCGAGATGATAGTATGCTATCTGGTTTACCTTTATCATCGTGTACTGCTTTAGGTGACATGACAGGTCACTATTGCACGTTGATAGAGACCCTAGGATTCTTGCTTGACTACCGGCAGTATGAGGGCGATCATATACTTGGGAGCTGGTAGTCTATAAGCACATCCTTAAAAGGTCCCTAGTCGTGGGAGTTTCGAGACAGGGCATCGATACTCCAGAGTAGACTAGTGTATACAGTCGAGACCCCGACGAGGGGCGGTGGCCGGTCTCACAAGCCACTGGTGTCAGTTGGTTCACCTAAGATGTATACAGGTGCTCATTGGGTTATGAGTACACCGGACAGGACTCGCCGGGAACATGCTAGTTGGTCTTATACCTGACGTCAGATAGCAGTTCCCTGGTGACATGTGTACAGGTTAGTTCATCGACCTGAGGATCATCATTTGTCTCGTGTGAGTTCCCACTGTGCTTTGATTACTACCCTACCACGGCTCAAAGGAGTCGTGCAAACAGGTTTTAGTTGGGTACAGTCCCGAGCCACATGGAGGCAGTGAGCGGATCTTCAGGGGTTCGTCTCTCCCGGTATTGGGGGTGAGGTCGCGCTATATCTAGGAGAGCCATTACACGAAGTCCTTGGCCAAGGCAGGAGATTTACTGGTAGGTATTCCAGTAGTATCTCAGGGTGTTCTGGGCTACACTCCGACACGACTTGTACCGCTTTTAGGGGTCTGACTTTTACCAACCCCCTAGGCCCGCCATGCGATGCTCATAGACGAACGGACCGGACTGTACGGATATTGTCACTGACAGGCTCAATAGGGTGTCAGGATGAGTTCGCTCATCGACGTCCCCTTTGGTCAATAGCTGGTGGCCCGTCACGTATTGGCTTATACCTCTGACGTGCTAGTGGTTAAATCCACAGCCATAGTATTGACGAGTCTTTAGAGTCCACCACACTTTCAGTTACTCAAGCTTTCGGGCGAAACGCTGTAGAGGCCGTATGGAGATATGGCAAGGTTCGATCGGATACGTGCGGTATTGCACTGATCAGGATCGAACGGATATTACTAGCCGGCTTTGGTTTAAGCCGGATCCTAGTATAGTACGGTGTAGATTTTGTCTCATTGCATTTGTATCCGGTCGGAATACAGATGCGGGTGTGTATGCACAGTATCGGGGTTTTCCTGTAATTTATTACGGGACCAGTTTTCTGAAGTTGCCAGTTTGCATTCCGTTCCGGCCGGTTTTCCTTTGTTCTTTCCCGGCCGGACTTTTCCGATGGAGGGTGTTATTTGCAAGTTTGCAAATAACACATTGTGGAGGGGTTTCTTGCACTTGTGGCATTATGATAAGTTAAGCATCTTTGCTTTTTCATGATGGTTTTGCTTTTGTGATTAGATGAGATTTGAAATGAAATTGACATTGTTATCATTTCATTTTTGGCTATGGTCACCCCTTGCTTTTACTACCATTACCTCCCTTCATGGTTTTGTATTATGTATTCTTTCCTCCACCATTGTAACATGATAAGGCTTCACTTGAGAAAAGTGAAGATGAGAGTTTCATTCTTGAGAGTGTGGCATTCTTGATCTCATTTCATGCTAGAAAAATGCAAGCACCATTTTTCTTATCTTGTTTCCTCCATCATCTTCATATGGCAACAAAACCCCAAATGAGACATAGCCTCTACACTACACATTCTACAGCAAATCTTGGACGCGTCGGCCAGCCAACTTCGCGCCCGAATTGCCTCGGTATTGAGGTGGGAGCCCGTAAAAGATGCAGGCGATGTGGTGCCCTTCCGGCAAGGAGGCGACGACCGGAGTTTCCGCAGGAGATCGGGACGACGACGAGAAGACCGGAGGACTCGGATCACTCGGTATATCTCTAACCCGTCTTGTAGTTAGCTAGAACTAGTTTAATGGTCCGATCCGGGTGTTTAGTGCGCGGTGGTTCCGGTTTGCTAAGTTCGCAAAATTAAAGTTTATCAACGCTTCCGCATTTGGCCGTCGGATTGACGGCCGGGGCGCCGCCGTGCACTATCAGTGGTATCAGAGCCTCGCCATTAACTTCGTCTAGCTTTGTTTGATGTGTTCGCATTTCCGATCGACCAAAATTCCAAAAACCCGCGTTTTTCTTTACATCAGTTTTCTGTCGAAATTTTTTGAAGTCCAAAAATTTTTCAGGTTGTCTCAGAATGATGTGCAGGGAGTTCTAAGAACACTGGAAAAATTCGACAACACGATCCCTCCGTACGACCGCGGAACCGCGGTCATAACCCCTCGTTGGCCGCGGTTCCGCCGCCGGAATGAGGGATCATGTCATCGTTTTTTTTGCAGTGGGCTTGTGGGCTAAAAATAGGGGTTTTGGAATATTAAAATTGGGCCCAGAATTTCTGTGAGTGCTACAGTATTGCTTTGGGGCCCACTTGTTAATTTTTGATCGATCGGATATTTTAAACACATTATTTCACAGTATTTACATTATATCTGCGACCGTGAATGTCACTTGATCGGTAAATCCAGTCTAACTGCTATAGCCCGGTTAGACGGATTTGCGAACGTGATTTTCACGTTGATGTTCTATGTATTGCTGTGATGTTGCGGATCGGTCGTGGGGATAGCCTGAATGCAATGCTAGTACAGTTTTGTTGTATTATGTACATTTGATATTGCGGGGCGAGCGTCCGACATGTGGACTGCCGTCACTGCCTGTTTGTATTATTCTTTTGGGGCACGACCTGGTTGCGGTCGATGTACCCGTTGTATGTATATTTTACTTTCTGTACTAGGATTGCCCCGCGGTGGGGTGCACGGATAGCCGGGTTCTGGAGGGCAACAAGCCCGCATCTCATGGCATTGGGACGGAGGGGGCTTCACTCTAGAATTGGCGGACTATTCGCCGCACTCGTAGGGGGTACAGGTTGACCCAGGAGGGGTGCCCAAGTTACCGGATTCCGTGAAGTGCTGGGTGGTCCATTCACGGCGCTGAAGGGGGCTGCCTCGCTTCCGGTTTTGGCGGGTAACTTGCCGCGCCCGTTGGGGTCTAGGATTTCATTGCACAGGTGTATGTCCACGTTGCCCACCCCGGTCCTTGCGGGGAGGCGGAAAACATAATAAAAATTGGATTTTTAATGACTTAGGCAACATGGACCTTGCTTGTGAGGATCTTTGCTAAACGAAAACTAGCTAAACCAAACTAACAACTAGCTAAGTTGTAGAAAGGTTATACCTTGAGCTCGAACTCCTTCTCTCCTTGCTCGTCGGAATGGTTGAAAGGCCTCACCTTGCTTGTCTTCTTCCGTCAAAGAAGGATCCACCCGAAAGCCTCGACCTTTAGCTTCAACTCCAAGCTAGGAGTAACTAGAGTGCAAGAAATGCTAAGACTTGAACCCTAGAAGTGAGTAGAGAAGATCAAGTGAAGGTTTTTCTCAAGCTTTTTTTTTTGTTTCTCAACACATGAGAGGGAGAGAGCTTGAGGGAGAGGATGAGCAAGAGAGAGAAAAGATATGAGAGAATGAATTATTAGTGAGCCATTCTCACTAATATGTGTGTGATATTTTAATTAATTAATTAGCTAGAAAATTGTCATGGTTTAATCAAGAGGTGACCATTATCATTTCATTATTAATGCAAATTGCAAGGATCAAAGAGCATCTTCCAAATGAAATGATCATGGTCAAATTGTCAACTTGGTCAACAAGTCAATGAAGTCAAAAGGTCAACAACAACAACCATGCACAATAATTAAGCTAATTATCAATTAACAATAATACACACAAAAGCAATAGGGTTAATAAAATGACAATAGTCATTAACCCTAAACAAGGTCCTCTCCCTCAATCTCAAGCAACTGTGCATACGCACCCGCATTCGTGATCCGAGGAACACGAACACAATGAGAAAAACCAATCTCAAATCATATACTAGGATCCGGCTTAAACCAAAGCCCGCTAGTATAAACTGTCCGGACAGCAAACGTGCACAAGTGCGCGGATGCGAACGAACCCTGTCGCAAAACCATGCGACCTCTACTCATTTTGCCTAAAGGCGAATAGCTCTCTGTGTGGGACTCTAAAGACTCGACACTACGCTGGCAGTGGGTTTAACCACAGACCGCAAGCGGCACTAGCTGTACGTAACGGTCCCCAGGTAGATGTCGATAAGAAGACTGACGAGGTGAACCCCATCTGCACTCCTACTGAGCCTGTATGTGACAGTCTCCGTACAGTCCGGTCTGTTCGTCTGATACATCGCATGGCGGGCCTAGGGGGGTGGTGAACGTCAGTCCCCTAATAGCGGTACAAGTCGTGTCGGAGTGAAGCCCAGAACACCCTAAGATAACACTGGAAGCCTACCAGTATATCTCGCTTGCCCTGGCCAGGGACTACTCGTGTAATGGCTCTCCTGGACACAGCGCGATGTCAACCCCCAATACCGGGAGAGACGAATCCTGTCTAACCGTCACTGCCTCCAAGTGCTTCGGGACTGCACCCAAAAACTACCTGTTTGCACGACTCCTCTGAGCCGTGGTAGGGTAGTAATCAAAGTGCAGTGGGAACACACTCGAGGCGAAGTGACAGTGTCAAGTCAGCGGACTAAGCTGTACTCATGTCACCTGGGAACTGATAACTGACGATAGGTATATTACCAACCAACAGTTCCCGACGAGTCCTGTCCAGTGTACTCGTAACCTAACGAGCACCCGCATACTATCCCAAGTACGACGTACTAACGGCTGTGGGACAGACCGTCTCCCACACTAGGATGAGAAGCGCATACGCTAGTCTACTCCGGAGTATCGATGCCCTGTCTCGATAGTCCAACGACCAGGGACCTGTATAAGGATGTGCTTATAGATTACCCAGCTCCCACGAGTGCGAGCGCCATCACAACGCTGGTAATCAAGCAAAGATCCTAAGGGCTCTACTAATATGTATACCAGCAATATGCTAAAAGAAACACATGCACATATTAAAGCAGAGAAAAACCAAGTAGCATACTACCATCTCGAGCAAGATTGTATATACAACTGTGAATATCCCAAGCTTCCATTAAGTAATATACAAACTAGTATGATACAGTAATGGCCTCTAGGGCATATACACTAACAATCTCCCACTTGCACGAAGGCCATGTACTGGCGTATCGAAGACCTATCATCTCGATCAGCCGCTCGAACTGAGTCTGGGGCAAGGCCTTGGTGAATGGATCTGCTGTGTTATCCTCTGATGCAACTCTCCGGACCTCGATCTCCTGGCGATCCACAATCTCCCTGATCAGGTGATACCGCCTTAAGATGTGTCTGGATTTCTGATGGGACCTGGGTTCCTTCGCTAAAGCTATAGCCCCGTTGTTGTCGCAATACAGAGGTATTGGGTCAACAATGGACGGAACCACCTGAAGTTCTTTCAAGAACTTCCTCATCCAGACAGCTTCTTTTGCGGCATCAGATGCAGCGATGTATTCCGCTTCCATAGTCGAGTCAGCAACGGTTTCCTGTTTGGAGCTCTTCCAACACACCGCCCCTCTATTGAGGGTAAAGACAAAACCCGACATGGACTTGGAATCATCCTTGTCACTCTGGAAGCTGGAGTCAGCAAAGGCCTCAATCTGCAGGTCTTTTCCGCCATACACCAAGAACATCTCCTTAGTCCTTCTCAGGTACTTGAGAATGTTCTTTACTGCTATCCAATGTTTCTCCCCAGGGTTTGACTGATACCTGCTTACCACACTCAGTGCATAAGCCACATCTGGTCTGGTACACAACATCGCATACATTATAAAGCCTACCGCAGAAGCGTAGGGTATAATAGACATGCGATCCCTCTCCAAATCAGTCTTGGGAGACATCTCTTTGGAGAGGGTGATCCCGTGACAAGCCGGTAGATTACCGCGCTTGGAATCTTCCATACTGAATCTCTTCAGTATGGTGTCGATGTACCTGGACTGTGAGAGTCCTAATATCCTCTTGGATCTGTCACGGTAGATCCGGATACCCAGAATGTATGAGGCATCACCCAGGTCTTTCATGGAGAACCTGTGTGACAAGAACCTCTTGACAGATTGTAGCATAGGAATGTCATTTCCTATTAAGAGAATGTCATCCACGTATAAAACGAGGAATACTACAGTTCTCGCTACAAATCTACAATAGATGCATGGTTCATCTGGATTTTTGATAAAGCCAAATTCTTTGACCGTCTCATCAAAACAGATGTTCCAACTCCGCGATGCCTGCTTGAGTCCATAAATGGACTTGAGCAACTTGCACACCTTTCCGCTGCTCCCACCCTGAATGAAACCCTCTGGCTGGTCCATATAGACACACTCCTCTAAATGACCATTTAGAAAAGCTGTCTTTACGTCCATCTGCCAAATCTCATAATCGTGGAAAGCAGCGATGGCAAGAAGGATCCGAATGGATTTCAGCATAGCTACTGGAGAAAAGGTTTCGTCATAGTCCAAACCAGGTCGCTGACGAAAACCCTTTGCTACCAGTCTAGCTTTATAGGTCTCAACCTGTCCATCTACACCAATCTTCCTTTTGAAGATCCACTTGCATCCTACGGGTTTTACCCCGTCTGGAGCAATGTCCAACGTCCATACTTTGTTGGTGTACATGGACTCCATCTCGGTCCGCATTGCATCCAGCCATTTTACCGAGTCGACGCTCTGAATGGCTTGCTGGAAGCTAGTAGGCTCATCACAATCTAGGATGCAGTCCTCTCTATCCCCGTCAATGAGAAAACCGTAGTACCTCTCGGGCGGATGAGACTGCCTACTACTCCTGCGGAGTGGCATAGGAATGTCCTGTTCTTTCGAACCTTCTGGTTCCTCCAAGCTTTCAGTAATAGCTTGCGGTTCTGGAATTTCTTCCAGTTCTATTGCGCTCCCACTTATTTCTTTTTCTAAAAACTGATGTTCCAGAAAATGGGCATTACAAGAAACAAGGACTTTTTGTTCCTCTGCGTAATAGAAAAGATACCCCCTGGAGTTCTTTGGGTATCCCACAAACTTGCACAGTACTGAGCGTGCCTCGAGCTTGTCCGTATGCTGCTTTTTGACATAAGCTGGACATCCCCAAATCTTCAAGTATTGAAGATAGGGTTTCTTCCCACTCCATAACTCATATGGTGTGGTAGGCACAGTCTTAGTGGGAACACGGTTCAAAAGATATGCAGCTGTTTCTAGTGCATATCCCCAGAACGATCGCGGTAACTCAGCGTTACTCATCATGGACCGTACCATATCCAATAGGGTCCGGTTCCGTCTCTCCGATACACCGTTATGTTGCGGAGTGTATGGAGGAGTAAGCTGAGAGAGAATTCCATTCTCTTTTAAGTAATTCAGGAATTTGGCACTTAAGTATTCTCCTCCTCGATCCGATCTTAGGATCTTGATACTTTTGCCGGTCTGTTTTTCTACTTCGTTCTTATATTCCTGGAACTTATCAAAAGCTTCGGATTTATGCTTCATTAAGAAGATGTGTCCGAATCTTGAGAAATCATCCGTAAAAGTAATGAAGTAAGAAAAACCGCTTCGCGCATGTGTAGACATTGGACCGCACACGTCGCTGTGTACGAGTCCCAAGAGCTCGCTCGCTCTTTCTCCGTGTCCAGAAAACGGAGCCTTTGTCATCTTTCCTTTGAGACAGGATTGACAAGTTGCATACGATTGATATTCGAACGGATCCAAATATCCTTCAGTATGTAACTTAGTCAATCTTCTCTCATTGATGTGACCCAGTCTACAATGCCATAAGAAAGTTTTATTAATTTCTGGAGACTTTCTTTTGTGTGTATTCTGGATATTGAAAACCTGTGGTTGGTTTAAAACGTATATACCGTTGTTCAATGTACCTGACCCAATCAAAACTTGATTAAGGTGAATGTTCACTACATTACTTACAAATGCAAATTCATAACCTTCTTTAGATAATAAAGATACAGAAATGATATTACAGGTTGCATTTGGTACATAATAACAACTATGCAAAACCAAAAAGTGTCCATCTGATAATCCCAGGTGATAGTCCCCCACGGCCTCTGCATCCATGCTAGCACCGTTCGCAACTCTGAGGGTCATGTCACCTGCCTTCAAAACTCTACGCTTTCTCAACGCCTGCAAAGAATTACAGATATGAGATCCTGATCCGGTATCCAATACCCAGGATGTAGAGTTTATTGATAGACACTTTTCAATAACATACACACCTGAAGCTGAAGCTGCAACTCGCTTCAAATCCTGTGTTCTGGCTTTCCAAGCCTTGCAATCCTGTTTCCAGTGACCACTTTTGTGACAATAGAAGCATTCTTCCTTCCCCACCATCTTCCCCGCTACTTTTGTTGCTTTACCCTTTCCCTTCGTATCCACTTTACCGACACCGCCTCTTGGTTTGGCGGGGGCTTTCTTCTTCTTGCCCTTGGCTTTCGCCCTGGACCTAGAAGAGGAAGATCCTCCTACAAACAAAGTGGATGTCTCCCTACCCTTCTGTAGGGTGCCCTCAGCAGTCCTCAACATGTTCAGAAGTTCGGCAAGTTCAACCTCCTTTCCTTGCATGTTGAAGTTAAGAACGAACTGGGCGTAAGTGGAAGGAAGGGACTGGAGAATCAAATCGGTATAGAGTTCATTATCCAACGTGGTCCCTAGGTCCGCGAGCTCCTCTATGTAGCCGATCATCTTAAGCACGTGGTCCGCTACCGATGATCCGACGGCCAACCTTGCCGAAAAAAGCTTCTTCGACACTTCGTATCTGGCGATACGAGACTGCTCTCCATACAGTTCTTTTGTATGGAGAAATATGGACTCTAGGTCCATATTCTCGTGCCTCCTCTGATGTTCGTTGTCCATCGAGGCTAGTACGAGGCATCTGGCCCTCGCGCAATCTATCTCCCATGTCTTACGGATTTCTACATCCGCGACGCTGGAGGTGGGACCTGGGACAGGGGGAGCTTTGGTGGTAAGTATATACCCCAGCTTGTCATAAGTGATAGCCATCTTGACATTCCTGAGCCAATCTATGTAGTTTGGCCCTGTCAATATATTTTTATCTAACAGTAACTTAAGTCCGGTCATGTTGAATGGTCGCTGCAATTAGGAGAGAGAAAAGAAACACTTTAGCATGATGCTCTTGCAAGTTTAGAGTGGTTTTTAGTTTGTCTAAACTGGATGGCTCCCACTGTTTCTCGAATCCCTTTTCAAACCATAAAGAAAAGGATTAGCCGGGATCATTCTCACCGTACAATACTTGCTTAACCGTTCAGCCAGGCCAGTGTCGGTACTTCGAGGGAGGTTTTCCAACGCTTTCGCGAAGTTCCTTAATTAAATAACCTCTTTTCGCTGTGGGCGTAGCCCCGCTAACACCTTTCTAGGCACCTACTAGGTTTATAGCATTGATCGTTAAGTGAGAGTTTTCCCGAGGAGTAGCATATACTCACAGTAGGATCGGGATCCAAATATCATCGCGTGATAAAACCGAAGGAATCCTACCAGAATCATCACACTCCAAATGGTATGCAACGCTAGCAAGTTTCAGTACTTATGAAACTCCCGATGTGGATTTTTGCCCCATGCTCTTATGACCTTGGCGTGAGGTCAAAATGTCATAAGTCACATGTCAAGTTCTTCCCATCATTATCCTGGTTAATTTGAACCCACCCGTACCTACCCTTGACGTAGGCCAAAACGGCAGTACGACTGTCTCAAATCAACGCATTCTATCTATGCAACGGATAAATATCCGGCAGCTACCAATCACTATGCCTTGGCGTGAGGTCAAAATACATAGCTTGAATACTACCGAATATTTAACCGAAATGATGGAGGGCTACGGATGGTTTTGGCGAAACCGTGAACGTAGTGAACTTGATATAATCGATGGAACGAGATAGCTTTTAAAAGGAGTGGTTCAAGCTCCGCGTTTAAAAGTTTAGTTTTGAAAAGAACCGAGTGGTTTTCAAAGTGTTCCAATCGACTTTTACTTGGTTTATTTCTTGCATTAGTTCTTTTAATGCGTCCCATCATTTAATCCTACCATTGCAGAAAACAACCAAAATATGACGTACGCTTATGCCATTCGCATTCGCCACGGGGCCCCGTCATCACCCGTTAGGTTACTTAACTAACGACAGAGCGGGGGCTGGGCTAGCGCGGCTGTAAAACATAAGCAACGCCTAAATAGTTATTATATATAAATATATAGCAATGATAGACATTACAGATCACAGATGAATACATTGGATATACTAGGAATCCGCAATGCGTTCGAGCCTGCAACGCAAAGCGGATTACACGGTCGCGGTGAATAGCCAATACCCCACCCAAGACCCCTACGGGCGCGGCAAACTACCTGCCAAGCACCCGAAGCGAAGCAACCTCCCTCACCACCGTGAGTAGGCCACTCGGCACTTCGAGATACCCGGTAGTTTGTGCACCCCCTCCATGGGTCTATCCTAGGAGCAAAAACAGTAAAAAGAATTATACAATGACGGCTACAACCCCGACCCGGTTGTGCGGCCATACAAAGAATATTATTACATCAATTTACATGTTACAAATGAATGAAAGAAAAACAACGCTCATCTCACATCCACCCCGGCCATTCACCCGCGACAATCCAATCCATTCATATCCACAAACCAATAACAAACACAGATCATGTATAACCCCGACTAATCGTCTTATAGCGATTAGCCGACGTTCAATACATGCATGCATTACAGATATAACCGATGTAGTTAAAGTGTAGTGAAGTTCCGGAAAAAATACGGATTTATAGGCCCCCAAAAGTAAATTTTAGTTCTGGAAAATCTGGGCACATATAATATATTTTAAAAATCCCAAAACCAACACAGACACACACTGCACGAAAAACGATGCAGAGAAGACGACAAACTGCGGCGCTTCCGCGGCACATGCCTACCTCGTGCCGCGGAAGGGCGGCGGTTTGAACGAATCACTGTACCGTTTTTCATGGGTGTTCATACAAAACCCTGAGCCTAATTTACAAGTATAAAGTTTTTCATTTAGAGCAGAAAAAAATTTAACAGAAACTAGGGTTTCGCAAAAGTTTGGTTTTTGGATTTTCCGGTTTCGAAACTTCGTTACACTTCACTACCTAGCTAGTTTGAGTTTAGTTAGGCTCTGATACCACTGTAAGTCCACGTTGCCCACCCCGGTCCTTGCGGGGAGGCGGAAAACATAATAAAAATTGGATTTTTAATGACTTAGGCAACATGGACCTTGCTTGTGAGGATCTTTGCTAAACGAAAACTAGCTAAAGCAAACTAACAACTAGCTAAGTTGTAGAAAGGTTATACCTTGAGCTCGAACTTCTTCTCTCCTTGCTCGTCGGAATGGTTGAAAGGCCTCACCTTGCTTGTCTTCTTCCATCAAAGAAGGATCCACCCGAAAGCCTCGACCTTTAGCTTCAACTCCAAGCTAGGAGTAACTAGAGTGCAAGAAATGCTAAGACTTGAACCCTAGAAGTGAGTAGAGAAGATCAAGTGAAGGTTTTTCTCAAGCTTTTTTTTTTGTTTCTCAACACATGAGAGGGAGAGAGCTTGAGGGAGAGGATGAGCAAGAGAGAGAAAAGATATGAGAGAATGAATTATTAGTGAGCCATTCTCACTAATATGTGTGTGATATTTTAATTAATTAATTAGCTAGAAAATTGTCATGGTTTAATCAAGAGGTGACCATTATCATTTCATTATTAATGCAAATTGCAAGGATCAAAGAGCATCTTCCAAATGAAATGATCATGGTCAAATTGTCAACTTGGTCAACAAGTCAATGAAGTCAAAAGGTCAACAACAACAACCATGCACAATAATTAAGCTAATTATCAATTAACAATAATACACACAAAAGCAATAGGGTTAATAAAATGACAATAGTCATTAACCCTAAACAAGGTCCTCTCCCTCAATCTCAAGCAACTGTGCATACGCACCCGCATTCGTGATCCGAGGAACACGAACACAATGAGAAAAACTAATCTCAAATCATATACTAGGATCCGGCTTAAACCAAAGCCCGCTAGTATAAACTGTCCGGACAGCAAACGTGCACAAGTGCGCGGATGCGAACGAACCCTGTCGCAAAACCATGCGACCTCTACTCATTTTGCCTAAAGGCGAATAGCTCTCTGTGTGGGACTCTAAAGACTCGACACTACGCTGGCAGTGGGTTTAACCACAGACCGCAAGCGGCACTAGCTGTACGTAACGGTCCCCAGGTAGATGTCGATAAGAAGACTGACGAGGTGAACCCCATCTGCACTCCTACTGAGCCTGTATGTGACAGTCTCCGTACAGTCCGGTCTGTTCGTCTGATACATCGCATGGCGGGCCTAGGGGGGTGGTGAACGTCAGTCCCCTAATAGCGGTACAAGTCGTGTCGAAGTGAAGCCCAGAACACTCTGAGATAACACTGGAAGCCTACCAGTATATCTCGCTTGCCCTGGCCAGGGACTACTCGTGTAATGGCTCTCCTGGACACAGCGCGATGTCAACCCCCAATACCGGGAGAGACGAATCCTGTCTAACCGTCACTGCCTCCAAGTGCTTCGGGACTGCACCCAAAAACTACCTGTTTGCACGACTCCTCTGAGCCGTGGTAGGGTAGTAATCAAAGTGTAGTGGGAACACACTCGAGGCGAAGTGACAGTGTCAAGTCAGCGGACTAAGCTGTACTCATGTCACCTGGGAACTGGTAACTGACGATAGGTATATTACCAACCAACAGTTCCCGACGAGTCCTGTCCAGTGTACTCGTAACCTAACGAGCACCCGCATACTATCCCAAGTACGACGTACTAACGGCTGTGGGACAGACCGTCTCCCACACTGGGATGAGAAGCGCATACGCTAGTCTACTCCGGAGTATCGATGCCCTGTCTCGATAGTCCAACGACCAGGGACCTGTATAAGGATGTGCTTATAGATTACCCAGCTCCCACGAGTGCGAGCGCCATCACAACGCTGGTAATCAAGCAAAGATCCTAAGGGCTCTACTAATATGTATACCAGCAATATGCTAAAAGAAACACATGCACATATTAAAGCAGAGAAAAACCAAGTAGCATACTACCATCTCGAGCAAGATTGTATATACAACTGTGAATATCCCAAGCTTCCATTAAGTAATATACAAACTAGTATGATACAGTAATGGCCTCTAGGGCATATACACTAACAACAGGCTATCCACACGACCAGGGGAACGTCGGGTTTCAGTAGTGGCTCTGTGAAACCCGGGGATCCCAGATATCTGTTTTGTTCTGTGATGCTGTACATTTCTGTGATGTTGCATTTTTATCACGCCTTGAGCGAATATAATATATTGGTATATATATTAGTAGATGTTGTATATGTTTTACATCCGCGCTAGTCCAGTCCCCGCTCTGTCGTTAGTTAGCTAACCTAACGGGTAATGACGGGACCCAGTGGCGAATGCGGATGGCATATACGTACATCAGTATATTTTCGTTCTTTGTGGTGTGATCAATTGATGGGACTGCGTTGATTCGGATCAATGCAAGTTAAAACAAACCTATTCTGATGTTGTTGGAACACTTTTTCAAAAAGCTGTTATTGCAAGGACGTTCACTTTTGTTTTGCATCGTGGTATTCATTTGGAATATCCTGCTCCTCAGTCGACGAGGCAAGGGCCGAGATCCCTTCACCGGGAGTGACCCCTTGGACAGAAGTTTGCGTCAGGGCATTAACTTCACTATAGCCGATTACTTTTGCTTTGCATCGTGGTATTCATTTGGAATATCCTGCACCCCATTCTACGGGGAAAGAGCCGAGATCTCTTCACCGGGAGTGACCTCTTTAGTAAAGGTTTTCGTCACTATATTTTCTAAAAAGCTATCAGTTCCTTCAACGATATCAAGTTCATTACGTTAAAGGTTTTCGCCAGAAACCATTCGTAGCCCTCCGTCATTTCAGACGGGTAGCACGTAGTATTCATGCTATGTTTGTTGACCTTCGTCAAGGCATAGTGCATGGTAGCTGCTTGTTGCTTTTCTGCTGCATAGATAGATGTGTTGGTTTGGGACAGTCGTATAGCCTTGTTGACCTTCGTCAAGGGCTTGTACGGGTGGGTTCAAATTAACTTGGAGAATGACGGGTAGAACTTGACATGTGACTTATGATTTGTTGACCTTCGTCAAGGTCATAAGAGCATGGGGTAAAAATCACATCGGGAGTTTCAAAAGAACTGAAACTTGCCAGATATGCGCATACCTTCTGGAGTGTGATACCGTGAGCGGATTCCGTCACGTTATCATACGATGAGAGTTGGATCCCGATTCCCACTGATGAGTTGGTTTACTCCTCGGGTGACCCCGACTAATTCTTCTTTCAGGTTTGGAGGAGAATTTGAGGTACAGTGGGAGGTTTCCAGATTAGATAAATTGGTAACCATTCTGATCTAGGTTAGAGTGCACGCTGAGTGTTTCTTTTCTCTCTCTCTCTGGCAGCGACCATTGACCCAACCCTAGACTATGACTCAGTGACCAAGTTGACCGAACCTTCTTAACACTGGCTTTTGGATTGTCAGAGTTGCAGACCTCATTGCCACTCCTACTTTTACCCTTTTCTCCAGGACACCCCGTATTACTGCGAACGTCCACTTCCATTGGACAAAACCATCGTATGGTTAGATACGAACTCGAAGGAATTCGAGGATGGTTTCCGGTTCTGGAGAAAACGGATAGGATTATTCAGTTGTCTTTTCCCTTTTACCTTCTCTCAAGTTGTGAGTACTCCTTGGTTTAGGAGATAGTACACCTATTATGCAAATTGGATAGTCTTCTTCTAAACCTTAGGCTGGTGCTGACCGGTAGGGAATGAAGAAAACCAATTAGCCTAAACGGTGTGCAGAAGGTATTAAGATTAAGACAAAGCAAGGGATTAGTAAGAGGGCAAAGTAAATTGCGACTGATATTCACGACCAAACCAAGTATTTCTTCGCCAATCCTAAATCACCTTTTTATTTCTCCAGGACACTCCGTATCACTACGAAGATCCACAGTTTATTGGATACTCCATCGTATGGTTATATACGAACTCGAAAGGAACTTGTTCCAGTTCGGGGATGGATTCTGGTCCAGGAGAAATAGGAATAAGGTTTATTCGGTTGTCTTTTATCTTCACCTTCTCTCGCATCGCGAGTGCTCCTAGGATTAGGACAGTACACCCATTATGCTTATTGGATAGTCTTCTTCCAAACCATAGGCTGGTGCCGAACGGTAGGGAAGGAAGAAAACCAATTGGCCTAAAGGGGTGTGCAGAAGGTAATGACTAAAGACATATAAAGGGATTTGGAGAGGTGGCAAAGAATTATACGGTTATAGTTGTGAATCTGGATAATGGTAGAGGCATTACTATGAATACCAGGATACCCCATCGAAACATTTTAATGTTTCAGTTTCACTGTGTACTGTTAAATGAAAACTGATTTCCTGATTAGACACTTGCTCCAGGATATGTATTCACCAGGTATGATTGTCACATCTGTATGGTTTTACAGATGATGAGTGGGAGTAAGTTATTGGGAATTGGGTGATCATCCTCATTATATCGGGGTTCGTTGTAATCGGTGATATTTGAGGAGATCACCTGGGCTGTTTGCCGGTCGACAAATATTTGGTTTTGAATATCCGCTGTTGTGCACCAATTTCAAATTGATATATCTGTACGTCTATTTTCATAGAGTGAGATATACCTTTTGATATTATGTCGATGACATTTACCTATATCAGTGGATGGTTAGGTAAGGAGCATTAAACAGCGGTGTAATTCTTCTTAACCATAAGTACAGTTTTCAACCTACGACACACAGTGAAAGAGTTGTTAGACTCAGCGGACTTATACAGAGTATTGTATGCTGTCCAGTGTCCATTAGGACAGAGGGGTTGGTCCTCATACTATATTCTGTTTACTTTTAACTTCTCTAGTTCTTAGACATGTGTTTCGTGGAAACACAGGGTCTGAATTTTGAGAAGTTATAGGTATTTGAATAAAGTAGAGAACCAGGTATTGCATGTATCGGGATTCTTCAAAGTGATCGAAGATGTAGATACTTGTGTATGGTATTCAGTTGATAGTAATGATTAAGAGAACTTGCTTCTCTTTCGGGTTACTCATAATTGGAAGTATTCCTAAGTTGAGTGACGCTGATCGGCCTCCTTCCATTTAGTTGACATGCACTGGAGACAGCTGCATGATTTGAATCTGGTTCAATTAAATCAGTGCCTCTGGTTCTATATTGGATATAGAACAGTTCATATCTTAACGTTGTTAAGGTACGAGGAGTTGTCTGGCTTATGATTAAAACCAGACTCTGGATAACTCAAGGCACGTTTCTGTAATGGCATTTTGTGGGTTGACCCAGGCTATGACGAGGGTTGATTTTCTACCATCTGGAAGATCAATAGCGATATTGTTCTTGACTCGCCACAGTTTTTATAAAAAATGGATTTTTTCAGAAACCAGCAGTGGGAGTATGGTAGAACTGGAAGTGATTCCAGAACCGCAAACGATTACTGAAGATTTGATAAGGAACCTAAAGATTCAATATGGTTTGACATTCCATTGGCCACTCCGCAGATAAGGTGGGTAACCTCAGGCACCTGAGAGGTACTTCGGTATACTCAAGGACGGTGGCAGAGAGGTTCTTGTTTACCCACACTTGCCATTGCTGTTGTTCCAGGCTGCGAGACCCGGTGGGAGGATGAGTATAGCGTCGTTCTAAACTATCTTTAGAAGTGCACGTCTATATGACTCTGCCAGAGGGTTGTCGTAGTCAGTGGGAGCAGCGGAAGCATTGGTGGACATCAGGCTTATGTCTATTTATAGACTAAAGCAAATATAGCGGAGATAGATCATCTATTTCTGATGTGACAGTCATAGGTTTGACTTCATCAGAATAGGGGATGGATTTGTTGAGAAGGTAGTAGGGTGTGATGTCATGGTATTTAGATGACATACACAGAGTAGGAAGTGATATTCCTATACTACGATCGGTTATACTTTGGTCGTCACACAGTGGTTTCTCCACATGGGACTTGGACATTATATCAGACATACTGGTTACTAGATCTATGGTTTTAGATCTAGATTTGGGTGGTTTCCCAATCAAGGTACTTAGACAGCATTCTAAGAGTATTTAGAATGGACGACTCCTGGCACGGTAGTGTACCTGCAGGTGATGGAGTCACCCTCTCTAAAGGTGTCTTACAGACTAAAGGGGAGAGGGTTGTGCATGATTGGCAGATCACTTGCTTAGGCAATTGAGTCAATCATGAGATGTCAAGTACCACACCAGATGTTGTTCTTGCACTAGATGCAATAAGTTGACATTGATCCAATCCTGGAGAAGCAGTCGGAAGCATTTTTAGAACATAAGTGGATGTTCTAGGGATATGATAACGACAGCCTCATTCGAGAGACAGTTATCATTCCAGGCTTCCAAGGTGACCTGGACGACAAGGAGGTTGTCAGAGTTATAGTTTTCCCTCTGACGAGGGGCAGTATTTTGGATAGGTGATCCAAGGCAATACTGAGGGAGGCATGGCGCAGGATACTGATTAAGTTCAGTTGACGATACAGTCTAAGAAATTTGGATTTGGAGTTCATTTATGAGCTAGGTCCCATCAGACATCCAGACATTCTAAGACAGGTATTGCTCATTTCGGGAGATGGCTTTCTCCGCGAACATGAGATATAGAGAGACATAGAAAGAAACATCAAGGCGGATCCACTCACTGAGGCTATTCCTCGAACGCAATAGTTTCACAAACGAGTTTTGTGAGACTGACAAGTAGAGTAGTTGGGTGTTCGGTATCACACGGGCTGTGAGTATGCGACATCGCAACAATTAGCCTTGAGTGCAAGTGGGAGATTGTTGGAGATAGTGCCCTCAGAGTCAATTATTGGATCACAGGCACGTGATTGCAATGATTGAGGGAGGACCTATCCCGGTAGGACAGTCTTACTCGAGATGATAGTATGCTATCTGGTTTACCTTTATCATCGTGTACTGCTTTAGGTGACATGACAGGTCACTATTGCACGTTGATAGAGCCCCTAGGATTCTTGCTTGACTACCGGCAGTATGAGGGAGATCATATACGTGGGAGCTGGTAGTCTATAAGCACATCCTTAAAAGGTCCCTAGTCGTGGGAGTTTCGAGACAGGGCATCGATACTCCAGAGTAGACTAGTGTATACAGTCGAGACCCCGACGAGGGGCGGTGGCCGGTCTCACAAGCCACTGGTGTCAGTTGGTTCACCTAAGATGTATACAGGTGTTCATTGGGTTATGAGTACACCGGACAAGACTCGCCGGGAACATGCTAGTTGGTCTTATACCTGACGTCAGATAGCAGTTCCCTGGTGACATGTGTACAGGTTAGTTCATCGACCTGAGGATCGTCATTTGTCTCGTGTGAGTTCCCACTGTGCTTTGATTACTACCCTACCACGGCTCAAAGGAGTCGTGTAAACAGGTTTTAGTTGGGTACAGTCCCGAGCCACATGGAGGCAGTGAGCGGATCTTCAGGGGTTCGTCTCTCCCGGTATTGGGGGTGAGGTCGCGCTTTGTCTAGGAGAGCCATTATACGAAGTCCTTAGCCACGGCAGGAGATTTACTGGTAGGTATTCCAGTAGTATCTCAGGGTGTTCTGGGCTACACTCCGACACGACTTGTACCGCTTTTGGGGGTCTGACTTTTACCAACCCCCTAGGCCCGCCATGCGATGCTCATAGACGAACGGACCGGACTGTACGGATATTGTCACTGACAGGCTCAATAGGGTGTCAGGATGAGTTCGCTCATCGACGTCCCCTTTGGTCAATAGCTGGTGGCCCGTCACGTATTGGCTTATACCTCTGACGTGCTAGTGGTTAAATCCACAGCCATAGTATTGACGAGTCTTTAGAGTCCACCACACTTTCAGTTACTCAAGCTTTCGGGCGAAACGCTGTAGAGGCCGTATGGAGATATGGCAAGGTTCGATCGGATACGTGCGGTATTGCACGGATCAGGATCGAACGAATATTACTAGCCGGCTTTGGTTTAAGCCGGATCCTAGTATAGTACAGTGTAGATTTTGTCTCATTGCATTTGTATCCGGTCGGAATACAGATGAGGGTGTGTATGCACAGTATCGGGATTTTCCTGTAATTTATTACGGGACCAGTTTTCTGGAGTTGCCAGTTTGCATTCCGTTCCGGCCGGTTTTCCTTTGTTCTTTCCCGGCCGGACTTTTCCGATGGAGGGTGTTATTTGCAAGTTTGCAAATAACACATTGTGGAGGGGTTTCTTGCACTTGTGGCATTATGATAAGTTAAGCATCTTTGCTTTTTCATGATGGTTTTGCTTTTGTGATTAGATGAGATTTGAAATGAAATTGACATTGTTATCATTTCATTTTTGGCTATGGTCACCCCTTGCTTTTACTACCATTACCTCCCTTCATGGTTTTGTATTATGTATTCTTTCCTCCACCATTCTAACATGATAAGGCTTCACTTGAGAAAAGAGAAGATGAGAGTTTCATTCTTGAGAGTGTGGCATTCTTGATCTCATTTCATGCTAGAAAAATGCAAGCACCATTTTTCTTATCTTGTTTCCTCCATCATCTTCATATGGCAACAAAACCCCAAATGAGACATAGCCTCTACACTACACATTCTACAGCAAATCTTGGATGCGTCGGCCAGCCAACTTCGCGCCCGAGTTGCCTCGGTATTGAGGTGGGAGCCCGTAAAAGATGCAGGCGATGTGGTGCCCTTCCGGTAAGGAGGCGGCGACCGGAGTTTCCGCAGTAGATCGGGACGACGACGAGAAGACCGGAGGACTCGGATCACTCGGTATATCTCTAACCCGTCTTGTAGTTAGCTAGAACTAGTTTAATGGTCCGATCCGGGTGTTTAGTGCGCGGTGGTGCCGGTTTGCTAAGTTCGCAAAATTAAAGTTTATCACCGCTTCCGCATTTGGCCGTCGGATTGACGGCCGGGGCGGCGCCGTGCACTATCAGAGTTAGGGTTTCATTCTTCTAGAGGGACCATAGAATTGCCTGCATGTCTTTCCGACTACTTTAAACTTGGAATAATAGGTTTCTGACATTCGATCGTCTCTGTCGACTCTCAACGTCTCCGCGTGAAGTCGTCTCTTGCTGGAATCAATCTATCTGATAACCTCTCATCGGGTAGGCGAACGAACCACATGACCTAGTCATTCATCCTCGGGTGACTAGCGACATTCTATCATCTCTTAGTACAACTTGTACTGCAATAGCTCCAACATTTAGGGCGATATCTCGTCGCTCGCAGCAACAACTGGCTCACTCGTCTGCACGCTGAACAGTGCCTCAATCATCATGAGTAAGCAATACACCAATGGTCATCAAAATCTGGCTGGCCTCTATCGTTGGCTCAATCCTCTAGTGTCGATCCGCACATCCGAGTAACCTCATAAAGGCGATCCGCCAAACGCTCGTGGCGCGGAAACACAGTAAAAAGACACATCTCCGCAATCATGTGTCGCCGGAATTTCGCCCTGGTCAGTCCTCGTTCATGACGAGCTCGAGCTGACCGCAACTCTAGCCGTAGCTCTCCCTGCCCGTAATCGTGGCAGCAAACCATAACTGGTACCGATGAGGCTAGATCGGAATGAATATAATACTGAGCAAAGAAATGTACATCCTAAGGCTTCTTAAGTGGAGTAGCATATCGTAAATATGCCGCGGAACATACCTACGGTACGTCACTCTACTTTAGTCACCTATTCCATCAACCAAGGGCCATCCTACGCTCCGAAGGTAAAACCTAACGCTCTGATACGAACTTTGTCACGACCCGAAAGTACGGAACATGACCGACACTTAAACTACGAACGTCTCGAGGCGTACGTAATCTAAGTAAACCGAAAACCCAGAAATCCAAACCAAGAAAAGTAGTAGAGGGAAGGAAAACCAATTTAAAATCAAGTAGTTTTAATAGCATAAGCCGAGTTATGCGGTTTTAAAAACATCAAGTATTTCCTGAAAATTTCGGCAGAGTCTCCTTTGTAAATACTGGCTCCCAAACGGGATACAACATGAATAGTATACGAAATCAATAAAAAGGCATCCCCAAGCGGGAGCTAGCTCTTCGTCAATCGACGGCCACAACCACACAAGCAATAATATACAACGCCAAGGGCGAGGATCAAAACTCAAATAGAAACTCAAAACAACAAGAAATCCACAGAAATACAACGCTCGACTCTAAGGTCGAAAGAATAATATCACTGGTCTCTATCTCAAAAATAAAACATGTTTGGTTGATGGAACTTCTAGATACAACAGAATAATAATATACAAGTTATATAAATGGGGGTACGATACAAGTAAACCCACCTACTAGCAAATCACCCGAAGGAAACTATGCCCGCAAAGCCGTAATGAAACCTGTACGGCAAGCCTGCAAGAAACTGGGGCACAACGAGGGTGAGTTGCCAACTCGTGAATAGAAAAACATCTACGAATAGGAATCGCATGTATGACGCAATCCTAGGTCAAAGATCATAATATATATCCTCAAATATGTAAATAACATGCAGCCTATAACAAAGGCTAGGGTAAATATCTAACCCGAGTGTAATCTCATGTGCCCGTGTCAGTGCCTCAGGTAGCAATATATCATATGAATAAGGTATGAATGCATGGAAACAGAATACATGTAAATGAAGAACTGTTTTCATAATTTAGTGAGATTTCCTTTGTATTTTTAAAATGAGGTATCATAATGAAATCAGGATAAAACAGTGCCTAGCATCGGCACAAAACGTAATCCCAATATCTCGATATCTCTGTATCACAGTCTCTGTACCTCAATATCTTGAAATCTCAATGTCTCAATCACAATATCTAGGGCGTCGTCAGTCCAGACCGGCCCCTACCATCCATCTCAAGACCACGACGGTATCCTCCGGATATCCGACGTGTCGGGTAAATTCACCGGTAGGTAGTGCTCCCCTGCCAGGCTCACATCATCATCATCACGCGCTTCTTGCCCCCAGGGTACCTTACCGGGTCCACCATATACCCGAAACGGTTCATCCGTCTCCTCGAAATCCATCAGCAAACTCATGGTGGACGACTCATACATCATGGGAAAACCGCACTTTTTATTTTAAAAGAGAGCAAAGGTTTATTTATGTTTTTGCGGTTTTCCTCCAAATCCCGAAAATCTCATGGAAATCCGAATCCAAAACCTCAATAACACGTAAAATAGTGAATATATGCATGAGAATCTATGAATGCGGCATAACAATGAATAACAGTATGCATGAAGTAGCAGGTAATAACTACAATGTCTAAACTAACATATGAGGCAAGTACACTAATATCATGTCTAAACTATTAGCTAACAGGCTATGTCAAGCAATAATTTTTTCTAAGGTGTACGTGACATGGCAATTACCGATGAAGATGTGTGTGAGCCGGCAAGTAAGTGTATGTGGTACATACGCATCATCGGTAATGGTGCTGGTGTCCTAACAGCATGATATCAATAATGGAGTATGAAACATAATATAAGAATGTGATGCGAAGCGAACCACACTAATGAGCGGGAGCTGAATACTAGACGCAACTATAACTAATCTGCATTAATCTAATATAAGTCCTACAAATGGTGCCTTTCAAAATAACACGAATCATGGGGTTTTGAAAATAGGGGCTACGGTGTTTTTATGAAAAGATACGTCTTTTGAAATATCCGTAGATCCCTTGACCTATCTTTTAAAATATCCACGATCCGCTAGTTTTGAAATAGGTAGGAGTCTAATCTAATCTAACAACTACACTAAACTATACGGCTGAACTAACAAGCTGAACTACAGGTAAGAAAGCCGCCTATCATCTGAGTCGATACATATACATACCTGTATATATACAGTCGGTGATCTCGCCTCAATAATATCATATCCGATACCATATCTATAAGCAGGCATCCCAAGTCAAGAGTGCGGATCAATCATCAATATAGCTCGTATGTAAATCAGTCGTACGGCATCCCAAATCTGGGTACGGATCAATATCGCATTCATCATACTATTCACCTGGTATCCTCTTTATCAAATATCATGATCGGGGTACTGATCTGCGCCTAGTACAATACTGATACAGCCTAAGTATGCATGCACATGTGTGAAACACTACGTCAAGGACCCGCTACAACGTCATGTCGTATCTCAAATACGAACCCTGCTATATCACCGAATTCACAACCTCAATACAAATCTCATCGACTCATCTCAAACCCAAGTATCATCCTCAAATCCGTATGTGAACACATAGTCCCATACCCATGTGAACACATAACTATATATTCCCGCATAAGCACAAATGAAAGAAGAAAGTATGCAAGTATGGGTTGGTGTGTGCATGTGTAGTGCGACCACTACTCTAGGGTTTCGCAACTAACCCAAAGCTAATCCATGAACACCTAATCATAACGTTAATAAACATTCTCGTATCATAAAACACCTATATAAACATATATATATAAGCTACACTACGGACTGCGGGGGTGCTATACGCCATCCACCCGACTTCTCCCCGTAGATATAAATCTACTCACCTGGTCCTCGCTAGCCGGTGCCGACGTCACCACGCGCTTGTTGTCGTCTCGAAGTCCACATGGAGGTACCTATATGTCACAACGTATCGTTTCGGATAAAAATCCAATTTAAAACCAAAACGATACCTGAATCTCACGTAGGTCAAAGCCTACGGTTATTCTCACAAATCAACCCAAAAACCCTCGACATCGGCGTACAAACGCCAAACCATCGAGAAAACCCTAAACGCACCAATCATGATTTCAAAACTCACTAATTATATAAGAAATAGGTTTTAATTCCTCAAAACCATAAAAGTAAACAATTCGTTTTATTTCCCAAAAACCTAGTTAGCACAATTTCCCATTTCGGTTCAAAACTTGATGTTTTACCCAAACTAAATATTTTAACGATTCTACTGGCCAAAATGCTCACTTAAAAACATAATTAGGTCATACAAATCACCTCCATATTTTTATTTCAACAATTTGTATATAAACAAAATTTCTAGTTTGCAAGGATAACAATTCTATTAACATTTTTAAAACCAAATTCTCAATTCAACAACTAGCTAGGTTTTGCATAGCTCTAAAGTGTTAAACTACACACTATGTTGCTAATGAGATGATAAAACCCTAACCATATTCAAAATTCTCAATTTTGAATTAATTACCAAAACTTAGTTTACAAATATGTGTGATTTGGACAATTTACATATAACAAGTGCAATTTAATCAACCAAACTAGGTTTTTCATATATTAAGATATTAAACTAAACATTGCATCCCTAATGATATAATAAAACCTTAATTGAAAACACAAACCCTTACTATATTTTTCAAAACATTCAATTAAACCCAAATTATTAACTAATTATGCTAGATTTAAAGTATTCAAACAACAATTTAACAAAAGGTTAAGATTTATACCTCACAAGATTTGAGATCTAGCATGAAAATCTTGACCTCCAATTTGCTCTCTTTTCATCACAATCCAAGCATGTTAGGCTAAGGAAAAATGAGTAGGAGTTCGATTTTGATTTTGTGAGCTTTTTGTGTTGAATTTTGGGCATTTTAGGGAATTTTTGAGGTGAAATGAGAAGGAGAAGAGGGGGGAGGGGCTGTTGCAGCAGGGAGATGGGAGGGTCTCGACTGATAGGAGAGGGGGAGAGGTGAGTGAGAGGATGTGGGTGTGGGTGCAAGTCAAACAAAGCCCATCCTCCAAGTATCCAATCACCAAAATACATTTCTTTATTGTTTTCTTTACTTTTCTTTGTTTGCTTTGACTTTTTTTGTGGGGAAATGCGGGGGGGACAGCTTGGGGCTGCTGATTTGGGGAGAGGAGAGAGGGTGTGGGTGAGGAAAAAGATAAATGTATTACCCCAAACATCCATTTACACTAAATTCACAAAAAAAACCTTTTTTCTTCAATAATTTCTAAGCCGTTTTGGCAAACGATTTCGTTTCAAAAACCACATGATAAAATTTTGTTCAATGTTTTATGATGCACAAAATTTTTTTCAACTCATTCCAGTTTGTAATTTTCCCTAATTAAATATATTAGTGACGGCTTAAAATAACATTAAAATAATTCATTTCGGAAAAATTTTCAGAAAATTTGAAATTTCACCAGTGGCTCAATAAACACCAAATACTAGCAATTACATAGCTAGAATATGTATATTTAATTTTATAATAAAGATATTTGCATTTTGACTTTTTACAGAAAACCCCCTTATTTTACCGTTTTTTCGAAATTTCACCGAAACGATTTTCAAAACGTTACACCCCAGGTAGATGCCGACAAGAAGACTGACGGGGTGAAACCCATCTGAACTCCTACTAAGCCTGAATGTGACAATCTCTGTACAGTCCGGTTTGTTCGTCTGATACATCGCATGGCGGGCCTAGGGGCGGTAAATGTCAGTCCCCTAATAGCGGTACAAGTCGTGTCGGAGTGAAGCCCAGAACACCCTGAGATAACACTGGAAACCTACCAGTATATCTCGCTTGCCCTGGCCAAGGACTACTCGTGTAATGGCTCTCCTAGACACAGCGCGATGTCAACCCCCAATACCGGGAGAGACGAATCCTGTCTAACCGTCACTGCCTCCAAGTGCTTCGGGACTGCACCCAACTACTACCTGTTTGCACGACTCCTTTGAGCCGTGGTAGGGTAGTAATCAAAGTACAGTGGGAACACACTCGAGGCGAAGTGATAGTGTCAAGTCAGCGGAGTAAGCTGTATTCATGTCACCTGGGAACTGATAACTGACATAGGTATAGTACCAACCAACAGTTCCCGACGAGTCCTGTCCAGTGTACTCGTAACCTAACGAGCACCCGCATACTATCTCTAGTACGACGTACTGATGGCTGTAGGACAGACCATCTCCCCTGCTGGGATGAGAAGCGCATACGCTAGTCTACTCCGGAGTATCGATGCCCTGTCTCGATAGTCTAC
This sequence comes from Agapanthus africanus, assembly GCA_030015575.1. Classification (NCBI taxonomy): domain Eukaryota; kingdom Viridiplantae; phylum Streptophyta; class Magnoliopsida; order Asparagales; family Amaryllidaceae; genus Agapanthus; species Agapanthus africanus. Next base: position 108,705,116 of record JASDDO010000016.1, on the reverse strand, counting down.
GACTAGGGACCTGTATAAGGATGTGCTTGTGGATTACCCAGTCCCCACGAGTGTGACTGCCATCACAATGCTGGTAATCAAGCAAAGATCCTAAGGGCTCTACTAATATGTATAAGCGATATGCTAAAAGAAACACATGCACATTTTAAAGTAGAAACAAACCAAGTAGCATACTACCATTTTGAGCAAGATTGTCAATACAAGGTGAATATCCCAAGCTTCCATTAAGTAATATACATACTAGTATGATACAGTAATGGCCTCTAGGGCATATACACTAACAATCTCCCACTTGCACTAAGGCCATGTACTGGCGTATCGAAGATCTATCATCTCGATCAGCCGCTCGAACTGAGTCTGGGGTAAGGCCTTCGTGAGTGGATCAACAGTGTTATCCTCCGTATTTACTCTCTTCACCTCGATCTCCCGGCGATCAACGATCTCCCTGATCAGGTGGTACCGCCTCAAAATATGCCTGGACTTCTGATGGGACATGGGTTCCTTCGCTAAAGCTATAGCGCCGTTGTTGTCACAATACAGCGGTATTGGATCAACACTGGTAGGAACCACCTGAAGTTCCGTGAGGAACTTCTTCATCCAGACAGCTTCCTTTGCGGCATCGCAAGCAGCTATGTACTCCGCTTCCATAGTTGAGTCAGCAACGGTTTCCTGCTTGGAACTCTTCCAGCAAACCGCCCCTCCATTGAGGGTAAAGACATAACCCGACATGGACTTGGAGTCATCCTTGTCATTCTGGAAGCTGGAGTCAGCAAAGGCCTCAATCTGGAGGTCTTTTCCGCCATACACCAAGAACATCTCCTTAGTCCTTCTCAGGTACTTGAGAATGTTCTTTACTGCTATCCAGTGTTTCTCCCCTGGGTTCGACTGATACCGGCTTACAACGCTCAATGCGTATGCTACATCTGGTCTGGTACACAACATCGCATACATAATTGAGCCTACCGCAGATGCGTAGGGTATTGATGACATGCGAGCCCTTTCCAAATCAGTCTTGGGAGACATCTCTTTGGAGAGGGTGATTCCGTGACAAGCCGGTAGATTACCGCGCTTGGAATCTTCCATAATGAATCGTTTCAGTATGGTGTCGATGTACCTTGACTGTGAAAGTCCCAACATCCTCTTAGATCTATCACGATAGATCTGGATCCCTAGAATGTAGTTGGCATCGCCCAGGTCCTTCATGAAGAACCTCTGCGACAAGAATCCTTTGACTGACTGTAGCATAGGAATATCATTTCCTATTAGGAGAATGTCATCGACGTACAAGACGAGGAATACGACATTTCTCCCTACAATCTTACTGTAAATGCATGGTTCATCTGGGTTTTTGACAAAGTCGAATTCTTTGACTGTATCATCAAAGCAGATGTTCCAACTCCGCGATGCCTGCTTGAGTCCATAGATGGACTTGAGCAACTTGCACACTTTACCGCTGCTCCCACTCTGAATGAATCCCTCCGGCTGATCCATATAGACGCACTCTTCCAAATTTCCATTTAGAAAAGCCGTCTTTACGTCCATCTGCCAGATTTCATAATCGTGGAAGGCAGCAATGGCAAGAAGGATCCGAATGGATTTAAGCATGGCAACCGGAGAAAAGGTCTCGACATAGTCCAAACCAGGTCTTTGATGAAAACCCTTTGCAACAAGCCTAGCTTTATAGGTTTCAACCTGCCCATCTACACCAATCTTCTTTCTGAAGATCCATTTGCAGCCTACTGGTTTTACCCCTTCTGGAGCAAAGTCCAAGTCCATACTTTGTTGGTGTACATGGACTCCATCTCGGTCCGCATTGCATCCAGCCATTTTACCGAGTCGCCACTCTGAATGGCTTGCTGGAAGCTAGTAGGCTCATCATAATTAACTGTGCAATCCTCTCTATCCCCGTCTATGAGAAAACCGAACTATCTCTCGGGCGAATGAGACTGCCTACTACTTCTGCGGAGCGGCGCAGGAATGTCCGGTTCCCCTGAACCTTCTGGTTCTACTAAGGTTTCAGTAATAGCTTGTGGTTCTGGAATTTCTTCCAGTTCTATTGCGCTCCCACTTATCTGATTTTCTAAAAACTCAGTTTCCAAGAAGCGGGCATGACGAGAAACAAAGACTTTTTGCTCCTCTGCGTAATAGAAAAGATACCCCTTGGATTTCTTTGGGTATCCCACAAACATGCACTGTACTGAACGTGCCTCGAGCTTGTCCGCATGCTGCTTTTTTACAAAAGCTGGACATCCCCATGTCTTAAAGGGTTTAAGACAGGGTTTCTTCCCACTCCACATCTGATATGGTGTGGTAGGCACTGTCTTAGTAGGAACTTGGTTCAAGAGATATGCAGCTGTTTCTAGTGCATAACCCCAGAAAGATCGCGGCAACTCAGCCTTACTCATCATGGAACGAACCATATCCAATAGGGTTCGATTCCTCCTTTCCGATACACCGTTGTGTTGTGGTGTGTATGGAGGAGTAAGCTGAGAGAGAATTCCATTCTCTTTTAAGTAGCCCAGAAACTCGGCACTCAAGTATTCACCACCTCGATCAGATCTCTGTGTCTTGATACTTTTGCTTGTTTGTTTTTCAACTTCATTCTTGTATTCCCGAAATTTCTCAAAGACCTCGGATTTGTGCTTCATTAAGAAGACATGTCCATACCTAGAGAAATCATCTGTGAAAGTAATGAAGTATGAATAACCACTTCGCGCATGTGTAGACATTGGACCACACACGTCACTGTGTATGAGTCCCAAGAGCTCGCTCGCTCTATCTCCGTGTCCAGTGAACGGAGTCTTTGTCATCTTTCCCATGAGACAAGATTCACAAGTGGCATAAGACTGGTACTCGAACGGATCCAAGTATCCTTCTTTATGTAAACTTTGTCAACCATGTCTCATTGATGTGACCCAGTCTACAATGCCATAAGAAAGCCTTATTTAATTCCGGAGACTTTCTTTTAAGTGTGTTCTGGACACTGAAGACCTGAGCTTGATTCAAAACATATATACCGTTCTTCAATGTACCTGACCCAATCAAAACTTGATTTAGGTGGATATTTACTACATCGCTTACAAAAGTAAAATCACATCCTTCCTTAGAAAGTAAGGATACAGATATGATATTACAAGTCGCACCTGGTACATAAAAACAGTCACGTAGAATCAATATCTGCACAGTTGTCAGTCCTAGATGATATTCCCCTACGGATTCAGCATACATGCTCATTCCGTTAGCAACCCTGAAAGTCATATCACCTTTCCTGATAACCCTACGGTTTCTCAGAGCCTGTAATGAATTACAGATATGAGATCCTGATCCGGTATCCAATACCCAGGAAGTAGGTTTAACTGACATACAGTTCTCAATTACTAACACACTCTAAGCCGAAGCCACAACATGCTTCGAATTCTGGCTACTGGCTCTGCAAGCCCTGCAATCTTTCTGCCAATGTTCATTCCCGTTACAATAGGAACGTTCCTCTTTTACTACATCCAGTCCTGAAACTTTTGCCCTTCCTTTTCCTTCTTCTTCCCTGGTTTCCTTCAGGGTATAAGCAGAGGGCAGGGACTGTAGAATCAAGTCAGTACTTGATTTGTTCTTCAACGTGGGCTTCAGGTCCGTGAGCTCATAAGAGCTGGTCTCTGCAAGGACGTTGCCCCCTACAGATGACCCGACAGCCAACCTCGCTTGAAGCAATTCGTTCGAGGTCTCATATCTTGCGATACGAGATTGCTCTCCATATAAATCTTTATTATGGAGAAAGATAGAAACTGAGTCCATCTTCTCGTGCTGCCCCTGGTATGCACCATCAACTGAGGCTAACACGAGGCACTTGGCTTTCGTACAATCCTTTTCCGATGTCCTGCGGATGTAAATATCCGTGATAGGGGAAACTGGACCTGAGACGGCAGGGGTTTGATTAGTTAAGAGGGGTCCCAGCTTGTCATGGGCAATGGACATCTGGACAGACCTTTGCCAGTCATAACAGTCAGATTCGGTCATTTTATTATCTAGATGTAACCTAGGTGCGGTCACTTGGTCGCTGCAATTAAGAGAGAGAGAAGAAAACACTCAGCATGATGCTCTTGCAAGTTTAGAGTGGTTTTTAATTTGTCTAAACAGGATGGCTCCCACTGTCTCTCGAATCCCTCCTCAAACCAAAAAGGAAGAATTAGTCAGGATCAATCTCACCGTACAATTCTTGCTTAACCGTTCGGCCAGGCTGGTGTCGGTACTTCGAGGGAGGTTTTCCAACGCTTTCGCGAAGTTCCTTAATTAAATAACCTCTTTTCCCTGTGGGCGTAGCCCCGCTAACACCTTTCTAGACACCTACTTGGTTTATAGCATTGATCGTTAAGTGAGAAATTTCCCGAGGAGTAGCATATACTCACAGTAGGATCGGGATCCAAATATCATCGCATGACGAAACTGAAGGAATCCTATCAGAATCATCACACTCCAAATGGTATGCAACGCTAGCAAGTTTCAGTTCTTTTGAAACCCCCGATGTGGATTTTTGCCCCATGCTCTTATGACCTTGACTAAGGCCAACAAATCATAAGTCACATGTCAAGTTCTACCCGTCGTTGTCCAGGTTAATTTGAACCCATCAGTATATACCCTTGACTATGGCCAGCAAAGTAATACGACTGTCCCAAACCAACGCATCTATCTATGCAACATATGAATATCCACCAGCTACCAATCACCGTGCCTTGACTAAGGCCAACAAACACAACTTGAATACTGTTGAATATTCATATGAAACGACGGAGGGCTACGAATGGTTTTGGCGAAACCTTGAACGTAGTGAACTTGATATAATCGAAGGAACCTTGATAGCTTTTAAAAAGAGTGGCTTAAGCTCCACGTTTAAAAGTTATTTTGAAAAGAAACCGAGTGGTTTTGAAAGTGTTCCAACGACTTTTACTTGGTTTATTTTATCTTGCATTAGTTCTTTTAATGCGTATTTTTCTTGCATTAGTTCTTTTAATGCGACCCATCATTTAATCCTACCATTGCAGAAAACAACCAAAATATGACGTACGCTTATGCCATTCGCATTCTCCACAGGGCCTCGTCATTACCCGTTAGGTTACTTAACTAACGACAGAGCGGGGGCTGGGCTAGCGCGGCTGTAAAACATAAGCAACGCCTAAATAATATCATATATAGATATATTGCAATGATAGCCATTTCAGATCACAGATGAACACATTGGATATACTAGGAACCCGCAATTCGTACGAGCCTGTAACGAAAAGTAGATTACATGGTCGCGGTGAATAGCCAATACCCCACCCAAGACCCCTACGGGTGCGGCAAACTACCCGCCAAGTACCCGAAGCGAAGCAACCTCCCTCAACTCCGTGAGTAGGCCACTCGGCACTTCGGGATACCCGGTAGTTTGTGCACCCCCTCCATGGGTCTATCCTAGGAGCAAAAACAGTAAAAAGAAATTATACAATGACGGCTACAACCCCGACCCGGTTGTGCGGCCATATAAATAATATTACATCAATTTACAAATTTACATGAATTGAAAGAAAAGAAAACTCTCGTCTCACAACCCCCGGCTATTCACCCACGACAATCCAATGAATTCATATACACATACCAACAACATTACAGATCACAGATTTGTATAACCCCCACTAATCGACATATAGCGATTAGCAGACGTTCAATACAAATATCACATCACAGATATGAACCAGTTAGCATTAGTCTTTAGAAGTTCGATAAAAAATACGGATTTTCAAGCCCCAAAAACAAATTTTCTCTCTGGAAAATCTGGGCTGAAAAGACATATTGTAAAAATCCCAAAACACCCCCATTAACAAACTGCAACCAAAATTACCCACGGCCGAGTCAACTCGGCCACGGAACCGCGGCGAGCACGCTCCCGCCGCGTTTCCGCGGCGCTTTGATCGGATCGGTGGACCAATTTTTTGCAGTTTCTTAACAAAACCCTGAGCCGAATTTTAAAGCATGATTTATCATTTTTTGAACAGTGGAAAAATTCGACAGCAAGTTGGTTTTACGGGTGTTTTTCGCGACCTTTTCTACAATCGAACTTCTACTTACATTGCTAACATGTTAGATAGTGTTTAACTAGGCTCTGATACCACTGTAAGTCCATGCTACCTCTCCCGGTACTTACGGGCTTGCGGAATTTGATGAAAAATAATTTTCTAGAGGCGGTAACATGGACTCAAAACGGATCTTTGTTAAACTATCTACCTAACAACCTAACTACGAGTTGTTAACTACTCGGTTAGGGGGTTATACCTTTCTTTCTTGAACTCCTTCGTCTTCATCTCTTGATGGTGTACGGATCGGCTTCACCCCGTCGTCTCCTTGCGCCGAAGATCGATCCACCCGAAACCTTCTACCTTTGGCTTCTTCTTCGAACTTTGAAGAAACTAGTTCACTTGGTTTGCTAAACCTTGTGAACTAGAGTGAGTAGAGGAGAGTGTGATGGGATTTTCTCTATAGTTCTCAACACATGAGACAAGTGAACCGTAGACAAGAGAGAGAGCAAGAGGAAGAGGGTGAGAGCAAGAGAATGAGAGAGCTCAAAACCAAGAGAGAGAAAGACAATGAAAGAATGAGCCTCTCTTTTCTCTTTCACCCTCTCATAATCCAAAAGCATCATGAGCCATAATGTTAATCAAGTATTCTGTGATGGTTCATATCATGTCAAAGGCAATATCATTTCCATGCACTCATTTTGCAAACCACAACAAGCAAGCAAAAGTCTTTGCATGAAAATGACAACCATTGTGATGATGATGGTCAACTAGTCCAACCTAGTCAACCGGTCAACAAGTCGACAAAGTCAACTCCTCAACAACCATGTCACTATAATACATAATTAATATTATTGCTAATTATGTTTCATATTCTCATTAGGGTTTAGCAAAAAGTCAATAGTCAACGGTCAACAGTCAACAACCCTAATGAGAATCCTCTGCCTCTGTCTCTCTGTCAACTGTGCATACACACCCGCATCCGCGTTCCGAGGAACACGAATACATACGAGATAAAACCAATCCCAAAACGTACACTAGGATCTGGCTTAAACCAAAGCCCGCTAGTGTTAACTGTCTGGAAACTAAACGTGCACAAGTGCACGGATGTGACCGAACCCTGTCGCAAAACCATGCGACCTGTCGCAAAACCATGCGACCTCTACTCTTTTGCCTAAAGGCGAATAGCTTTCTGTATGGGACTCTAAAGACTCGACACTATGCTGGCAGTGGGTTTAACCACAGACCGTAAGCGGCACTAGATGTGCATAACGGTCCCCCGGTAGATGCCGACAAGAAGACTGATGAGGTGAAACCTATCTGAACTCCTACTGAGCCTGAATGTGACAATCTCCGTACAGTCAGGTCTGTTCTTCTGATACATCGCATGGCGGGCCTAGGGGACGGTAAATGTCAGTCCCCTAATAGCGGTACAAGTCGTGTCGGAGTGAAGCCCAGAACACCCTGAGATAACACTGGAAACCTACCAGTATATCTCGCTTGCCCTGGCCAAGGACTACTCGTGTAATGGCTCTCCTAGACACAACGCGATGTCAACACCCAATACCGGGAGAAACGAATCCTGTCTAACCGTCACTGCCTCCAAGTGCTTCGGGACTGCACCCAACTACTACCTGTTTGCACGACTCCTTTGAGCCGTGATAGGGTAGTAATCAAAGTACAGTGGGAACACACTCGAGGCGAAGTGACAGTGTCAAGTCAGCGGAGTAAGCTGTACTCATGTCACCTGGGAATTGATAACTGACGATAGGTATAGTACAAACCAACAGTTCCCGACGAGTCCTGTCCAGTGTACTCGTAACCTAACGAGCACCCGCATACTATCTCCAGTACGACGTACTGATGGCTGTGGGACAGACCATCTCCCCTGCTGGGATGAGAAGCGCATATGCTAGTCTACTCCGGAGTATCGATGCCCTGTCTCGATAGTCCTACGACTAGGGACCTGTATAAGGATGTGATTGTGGATTACCCAGCCCCCACGAGTGTGACTGCCATCACAACGCTGGTAATCAAGCAAAGATCCTAAGTGCTCTACTAATATGTATAAGCGATATGCTAAAAGAAACACATGCACATATTAAAGTAGAAACAAACCAAGTAGCATACTACCATTTTGAGCAAGATTGTCAATACAAGGTGAATATCCCAAGCTTCCATTAAGTAATATACATACTAGTATGACACAGTAATGGCCTCTAGGGCATATACACTAACAGCTTAAACCAAAGCCGACTAGTAAAAACTGTCCGAACGACGTACGTGTGTAAACACACGTATGTGTCCGAACCCTTGTCGTAAAACCATACGACCTCTATATCGTTTCGCCTGGAGTAGGGAAACTCTCTGTGTGGGACTCTAGAGACTCGATTACTACGCAGGCAGTGGGTTTAACCACAGACCGCAAGCGGTACTAGCTGTACGTAACGGTCCCCAGGTAGATGTCGATAAGAAGGCCGATGAGGAAACCCATCCGAACTCCTACTGAGTCTGATGTGACAATCTCCGTACAGTCCGGTCTGTTGGTCTAAGACTATCGCATATCGGGCCTAGGGGGGCGGCAAGCTTCAGTCCCCTAATAGCGGTATAAGTCGTGTCAGAGCGAAGACCATTACACCCTGAGAAACTACTGGAACCTACCAGTAAATCTCGCTTGCCCTGGCCAGGGACTTTGCGTAATGGCTCTCTGACACAGCGCGATATCAACCCCCAATACCGGGAGAGATGGATCCTGTCTAACCGCCACTGCGTCCAAGTGCTTGGGACTGCACCCAACTGCTACCTGTTTGCAAGACTCCTTTAAGCCGTGGTAGGGTAGCAATCTAAGAACAGTGGGACACACTCGAGGTGAAGTAGCAGTGTCAAGTCTGCGGACTATGCTGTACTTATGTCACCTGGGAACTGTTCACTAACGACTGGTATAAAACCAACCAACAGTTCCCTGTGAGTCCTGTCCGGTGTACCCGTAACCCAACGAGCACCTGCATACTATCTCCACTACGACGTACTGACGGCTGTGGGACAGACCATCTCCCCAACTGGGGTGAGAAGCGTACACACTAGTCTACTCCGGAGTATCGATGCCCTGTCTCGATAATCCTACGACTAGGGATCTGAATAAGGATGCGCTTGTAGACTACCCAGCCCCCACTAGTGTGACTGCCATCACAACACTGGTAGTCAAGCAAGATCCTAAGAGCTCTATCAATACGTATACTTACATATTAAGATAGAAAAACCAAGTAGCATACTACCATGTTTAGCAAGACTGTTATATACATGTGAATATCCCAAGCTTCCATTAAGTAATATACAAACTAGTATGATACAGTAATGGCCTTCTAGGGCATAAACACTAACAATCTCCCACTTGCACTAGGGCCATGTACTGGCGTATCGAAGACCGATGATCTCGAGTAGCCTCTCGAACTGAATCTGAGGTAGGGCCTTAGTGAATGGATCAGCAATGTTATCCTCTGTATTTACTCTCTTTACCTCGATCTCCCGGCGATCTACGATCTCCCTGATCAGGTGATACCGGCTTAAGATGTGTCTGGACTTCTGATGGGACCTGGGTTCCTTCGCTAAAGCTATAGCGCCGTTGTTGTCGCAATACAGAGGTATTGGACCAACACTGGTAGGAACCACCTGAAGTTATGTGAGGAACTTCTACATCCAGACAGCTTCTTTTGCGGCATCGCAAGCAGCTATGTACTCCGCTTCCATCGTTGAGTTAGCAACGGTGTCATGCTTGGAACTCTTCCAACAGAGCGCCCCTCCATTGAGGGTACAGACATAACCCGACATGGACTTGGAGTCATCCTTGTCACTCTGGAAGCCGGAATCAGCATAGGCCTCCATCCTGAGGTCTTTTCCGCCGTAAACCAAGAACATCTCCTTAGTCCTCCTCAGGTACTTGAGAATGTTCTTTACTGCTATCCAGTGATTCTCCCCTGGGTTTGCCTGATACTGGCTTACAACGCTCAATGCGTATGCTACATCTGGTCTGGTACATAACATCACATACATTATAGAGCCTACCGCAGAAGCGTAGGGTATAATCGATATGCGTTCCCTTTCCAAATCAGTCTTGGGAGACATCTCTTTGGAGAGGGTGATTCCGTGACAAGCCGGTAGGTTACCGCGCTTAGAATCTTCCATATTGAATCTTTTCAATATGGTGTCTATGTACCTGGACTGTGAAAGTCCCAACATCCTCTTTGATCTATCACGATAGATCTGGATCCCCAGAATGTAGGTGGCATCACCCAGGTCCTTCATGGAGAATTTCTGTGACAAGAATCTTTTGACTGACTATAGCATAGGAATATCATTTCCTATTAGGAGAATGTCATCCACATACAAGACGAGGAATACAACAACTCTCCCTACAATCTTACTGTATATGCATGGTTCATCTGGATTTTTGATAAAGTCGAATTCTTTGACAGTATCATCAAAACAGATGTTCCAACTCCGCGATGCCTGCTTTAGTCCATAAATGGACTTAAGCAGCTTGCATATTTTACCGCTGCTCCCACTCTGAATGAATCCCTCTGGCTGATCTATATAGACGCTCTCTTCTAAATTTCCATTTAGAAAGGCCGTCTTTACGTCCATCTGCCAGATCTCATAATCGTGGAAGGCAGCAATAGCAAGAAGGACCCGAATGGATTTCAGCATAGCCACTGGAGAAAAGGTTTCGTTATAGTCCAAACCAGGTCTTTGACGGAAACCCTTTGCAACAAGTCTAGCCTTATAGGTTTCAACTTGTCCATCTACACCAATCTTCTTTCTGAAGATCCACTTGCATCCTACGGGTTTTACCCCATCTGGAGCAGTGTCCAAAGTCCATACTTTGTTAGTGTACATGGACTCCATTTCGGTCTACATTGCATCCAGCCATTTTACCGAGTCGCCGCTCTGAATGGCTTGCTGGAAGCTAGTAGGGTCGTCATTATCAATGACGCAATCTTCTCGATCCCCGTCTATGAGAAAACCGTAGTATCTCTCGGGCGGATGAGACTGCCTACTACTTCTGCGGATAGGCGCTGGTATGTCCCTTTCTTCTGAAACTTCTTGTTCTACCAAACTTTCAGTAACAGCTTATGGTTCTGGAATTTCTTCCAGTTCTACTGCACTCCCACTCTTCTGATTTTCTAAAAATTCAGTTTTTAAGAAGCGGGCATGACGAGAAACAAAAACCTTTTGTTCCTTTGCGTAGTAGAAGCAATATCCCATGGAGTTCTTTGGATATCCCACAAACTTACACTCTACTGAGCGTGCCTCGAGCTTGTCCGGATGCTGCTTTTTTACAAAAGCTGGACATCCCCATGTCTTCAGGTACTGAAGGTAGGGTTTCTTCCCACTCCACATCTGATATGGTGTGGTGGGCACAGTCTTGGTTGGAACCTTGTTCAAAAGATATGCCGCTGATTCTAGCGCATAACCCCAGAATGATCGCGGTAACTCAACCTTACTCATCATAGAACGAACCATATCCAATAGGGTTCGATTCCTCCTTTCCGATACACCGTTGTGTTGTGGTGTGTATGGAGGAGTAAGCTGAGAGAGAATTCCTTTCTCTTTTAAGTAACCCAGGAACTCGGCACTTAAGTATTCACCACCTCGATCAGATCTCAGTGTCTTAATACTTTTTCCTGTTTGGTTTTCCACTTCATTCTTGTATTCCTGGAATTTCTCAAAGGCCTCGGATTTATGCTTCATCAAGAAGATATGTCCATACCTAGAGAAATCATCCGTAAAAGTAATGAAGTAGGAATAACCACCTCGCGCATGTGTAGACATTGGACCGCACACGTCACTGTGTACGAGTCCTAAGAGCTCGCTCGCTCTTACTCCGTGTCCAGTAAACGGAGTCTTTGTCATCTTTCCCATGCGACAAGATTCACAAGTGGCATAAAATTGATATTCGAACGGATTCAAATATCCTTCTCTATGTAACTTCGTTAATCGTGTTTCATTGATGTGACCTAGTCTACAATGCCATGAGAAAGCCTGATTCATTTCTGGAGGCTTTCTTTTAAGTGTGTTCTGGACATTGAAAACCTCAGCTTGATTCAATACGTATATACCGTCATCTAATGTACCGGACCCAATCAGAACTTGATTTAGGTGGATGTGAACTACATCACTTACGAATGTAAAGTCATATCCCTCTCTTGAAAGTGAGGACACTGATATGATATTACAAGTCAAACTAGGTACATACAGACAGTTACGTAGAATCAATATCTGCCCACTTGTCAAACCTAGGCGATATTCTCCCACGGATTCAGCGTCCACGCTCATTCCGTTTGCAACTCTGAGAGACAAATCACCTATCCTTATAACTTTACGGTTTCTCAAAGTATGTAACGAATTACAGATATGAGATCCTGCTCCGGTATCTAGTACCCAGGAAGTAGAGTTAATTGACAAACAGTTCTCAATTACAAACACACTTGAGGCTGAAGCCACAACATGCTTCGTATCCTGGCTACTGGCTTCCAAAGCCCTGCAATCCTTCTGCCAATGTCCGTTCCCATAACAATAGGAACATCCCTCCTTGCCTACACCAAGTCCCGAAACTTTTGTTCTTCCCTTTCCTCCTACTTTACTGACACTGTATATCGGCTTTGTAGAGGTCTTCTTCTTTTCATCCTTTTCTTTCGCCCTGGATGTAGAAGAAGAAGGTCCCCCATTAAGCAGAGCTTGTGTCTCCCTGGTTTCTTTCAGGGTATATGTAGAGGGTAGGGACTGTGGAAATAAGTCAGCATATGACCTGTATGTAAGTCCACGTTGCGACCCCCGGTGCTTACGGGGAGGCGGAAACGGTATAAAAAACAAATTTTTATCGCAAGAGGCAACATGGACTAAACAAGGTCGGGATCGTGTCTAAACTAAACTAGCAAACTTGCTAAAGAGATTTAGCTACTCGGATGAAGATGGTTATACCTAGCTTGTCTTGAACTCCTTCGTCTTCAAGCTCCGGTGGTGGTCCGATGGCTCCTTCTCGTCGTCTCCGTACGCCGAAGATAGATCCACTTGAAAGCTCCAACCTTTAGCTCCTTCTTCGTTCTTTGAAGAAACTAGTTCACTTGGTTTGCTAAACCTAGTGAACTAGAATGAGTAGAGAAGAAATAGAATGGGATTTTATCTATGGTTCTTGATTCTCAACTCATGAGACAAGAGAACCATAGATTAAAGAGAGGGAGCAAGAGCAAGAGGGTGAGAGCAAAGTGGAGAGCTCAAGAACAAGAGAGAGAATGAGCAAGAAAGAATGAGGCTCTCTTTTGTCTCTCACCCTCTCATAATCCAAAGTAATCATAACTCATCATATCAAAAAAGTCTTATGTGTGATGGTTGAAGCAACCATAACCTTATCATGTCATGCACTCATTTTACTCAAATGAACAAGCAAGAAAAAGTCTTTGGCATGAAATGATAGCCATGGTTATCATGATGGTCAACTAGTCAAGCCTAGTCAACCGGTCAACAAAGTCAACAAGTCAACAAAAGTCAACAAGTCAACAAAGTCAACAAAAGTCAACAACCAAGTCACCATATTACTTAATTAATATAATAGTTAATCACATATCATATTCTCATTAGGGTTGAGCAAAAAGTCAAAAAGTCAACGGTCAACTGTCAACAACCCTAATGAGAATCCGCTGCCTCTGCCTCCCTGTCAACTGTGCATACACACCCGCATCCGCGTTCCGAGGAACACGAATGCAAACTGGATAAATCCAATCCCATAAGGTACACTAGGATCTGGCTTAAACCAAAGCCCGCTAGTGTAAACTGTCCGGACACTGTACGTGCACAAGTGCACGGATGTGACCGAACCCTGTCGCAAAACCATGCGACCTGTCGCAATACCATGCGACCTCTACTCTTTTGCCTAAAGGCGAAAAGCTTTCTGTGTGGGACTCTAAAGACTCGACACTACGCTGGCAGTGGGTTTAACCACAGACCGCAAGCGGCACTAGCTGTGCGTAACGGTCCCCAGGTAATGCCGACAAGAAGACCGACGAGGCGAAACCCATCTGAACTCCTACTGAGCCTGAGTGTGACATTCTCCGTACAGTCCGGTCTGTTCGTCTGATACATCGCATGGCGGGCCTAGGGGGCGGTAAACGTCAGTCCCCCAATAGCGGTACAAGTCGTGCCGGAGCGAAGCCCAAAACACCCTGAGATAACACTGGAAACCTACCAGTATATCTCGTTTGCCCTGGCCAGGGACTACTCGTGTAATGGCTCTCCTAGACACAGCGCGATGTCAACCCCCAATACCGGGAGAGACGAATCCTGTCTAACCGTCACTGCCTCCAAGTGCTTCGGGACTGCACCCAACCACCACCTGTTTGCACGACTCCTTTGAGCCGTGGTAGGGTAGTGATCAAAGTACAGTGGGAACACACCCGAGGCGAAGTGACAGTGTCAAGTCAGCGGACTAAGCTGTACTCATGTCACCTGGGAACTGATAACTGACGATAGGTATAATACCAACTAGTCAGTTCCCGACGAGTCCTGTCCAGTGTACCCGTAACCTAACGGGCACCCGCATACTATCTCAAGTACGACGTACTGACGGCTGTGGGACAGACCGTCTCCCACACTGGGATGAGAAGCGCATGCGCTGGTCTACTCCGGAGTATCGATGCCCTGTCTCGATAGTCCTGCGACCAGGGACCTGCATAAGGATGTGCTTATAGATTACCCAGCCCCACTAGTGTGACGGCCATCACATCGCTGGTAATCAAGCAAAGATCCTAAGGGCTCCACTAATGTGTATAGGCGATATACAAAAATAAACACATGTACACATTGAAGTAGAAATAAACCAAGTAGCATACTACTATTTTGAGCAAGATTGTATATACAAGGTGAATATCCCAAGCTTCCATTAAGTAATATACATACTAGTATGATACAGTAATGGCCTCTAGGGCATATACACTAACAATCTCCCATTTGCACTAAGGCCATGTACTGGCGTATCGAAGACCTATCATCTCGATCAGCCGCTCGAACTGAGTCTGGGGCAAGGCCTTGGTGAATGGATTTGCAGTGTTGTCTTCTGAAGCGACTCTCCGAACCTCGATCTCCTGGCGATCCACGATCTCCCTGATCAGGTGATACCGCCTCAAGATGTGCCTGGATCTCTGATGGGACCTGGGTTCCTTCGCTAAAGCTATAGCCCCGTTGTTGTCGCAATACAGAGGTATTGGATCAACAATGGATGGAACCACCTGAAGTTCTTTCAAGAACTTCCTCATCCAGACAGCTTCTTTTGCGGCATCTGATGCAGCGATGTATTCCACTTCCATCGTCGAGTCTGCAACGGTTTCCTGTTTGGAACTCTTCCAACACACCGCCCCTCCATTGAGGGTAAAGACAAAACCCGACATGGACTTGGAATCATCCTTGTCACTCTGGAAGCTGGAGTCAGCAAAGGCCTCGATCTGGAGGTCTTTTCCGCCATACACCAAGAACATCTCCTTAGTCCTTCTCAGGTACTTGAGAATGTTCTTTACCGCTATCCAGTGTTTCTCCCCAGGGTTAGACTGATACCGGCTTACCACACTCAGTGCATAAGCTACATCCGGTCTGGTACACAACATCGCATACATTATAGAGCCTACCGCAGAAGCGTAGGGTATAATAGACATGCGATCCCTCTCCAAATCAGTCTTGGGAGACATCTCTTTAGAGAGGGTGATCCCGTGACAAGCCGGTAGGTTACCGCGCTTGGAATCTTCCATACTGAATCTCTTCAGTATGGTGTCGATGTACCTGGACTGTGAAAGTCCTAATATCCTCTTGGATCTGTCACGGTAGATCCGGATACCCAGAATGTACGAGGCATCACCCAGGTCTTTCATGGAGAACCTGTGTGACAAGAACCCCTTGACAGATTGTAGCATAGGAATGTCATTTCCTATTAAGAGAATGTCATCCATGTATAAAACGAGGAATACTACAGTTCTCGCTACAAATCTACTATAGATGCATGGTTCATCTGGATTTTTGATAAAGCCAAATTCTTTGATCGTCTCATCAAAGCAGATGTTCCAACTCCGCGATGCCTGCTTTAGTCCATAGATGGACTTAAGCAACTTGCACACCTTTCCGCTGCTCCCACTCTGAATGAAACCCTCTGGCTGGTCCATATAGACACACTCCTCTAAATTTCCATTTAGAAAAGCTGTCTTTACGTCCATTTGCCAAATCTCATAATCGTGGAAGGCAACAATGGCAAGAAGGATCCGAATGGATTTCAGCATGGCTACTGGAGAGAAGGTTTCGTCATAGTCCAAGCCAGGTCTTTGACGAAAACCCTTTGCTACCAGCCTAGCTTTATAGGTCTCAACCTGTCCATCTACACCAATCTTCCTTTTGAAGATCCACTTGCATCCTACGGGTTTTACCCCGTCTGGAGCAATGTCCAATGTCCATACCTTGTTGGTGTACATGGACTCCATTTCGGTCCGCATTGCATCCAGCCATTTCACTGAGTCAACGCTCTGAACGGCCTGCTGGAAGCTAGTAGGCTCATCATAGTCTATGATGCAATCCTCTCTATCCCCGTCTATGAGAAAACCACAGTATCTCTCGGGCGGATGAGACTGCCTACTACTCCTGCGGAGCGGCGTAGGAATGTCCTGTTCTGTTGAACCCTCTGGTTCCACTAACCTTTCATTAATAGTCTGTGGTTCTGGAATTTCTTCCAGTTCTACTGCGCTCCCACTAATTTCCTTTTCCAAGAACTGGTGTTCTAGAAAGTGGGCATTACGAGAAACAAGGACTTTTTGTTCCTCTGCGTAGTAGAAAAGATACCCCCTGGTGTTCTTTGGGTATCCCACAAACTTGCACAGTACTGAACATGCCTCGAGCTTGTCCGCATGCTGCTTTTTGACAAAAGCCGGACATCCCCAGATCTTCAGATATTGAAGATAGGGTTTCTTCCCACTCCACATTTCATATGGTGTGGAAGGCACAGTCTTAGTCGGAACTCGGTTCAAAAGGTACGCAGCTGATTCTAGCGCATACCCCCAGAATGATCGCGGTAACTCAGCGTTACCCATCATGGACCGCACCATATCCAATAGGGTGCGGTTCCGTCTCTCCGATACACCGTTATGTTGCGGGGTGTAAGGAGGAGTAAGCTGAGAGAGAATTCCGTTCTCTTTTAAATAGTTCAGGAACTCGGCACTTAAGTATTCTCCACCTCGATCCGATCTTAGAATCTTAATACTTTTGCCGGTCTGTTTCTCTACTTCATTCTTATACTCCTGGAATTTTCCAAAGGCTTCGGACTTATGTTTCATTAAGAAGACATAACCGTACCTTGAGAAGTCATCCGTAAAAGTAATGAAGTAAGAATGTCCGCTTCGGGCATGTGTAGACATTGGACCGCACACGTCACTGTGTACGAGTCCTAAGAGCTCGCTCGCTCTTACTCCATGTCCAGTAAACGGAGTCTTTGTCATCTTTCCTTTGAGACAGGATTGACAAGTGGCATACGACTGATATTCGAACGCATTCAAATACTCTTCTGTATGTAACTTAGTCAACCTTCTCTCATTGAAGTGACCCAATCTACAATGCCATAAGAAAGTCTGATTTATTTCTGGAGACTTTCTTTTGTGTGTATTCTGGACATTAAAAATCTGTGGTTGGTTTAACACGTATATACCATTACTCAAAGTACCTGACCCAATCAAAACTTGATTAAGGTGAATGTTTACAACATTACTTACAAACGCAAATTCATAACCTTCTTTAGAAACTAAAGATACAGAAATGATATTACAAGTTGCGTTGGGTACAAAAAAGCAATTACGCAAAACCAAAGCATGTCCATCTGACATTCCCAGGTGATAGTCCCCCACGGCTTTAGCATCCATGCTAGCTCCGTTCGCAACTCTGAGGGTCATGTCACCTGCCTTCAAAACCCTACGGTTTCTCAACGCCTGCAAAGAATTACAGATATGAGATCCTGATCCGGTATCCAATACCCAGGAAGTAGAGTTTATTGAAAGACAGTTTTCAATAACATACACACCTGAAGCTGAAGCTGCAACCTGCTTCAATTCCTGTGTTCTGGCCTTCCAGGCCCTGCAATCATTCTTCCAGTGTCCTTTCTTATGACAATAGAAGCATTCTTCCTTATCCACAAGCTTCCCCGCTATCTTTGTTACTTTACCTTTTCCCTTCGTATCCACTTTACTTACACCGCCCCTTGGTTTGGCGGGGGCCTTCTTCTTCTTTCCCTTGGCTTTCGTCTTGGACCTAGAAGAAGATGATCCTCCTACAAACAAAGTGGATGTATCCCTACCTTTCTGTAGGGTGCCCTCTGCGCTCCTCAGCATGTTGAGGAGCTCTGAAAGTTCAACCTCTTTTTCTTGTAGGTTGAAGTTCAGTATAAACTGGGCGTAAGTGGAAGGAAGGGACTGGAGAACTATATCCGTATATAGCTCACTCTCCAATGTGATCCCTAGGTCAGCGAGCTCCTCAATGTAGCCGATCATCTTTAGCACGTGCTCGGCTACTGATGATCCGACGGCCATTCTTGTCGAAAATTACTTTTTCGACGCTTCGTATCTTGCGATACGAGATTGCTCTCCATACAGTTCTTTTGTATGGAGCAATATGGATTCCATGTCCATATTCTCATGCCTCCTCTGATGTTCGTTGTCCATCGAGGCAAGCAGGAGGCACTTGGCCTTCGCGCTATCAATCTCCCAAGTCTTGCGGATTTCCTTATCCGCGACGCTGGAAGTTGGACCAGGGACAGGGGGAGCTTTGGTGGTAAGAAGATACCCCAGCTTGTCATAAGTGATTGCTATCTTGATATTCCTGAGCCAATATTTGTAGTTTGGCCCTGTCAGTTTGTTTTTATCTAGGAGTAACTTAAGTCCAGTCATGTTGATTGGTCGCTGCAAATTGGAGAGAAGAGGAAAACACTCAGCATGATGCTCTTGCAAGTTTAGAGTGGTTTTTAGTTTGTCTAAACAGGATGGCGCCCACTATTTCTCGAATCCCTCCTCAAACCATAAAGGAAGAATTAGTCAGGATCAATCCCACCGTACAATACTTGCTTAACCGTTCGGCCAGGCTGGTGTCGGTACTTCGAGGGAGGTTTTCCAACGCTTTCGCGAAGTTCCTTAATTAGAGAACCTCTTTTCCCTGGGGGCGTAGCCCCGCTAACACCTTTCTAGGCACCTACTAGGTTTATAGCATTGATCGTTTAGCGAGAAATTTCCCGAGGAGTAGCATATACTCACAGTAGGATCGGGATCCAAGTATCATCGCGTGTCGAAACTGAAGGAATCCTACCAGAATCATCACACTCCAAATGGTATGCAAATCTAGCAAGTTTCAGTACTTATGAAACTCCCGATGTGGATTTTTGCCCCATGCTCTTATGACCTTGGCGTGAGGTCAAAATGTCATAAGTCACATGTCAAGTTCGTCCCATCATTATCCAGGTTAATTTGAATCCACCCGTACATACCCTTGACGTAGGCCAAAATGGCAGTACGACTGTCTCAAACCAACGCATTCTATCTATGCAACAGATAAATATCCGGCAGCTACCAATCACTATGCCTTGGCGTGAGGTCAAAATACATAGCTTGAATACTACCGAATATTTAACTGAAATGATGGAGGGCTACGGATGGTTTTGGCAAAACCGTGAACGTAGTGAACTTGATTTAGTCGATGGAACGAGATAGCTTTTAAATGGAGTGGCTCAAACTCCGTATTTTAAAAGTTTGTTTTGAAAAGAACCGAGTGGTTTTTCGAAAGTGTTCCAACGACTTTAACTTGGTTTATTATCTTGCATTAGTTCTTTTAATGCGTGATATTCTTGCATTAGTTCTTTTAATGCGTCCCATCATTTAATCCTACCATTGCAGAAAACAACCAAAATATGACGTACGCTTATGCCATTTGCATTCGCCACTGGGCCCCGTCATTACCCGTTAGGTTACTTAACTAACGACAGAGCGGGGGCTGGGCTAGCGCGTCTGTAAAACATAAGCAACGCCTAAATAATATCATATATAGATATACTGCAATGATAAACATTTCAGATCACAGATAAATACATTGGATATACTAGGAATCTGTAATTTGTACGAGCCTGTAACAAAAACAGATTACACGGTCACGGTGAATAGCCAATACCCCACCCAAGACCCCTACGGGTGCGGCAAACTACCCGCCAAGTACCCGAAGCGTAGCAACCTCCCTCATCTCCATGAGTAGGCCACTCGACACTTCGGCATACCCGGTAGTTTGTGCACCCCTCCATGGGTCTATCCTAGGAGCAAAAATAGTAAAAAGAAATTATACAATGACGGCTACAACCCCGACCCGGTTGTGCGGCCATACAAATAATATTATTACATCAATTTACATTTACAATGAATGAAAGAAAAACAAAAGCTCTTCTCACATCCACCCCGGCTATTCACCCGCGACAATCCAACATATTTATATACACATTCCAATATCAAACACAGATCATGTATAACCCCGACTAATCGACTTATAGCGATTAGCCGACGTTCAATACATGCAAACATCACAGATATAACCATCATAGTCAAAGTGTAGTGAAGTTCGGAAAAAATACGAAATTATAGGACCCCAAAAGTAAATTTCTGTTCTGGAAAATCTGGGCACATATAATATATCTTAAAAATCCCAAAACCCTACCAGAACAACACTGCACGAAAAACGATGCAGAGAAGACAACAAACGGCGGCGGTTCCGCGGCACATGCCTACCTCGTGCCGCGGAACCGCGGCGGTTTGAACGAAACAGTGGATCGTTTTTCATGGGTGTTCTAACAAAACCCTGAGTCGAATTTAGGTGTATAACAAAACTTGTTTTGACCAGAAAAAATTTCAACAGAAACTAGGATTTTGAAAAAGTTTGGTTTTTGGATTTTTCCGGTTCCGAACTTCGTTACACTTCACTACCAAGCTAGTTTAAGTTTAGTTAGGCTCTGATACCACTGTAAGTCCACGTTGTGACCCCCGGTGCTTACGGGGAGGCGGAAACGGTATAAAAAAAACAAATTTTTATCGCAAGAGGCAACATGGACTAAAGAAGGTCGGGATCGTGTCTAAACTAAACTAGCAAACTTGCTAAAGAGATTTAGCTACTCGGATGAAGATGGTTATACCTAGCTTGTCTTGAACTCCTTCGTCTTCAAGCTCCGGTGGTGGTCCGATGGCTCCTTCTCGTCGTCTCCGTACGCCGAAGATAGATCCACTTGAAAGCTCCAACCTTTAGCTCCTTCTTCGTTCTTTGAAGAAACTAGTTCACTTGGTTTGCTAAACCTAGTGAACTAGAATGAGTAGAGAAGAAATAGAATGGGATTTTATCTATAGTTCTTGATTCTCAACTCATGAGACAAGAGAACCATAGATTAAAGAGAGGGAGCAAGAGCAAGAGGGTGAGAGCAAAGTGGAGAGCTCAAGAACAAGAGAGAGAATGAGCAAGAAAGAATGAGGCTCTCTTTTGTCTCTCACCCTCTCATAATCCAAAGTAATCATAACTCATCATATCAAAAAGGTCTTATGTGTGATGGTTGAAGCAACCATAACCTTATCATGTCATGCACTCATTTTACTCAAATGAACAAGCAAGAAAAAGTCTTTGGCATGAAATGATAGCCATGGTTATCATGATGGTCAACTAGTCAAGCCTAGTCAACCGGTCAACAAAGTCAACAAGTCAACAAAAGTCAACAAGTCAACAAAGTCAATAAAAGTCAACAACCAAGTCACCATAATACTTAATTAATATAATAGTTAATCACATATCATATTCTCATTAGGGTTGAGCAAAAAGTCAAAAAGTCAACGGTCAACTGTCAACAACCCTAATGAGAATCCGCTGCCTCCGCCTCCCTGTCAACTGTGCATACACACCCGCATCCGCGTTCCGAGGAACACGAATGCAAACTGGATAAATCCAATCCCATAAGGTACACTAGGATCTGGCTTAAACCAAAGCCCGCTAGTGTAAACTGTCCGGACACTGTACGTGCACAAGTGCACGGATGTGACCGAACCCTGTTGCAAAACCATGCGACCTGTCGCAATACCATGCGACCTCTACTCTTTTGCCTAAAGGCGAAAAGCTTTCTGTGTGGGATTCTAAAGACTCGACACTACGCTGGCAGTGGGTTTAACTACAGACCGCAAGCGGCACTAGCTGTGCGTAACGGTCCCCAGGTAATGCCGACAAGAAGACCGACGAGGCGAAACCCATCTAAACTCCTACTGAGCCTGAGTGTGACATTCTCCGTACAGTCCGGTCTGTTCGTCTGATACATCGCATGGCGGGCCTAGGGGGCGGTAAACGTCAGTCCCCCAATAGCGGTACAAGTCGTGCTGGAGCGAAGCCCAAAACACCCTGAGATAACACTGGAAACCTACCAGTATATCTCGTTTGCCCTGGCCAGGGACTACTCGTGTAATGGCTCTCCTAGACACAGCGCGATGTCAACCCCCAATACTGGGAGAGACGAATCCTGTCTAACCGTCACTGCCTCCAAGTGCTTCGGGACTGCACCCAACCACCACCTGTTTGCACGACTCCTTTGAGCCGTGGTAGGGTAGTGATCAAAGTACAGTGGGAACACACCCGAGGCGAAGTGACAGTGTCAAGTCAGCGGACTAAGCTGTACTCATGTCACCTGGGAACTGATAACTGACGATAGGTATAATACCAAGTAGTCAGTTCCCGACGAGTCCTGTCCAATGTACCCGTAACCTAACGGGCACCCGCATACTATCTCAAGTACGACGTACTGACGGCTGTGGGACAGACCGTCTCCCACACTGGGATGAGAAGCCCATGCGCTGGTCTACTCCGGAGTATCGATGCCCTGTCTCGATAGTCCTGCGACCAGGGACCTGCATAAGGATGTGCTTATAGATTACCCAGCCCCACTAGTGTGACGGCCATCACATCGCTGGTAATCAAGCAAAGATCCTAAGGGCTCCACTAATGTGTATAGGCGATATACAAAAATAAACACATGTACACATTGAAGTAGAAATAAACCAAGTAGCATACTACTATTTTGAGCAAGATTGTATATACAAGGTGAATATCCCAAGCTTCCATTAAGTAATATACATACTAGTATGATACAGTAATGGCCTCTAGGGCATATACACTAACACTGTTTCCCAACGTGGTCTCCAGGTCCTTGAGCTCATCAATATAGCTAGTCATCGTAAGGACGTCGTCCCTTACAGATGACCCGTCATCCGACCTCGCTTGAATTAATTCGTTCGAGGCCTCATATCTTGCGATATGAGATTGCTCTCCATATAAATCTTTGTTATGGAGAAAGATGGAAACAGAGTCCATCTTCTCGTGCTGCTTCTGGTATATACCATCAACTGAAGCTAATACGAGGCACTTGGCTTTCGCTTTATCCTTTTCATTTGTCTGACGGATATTCATATCCGCGACGGTGGAAACTGGACCTGGGACGGCGGGATCTTGAGTAGTAATAGGGTGGTCCATCTTGTCATAGGCAATGGTCATCGGGACAGACCTTTGCCAGTCATATAAGTTAGATTTAGTCACCTTGTTATCTAGATGTAACCTAGTCATGGTCACAAGGTCGCTGCAATGAGAGAGAGAGAAGAAAACACTTTAGCATGATGCTCTTGCAAGTTTAGATTGGTTTTTAATTTATCTAAACTGGATGGCTCCCACTGTTTCTCGAATCCTTCCTCAAACCATAAAAGAAGAATTAGCCAGGACTATTCTCACTGTACAATACTTGCTTAACAGTTCAGCCAGGCTAGTGTCGGTACTTCGAGGGAGGTTTTCCAACGCTTTCGCGAAGTTCCTTAATTAAATAACCTCTTTTCTCTGGGGGCGTAACCCCGCTGACACCTTTCTTGACACCTACTTGGTTTATAGCATTGATCGTTAAGTGACGAATCTCCTGATAAGTAGCATATACTCACAGTAGGATCGGGATCCAAATATCATCGTATGATAATGTTGAAGCAACATTCATCAAACACCAAATGGTATCCATCTCTTTGCAAATTTCAGTTTCTTTAGAAATTACCGATATAGATTTTTGCCCCATGTTCTTATGACCTTGACGAAAGCCAACAAATCATAAAACACATGTCAAGTTCTGCCCATCATTATCTTGTTAATTTGAACCCACCCGTATATACCCTTGACGAAAGCCAACAAGGTTATACGACTGTCCCAAACCAACTCATCTATCTATGCAACAAATGAATACCCCAGCAGCTACCAAATACTATGCCTTGACGAAAGCCAACAAACATAGCTTGAATACTACTGACCATCCATAAGAAATGACGGAGGGCTACGACTGGTTTTGGCGAAACCGTGAACGTAGTGAACTTGATATAATCGAAGGAACCTGATAGCTTTTTAAAAGGAGTGGTTAAAGCTCCGCAATTAAAAATTCCGCTCTTTTAAAATAACCGAGCGCTTTCTTTTAAATTGTTCCAACAATTCAACTGTTGATTTATTTTCTTTGCATTATAAATAATGCGTCCCATCATTAACCTATCATTGCAGAAAACAACGAAAATACAACGTCCTCTTATGCCATCCGCATTCTCCACGGGGTCCCGTCATCACTCGTTAGGTTACTTAACTAACGACAGAGCGGGGGCTGGGCTAGCGCGGGTGTAAAACATAAGTGACGTCTAAATAGCTATCATATATAGATATTGTACATTCGTCAGACACAATAATAGGCATTCCAGATCTCATATGAACTTTATTGGATTGGCAAGCAATCCGCGTTTGTTTAGAGCCTGCAACAAAATACGGATTACACAGTTGTGATGAATAGCCATTACCCCACCCTTGACCCCTACGGGTACGGCAAACTACCCGTCAAATACCCGAAGTAAAGCGGTCTCCCTCAACAAAGTGAGTAGGCCACTAAACACTTCAAAGTACCCGGTAGTTTGTGCACCCCACCTTGGGTCTATCCTAGGAGCAAAAACAGTAAAATGAAATAATACAACGGTGGCTACAACCGCAACTTGGATGTGCCCCGCAAAATAATATTACAACATATTACAATTACATCGAATGAATTAAAATAATAACCCATCACAAACCCCGGCTAATCATCACAACAGTCCAATACAGTTCACATCCACAAACAGTAAAAACCATTACAGAAATGTGCAACCCCCTGCCAACCGACATACTAGCAGTTAGGGGAGGTTTACGAACACATTATACAAACACAGATATAATCAAATTAGCAAACATCGTAAAATTTCGATCGAGCAAAACACTATAGATTCTACTCCAATACTTCTCTGTGCACCTGAGACTTGAGCAGAAAACTAAACATCCAGAAATATCACTGTTAACACCAGAAGGTCACTGAAGAAATTTGGGCCGACTCGGCCATAACTCGGCCGCGGATCCGCGGCGGATCGCATGGATCCGCCGCGGTTCCGCGGCAAGTTAGCCGAGTTACGTGACCAAATTTCTTGAGTACCCCTATAATTTCATGCTTGCTATTCTGCAGGTCCCTGAAAAATTTTTAGGGCCTGTTTAAAAATCGACAGAAACCGTGTTAATGCGACGATGTTTCCGGTTCTTTTTGCGTTCGAAATTCTTGCGACATTGCTAATGAGTTAATTATTGTTTAGCGAGGCTCTGATACCACTGTAAGTCGATGTGCAACACCCCACGACTTGCGGGGAGGCGGAAATATGAAAAACGATCTTGTTCTTTGCTTAAACATCGACTAACCGCATGAATCGAAGCTAAACGATAACTAACATCAATCATAGAAGTTCTAGACTACTATGTGAAGTGATTATACCTAAAGAACCGTGTCCTTCATCTTTACGAACTCCACCTCCTCTTCGGCCTTATCCAAGTAGTAGACGATCCACCTGAGAGCTTTACTCCAAGCTTTGCCTCTAAACTTAAGGCAACTAGGTTTCTTTAAGTGCTAATCAAAGCACCTAGATGATATAGAGTGAGGGTTATGGTTTAATTAGCCTATCTAATCCTTGTACTCAACACATGAGAGGGGAGGATTAGGGTTTGAAGAGAGGAAGCTTGAGGACAGAGAAGGTGAGAATGATTATTGATATGAGAAAATGAGTTATCATAATATATATGAAGCATTAAGATTTATCAAGAAAAGAAAATAAAATGATGAATAATTATGCTTCATAAATATCTAATGGTGATTCATCTCCATGAGTTACTAAGCATTTATGATGCATTAATGACATGGATGAATCACTCATGTGACTCACTAATCTCATTCAATGTATATGCCGCCTTAACCTCCTTAGTCACCATCTTCTAGAAGCTTCTCGCGCAATTACGAGAACGCCCCTCCAAGCCGTGAAAACACGGAAAAACTTTAGACTGTATAAATCCAATAACCGGATACTAGTAACTGGCTTAAACCAAAGCCGATTAGTAAAAACTGTCCGAACGACGTACGTGTGTAAACACATGTATGCGTCCGAACCCTTGCCGTAAAACCATACGACCTCTATATCGTTTCGCCTGGAGTAGGGAAACTCTCTGTGTGGGACTCTAGAGACTCGACTACTACGCAGGCAGTGGGTTTAACCACAGACCGCAAGCGGTACTAGCTGTACGTAACGGTCCCCAGGTAGATGTCGATAAGAAGGCCGATGAGGAAACCCATCCGAACTCCTACTGAGTCTGATGTGACAATCTCCGTACAGTCCGGTCTATTCGTCTAAGACTATCGCATATCGTGCCTAGGGGGGAGGCAAGCGTCAGTCCCCTAATAGCGGTATAAGTCGTGTCGGAGCGAAGCCCATTACACCCTGAGAAACTACTGGAACCTACCAGTAAATCTCGCTTGCCCTGGCCAGGGACTTTGAGTAATGGCTCTCTGACACAGCGCGATATCAACCCCCAATATTGGGAGAGACAAATCCTGTCTAACCGCCACTGCCTCCAAGTGCTCAGGACTGCACCCAACTGCTACCTGTTGGCACGACTCCTTTGAGCCGTGGTAGGGTAGAAATCTAAGAACAATGGGACACACTTGAGGCGAAGTAGCAGTGTCAAGTCTGTGGACTATGCTGTACTCATGTCACCTGGGAACTGTTCACTGACGACTGGTATAAAACCAACCAACAGTTCCCTGTGAGTCCTGTCCGGTGTACCCGTAACCCAACGAGCACCTTCATACTGTAGGGTTCCTAGGCACTCTCAAGAGGTCTCACAAGGCATCAACCATGCCAATTTCATAAATTACGGTGCCGAGAAACCCTAGACTAGATCGTTGGCTAGAAGTTTAGGCGATAAAGCGAGCTAGTTTACAACTAAACTATAAGTAAACAGAAATACAACCTTTGTAGATCCGGTCCTCCACCTCCATAGCTCCGCGATGATGTCTCCTTGCTGTCCAAGTCGAACCCCGGGCTCTAGCGTCGGCTTCATCGGAGAATGGACGGGCTAGGTCATCAACGACGATGCCGAAGATGATCTACGTCGAGGCATCGCTAGATCAAGCTCCAACTTCACCAAGTCAAAAAAAAATTTGTGAAGAAAACACACTCTACTACTTGGCAAGAGGTAGAGGATGAAGAAATAGGAAGTGGGTTCACTTTAGAATTGGATTTCTCACTCATTTTCATCAATCACCATTGATGAAGTAAGCTTTCTTCAAGTGACGAAGAAGAAGAAGAAGATGAATATATTATGATGAGTATTTTTCAAACAGGAAATAATAAGAATACTTATCATAATGTAACCATGGTGAAGTGTAGAGAATCAACTAGGGTTAAGTGGAGTGGTTAGGGTTAAGCATGAGACTAAATGGTGACTTAGTCAAAGCTTCAGGAAGCTTCAACATGCAAGTCCAAAATGAGCCACCATTTCATTTCTTTATGCTTAATATTTTTCCAAAAAGAATAAATAGATAAATAAATGAGAAAAGGAAATGAAACCCTAACCACTTAAGTAACCATGGTTTAATTCTTTACACAAACCCAAACTAGCATGTATCATCAAACATGATACAATCTTGTGCACAAAAAATATATCATATATATAACTTGTGAACTTCAAGTGAGAAAATCCATTTAAAGTGAACCAATACTAGTTAATGAAAAGTAATAAATCAAATATATAATTATGCATTAAATCATTAAATCAACACTTGATTTAACGATCCGGTCATATCACATATGACCGACTAATATTTAATGTATCGGCTTATCGAATCAACGCTTGAATCGATAACTAGGTTATATCGCATACAACCAATCGATACATTCATCCCGAGAATAGAATACGGTATCACATACACGCATTATTCTCGGTCCCGCACATATCTCATATGCGCTCCTATTTCGTTTCGCTTGAGCCAGGAAACCTCTGTGTAGGACTCTAAAGACTCGTCAATACGCCGGTAGCAGATGATGATCATATCAAGCACCCACAAGCCGCAAGCGGTCTGCTAAACGTAACGGCCACCCGGGTATTGAGCGATCAGAAGATCGACGAGCAAGCCCGCTCACACTCCAGTGAATCCAACCATTAACACTACCGTACAGTCCGGTCTCGTCGTCTGATATGTCGCATATCTCGCCTAGGGGTGGTAAACGTCAGACCCCAATAGCTCGATAAGTCATGTCGATATGAGGTCTATAACAGTTCGAGAAACTACTAGTAACACTTACCAGTATATCTCAGCAACCCTGGCAAGGGATTTCCGTTTATAGCCAATCGAACACAGTGCAACATCAACTCCCTATACCGGGAGAGACGAATCCCCTCCTATCGCTCATTGCCTCCATGTGATTCAGGACTGTACCTAAAAGCCAACGTTTTGCACGCCCTCTTGGACGTGGTAAGGTGGAAATCAAAGCACAGTGGGAACCACACAAGACTCTATGACGATCTCGGGTCAACAGACTACTCTGTACCAGTGTCACCAGAGAACTGCCATCTGACGTAAGGTATAATACCATCTGGGAGTTCTCGGCGAGTCCGTCCAGTGTACCCAGTCTCTACTGAGCACCCGTATATCATCTCTGATGTCAAACACCAATGGATATGGGATCATCCATCGCCCATCTGTATGGGTCGAGAAGGTATACGCTAGTCTACTCTGGTATATCGATGCCCCATCTCGATACACCCACGACTAGGGACTTTCAAGGATGTACTTATGGACTACCATGTCCCCACTAGTATGATCCGCATCATAGTCCAGGTAGTCAAGTACACATCCTAAGGGCCTTACCAACATGTAACAGAGAGACAATCAGTATACACCTTAAGGTAAAGAGTAACCAGATAGCATACTATCATGTCGAGCAAGAAAGTCCTCCCTATATATGTCCCAGCATCCACTACAATATACATCCTATGTACAGTAATGGCCTCTAGGGCATACATATAACTAACAATCTCCCACTTGCTCTAGGGCCATCTGTAGCAGTGGTTGTAGTATCTCATACTCAACCATCCTATAAAAGTCTCTCTCTGGGAATAGGCCTTCGTGAGTGGATCCGCCGTGTTGTCCTCTGAGTCTACTCTCCCAACCTCGATCACCTTGGAGATCAGCCATCTCCATGATCAGGTGATACTGCCTTAGAATATGTCTGGATCACTGATGGGACGGACGTTCCTTGGCATAACCCACAACTCCATTGTCACACAATGGGAGGAACTAGGTTCATCTCATGAACCAATATACACCCAAACAGCCTCTTTGGTAGCATCTTAAGTAGCGATGTATCCTGCCTTTATCGTCTAGAAATCACGGTATCTAGCTTGGAACTCTTCCAACATACTGTCCTCAGTAGAGGGTAAAGATAATGCCTGCGACTGACATTCAGTCGTCATTATCACCCTGGAACCTTTCCAGTGATTCTCCCCAGGATCGATTTGTAAGTCTACGCTAGCGCCCCGGCCGTCTACAGACGCCAAAAGTGGAACAAAAACTTTTTATCTGGCGCTATCGTATACTTTAACCCGGATCTGCCATTATTGCTAAACTAACAAACTGTAAAGAGTGTAGAAAGGTTATACCGAACGATCCGAGTCCTTCGTTCTTTAACGATCATCCCACGCTCCGTTGCGGCTGCTCCGATCTCATCGATCTCCGATCTGCTCGTCCAGGTGGCACCACGTCACTGATTCTTTAAACGGGCTCCCGCCTCTGACTTGAGGCAACTCGGTCGTCAAGTTTGCTAAAAGAGACGACCAAGAATGATGTAGAGAATGAGTAGATGACTTTGTCTCACTTCGTCCAAGTCCGTGGACGATCGGTAAATGAAGTTGCCGAGGGAATCGGGTGATGGAATGAAATGAGCTGTGAATTCCATACACCCCAAAATCTATCATAATCTTTCCAAGTGAAACATCAAGTGAGAGAGTGAGAGGAGGGGCCGGCCATATATAGATGGAGGGAGGTGAGTGTAGGAGCGAAGAGGGTGACCATAAAAAGCTTCTCACTCAAAATATCAAGAACAAATATCCTTAAGTAAACAAAACTTATTAATGAAATGAATGACTCACTAAACCTAGTCATCCATTCATTAATGCAACCAATGAAAACACAACACCAATTAACCTAGTCATCACCTTCTAGAACCTTCTAGAAGCATGACTCACCCTCATCCAAGAAAAGATAAATCCGTCTTTAACCGAATGTTAAAAGACGGCTGATAGAAAACGGGAAACTGGCAACTTCCAAAAGTGATCCTGAAACGACTTTCAGGATAACCCCGTAACTGTATAAATATACCCGCATTTGTATTACGACCGAATACAAATGCAACGGAGACAAAGATATTATACCTACTCAATATAATACTCGGATCCGGCTTAAACCAAAGCCAACCAGTATCATCTGCCCGAAAAATAACAAGTGCGTAAACGCACGTGCATTTTCCGAACCCTGCCATAAAACCATACGGCCTCTACAACGTTTTGCCTGAACTTGGAAAACTGTCTGTGGGGAACTCTAATGACTCGTCAGTACCCTGGCAGTGGGTTTAACCACAAACCGTCAGCGGCACTAGCAATGCGTAACGGCTGCCCATGGACTGACCTCAAGGGAGGACGATGAGCGAACTCATCCGGAAACCCTACTGAGCCTAACAGTGACAATGTATATACAGTCCGGTCCGTTCGTCTATGAGTATCGCATATCTGCCTAGGGGGCTAGTAACGTCAGACCCCCAATAGCAGTATAAGTCGTGTCGGAGTGAAGCCCAATAACACCCTGAGATACTACTGGAGTACCTACCAGTAAATCTCCTGCCATGGCCATGGACTTTGTGTAATGGCTCTCCTAGACACAGCACGACCTCGCCCCCAATACCGGGAGAGACGAATCCCCTGCTGATTCGCTCACGTGCCTCCATATGGCTCGGGACTGTACCCAAAAACTACCTGTTTGCACGACTCCTTTGAACCATGGTAGGGTAGAAATCAAAGCACAGTGGGAACTCACACGAGACAAATGACGACCTCAGGTCGATGAACTAACCTGTACTCATGTCACCAGGGAACTGCTATCTGACGATAGATATAGTACTAACTAGCAGATTTCCGGCGAGTCCTGTCCGGTGTACTCATAACCCAATGAGCACCTGTATACATCTTAGGTGATCCAACTGACACCGGTGGCTTGCGAGACCGGCCACCACCCCTCGTCGGGGTCTCGACTGTACACACTAGTCTACTCCGGAGTATCGATGCCCTGTCTCGAAACTCATATGACTAGGGACCACAATTAAGGATATGCATATAAACTACCCAACTCTTACGTATATGATCGCCATCATACTGTTGGTAGTAAAGCAAGATCCTAAGGGCTCTATCAAAGTGTAACATGTATTCAGTCACCTGAACATGTACACGAATGATAAAGGCAAACCAGATAGCATACTATCATCTTGAGTAAGACTGTCCTACCGGTATAGGTCCTCCGCAATCATTGCAATGACGTACCTGCGATCCAATAATTGACTATGAGGGCACTATCTCGAACAATCTCCAACTTGCACTCAAGGCTAATTATTGCAATGTCGACTACTCAGAGCCCGTGTGAAACCGAACATCCAACTCCTCTACAAATCAGTTTCACAAAGCCCATTTGTAAAACTATTGTGTTCGAGAAATAGCCTCAGTAAGTGGATCCGCCTAGATGTTTCTTTCTATATCTCTCTAAATCTCAAGTTCGCGGAGAAAGCCATCTCCCTGAATCGAGTAATACCTGTCTTAGAATATGTCTGGATATCTGATAGGATCTAGTTCATAAATGAACTCCAAATCCAAACTTCTTAGACTATATCGATCATTGAACCAAATCAGTATCCGGCACCATGCCACCCACAATATCCTCTTGGACCACCTGTCCATAATACAGCCCCCTTCGTCAGAGAGAAAACTATAACTCTGACAATCTCTCTGTCATCCATGTCACCTTTGAAGTCTGGAATGATAATCGTCTCCCGAAGGAGGCTACCGTCATCAAATCCGTAGAACATGTACTTACGTTCTATAACTGCTTCCTTATGTTTCTCCAGGATTGGATTAATACAAACTTATTGCATCTAGTGCAAAAACAACATCTGGTGTGGTACTTGACATCTCATGATTGACTCAATTGCCTAAGCAAGTGATCTGCTAATCATGCACATCCCTCTCCACTTTAGTCCGTAAGACATCTTTAGAGAGGGTGACTCCATCACCTGCAGGTACACCACCATGCTAGGAGTCATCTATTCTAAAAACCATTAGAATACTGTCAAAGTACCCACATTGGGAAACTACCCAAATCCAGATCTAAAACCATAGATCTAGAAACCAGAATGTTAAATATTATATCCATATCCTGTCTGGAGAAACAACTGTGTGACGACCACAGTACAACCGATCGTAGTATAAGAATTTTACTTCCTACTCTGTGTATGTCATCCAAATACCATGACATCACACCCTACTACCTTCTTAACAGATCCATCCCCTATTCTGATTGAAGTCAAACCTATGACTGTCACATCAAAATTAGATGATCTATCTCTGCTATAACTGCTCAAGTCTATAAATAGACACAAGCTACTTGCCCACTATGCTTCTGCTGCTCCCACTGACTACGACAACCCTCCTACCGGGTCTCATATCCTGGAACAATAGTAGTGTCAAGTCTGGGTAGATAAGAACCTCCCTGTCACCTTCCTTGAGGCTACCGGAGTACCTCTCGGGTGTCTGAGGTTACCCACCATATCTGCGGAGTGGCTAATGGAATGTCAAACCTGATTGAATATGTAGGTCCTATTAAATTTTCCGTAATCGTTCGCGGTTCTGGAATCACTTCCAGTTCTACCATACTCCCACTACTGTTTTCTGAAAAAATCCATTTTACTAAAACTGTGGCGAGTCAAGAACAATATCACTATTGATCTTCCAAATGGTAGAATATCAACCCTCGTCATAGCCAGGGTCATCCCACAAACAGCCATTACAGAAACGTGCCCTGAGTTATCCAGAGTCTGGTTTTAAGCATAAGCTGGACAACTCCCCATACCTTAATATCTTTTAAGGTACGAACTATTCTATATCCAATATAGAAACTTTGGCACTTATTTAATTGGAACCATATTCAAATCATGCAGCTGTCTCCAGTGCATATCAACTTTAATGGAAAGAGGCTAATCAGCATTACTCAACTTAGGAATCCATCCAATTATGAGCAACCTGAAAGAGAAAACACGTTTCTCAAAACCATCACTATCATCTGAATACCAATCATAAGAATCTACATCTTCGATCTCTTTGAAGAATCCCGATACTTGTGATACCTGGTTCTCTACTCTATTCTTATACCCACAACTTCTTAAAACTTAGACCTTGTATTTCTACGAAACACTTGTCTAAATACTAGAGAAGTTATAAGTAAACAGAACATAGTACGAGGACCTACCCCTTTGTCCTGATGGACACTGGACAACATACAATACTCTGTATAAGTCCGCTGAGTTTAACAACTCAAAACATGTGCGTCGTAAGTTGAAAACTGTACCCTGGCGATTTCCTCAAATATCACCAATTACAACGAATTCCGATATAACGAGGATGATCACCTAATTCCCAATAACTTACTTCCACTCATCATCTGTAAAACCATACAGATATGAGAATGAAACCTGGTAAATACATACCCTTGGAGTAAGTATCTAATCGGGAAAACAGTTTTCCTTTAACAATGCACTGAAACATGAAAATGTTTCGAAAGGGTATCCTGGTATTCATAGCAATGTCTCTTCCATAATCCAATTCATGACTTCAACCGTATATTTTATTGCCATCTCTCCAAATCCCTATATTTGTCTTTAGTCGTTACCTTCTGTACACCATCGTTAGGCTAAATGGTTTTCTTCCTTCCCTACCGTTCGGCACCAGCCTATGGTTTGGAAGAAGACTATCCCGTAAGCATAATAGGTGTACCTTCCTAAACCAAGGAGTACTCGTATCTTGAGAGAAGGTGATGATAAAAGACATCTGAATAATACCTTATTCTTTTAGAGGTGAAATAGGAGTGGCGATGAAGTACGCGGTTTGGTCGTGAATGATAACAGTCGCAATTTACTTTGCCCTCTTTCTAATCCCTTTATTTTGTCTTTACATATTACCTTCTGCACACCCTATTTAGGCTAATTGGTTTTCTTCATTCCCTACCTTTCGGCACCAGCCTATGGTTTGGAATAAGACTATACAATAAGCGCAATAGGTGTACTCTCCTAAACCAAGGAGCTCTCGCAACCTGAGAGAATGTGATAATAAAAGACAACTGAATAAACCAATTCTATTTCTCCTGAACCTGGATCCATCCTCGAAGAAGTCCCTTCGAGTTCGTATATAACCATACGATGGATCTATCCAATGGAAGTGGATATCCGTAGTAATACGGGTGTTCTGAGAAATTCAAAGGGTAAAAGAAGGAGTGGCATTGACTTATGCAACATAGACAATCCAAAAGCCAGTATTTTAAGAAGGTTCGGTCAACCTGGTCACTGAGTCATAGTCTAGGGTCGGTCTAAGGTCGCTGCCAAAGAGAGAGAGAGAAAAGAAACACTCTGCGTGCACTCTAACCTAGATCAGAATGGTTATCACTTTATCTAATCCGGAAACCTCCCACTGTCCTGTCAAATTCTCCTCCAAACCAGAAAGAAGAATCAATCGGGATCACCCGAAGAGTAAACCAACTCATCAGTGGGAATCGGGATCCAACTCTCATCGCATGATAACGTGATGGAATGCATCCACGTTACTCATACTCCAGAAGGTATGCGCATACTTGGCAAGTTTCAGTTTCTTTAGAAACTCCCGATATAGTTTTTGCCCCATGCTCTTATAACCTTGGCGTTAGGTCAAAATGTCATAAGTCACATGCCAAGTTCTACCCATCACTATCTTGTTAATTTGAACCCACCCGGACATGCCCTTAGCGTTAGGTCAAAATGGCAGAACGACTGTCCCAAACCAACTCATCTATCTATGCAACAATTGAATATCCAGCAGCTACCAAACACTATGCCTTGGCGTTGGTCAAAATACATAGCTTGAATACTACTGAATACCCAAAAGAAGTGACGGAGGGCTACGACTGGTTTTTGGCGAAAAACCTTTTGCGTAATGAACTTGATATCGCTGAAGGAACCTGATAGCTTTTTAAAATATAGTGGCGAAAACCTTTTGCTAAAGAGGTCACTCCCTGTAAAGGGATCTCGGCTCTTTCCTCGTGGAATGAGGTGCAGGATATTCCACTGAATACCGCTATACAAAGCAACTTGTAATCGACTATAGTGAAGTTGTTACCCTGACGCAAACTTCTGCCCAAGGGGTCAGTCCCGGTGAAGGGATATCGGCCCTTGCCCCGTCGAATGAGGTGCAGGATATTCCACTGAATACCCCTATGCATAACAAAAGGAAACTTCTTTGCAATAACACTTTTTAAATTTGTTCCAACAACTGTAAACAGGTTTGCTTTACTTTGCATTGATCAGAATCAACGCAGTCCCATCAATCGATCACACCAGAAAAGAACGAAAATAAAATGTACGTATATGCCATCCGCATTCGTCACTGGGTCCCGTCATCACCCGTTAGGTTACTTAACTAACGACAGAGCGGGGACTGGACTAGCGCGGGTGTAAAACATATACAACATCTAATAGTATATAAACCAATATACAATAATCGCTCCAGGCGTGATAAAATGCAACATTACAGAAAAGTAATAAGCATCACAGAACAATAAAGATAATTTGGGATCCCCGGGTTTCACAGAGCCGCTGCTGAAACCCGACGTTCCCCTGTCGTGTGGATAGCCTGTGCAATGAAACCTAGACCCCTACGGGTGCGACAAGTTACCAGCCAAAAACTGAAGCGAGGCAGCCCCCTTACAGCATAGTGAATGGACCACCCACCACTTCACGGAATCCGGTAATCTTGGGCACCCCTCCTTGGGTCAACCTGTACCTCCTACGAGTGCGGCGAATAGTCTGCCAATTCTAAAGTGGGGCCCTTCTGCCTCTCAAAGCCATGAGATGCGGACCCGTTGCCTCTCCAGAACCCGGCTATCCGTGCACTCCGTCGCGGGGCAAAACCTAGTACAGTAATGAAAAATAGTACAACAGGTACATCGACCGCAACCTGGTCGTGCCCCAAAAGAATATTATACAACAGGCAGTGACGGCAGTCCACAAGTTGGACGCTCGCCCCGCAATATCAAATGTACAAATAAACTCAAACAGTACTACCATTGCACACTGCTATCCACCACGACAAATCCGCAACATCACAGCACAACACAGAACATCAACATGAATGTCACGTTCGCAAACCCGTCTAAAAGAACTATAGCAATCAGACGCGGTTTACCGATCAAATGACATTCCCGGTCGGAGATATAATGTAAGCACTGTAAACTAACATGTTTAAATTTCGATCGACTAAATATCAAGAAGTGGGCCCCACGAACATCTGTTGAACAGTAACAAAATCTGGGCCCAAAAGATATATACCAAAACCCCCAAATTCCAACAGAGAAGACACCGACCAAATTTGGTGCACTGATCCCATAGGATCGCCGCGGATGCGCGACCAAACCATGGGTTTGGCCGCGATTCCGCGGCAGTATGGTGGAATCACGTGCTCAAATTTGGTCCGTGTGCTTAGAAAACCCTGCACAACTTTCTGTGATATGTAGAATAATTTTAGGACATCATTTAAAATCAACATAAACTGTGAAGCTAGAATTTTGCAGTTTTTGATTTCCGGTTCGATCGATATTTTAAACGCGTTAGCACAAGTTAGTATAGCAAAATGGTGAGGCTCTGATACCACTGTAAGTCTACGCTAGCGCACCGGCCGTCTACAGACGCCAAAAGCGGAACAAAAACTTTTTATCTGGCGCTATCGTATACTTTAACCCGGATCTGCCATTATTGCTAAACTAACAAACTGTAAAGAGTGTAGAAAGGTTATACCGAACGATCCGAGTCCTTCGTTCTTTAACCATCATCCCACGCTCCGTTGCGGCTGCTCCGATCTCATCGATCTCCGATCTGCTCGTCCAGGTGGCACCACGTCACTGATTCTTTAAACGGGCTCCCGCCTCTGACTTGAGGCAACTCGGTCGTCAAGTTTGCTAAAAGAGACGACCAAGAATGATGTAGAGAATGAGTAGATGACTTTGTCTCACTTCGTCCAAGTCCGTGGACGATCGGTAAATGAAGTTGCCGAGGGAATCGGGTGATGGAATGAAATGAGATGTGAATTCCATACACCCCAAAATCTATCATAATCTTTTCGAGTGAAACATCAAGTGAGAGAGTGAGAGGAGGGGCCGGCCATATATAGATGGAGGGAGGTGAGTGTAGGAGAGAAGAGGGTGACCATAAAAAGCTTCTCACTCAAAATATCAAGAACAAATATCCTTAAGTAAACAAAACT
The DNA here is from genome assembly GCA_030015575.1 of Agapanthus africanus. Classification (NCBI taxonomy): domain Eukaryota; kingdom Viridiplantae; phylum Streptophyta; class Magnoliopsida; order Asparagales; family Amaryllidaceae; genus Agapanthus; species Agapanthus africanus. The sequence continues at coordinate 108,667,002 of JASDDO010000016.1, read as the reverse complement.
CATTAATGAAATGAATGACTCACTAAACCTAGTCATCCATTCATTAATGCAACCAATGAAAACACAACACCAATTAACCTAGTCATCACCTTCTAGAACCTTCTAGAAGCATGACCCACCCTCATCCAAGAAAAGATAAATCCGTCTTTAACTGAATGTTAAAAGACGACTGATAGAAAACTGGAAACTGGCAACTTCCAAAAGTGATCCTGAAACGACTTTCAGGATAACCCCGTAACTGTATAAATATACCCCCATTTGTATTACGACCGAATACAAATGCAACTGAGACAAAGATATTATACCTACTCAATATAATACTCGGATCCGGCTTAAACCAAAGCCGACCAGTATCATCTGCCCGAAAAATAACACGTGCGTAAACGCACGTGCATTTTCCGAACCCTGCCATAAAACCATACGGCCTCTACAACGTTTTGCCCGAACTTGGGAAACTGTCTGTAGGGAACTCTAATGACTCGTCAGTACCCTGGCAGTGGGTTTAACCACAAACCGTCAGCGGCACTAGCAATGCGTAACGGCTGCCCATGGACTGACCTCAAAGGAGGACGATGAGCGAACTCATCCGGAAACCCTACTGAGCCTAACAGTGACAATGTATATACATTCCGGTCCGTTTGTCTATGAGTATCGCATATCTGCCTAGGGGGCTAGTAACGTCAGACCCCCAATAGCAGTATAAGTCGTGTCGGAGTGAAGCCCAATAACACCCTGAGATACTACTGGAGTACCTACCAGTAAATCTCCTGCCATGGCCATGGACTTTGTGTAATAGCTCTCCTAGACACAGCACAACCTCGCCCCCAATACCGGGAGAGACGAATCCCCTGCCGATCCGCTCACGTGCCTCCATTTGGCTCGGGACTGTACCCAAAAACTACCTGTTTGCACGACTCCTTTGAGCCATGGTTGGGTAGAAATCAAAGCACAGTGGGAACTCACACGAGACAAATGACGACCTCAGGTCGATGAACTAGCCTGTACTCATGTCACCAGGGAACTGCTATCTGACGATAGATATAGTACTAACTAGCAGATTCCCAGCGAGTCCTGTCCGGTGTACTCATAACCCAATGAGCACCTGTATACATCTTAGGTGATCCAACTGACACCAGTGGCTTGCGAGACCGGCCACCGCCCCTCGTCGGGGTCTCGACTGTACACACTAGTTTACTCCGGAGTATCGATGCCCTGTCTCGAAACTCCCATGACTAGGGACCAAAATTAAGGATATGCATATAAACTACCCAACTCTCACGTATATGATCGCCATCATACCGTTGGTAGTAAAGCAAGATCTTAAGGGCTCTATCAAAGTGTATCATGTATTCAGTCACCTGAACATGTACACGACTGATAAAGGCAAACCAGATAGCATACTATCATCTTGAGTAAGACTGTCCTACCGGTATAGGTCCTCCGCAATCATTGCAATCACGTACCTGCGATCCAATAATTGACTATGAGGGCACTATCTCCAATACGATTGATACCATCTCACTACAACTAGTGAGTATACTAACACCCAAATAACATCTATCTCATAGATGAAAGCTCAAGATGGAGGAGGTATCACTTTGATCCTATCTGGAGAATCCTTATGATAAGCGGAGATTGATCGAGCGTAGCATAGGAAACTCCTTCCCTAACAAGAGTATGTTATCCACGTACTTTACGAGGATCACCACCATACTCCCTACTACCTTTTTGTTTATACAAGGTTCATCTACCATTTTGATGATGTTATCCACGTACTTTACGAGGATCACCACCATACTCCCTACTACCTTTTTGTTTATACAAGGTTCATCTACCATTTTGATGATGTTATCCACGTACTTTACGAGGATCACCACCATACTCCCCACTACCTTTTTGTTTATACAAGGTTCATCTACCATTTTGATGATGTCAAACTGTTTGACTAACTCATCAAAACAGATGTTCCAACTCCGCGATGCCTGCTTTATCACATAAAACATCTTGCACACGTTTCCGCTGCTCCCACTGTCTACGAAGCCCTCTGGCTGTGTACTTATAGACGCTTTCTTCCAAATCATCATTTTAGAAGAGCTGTCATGACACCTAACCACCAGATATCGTAGTCATGGTATGTAGCCGTGGCAAGTAGGATCTGGATGGACTTAAGCATAGCTACTTGAAAAGGTTTCATCATTATCCACACCTGGTCAATGATGCAAACTTTTAACAAGTCTAGCTTTGAAAGTCTCAACTTTTCCATCTACACCAAGTAATCTTCTCAAGATATACTTGCTCCTGATGGGGATTTAACCCTTCATATATAGCAACCAAAGTCCATACTTTGTTGGTGTATAAGGATTCCATCTCAGATCGCTAAGCATCCAGCCATTCTTACAGAGTCCTACTCCTGATGGCCAGTTCGAAACTAGTTGGGTCATCATCTCATGATGCAATCCTCGCCCCCACTGTCATAGAGAAACCGAAGTATCTCTCAGGTAGGTGAGGAACCCTACTAGATCGGCGGAGAGGCTGAGGTTCGTTGGAATCTACTGAATCGATCGGTTCTATCAAATCATCAGCTGCGGTTTGTATAGCTGAAACGTTTCCAGTTCTACATAACAGACGTTGCCTCGAGCTTGTCCAGATTTTGCTTTTAGACATAGGCCGAACAACCCCAAATCTTAACCAACTTAAGATATGGGCTCTTCCCTTACCATATCACATATGAAGTGGTAGGCAACTGATTTGATTCGAACCCTATTCAATAGGTATGCAGCTTCATAAGCGCATAACCCCCAAAAGAAAATAGGTAACTCAGTAATACTCATCATAGAGCACACCATATCAAATAGGGTGTATCTGCTCCGCCCCGATATACCATCGTGCTATGGTGTATGCAGAGGAGTAATGCTGAGAGAGAATCTCATTCTCCTTTAGAATAGTCCAGGAATTCCATGCACAAGTATTCTCCTCCCTAATCTCATCATAGGACATAATACTTATACCCGTATTTGGTTCTCTACTTCTAACATATATTCTGTGAATATCTCAAAAGATTCGGACTTGTGTTTCAACAAGAACATATGTCTGAATCTAAAAAGATTATCAGAGAATGTAATGAAGTACAAAGAACCGGTCTTGGCATGTGTAGGGGACCTACTGTTAGTTATATGTATGCCCTGGAGGCCATTACTGTACATTGGATGTATATTGTAGTGGATGCTGGGACGTATATAGGGAGGACTTTCTTGCTCGACATGATAGTATGCTATCTGGTTGCTCTTTACCTTAACGTGTACACTGATTGTCTCTCTATTACATGTTGGTAAAGCCCTTAGGATGTGTACTTGACTACCTGGACTATGATGCGGATCATACTAGTGGGGACATGGTAGTCCATAAGTACATCCTTCAATGTCCCTAGTCGTGGGTGTATCGAGATGGGGCATCGATATACCAGAGTAGACTAGCGTGTACCTTCTCGACCCATACAGATGGGCGATGGATGATCCCATATCCATTGGTGTTTAACATCGGAGATGATATACGGGTGCTCAGTAGAGACTGGGTACACTGGACGGACTCGCCGAGAACTCCCAGATGGTATTATACCTCACGTCAGATGGCAGTTCTCTGGTGACGCTGGTACAGAGTAGTCTGTTGACCCGAGATCGTCATAGAGTCTTGTGTGGTTCCCACTGTGCTTTGATTTCCATCTTACCACGTCCAAGAGGGCATGCAAAACGGTGGTTTTTGGGTACAGTCCCGAGTCACATGGAGGCAATGAGCGATAGGAGGGGATTCGTCTCTCCCGGTATAGGGAGTTGATGTTGCGCTGTGTTCGATTGGCTATAACAGGAAATCCCTGGCCAGGGTTGCTGAGATTTACTGGTAAGTGTTACCAGTAGTTTCTCGAACAGTTATAGACCTCATATCGACACGACTTATCGAGCTATTGGGGTCTGACGTTTACCACCCCTAGGCAAGATATGCGACATATCAGACGATCAGACCGGACTGTACGGTAGTGTTACTGGTTGGATTCACAGGAGTGTGAGCGGGCTTGCTCGTCGATCTTCTGATCGCTCAATACCCGGATGGCCGTTACGTTTAGCAGACCGCTTGCGGCTTGTGGGTGTTTGATATGATCATCATCTGCTGCCGGCGTATTGACGAGTCTTTAGAGTTCTACACAAAGGTTTCCTGGCTCAAGCGAAACGAAATTGGAGCGCATATGAGATATGTGCGGGACCGAGAATAATGCGTGTATGTGATACCGTATTCCATTCTCGCGATGAATGTATCGAATGGTTGTATGCGATATAACCTAGTTATCAATTCAAGCGTTGATTCGATAAGCCGATACATTGGATACTAGTCGGTTATATGCGATATGACCGGATCGTTAAATCAAGTGTTGATTTAATGATTTAATGCATAATTATATATTTGATATATTACTTTGCGTTAACTAGTATTGGTTCACTTTAGATGGATTTTCTCACTCGGCTGTGTGCATTGCATATGCGATATGATTTTGTGCACTTGCTTGTATCATGTTTGATGATGCATGCCTTTTGGTTAAGTGTAAAGAATTAAACCTTGGTTAATGAAATGGTTAGGGTTTAATTTTTCCTTATTCTTTTTATTCATTTAATTGCCTTTTGGAAAAAGAAATGCAAAGAGAAAAATGGTGGAATTCTTTTGTTCTTTCATGAAGCTTCATGAAGACTTTGACTTTGTGTCCATTTTGTCTCATGCTTTAACCTAACCATTCCACTTAACTCTAATTAATTCTCTACACCTAACCTTGGTTAGCTTATGATAAGAATTGATTTCTTTTCTATTTTTAATTATTCTTATCATAACAATATTCTTCTTCTTCTTCCTTTCTTCAAGTGAAGAAAGCAAGGTCCATCAATGGTGATTGATGGAAATGAGTGAGAAATCCAAATCTAAAGTCTACCCACTTCCTATTTCTTCATCCTCTACCTCTTCCAAGTAGTAGAGTGTGTTTACTTCACAAGTTTCTTGACTTGGTGAAGTCGGAGCTTGATTTAGCGATGCCTCGACGTAGATCATCTTCGGCATGGACATCGACGACCTAGCTTGCCCATTCTCCGACGAAGCCGACGCTAGAGCCCGGGACTTCTTATAGACAGCGAGGGGACTTCGTTGCGGAGCTATGGAGGTGGAGCAAACGGATCTACAAAGGTTGTATTTCCGTATTCCCTTAGTTAAGTGTTAACTAGTTAGCATATTCTCCTAGAAATCTAGTCTACGATCCGTAGTCGGGTCTCTCGGCACCCATAATTTTTGAATTTGGCATGATCGATGCCTTGTGAGACCTCACTAGGGTGCCTAGAAACCCTACAGTGGTATCAGAGCCTAGCTAGAGCCTTAGGCGAAATCCAGACGGAATTTGAAACCGGAACGAACCCGAAACCAACTCCAAAATAGCTCTCTGTCCTTTTTTCAAAAACTGGGATTTTTCCAAATTAAAAATATCCAGAAAACCCAGCAGGCAATTATATGAATTACTGTGCAAATACGAGATTATTTGGACTTTAAACAGGCGCGGAACCGCGGCACGAGCATGCCTCGTGCGGCGGTTCCGCCGCCACTTGGTGACGTCACAGTTCCAATTTTGCACAGTAATTCAATATTTCCAGTGTTGAGTTCTCAGGGTACTTTTTAAATTTATTCAAGAGTTGAATAATCTGGAGTTGTTTTGGGGATTCGGTATTTCGATCGGGGTATCAAATTTTGTCTATTTGGCTTTCCGGATAAATTTTAGAATATGTTAAAAGTTCGACCGGATATAAATACCCAATTTTTCCCCTGTCGGGAAATTTCCAAGTGTTGGATTTTTCCGTAGTTTAACGACGTTCTAAGTAGTGCAAGTAACTCGATGGACCCTCTAGAAGACAACAAACCTTAACTCGATTATGTGACCGTCTTGAACTGCCCTTTGAACCTTCGGGTTTGGGGCAGTACGGCGTGCCACATGTGAGGCGTTGGCTTGACCCTTCTACGGCTGGACCGTTGATACTGAGGCACGAACTGAATGTTGTTAGACTTATTTCATGTGTTGGACTGTATCGGGAAAACTTGGGTGTTCGATTGTTCGATCGGAAAGTTTGACATTTTCTATTTATCCGGAATGGGATACAATAATTGGAATTCACAATAAGTTATGTGATAACTGAATGAATGTTATAAACATAGCAGTTTAGTCTCACTTGATCGGTTGCCACGGAATTTTGATGTGATCAAAAGTCCATCGCAATCACGTAGCGTACGCGGATACTCGCCGGGTAAACTTAATAGACAGCCTCACTCCATAGCCCCGACCAAGTGACTGTAGGAAAACCCCGTCGCCGAAAGCATCCGTTCGGGTGCTCGCTGTAGCGGTGTTCCGCCTTGGTGCACTTCGTCGACGGTATGGGGGGTGCGGCCGCCTACTGAAGTTTGCGACGAGTATTCGATCAGATTGTCGGGAATCTTGTTGAATTGCCCGACTTGATATTGAAAAGAGTTTTCGATAATGAGACTAAAATGCGGGGTTTATAATTGTTAGGCATGCGATGTCTAAGTAATTCAATTGATTAGGCATGCGATGTCTATGCAGATTGCGGATTCCAACTGTTGTAGTTTTACACTTTCTTTTCTGTGACCGTAAGTGTAATATGTGATATCGCCGGTTTCGTTGCTATATGTCAACGGCAATTGGGATGCGCATATTTACTTACGTTGATGACATGTGATGTTATGTGTTGCTGGATATGTTATATTGGATCGTCGTGTTTGAATAGCCGGAGGTTTTTATGTGAGATGAGTGTTTTTCATTTTCATTCATGTAAAAACTTGTATGTAATATTCTTTTATTGGGGTGCTTCCAGGTTGCGGAAGTTGTCACCTTTTGTATATTATTTACTTTTCCGCACTAGGATAGACCCAAGGAGGAGGGCACAAGTAACCGGGTTCTGGAGTCCAGTGGGAGACCAACTCGAGGAGTCGAGGTCGGGTCTCCTAACTCTAGAATTGGTAGGGTTGCTTGCCGCTCTCGTAGGGGTCTAGGGGTGTGGGTTTGGCTATTCATCACGACCGTGGAATCCGTGTTTTATATTGGCTCGTATTGAAAACACGAATGTCCTAGTATATCCAATATTTCATATGATTCTTCTGCTGCGATATCTGTGATGTGATCATGTGATGTTCTGTGATAGATACAGTATATAGTATATATGATATATTATGTAGGCGTTACTTATGTTTTACACCCGCGCTAGCCCTGCCCTGCTCTGCCGTTAGTTACCTAACCTAACGGTGCACGAGGGGACATCGAGGCGAATGCGGATGGCATAAGTGTACGTCATATCTATCTGTGATGTTTAGGTATTTAAATGATGGGAATTCATTAATGAGATTAATGAAATAAAAGAAACCTAAGATGTTGTAGAATCGAATTTCAAAATAAAACAGGTAGCTACAGTTGTTGCTTTGCACAGCGGTATATACGATATATCCTGCACCTTATTCGATAAGGAAAGGACCGAGATCCCTTCACCGGGAGTGACTCCTTTAGCAATAACTGGCAGATGCTACACCCTCGGTTTGTCTTTTGATTGCTTTTAAGAGTTTTCGCTTTGCACAGTGATATATATGATATATCCCGCACCTCATTCGACGAGGAAAGGACCGACGATCCCTTCACAGGGAGTGACTCCTTTAGCAAAACTAGAAAAGCCTCAAAAGCACTACATTTCAAAATCATTTGATTCTACAACGATATCAAGTTCATTACGCAATAGGTTTTCAGAAAAACCTGTCGTAGCCCTCCGTCATTTCAGATAAGTCCTATTTAGTATTCGTGCTACGTTTGTTGGCCTGTGTCAAGGCGTAGTGTGCGGTAGCTAACTAGTATTTATCTGCTTATGCATATGATGCAGATTGGATTAGGTTAGTCGTGCGACTTTGTTGGCCTGCGTCAAGGGTCGTGCGGGTGGGTTTAATTCAATCAGAAAATGACGGGTTGAACTTGACTAGCGGACTATGGTTTGTTGGCCTGCGTCAAGGTCATAGGACGCTAGGGGAAAAATATTATCGGGAATTTCAAGTGTTGAAATTTGCAATGAGATTGCATACCTTCTATGAGATAGTTGGATCCCGATACCCGCTGCGAGTAAGTGTTACTCCTGGGAGAGTTTTATACATTACAATTAGCCGATCAAGTAGGTGTCTAGAAAGGTGTCAACGGGGTTACGCCTCTGGGAAAACGAGGTTTATATTAATTAGGTTCGTGCGAAAGCACGGGGGACCTCCCTCAAAGTACCGACACTGGCCTGGCTGAAAGATTGGCGAACTTGTAGTGTGTAATTAATCCCGGCTAGTCTTTCCTTTTAGGGTTTGAAGGAAGATTTGATAAAAAGCAGTGGGAGCCATCCTGATTAGATAAAATAATAACCAATCTATTCTTGACAGAGCGCACGCTGAGTGATTTCTTCTCTCTCTCTCCTGGTAGCGACCATATCACGTCTTAATCAAGATAATAATACGGAATATTGACCGAACCCGCTTGTTATACTGAGCTAGGGAACGTTGATCCCGCTCCAACTTATAATTGTTATAAGACAGAGCAGGAAATTGGGGAATACCAGATTTCCCGTGCCGCCCAAACGAAGAGAGTGCATGCTGATGCATCATCTTCGGGTGTGTTCATTATACAGAACTGTTTCTCAGTATCCTCCGCATCCTGGTATATGATACCGGATCAGGATCCCAGATATGTAATCTGTTACATAGGGCTACAAAAGGGTAGAAAAACTGAGAACGGGTGATAAGTTTCATGAGGCAGAAAACGGGGCAAGTGTTGCAGCCAAGTCTGTTGGTCACTGTCACCCTGTATTGTAATACATTGATTCTGAACGAATGTTATTAGATACCGAACCTGATATACAAAATCATATCTGTCTCTTTATTAGTAAAGAAATGATAAAATTTTGTATTGTGGGATAATGTTTTGAACATTTCCTATATCAAAAGTTGATCGGTTCAGGCACGTTATCTAAAAGCATTAATGTTCTAAATCAAACTACAGTTCTTTGTATACAGAACACACACAAGAGGAAAAGTTCAGAAATGAACGAATTTTTCTTGAGGTATTATTGACTAGGTCATATCAATGCGACCCGACTAGCTAGAGTTACATAAAGATGCATATTTAAATTAGTTTGAATTTACATCTTGTGAAACTCGCCAGTCATGTCACAAAGATAAGATGACACCAGCTCTGTTTATTGGAAACAGAGAAAGAGTTAGTGAACTCTTGGGATGATACATGTTGATGTATGTAGGTCCCCTGTCTACACATGCCAGGACTGATTCTTTATACTTCATTACATTCTCTGATGATCTTTCGAGTTTCAGACCTATGTTCCTGTTGAAACACAAGTCCGAACCTTTTGAGATATTCACAGAATATAAGTTAGAAGTAGAGAACCAATATACGGGTATAAGTATTATGTCCTATGATGAGATCAGGGAGGAGAATACTTGTGCATGGAATTCCTAGACTATTCTAAAGGAGAATGAGATTCTCTCTCAGCATTACTCCTCCGTATACACCATAGCACGATGGTATATCGGGGCGGAGCAAATACACCCTATTTGATATGGTGTGCTCTATGATGAGTACTACTGAGTTACCTATTTCCTTTTGGGAGTTATGCACTTATGAAGCTGCATACCTATTGTATAGGGTTCGAATCAAATCAGCTGCCTACCATTTCATATGTGATATGGAAAGGGAAGAGCCCATATCTTAAGTTAGTTAAGATTTGGGGTTGTCCGGCTTATGTCTAAAAGCAAAATCCGGACAAGCTCGAGGCAAGGTCTGTAATATACAACTGGAAAGGTTCCAGCTATACAACTTGCAGCCGATGATTTGATAAAACCAAAGGATTCAGTAGATTCCAACGAACCTCAGCCTCTCCGCCGATCTAGTAGGGTTCCTCACCCACCTGAGAGATACTTCGGTTTCTCTATGACAGTGGGAGCGAGGATTGCATCATGAGATGATGACCCAACTAGTTTCGAGCTGGCCATCAGGAGTGAGACTCTGTAAGAATGGCTGGATGCTTAGCGATCTGAGATGGAATCCTTATACACCAAAAAAGTATGGACTTTGGTTGCTATATCTGAAGGGTTAAATCCCCATCAGGAGCAAGTATATCTTGAGAAGATTACTTGGTGTATAGGGAAAGGTTGAGACTTTCAAAGCTAGACTTGTTAAAGTGATTCGTCATTGACCAGGCATGGATAATGATGAAACCTTTTCTAGTACCTATGCTTAAGTCCATTCAGATACTACTTGCCACGGCTACATACCATGACTACGATATCTGGCGGTTGGGTGCCATGACTGCTTTTCTAAATGATGATTTAGAAGAGTGCGTCTGTAAGTACACAGCCAGAGGGCTTCGTAAACAGTGGGAGCAGCGGAAACGTGTGCAAGATGTTTTATCTGATAAAGCAGGCATCGCGGAGTTGGAACGTCTGTTTTGATGTAATAGTCAAACAGTTTGACATCATCAAAATGGTAGATGAACCTTGTATATACAAAAAGGTAGTAGGGAGTATGGTAATGATCCTCGTAGAGTACGTGGATGACATACTCTTGATAGGGAAGGAGTTTCCTATGCTACGCTCGATCAATCTCCGCTTATCACTAGGATTCTCCATATAGGATCAAAGTGATACCTACTAAATCCTGGATTTTGGATCTATGAGATAGATCTAAATGGATGTTAGGTACCTCACTAGCTGTAGTGAGATGGTATCAATCGATCTTGGGGAGAATCACTGGAAGTGTTCCAGGGTGATAAAGACGACTGAATGTCAGTCGCAGGCATTGTCTTTACCCTCAGTAAAGGGACGGTATGTTGGAAAAGTTCCAAGCTAGATACCGTGATATACTAGACGACAAAGGAAGGATACATCGCTACTTAAGATGCAACCAAAGAGGCTGTTTGGGTGTATATTGGTTCATGAGATGAACTACGTTCCTACCATTGTGAGACAATGGAGTTGTGGCTTATGCCAAGGAACATAGGTCCCATCAGTGATCCAGACATATTCTAAGGCAGCATCACCTGATCATGGAGATAGTTGATCTCCAGGGTGATCGAGGTTAGGAGAGTAGACTCAGAGGACAACACGGCGGATCCACTCACAAAGGCCTATTCCCAGAGAGAGACTTTTATGGGATGGTTGAGTATGAGATACTTCGACCACTGCTACAGATGGCCCTAGTGCAAGTGGGAGATTATTAGTTATATGTATGCCCTAGAGGCCATTACTGTACATTGGATGTATATTGTAGTGGATGCTGGGACGTATATAGGGAGGACTTTCTTGCTCGACATGATAGTATGCTATCTGGTTGCTCTTTACCTTAACGTGTACACTGATTGTCTCTCTGTTACATGTTGGTAAAGCCCTTAGGATGTGTACTTGACTACCTGGACTATGATGCGGATCATACTAGTGGGGACATGGTAGTCCATAAGTACATCCTTCAAAGTCCCTAGTCGTGGGTGTATCGAGATGGGGCATCGATATACCAGAGTAGACTAGCGTGTACCTTCTCGACCCATACAGATGGGCGATGGATGATCCCATATCCATTGGTGTTTGACATCGGAGATGATATACGGGTGCTCAGTAGAGACTGGGTACACTGGACGGACTCGCCGAGAACTCCCAGATGGTATTATACCTCACGTCAGATGGCAGTTCTCTGGTGACGCTGGTACAGAGTAGTCTGTTGACCCGAGATCGTCATAGAGTCTTGTGTGGTTCCCACTGTGCATTGATTTCCATCTTACCACGTCCAAGAGGGCGTGCAAAATGGTGGTTTTTGGGTACAGTCCCGAGTCACATGGAGGCAATGAGCGATAGGAGGGGATTCGTCTCTCCCGGTATAGGGAGTTGATGTTGCGCTGTGTTCGATTGGGTATAACAGGAAATCCCTGGCCAGGGTTGCTGAGATTTACTGGTAAGTGTTACCAGTAGTTTCTCGAACAGTTATAGACCTCATATCGACACGACTTATCGAGCTATTCGGGTCTGACGTTTACCACCCCTAGGCAAGATATGCGACATATCAGACGATCAGACCGGACTGTACGGTAGTGTTACTGGTTGGATTCACAGGAGTGTGAGCGGGCTTGCTCGTCGATCTTCTGATCGCTCAATACCCGGGTGGCCGTTACGTTTAGCAGATCGCTTGCGGCTTGTGGGTGTTTGATATGATCATCATCAGCTGCCGGCGTATTGACGAGTCTTTAGAGTCCTACACAGAGGTTTCCTGGCTCAAGCGAAACGAAATAGGAGTGCATATGAGATATGTGCGGGACCAAGAATAATGCGTGTATGTGATACCGTATTCCATTCTCGCGATGAATGTATCGAATGGTTGTATGCGATATAACCTAGTTATCAATTCAAGCGTTGATTCGATAAGCCGATACATTGGATACTAGTCGGTTATATGCGATATGACCGGATCGTTAAATCAAGTGTTGATTTAATGATTTAATGCATAATTATATATTTGATATATTACTTTGCGTTAACTAGTATTGGTTCACTTTAGATGGATTTTCTCACTCGGCTGTGTGCATTGCATATGCGATATGATTTTGTGCACTTACTTGTATCATGTTTGATGATGCATGCCTTTTGGTTAAGTGTAAAGAATTAAACCTTGGTTAATGAAATGGTTAGGGTTTACTTTTTCCTTATTCTTTTTATTCATTTAATTGCCTTTTGGAAAAAGAAATGCAAAGAGAAAAATGGTGGAATTCTTTTGTTCTTTCATGAAGCTTCATGAAGACTTTGACTTTGTGTCCATTTTGTCTCATGCTTTAACCTAACCATTCCACTTAACTCTAATTAATTCTCTACACCTAACCTTGGTTAGCTTATGATAAGAATTGATTTCTTTTCTATTTTTAATTATTCTTATCATAACAATATTCTTCTTCTTCCTTTCTTCAAGTGAAGAAAGCAAGGTCCATCAATGGTGATTGATGGAAATGAGTGAGAAATCCAAATCTAAAGTCTACCCACTTTCTATTTCTTCATCCTCTACCTCTTGCCAAGTAGTAGAGTGTGTTTACTTCACAAGTTTCTTGACTTGGTGAAGTCGGAGCTTGATTTAGCGATGACTCGACGTAGATCATCTTCGGCATGGACATCGACGACCTAGCTTGCCCATTCTCCGACGAAGCCGACGCTAGAGCCCGGGACTTCTTATGGACAGCGAGGGGACTTCGTTGCGGAGCTGTGGAGGTGGAGTAAACGGATCTACAAAGTTTGTATTTCCGTATTCCCTTAGTTAAGTGTTAACTAGTTAGCATATTCGCCTAGAAATCTAGTCTACGATCCGTAGTCGGGTCTCTCGGCACCCATAATTTTTGAATTTGGCATGATCGATGCCTTGTGAGACCTCACTAGGGTGCCTAGGAACCCTACACCTACATACATCAACATGTATCATCCCAAGAGTTTACTGACTCTTTCTCTGTTTCCAATAAACAGAGCTATGGTCATCTTATCTTTGTGACATGACTGGCGAGTTTCACAAGATGTAAATTCAAACTGATTTAAATATGCATCTATATGTAACTCAAGCTAGTCGGTTCGCATTGATATGACCTAGTCTACAATACCTCAAGAAGGATTTGTCCATTTCTGAACTCTTCCTCTTGTGTGTGTTCCGTATACTTAGAACTGTAGTTTGATTTAGAACATCAATGCTTTTAGATAACGTGCCTGAACCGATCAACTTTTGATATAGGAAATGTTCAAAACATTATCCATCAATACGAAATTTTATCGTTTCTTTACTAATAAAGAGACAGATATGATTTTGTATATCAGGTTCGGTATCTAATAACATTTGTTCAGAATCAATGTATTCAGGTAATACAGGGTGACAGTGACCGACAGACTTGGCTGCAACACTTGCCCCGTTTTCTGCCTCATGAAACTTATCACCCGTTCTCAGTTCTTCTACCCTTTTGTAGCCCTATGTAACAGATTACATATCTGGGATCCTGATCCGGTATCATATACCCAGGATACGGAGGATACTGAGAAACAGTTCTTTGTAATGAACACACCCGAAGATGATGCATCAGCATGCACTCTCTTCGTTTGGGCGGCATGGGAATCTTGGTATTCCCCTATTTCCTGCTCTGTCTTATAACAATTATAAGTTGGAGCGGGACCAACGTTCCCCAGCTCAGTATAACAAGCGTGTTCGTTCAATATATCCGTTTTATTATCTTGATTAAGGCGTGATATAGTCGCTACCTGGAGAGAGAGAGAAGAAAACACTCAGCGTGCGCTCTTGCAAGAATAGATTGGTTATTATTTTATCTAATCAGGATGGCTCCCACTACTTTTAATCAAATCTTCCTTCAAACCCTAAAAGGAAAGACTATCCGGGATTAATTACACACTACAAGTTCGCTAATCTTTCAGCCAGGCCAGTGTCGGTACTTTGAGGGAGGTCCCCCGTGCTTTCGCACGAACCTAATTAATGTAAACCTCGTTTTCCCAGAGGCGTAACCCCGTTGACACCTTTCTAGACACCTACTTGATCGGCTAATTGTAATGTGTAAAACTCTCCCAGGAGTAACAATTACTCGCAGCGGGTATCGGGATCCAACTATCTCATAGAAGATATGCAATCTCATTGCAAATTTCAACACTTGAAATTCCCGATAATATTTTGTCCCTAGCAGCTATATGACCTTAATATAGTCAACAAATCATAAGTGCTAGTCAAGTTCAACTCGTCATTTCCCGATTGAATTAAACCCACCCGCACGACCCTTAACATAGTCAACAAAGTCGCACTACTACCCTAATCCAATCTGCATCATATGCATAAGCAGATAAATACTGGTCAGCTACCGCACACTACGCCTTAACATAGTCAACAAACGTAGCACGAATACTAACTAGTACTTATCTGAAATGACGGAGGGCTACGACAGGTTTTTTCTGAAAACCTATTGCGTAATGAACTTGATATCGTTGTAGAATCAAATGATTTTAGAAAGGGAGTGTTTTTGAGGCTTTTCTAGTTTTGCTAAAGGAGTCACTCCCGGTGAAGGGATCGTCGGTCCTTTCCTCGTCGAATGAGGTGCTGGATATATCATATATATCACTGTGCAAAGCAAAAACTCTTAAAAGCAATCAAAAGACAAACCGAGTGTGTAGCATCTGCCAGTTATTGCTAAAGGAGTCACTCTCGGTGAAGGGATCTCGGTCCTTTCCTTATCGAATAAGGTGGAGGATATATCACATATACCGCTATGCAAAGCAAGAACTGTAGTTACCTATTTTATTTTGAAATTCGATTCTACAACATCTTAGGTTTCTTTTATTTCATTAATCACATTAATGAAGTCCCATCATTTAATTACTTAAACATTACAGATAAATACGACGTACACTTATGCCATCCGCATTCGCCTCGATGTCCCCTCGTGCACCGTTAGGTTAGGTAACTAACGGCAGAGCAGGGCAGGGCTAGCGCGGGTGTAAAACATAAGTAACGTCTATATAATATATCATATATACTATATACTGTATCTATCACAGAACATCACATGATCACATCACAGATATCGCAGCAGAAGAAACATATGAAATATTGGATATACTAGGACGTCCGTGTTTTCAATACGAGCCAGTATAAAACACGGTTTCCACGGTCGCGATAAATAGCCAAACCCACACCCCTAGACCCCTACGAGAGCGGCAAGCAACCCTACCAATTCTAGAGTTAGGAGACCCGGACTCGACTCCTCGAGTTGGTCTCCCCCTGGACTCCAGAACCCGGTTACTTGTGCCCTCCTCCTTGGGTCTATCCTAGTGCGGAAAAGTAAATAATATACAAATGGTGACAACATCCGCTACCTGGAAGTGCCCCAAATAAAAGAATATTACATACAAGTTTTTACATGAATGAAAATGAAAAACACTCATCTCATATAAAAAACCCCGGCTATTCGAACACGATGATCCAATATAACATATCCAGCAACACATAACATCACATGTCATCAACGTAAGTAAACATGCGCATCCCAATTTTCGTTGACATATAGCAACGAAACCGGCGATATCACATATTACACTTACGGTCATAGAAAAGAAAGTGTAAAACTACAACAGTTGGAATCCGCAATCTCTTTAGACATCGCATGCCTAATCAAATGAATTACTTAGACATCACATGCCTAACAATTATAAACCCCGCATTTTAGTCTCATTATCGAAAACACTTTTCAATATCAAGTCGGGCAATTCAGCAAGATTCCCGACATCCTGATCGAATGCTTGTCGCAAACTTTAGTAGACGGCCGCACCCCCGACGCCGTCGACGAAGTGCACCAAGGCGGAACACCGCTGCCGCGAGCACCCGGACGGATGCTTTCGGCGACGGGGTTCTCCTACAGTCACTTGGTCGGGGCTATGGAGTGAGGCTGTCTATTAAGTTTATCCGGCGAGTATCCGCGTACGCTACGTGATTGCGACGGACTTTTGATCGTATCAAAATTCCGTGGCAACCGATCAAGTGAGACTAAACCGCTAGATTTATAACATTCATTCAGTTATCTCATAACTATTTATGAATTCCAATTATTGTATCACATTCCAGATAAACAGAAAATGTTAAACTTTCCGATCGAACAATCGAACACCCAAGTTTTCCCGAAACAGATCAACACATGAAATAAGTCTACCAACATTCAGTTCGTGCCTCAGTACCAACGGTCCAGCCGTAGAAGGGTCAAGCCAACGCCTCACATGTGGCACGCCGTACTGCCCCAAACCCGAAGGTTCAAAGGGCAGTTCAAGACGGTCACATAATCGAGTTAAGGTTTGTTGTCTTCTAGAGGGACCATCGCGTTACTTGCACTACTTAAAACGTCGTTAAACTACGGAAAAATCCAACAATTGGAAATTTCCCGGCAGGGGAAAAAGTGGGTATTTATATCCGGTCGAACTTTTTAACATATTCTAAAAATACTAGGAAAACCACACAGACAAAATTTGATAATCCGATCGAATCTTTGATTCCCAATACAACCCCAGAATACTCAACAGTTGAATAAATATTAAAAATTCCCAGGAAAATAAGCACTGTTAAGTAGGAGTTACTGTGCAAATTTCAATGCATAAAACGACAAATCGGCCGCGGAACCGCCGCACGAGCCATGCTCGTGTCGCGGAACCGCGGCGCCGTGATGGAATTAGGGCATCGAAATTTACAGTAACTCTTAGATATTCCTGCTGATATTTCTGCATATTTTTAATTGACAAAAATCCACAAATTTGAAAAATGTCCAGAGAGCATTATCGGGTTAGGGTTTCGGGTTCGTTCGGGTTTCAAACATCGTCTAAGCATCGCCTAAGGCTCTAGCTAGGCTCTGATACCACTGTAGGGTTCCTAGGTACTCTCAAGAGGTCTCACAAGGCATCAACCATGCCAATTTCATAAATTACGGTGCCGAGAAACCCTAGACTGGATCGTTGGCTAGAAGTTTAGGCGATAAAGCGAGCTAGTTTACAACTAAACTATAAGTAAACGGAAATACAACCTTTGTAGATCCAGTCCTCCACCTCCATAGCTCCGCGATGATGTCTCCTCGCTGTCCAAGTTGAACCCCGGGCTCTAGCGTCGGCTTCATCGGAGAATGGACGGGCTAGGTCATCGACGACGATGCCGAAGATGATCTACGTCGAGGCATCGCTAGATCAAGCTCCAACTTCACCAAGTCAAAAAAAAACTTGTGAAGAAAACACACTCTACTACTTGGCAAGAGGTAGAGGATGAAGAAATAGGAAGTGGGTTCACTTTAGAATTGGATTTCTCACTCATTTTCATCAATCACCATTGATGAAGTAAGCTTTCTTCAAGTGATGAAGAAGAAGAAGAAGATGAA
Organism: Agapanthus africanus; assembly: GCA_030015575.1. Taxonomy (NCBI): domain Eukaryota; kingdom Viridiplantae; phylum Streptophyta; class Magnoliopsida; order Asparagales; family Amaryllidaceae; genus Agapanthus; species Agapanthus africanus. Next base: position 108,648,967 of record JASDDO010000016.1, on the reverse strand, counting down.
TATATTATGATGAGTAATTTTCAAAAAGGAAATAATAAGAATACTTATCATAATGTAACCATGGTGAAGTGTAGAGAATCAACTAGGGATAAGTGGAGTGGTTAGGGTTAAGCATGAGACAAAATGATGACTTAGTCAAAGCTTCATGAAGCTTCAACATGCAAGTCCAAAATGAGCCACCATTTCATTTCTTTATGCTTAATATTTTTCCAAAAAGAATAAATAGATAAATAAATGAGAAAAGGAAATGAAACCCTAACCACTTAAGTAACCATGGTTTAATTCTTTACACAAACCCAAACTAGCATGTATCATCAAACATGATACAATCTTGTGCACAAAAAATATATCATATATATAACTTGTGAACTTCAAGTGAGAAAATCCATTTAAAGTGAACCAATACTAGTTAATGCAAAGTAATATATCAAATATATAATTATGCATTAAATCATTAAATCAACACTTGATTTAACGATCCGGTCATATCACATATGACCGACTAATATTTAATGTATCGTCTTATCGAATCAACGCTTGAATCGATAACTAGGTTATATCGCATACAACCAATCGATACATTCATCCCGAGAACAGAATACGGTATCTCATATGCGCTCCTATTTCGTTTCGCTTGAGCCAGGAAACCTCTGTGTAGGACTCTAAAGACTCGTCAATACGCCGGTAGCAGATGATGATCATATCAAGCACCCACAAGCCGCAAGCGGTCTGCTAAACATAACGGCCACCCGGGTATTGAGCGATCAGAAGATCGACGAGCAAGCCCGCTCACACTCCAGTGAATCCAACCAGTAACACTACCGTACAGTCCGGTCTCGTCGTCTGATATGTCGCATATCTCGCCTAGGGGTGGTAAACGTCAGACCCCAATAGCTCGATAAGTCGTGTCGATATGAGGTCTATAACAGTTCGAGAAACTACTGGTAACACTTACCAGTATATCTCAGCAACCCTGGCCAGGGATTTCCGGTTATAGCCAATCGAACACAGTGCAACATCAACTCCCTATACCGGGAGAGACGAATCCCCTCCTATCGCTCATTGCCTCCATGTGATTCGGGACTGTACAAAAAGCCACCGTTTTGCATGCCCTCTTGGACGTGGTAAGGTGAAAATCAAAGCACAGTGGGAACCACACAAGACTCTATGACGATCTTGGGTCAACAGACTACTCTGTACCAGTGTCACCAGAGAACTGCCATCTGACGTAAGGTATAATACCATCTGGGAGTTCTCGGCGAGTCCATCCAGTGTACCCAGTCTCTACAGAGCACCCGTATATCATCTCTGATGTCAAACACCAATGGATATGGGATCATCCATCGCCCATCTGTATGGGTCGAGAAGGTATACGCTAGTCTACTCTGGTATATCGATGCCCCATCTCGATACACCCACGACTAGGGACTTTCAAGGATGTACTTATGGACTACCATGTCCCCACTAGTATGATCCGCATCATAGTCTAGGTAGTCAAGTACACATCCTAAGGGCTTTACCAACATGTAACAGAGAGACAATCAGTACACACGTTAAGGTAAAGAGTAACCAGATAGCATACTATCATGTCGAGCAAGAAAGTCCTCCCTATATATGTCCCAGCATCCACTACAATATACATCCTATGTACAGTAATGGCCTCTAGGGCATACATATAACTAACACATACTATCTCCAGTACGACGTACTGACGGCTGTGGGACAGACCATCTCCCCAACTGGGATGAGAATCGTACACACTAGTCTACTCCGGAGTATCGATGCCCTGTCTCGATAATCCTACGACTAGGGACCTGAATAAGGATGTGCTTGTAGACTACCCAGCCCCCACTAGTGTGACTGCCATCACAACGCTGGTAGTCAAGCAAGATCCTACGAGCTCTATCAATACGTATACTTACATATTAAGATAGAAAAACCAAGTAGCATACTACCATGTTTAGCAAGACTGTTATATACATGTGAATATCCCAAGCTTCCATTAAGTAATATACAAACTAGTATGATACAGTAATGGCCTTCTAGGGCATAAACACTGACAGATCTCCCTGGAGATCAACCATCCCCATGATCAGGCGATACTGCCTAAGAATATGTCTGGATCTCAGATGGGACGGGGGGTTCCTTGGAAAAAACCACAACTCCATTATCACACAATGGTAGGAACAAAGTTCATCTCATGAACTAGTGTACATCCAGACTATTTCTTTGGTAGCATCCTTGGTAGTGATTTATCCTGCCTTTATCGTCTAGTATGTCACGGTATCTATCTTGTAACTCTTCCAACATACCGTCCCTCCACTGAGGGTAAAGACAATGCCTGTGACTTACATTCAGTCGACCTTACCACCCTGGAACCATTCCAGTGATTCTCCCCAGGATCGATTGATACCATCTCACTACAACTAGTGAGAATCCTAACATCCAATTAGATCTATCTCATAGATATAAAACCCAGGATTTAGGAGGTATCACCTTGATCCTATATAGAGAATCTTTGTGATAAGAGGAGATTGACCGAGCGTAGCATATGAAACTCTTTCCCTATCAAGAGTATGTCATCCATGTATAATACGAGGATCACCACCATACTCTCTACTACCTTTTTGTATATACAAGGTTCATCTACCATTTTGATGAAGTCAAACTCTTTGACTACCACATCAAAACAGACGTTCCTTCTCCGCGATGCCTGCTTTATCCTATAAAGCAATTTGCACACGTTTCCGCTGCTCCCATTGTCTACGAAGCCCTCTGGCTGTGTACTTATAGACTCTCTCTTCTAAATCACCATTTAGAAAAGCAGTCATGATACCCAACCGCCAGATATCATAGTCATGGTATGTAGCAATGGCAAGAAGGATCTGGATGGACTTAAGCATAGCTTTGAAAGTCTCAACTTTTCCATGTACACCAAGTAATCTTCTCAAGATATACTTGCTCCTGATGGGGATTTAACCCTTCAGATAAAGAAACCAAAGTCCATACTTTGTTGGTGTATAAGGATTCCATGTCAGATTGCTAAGCATCCAGCCATTCTTACAGAGTCCCACTCCTGATGGCCTGCTCGAAAATAGTTAGGTCATCATCTCATGATGCAATCCTCGCTCCCACTGTCATAGAGAAAACCGAAGTATCTCTCAGGTGGGTGAGGAACCCAACTAGATCGGCGGAGAGGCTGAGGTTCGTTAGAAACTATTGAATCCTTTGGTTCTACCAAATCATCAGCTGCAGTTTGTATAGCTGGAACCTTTTCCAGTTCTACCTCATGACCACTAATTTCTTCATAAGAAATTCTCTTTCACAAAGGTGGCATTCTGAGAAACAAAACATCTTTTGTTCCTCGATGTGGTAGAAGATATTCCCTTGCGAATGCTTGGGATATCCAGTAAACTTCCACAGAACTGACTTTTCCTCGAGCTTGTCCGGATTATGCTTTTAGACATAGGCCGGACAACCCCAAATCTTAACATACTTTAAGGTATGGGCTCTTCCCATTCCATATCACATATGGAGTGGTAGGCTACTGATTTGATTGGAACCCTATTCAATAGGTATGCAGCTTATCAAGTGCATAACTCCCAAAAGGAAATAGGAAACTCAGTAGTACTCATCATAGAGCGCACTATATCAAATAGGGTGCGTTTGCTCTGCCCCGATCACTGACGTGGTGTGGTGTATACGGAAGAGTAATGCTGAGAGAGAATCTCATTCTCCTTTAGAATAGTCCAGGAATTCCGTGCTCAAGTATTCTCTTCCTTGACTCATCAAAGGACATAATACTTATACCCGTTTAGGTTCTCTACTTCTAACTCATATTCATTGAATTTCTCAAAAGGTTCAGACTTGTGTTTCAACAGGAACACATGTGCGAAACTTGAGAGACCATCAGTGAATGTAATGAAGTACAAAGAACCGGTCCTGGCATGTGTAGACAGGGGACCTTACATACATCATCATGTATCAATCCCAAGAGTTCACTAACTCTTTCTCTGTTTCCAATAAACAGAGCCGTGGTCATCTTATCTTTGTGACATGACCGACAAGTTTCACAAGATGTAAATTCAAACTAATTTAAATATGCATCTAAATGTAACTTCAGCTAGTCGGGTCACATTGATATGACCTAGTGTACAATGCCTCAAGAAGGATTCATTCATTTCTGAACTCTTTCTCTTGCGTGTGTTCTGTATACTAAGAACTGTAGTTTGATTTAGAATGTATATGCTTTTAGATAATGTGCCTGAACCGATCAACTCTTGATATAGGAAATGTTCAAAACATTATCCAACAATACAAAATTATATCCTTCTTTACTAAATAAAGAGACTGATATGATGTTGTATATCAGGTTCGGTATCTAATAACATTCGTTCAGAATCAATGTATTCTGGTAATACAGGGTGATAACTGCCAACAGACTTGGCTTGCAACAATTGCACTGTTTCCAACTCTTGAAACTTATCACCCGTTCTCAGTTCTCTACCTTTCTGTAGCCCACGTAACATATTACATATGTGGAATCCTGATCTGGTATCTCATACCCAGGACGTAAAGGATACTGAGAAACAATTCTCTGTAATGAACACACCCGAAGAAGATGCATCAGCATGCACTTTCTTCGTTTGGGCGGCACGGGAATTCTGCCCAATTTCCTGCTCGGTCTTATAACATTTATAAGTTGGAGCGGGACCAACGTTCCCTAACGCGGTATAACAAACGAGTTCGGTCAATACAACCGTATTATTATCTTGATTAAGGCGTGACATGGTCGCTACCTGGAGAGAGAGAGAGAGAAGAAAACACTCAGCGTATGATCTTGCAAGATTAGATTGGTTATTAATATATCTAATCAGGATGTCTCCCTCTGTTTTAGTCAAATCTTCCTTCAAACCCTAAAAGGAAAGACTAGCCTGGATTAATTACACCCTACAAGTTCACCAATCTTTCAGCCAGGCCAGTGCCGGTACTTTGAGGGAGGTTCCCCGTGCTTTCGCACGGACCTAATTAAAATAAACCTCGTTTTCCCAGAGGCTTAACCCCATTGACACCTTTCTAAACACCTACTTGATCGGCTAATTGTAATGTGTAAAACTCTCCCAGGAGTAACTCTTACTCGCAGCGGGTATCGGGATCCAACTATCTCATAGAAGGTATGCAATCTCATTGCAAATTTCAATACTTGAAATTCCTAATAATACTTTGCCCCAAGCCTCCAATGACCTTGACAAAGGCCAAAAAACCATAGGATGCTAGTCAAGTTCAACCCGTCATTTCCTGATTGAATTAAAACCACCCGCACGACCCTTGACAAATGCCAACAAGGTCGCACGACTACCCTAAATCAATCACATCATATGCTTATGCAGATAAGCACTAATCAGCTACAACACAACACGCCTTGACAAAGGCCAACAAACGCATCACGAATACTAAGTAGTACTTATCTGAAATGACGGAGGGCTACGACAGGTTTTTAAGAAAACCCTTTGCGTAATGAACTTGATATCGTTGTAGAATCGAGTGATTTTAAAAGGAGTGTTTTTTAGGCTTTTCTAGTTTCGCTAAAGAGGTCACTCCCAGTGAAGGGATCACGACTCTTTCCTTATCGAATAAGGTGCAGGATATTTCACAAATACCACTATGCAAAGCAAAAAACTATAGAAGCAATCAAAAGACAAACCGTGTTTATAGCATCTGCTAGTTTCGCTAAAGAGGTCACTCCCGGTGAAGGGATCTCGGCTCTTTCCTTATCGAATAAGGTGCTGGATATTCTACAAGGAATATCGCTATGCAAAGCAAGAACTAGAGCAACCAGTTTTTAAAACAAGTTTCTACAACATCTTTAGGTTTCTTTTATTTCATTAATCTCATTAATGAAGTCCCATTTTATTATGCTTCACAAGCATTAGATATGAAACGAAATCAACAATATATAATATATATCACATATATATAATATAAACATTCGTCTCAGGCAATAATATGATCTCATCACAGAACATTGCAGCAGAAGAACATATATGAAATATTGGATATACTAGGAGGTCTGTGTTTTAATACGAGCCTGTATAAAACACGGATTCCACGGTCGCGATGAATAGCCAATCCCACACCCATAGTGTGGGGTTCCTAGGCACTCTAACAAGGTTCTACAAGGCATCTTCCATGCCCGATTCAAAAAATTTAGCCGTGCCGAACAACCCTAACCAAGATCGTATACTAGAGATTATGCGAAAACTAGCAAGTAAACAACTTTATCACTAAGTGAAAGGGATTACAACCTTTGTAGATCCGGTCCTTCACTTCTAAAGCTCCGTGTTGACGTCCCTTCGCTGCGATCATCGTGATCCCGGACTGTAGCGATGGTTTCCTCGGAGAAATGAGCGGGCTAAGTCGTTGACTTCGAGGCCGAAGATGATCTACGTCGAGGAGACTCAAACTCAAGCTTGATCTTCACTAGGTCAAGAACTTTGTGAAGAGAACACCCTAAACTAAATGGCAAGTAGTAGAGGATGATGAAATAGGAAGTGGGTTCACTTTGTGTCACGACCCGCAGGGTACGGAACGTGACTGGCACTTAAGTTTACGAAACGTCTAAAGACGTCCGTAAAATAAGTAAGCCAAAGCCCAGAAAACAAAACCAATTAAGCAAAAGAGTGAAGAAAACCCAATCAATTGAAAGCGAGTTTATCAAATAAGTCATGTAAAACCCTTTTTGAAAACAATACAAATTTTTCCGAAAATTTGGGCAGAGTCTCCTTTGTAAATACTGGCCCCCAAAATGGGTACAACAAAAATATATATGAATCCAACAAAATAGGGCATCTCCAAGCGGGAGCTAGCTCTTCGCCACAAGGCGGTCATAAATCCCACGCAATATAAAATGACAACAAGCAAAATAATCATAATGAAGCATAAGAAAAACAGCATGTCGACTCAAGTGAGCTCGACCCCAAAATACAGCATAAAAGTCTACAAATCTCACAGTCTCATATCTAGGTCAATATACAATAATGCTGGTAGATACAGTAGATGGAGTGTACTAGATACAAGGAATATACAAGGTGGTACCAAAAATAATGATATAACCCACCTAGGAGCAAAAACTCGAGTCCAGGCAAAGGAGGCAAAAGAACAAGTGCGCCCGCCGCTACTGTACTGACGGAGCAGACCTGCAAAAGGCTGTGGCATAACGGGGGTGAGTTGCCAACTCGTGAGTAATAAATAACACCTACAAAAGCTATCGTATGCATGCACACAAGCATCCTAGCATCTAAAATACAGGTATGAATGGATGCACTAGCAGGTGTGTATACAACATCAGTATACTAATATGTATGCAACATGAATATCTGAGGTCTCAATAGGTATATATAAGAAACATTTTATCTCTTTTTGTGTTTTGAAACTCTTTTAGAATGCCAGCATAATACTCAAAGAAATCGACGAGAACCGGTGTCCAGCAACGACACCTAAAAGCTGTCTCAAATCTCATAAATCCATGTCATAGTGTCTCTGGCCTCAGCCATCTGGCTGACCCATCTCAATATCAATATCTCATCCTCTCGCGGCCCCGGTCGGTATCCTCTGGATATCCGCCGTGCCCAATGAAGTCACCGGTAGGTAATCCGTCTCCTGCCAGGCTCATCGTCAGCACCACGAGCTTCTTGCCCCGGGGTACCCTACTGGGCCCACCATGTACCCGAGACGGTTCATCCAACTCCTAGAAACGGGTCTCAAAAACCACAGCAAACTCATGGTGGACGACCCTTACATCACTAGAAAACCGCAATTTACATGTTTTTAAAAAATATATTTTGCGGCTTTCCCCCGAAATCCAGAAATGTCATAAAATCTCAAGAAATCCTCATAAGTGCATATATCAATGATAATGAATGCATATGGTATCAATAATCAAGTTGCGATGTGTGATTAATAGATTAGGCATGAACAATTAATATGATGAAGTACATGCACATGAATAGCAATCCTACGGTTTCATTTTAAGGAATTAAAGGCAATAGCACAAGTTTAAGTATCAATTAGTCAAAGGTTTAAATTTAAAGGTTATCTAGTGTGGTGGCATGGCAATTACCAGGGTGTGTGTGTAAGCATGAATAGTGCTCGTGCTGCATATAAAAACCCTGGCAATGGTGCAGGTGTCCTATAAAAAGGTTTCGTATAGGTATGTCAATATAGGGTATGAACGTAGCAAATGATCATATACGTATTTCACCCCTAATTACTAATATCACTAAGAATCTTGTAAGTTACTAAAACTATCGGGCGGCTTGCGCCATCCAACGATAGTCCCCCGTAGATGCTACATCTACTCACCGGAATCCCTGGCTAGCTGTGTCCAATCACCGCTTTCCCCTTTCGCGCCGCGTCTGACGTCTCCGCGACCGAACCTGGAATTTACATCAATACCAAACATAAGGTTACATGTCAAGAACGACGCAAAACCCAAACGAAACTACTAAAGTTCACTAGCTAGGTACAGCGTGCGCAAGGTGCGCGGAATATACGCGAAAATCGGAAAACTGCCAAAAATCGTCGATTTGGTCGCCCGGCAAAACTAAAACCCGACTAATCAAAACTCCGCACTCACGCATCCTAAACGTCATAGGAGATGCTAAAAACATCCCCAAGGTGTCACAAATAATTCACCAAATAATTTTAATAAAAACCTAGCAAGCACAAAACTAGCAATTTTGGTGCAAAAAAATCGAAAATTAGCGATACGGTTATCACAATCCAACCACACAACAAGCAATCTACAAACACTATAATTACAACACATTAGCAAAGATTCAAAACCTATCATCCATAAACAACCATTACTTGAATTATATAACCTAGCAATTCTTAATCCAAACTATATATGAAAACCTTAAATTAACACTAATCTATAACTCAATTAGCAAGTTAACCTTCTAGATTAGGTTAGCAAAATAACTAGATAACAAATTAGATTTAATCAACTAAATAATGGTTTCTAAACCCTAATTCAACTCATTAATCATGCTTCACAACCCATTTTCCATACATAACCCCCTCTTGAATTTCCTAAAACAACAATTTACAACCAAAATCAAACTTTTAAAATTAACTAAATTAGCATAATTTGAAGACCACATAAACAAGGTAACTTCTTTGATTGGTTGTGTAGGAACTAGCAAGCAAAATAAATTTAATTGACCACATAATGGTGTGCTAACAAACCCTAGTTAAAACAACTACTCTTTATAAACTAGATTAGAAATTAACTAACTTTTAACACTAAAACCATATAATTAAAGGAATTTAGCCAAAAGAAATTAACTTGATGGAAATTATACCTCAATTTGAGATCTAGCAAGAATAAATTTGCTCCAAATGATGGCCTCAAGCATCAAGATCCAAGCTCGGGAGGTGAAGGAAAAGAAAGATGAAGGATGGTTTTAATTTGCAAGCTTTAATTTGCAATTTTTTTTTTGAATTAAACTTGAAGAAATTTGGAAGAAATGGAAAGAAAAGAGATGAAGGGGAGGGGAGCAGGTTTCGGCAGCAAGGAATGGGGGGGGGGGAAGTGTGTGTGTGTACTAGTGTTATATCATTTCCTTTCTAAGTCAACACCCATCTTTAATTAATCTAGAAAAACCAACCCATAACATTCATCATAAGAATTGAAATGGAGCAATGGAGGGGGGAAACCTGCAGGTGGGCTCGGCCCATGGGAGAAAGGGAAAATGTGAGAGGTGGTAAAAAGGAAAACAAGCAAAAAAAGCCTCCCACAAATTCATATTTGCAAGCTTAGGTTTAATTAATTATATTTTTGTTTTCCATAATAGAAATTAGTAAAAACTTAAAATAAATACTCAAAATTTATGTTACAACTAGATTTTAATTAACAAATTTTTAAGGATTAAAATTAGCCCGGAAAAATTTGTATTTATCGCTAAATTAATGTATTTTCCTACCGGCTTAAAATAATATAAAAAAATTGAAAAAATAGGGAAAAATTTTTAAATGACCAAAATTTCATAAGTAACTCATTAGCTACTAAAAACAAGCAATTACCTATTCATTTTAGGTATAATTAGCCCTAAACTGCAAAATGACGAGAAAGACGGTTTTCGGAAAAATACCGAATTTTCACCGAATTTCAGGAAAACACCAAAACGACTTTTCACGACGCTACAATCTTCCCCCCTTAAAGAAATTCGGTCCCCGAATTTAAAAATATAGCTACGCGTACCTTCGAAGAGATGGGGATATTTCTTCCTCATCTCGCTCTCGGTCTCCCAGGTAACCTCCTCGCTGCTCGGGCTACGCCAAAGGACCTTGACGGTTGGTATAATCTTCGACCTCAACTTCTTCACCTGCCGATCCAGGATGGCCACCGGCTGCTCTGCAAACGAAAGGTCGCGCTCTAGCTGGACTGTCGGGTGCTGAATCGCATGCGAAGGGTCGTGAAGGTACTTGCGGAGCATCGAAACATGGAAGATGGGGTGAACATCGGGAAAGTTGGGTGGAAGAGCCAAACGATATGCAACAGCGCCGACACGCTCGAGGATCTCGAAGGGACCTACGAATCTAGGGCTAAGCTTCCCCTTTCGCCCAAAACGCATCACGCCCTTCATCGGAGAGACTTTCAGAAAAACATGATCGCCAACTGCGAACTCTAATCTGCGACGACGCCTGTCCGCATACGATTTCTGTCTGCTCTGAGCTGCCCTCATCCGGTCTCGGATCAACTGTATCTTCGCTGTCGTCCCCCCCACAAGCTGCGGCCCCAAAATGCTGCTCTCGCTGAGCTCTGTCCAACAGACAGGCGATCTGCATCTCCTCCCATACAATGCCTCGAAAGGTGCCATCTGAATAGTATCCTGGAAGCTGTTGTTGTAGGAGAACTCCACTAGAGGTAAATGACGATCCCAGCTACCGCCGAAGTCTAAAACGCACGCTCTGAGCATGTCCTCGAGAGTCTGAATGGTCCGCTCTGACTGTCCGTCTGTCTGCGGATGAAACGCTGTGCTGAAGCTCAAACGAGTGCCCAAAGCCTCCTGAAGTCTCTGCCAAAGTCGGCTGGTGAACTGAGTGCCTCGATCTGACACGATACAAGTCGGTACGCCATGTAGTCGCACGATCTCGTCAATATAGAGCTGAGCATACTGAGCGAAGCTGAAAGTGGTCTTCACTGGTAGGAAGTGAGCCGCTTTCGTCAATCTATCCACGATCACCCAGATGGAGTCGTACCCTCGACTGGTCCTGGGTAGACCCACAACGAAGTCCATCGAAATCTGCTCCCATTTCCACTCTGGAATGGGTAACGGCTGTAGCTCTCCCGCGGGCCTCTGGTGCTCGGCCTTGACTTGCTGACAAGTCAGGCATCTCGATACAAACTCCGCAATGTCCCTCTTCATCCCGTCCCACCAGTAGGTCTCTTTCATATCATGGTACATCTTGGTGGAACCGGGGTGGACACTATACACTGATCGGTGTGCCTCCTCAAGAATGTCGCGCCGCAATCCATCAGCATCTGGTACGCACAGTCTAGATCCATATCGTAAAATCCCCTGATCGTCAATCACGAACTCGGAAAATCTGCCCTGTCCCATCTGTGCCATGATCTATGAGCAACGGTCGTCACTGCGCTGTGCCTCATATATACGGTCAAGCAACTGTGGGCGTGCACGAACATGCGCGAGCTGTCCCCCTGTCTGAGTGAACTCGAACTCAACTCGGCTGTCGCATAACATCTGCCAATCTGCTGACGACTGCCTCTGCACTGCGCGCAAAAAGGATAGACTACCCCCGGGCCTCCTACTCAACGCATCTGCCACCACATTCGTCTTGCCGGGGTGATATAAGATCTCGCAGTCGTAGTCTTTCACCAACTCCATCCAACGATGCTGTCTGAGGTTCAGGTCTCGCTGCTGAAATATGTACTTTAAGCTCTTGTGATCGGTGAATATCTGACACGACTCGCCGTACAGGTAATGTCGCCAAATCTTCAGTGCAAAAACCACTGCAGCCATCTCCAAATCATGAGTGGGGTAGTTCTGTTCATGCTTCTTCAACTGCCGAGAAGCATAAGCGATCACCCGGCCATGCTGCATCAATACGCATCCTAATCCCACTCGCGAAGCATCACAGTAGACAACGAATCCGCCTGATCCCGAAGACAAAGATAATACCGGCGCCGTAGTCAAACAAGTCCGTAGCTGCTGAAAACTGCGCTCGCACTCCTCTGTCCAGACGAAAGGAACTCCCTTCCGGGTCAAACCGGTCAACGGTGCAGCTATACGGGAGAAGTCCTGAACAAAACGCCTGTAGTAGCCCGCCAGGCCTAGAAAACTACGGATCTCAGTAACCGATGTAGGTCGGGGACACTGCTGAACAGCCTCAATCTTCTTCGGGTCCACACAAATGCCGTCTCTCGTAACCACGTGACCCAAGAATCCGACGCTGTCCAGCCAGAATGCACACTTAGAGAACTTTGCGAACAGCTGGTGCTCCCTCAGAGTCTGTAACGTAATCCGCAAGTGCTGCTCGTGCTCCTCTCTGCTCCGGGAGTACACCAAGATATCGTCGATAAACACAATGATGAACAAGTTAAGATACGGCCTGAATGTACGGTTCATCAAATCCATGAATGCTGCTGGGGCGTTGGTGAGTCCGAACGACATCACCAAAAACTCGTAGTGGCCGTAGCGCGTGCGGAAAGCTGTCCTCGGTATATCCTCCTGTTGAACTCGCAGCTGATGGTATCCTGATCGCAAGTCGATCCTCGAAAAATACCCCGCACCCTGAAGCTGGTCGAACAAATCGTCAATGCGCGGCAACGGATATCTGTTCCGAACGGTAACTTTGTTCAGCTGGCGGTAGTCGATACATAAGCGCAAACTTCCATCCTTCTTCTTGACAAACAGGACCGGTGCACCCCACGGAGAAACACTCGGTCGAATAAGTCCCTTATCTAACAAATCCTGCAACTGATCCTTCAGCTCTCGAAGCTCTGTCGGGGCCATCCGATAAGGAGGTATAGAAATAGGCCCCGAGCCGGGAATCAAATCAATGCAGAACTCAACATCGCGCTCAGGCGGTAGCCCAGGTAGCTCATCAGGGAAAACATCAGGGAACTCACAAACTACCGGGACCCGGTCCAACGGAACCTCTGCAGCTCGAGTATCACAAATAAACGCTAAGAATCCCTGACATCCCTTCCGCAAGAGCTGACCAGCGCGAAGAGACGAAATTAAGCTGGGAAGGGTGACACTGCGGTCTCCCTGAATAACAAGGACTGGCTCTCCCGGAAAGCTAAATCTGACTGCCTTCTCACGGTAGTCCACCGAAGCATAACAAGTGGCTAGCCAATCCATGCCCAGAAGCACATCAAAGTCCAACATATCGAGGAGAATCAAATCAACCGATGCATCCCTCTCCCCGATACGAACGGAACACAATCGAAAAACAAACCGAGCGACAAACGACTCGCCTACCGGAGTAACAACAACAAGCGGATGATCTAACGACGACGACTCACGGCCCAACATCGGTGCAAAGTGTGTAGAGACGTACGAATGTGTGGAACCTGGGTAGAATAATACCCGGGCGTCGAAATAACAAACTGGCAAGGTACCTGTCACAACGGCATTGGATGCCTGCGCATCCTGCGGTGTCAAAGCAAAAACTCGGGCCTGTCCTCCACCGATAGCGGGCTAACCTCGACCTCGGCCTCTGCCTCCTCGTCCTCTCTGAACTAGACCGCCGCGTCCACGGCCTCTGGGTGCACCTAACTGGCGTGGAGCATCGCCTGGGGTAGGAAGTAGGGCTCTCTGAGGAGGGGGTGGTAATGGTGGCAGGGTCACATGCGGAACTGTCGCTGCTCCCTGTCGTCTCGCCGGACAGTCTCTGACAAGATGGTGCAAACTCCCACACCCAAAACACCCTGGCGACGGCTGCTGCCCCTGGGGATAAGAACCATATAACTGTCCCCGTCCAAATCCTCTGCCAGGTCTATCTCTCGGAAAGAATCTGGCGCGCTGTCTCTAAGACGGTACATCGATGAGAATCCTCTTCGGCCCAGAAACGGCCGAAGTCCGTGATATGCGTGCCTCCATCCGCAATGCCGTATCCATAGCAGCTGAATAAGTGTCGTAGTGCTGGGCGCCAATGGCAAGATATAGCTGGGCATCAAGTCCCTGTACGAACCTCTTCACCATCTTCTCCTCGGTATCCACCAAATACTGAGCATATTGGGATAACTGTGTAAACTGGATGTCATACTCAGACACCGTCATCCCAGGTGTCTTGACTAAGGCCTCGAAGCTACGAGCTCTGGCGTCACGAACGCTCTCTGGAAGGAAACGGGCTAGAAAGACCGCTGTAAACTCGGCCCAAGTCATAGGCGGTAGACCTGCAGCTCGACCTCTCAAGACTGACTCCCACCATGTCTGCGCGAGACCCTCTAGTCGGAAACTCGCAAGCCCTACCTATCGATCATCCGAACATCTCAGCGAACTGCAGATCCTGGCTAAACTGTCAAGGAACGTCTGTGGGTCCTCCGCTGCCTCGGTGCCGGTGAATACTGGAGGTCTCAGCCTCATGAAATCCTGTAGGGAAACCGGAATGGCCACGGTGGTAGTAGTAGGAGCAGGTATCATGGTCGTCTGTGATGTAGTAGGTACGTCATCCGGCCTCGGTGTACGACTGGCTGCAACTAGGGATCCTACCATCTGACGTAGCTCCTGCATGCCTCCCATCATCTGTCGCAACTCCTCCATACCAGTCTCGAGCCTATCCATACGGCCTGGGGAAGGTGGATCGGTCTGTCCCTGCGGCGTAGGCATACCACCCTGCTCAGTCCTAGTCTCGGACGAGCCAGCTCGAATCTTGTCTCTGGCGGCAGCCCTCTGTGCCCTCGTAGCCTTCGGCGGCATAGTGGCTGTTACAGGAAAACGGATAGTAAGAACAGTGCAATAGGATCATAGGATACACGGAATTGAAGAAGAATTTCAAGCAAGTATACCCTAAAGTCACTTAGGCGGAGTACCGTATCGCAAGTATGCCGCGGACATACGCACGCTACGTTACCCTGCTTAAGTCACTTACTCCATCTACCAAGGGTCATCCTACACTCAAAAAGGTAAAACCTATCGCTCTGATACCAACTTTGTCACGACCCGCAGGGTACGGAACGTGACTGGCACTTAAGTTTACGAAACGTCTAAAGACGTCCGTAAAATAAGTAAGCCAAAGCCCAGAAAACAAAACCAATTAAGCAAAAGAGTGAAGAAAACCCAATCAATTGAAAGCGAGTTTATCAAATAAGTCATGTAAAACCCTTTTTGAAAACAATACAAATTTTTCCGAAAATTTCGGCAGAGTCTCCTTTGTAAATACTGGCCCCCAAAATGGGTACAACAAAAATATATATGAATCCAACAAAATAGGGCATCCCCAAGCGGGAGCTAGCTCTTCGCCACAAGGCGGTCACAAATCCCACGCAATATAAAATGACAACAAGCAAAATAATCATGATGAAGCATAAGAAAAACAGCATGTTGACTCAAGTGAGCTCGACCCCAAAATACAGCATAAATGTCTACAAATCTCACAGTCTCATCTCTAGGTCAATATACAATAATGCTGGTAGATACAGTAGATGGAGTGTACTAGATACAAGGAATATACAAGGTGGTACCAAAAATAATGATATAACCCACCTAGGAGCAAAACCTCGAGTCCAGGTAAAGGAGGCAAAAGAACAAGTGCGCTCGCCGCTACTGTACTGACGGAGCGGACCTGCAAAAGGCTGTGGCACAACGGGGGTGAGTTGCCAACTCGTGAGTAATAAATAACACCTACAAAGGCTATCGTATGCATGCACACAAGCATCCTAGCATCTAAAATACAGGTATGAATGGATGCACTAGCAGATGTGTATACAACATCAGTATACTAATATGTATGCAACATGAATATCTGAGGTCTCAATAGGTATATATAAGAAACATTTTATCTCTTTTTGTGTTTTGAAACTCTTTTAGAATGCCAGCATAATACTCAAAGAAATCGACGAGAACCGGTGTCCAGCAACGACACCTAAAAGCTATCTCAAATCTCATAAATCCATGTCATAGTGTCTCTGGCCTCAGCCATCCGGCTGACCCATCTCAATATCAATATCTCATCCTCTCGCGGCCCCGGTCGGTATCCTCTGGATATCCGCCGTGCCCAATGAAGTCACCGGTAGATAATCCGTCCCCTGCCAGGCTCATCGTCAGCACCACGAGCTTCTTGCCCCGGGGTACCCTACCGGGCCCACCATGTACCCGAGACGGTTCATCCAACTCCTCGAAACGGGTCTAAAAAACCACAGCAAACTCATGGTGGACGACCCTTACATCACTAGAAAACCACAATTTACATGTTTTTAAAAAATATAATAAGTTTAGAAATTTTGCGGCTTTCCCCCGAAATCCAGAAATGTCATAAAATCTCAAGAAATCCTCATAAGTGCATATATCAATGATAATGAATGCATATGGTATCAATAATCAAGTTGCGATGTGTGATTAATAGATTAGGCATGAACAATTAATATGATGAAGTACATGCACATGAATAGCAATCCTACGGTTTCATTTTAAGGAATTAAAGGCAATAGCACAAGTTTAAGTATCAATTAGTCAAAGGTTTAAATTTAAAGGTTATCTAGTGTGGTGGCATGGCAATTACCAGGGTGTGTGTGTAAGCATGAATAGTGCTCGTGCTGCATATAAAAACCCTGGCAATGGTGCAGGTGTCCTATAAAAAGGTTTCGTATAGGTATGTCAATATAGGGTATGAATGTAGCAAATGATCATATACGTATTTCACCCCTAATTACTAACATCACTAAGAATCTTGTAAGTTACTAAAACTATCGGGCGGCTTGCGCCATCCAACGATAGTCCCCCGTAGATGTTACATCTACTCACCGGAATCCCTGGCTAGCTGTGTCCAATCACCGCTTTCCCCTTTCGCGCCGCGTCTGACGTCTCCGCGACCGAACCTGGAATTTACATCAATACCAAACATAAGGTTACATGTCAAGAACGACGCAAAACCCAAACGAAACTACTAAAGTTCACTAGCTAGGTACAGCGTGCGCAAGGTGCGCGGAATATACGCGAAAATCGCAAAACTGCCAAAAATCGTCGATTTGGTCGCCCGGCAAAACTAAAACCCGACTACTCAAAACTCCGCACTCACGCATCCTAAACGTCATAGGAGATGCTAAAAACATCCCCAAGGTGTCACAAATAATTCACCAAATAATTTTAATAAAAACCTAGTAAGCACAAAACTAGCAATTTTGGTGCAAAAAAATCGAAAATTAGCGATACGGTTATCACAATCCAACCACACAACAAGCAATCTACAAACACTATAATTACAACACATTAGCAAAGATTCAAAACCTATCATCCATAAACAACCATTACTTGAATTATATAACCTAGCAATTCTTAATCCAAACTATATATGAAAACCTTAAATTAACACTAATCTATAACTCAATTAGCAAGTTAACCTTCTAGATTAGGTTAGTAAAATAACTAGATAACAAATTAGATTTAATCAACTAAATAATGGTTTCTAAACCCTAATTCAACTCATTAATCATGCTTCACAACCCATTTTCCATACATAAACCCTCTTGAATTTCCTAAAACAACAATTTACAACCAAAATCAAACTTTTAAAATTAACTAAATTAGCATAATTTGAAGACCACATAAACAAGGTAACTTCTTTGATTGGTTGTGTAGGAACTAGCAAGCAAAATAAATTTAATTGACCACATAATGGTGTGCTAACAAACCCTAGTTAAAACAACTACTCTTTATAAACTAGATTAGAAATTAACTAACTTTTAACACTAAAACCATATAATTAAAGGAATTTAGCCAAAAGAAATTAACTTGATGGAAATTATACCTCAATTTGAGATCTAGCAAGAATAAATTTGCTCCAAATGATGGCCTCAAGCATCAAGATCCAAGCTCGGGAGGTGATGGAAAAGAAAGATGAATGATGGTTTTAATTTGCAAGCTTTAATTTGCAATTTTTTTTTTTGAATTAAACTTGAAGAAATTTGGAAGAAATGGAAAGAAAAGAGATGAAGGGGTGGGGAGCAGGTTTCGGCAGCAAGGAATGGGGGGGGGGAAGTGTGTGTGTGTACTAGTGTTATATCATTTCCTTTCTAAGTCAACACCCATCTTTAATTAATCTAAAAAAACCAACCCATAACATTCATCATAAGAATTGAAATGGAGCAATGGAGGGGGGAAACCTGCAGGTGGGCTCGGCCCATGGGAGAAAGGGAAAATGTGAGAGGTGGTAAAAAGGAAAACAAGCAAAAAAAGCCCCCCACAAATTCATATTTGCAAGCTTAGGTTTAATTAATTATATTTTTGTTTTCCATAATAGAAATTAGTAAAAACTTAAAATAAATACTCAAAATTTATGTTACAACTAGATTTTAATTAACAAATTTTTAAGAATTAAAATTAGCCCGGAAAAATTTGTATTTATCGCTAAATTAATGTATTTTCCTACCGGCTTAAAATAATATAAAAAAATTGAAAAAATAGGGAAAAATTTTTAAATGACCAAAATTTCATAAGTAACTCATTAGCTACTAAAAACAAGCAATTACCTATCCATTTTAGGTATAATTAGCCCTAAACTGCAAAATGACGAGAAAGACGGTTTTCGGAAAAATACCGAATTTTCACCGAATTTCAGGAAAACACCAAAACGACTTTTCACGACGCTACACTTTGGATTTGGATTTCTCACTCTATTTCTTCACTTGAAATTTTTTCTAGCAAGCTTTTCTTCTTCTTGAAGAAGAAGAAGAAGAAAGAAAAGAATAAGAATTTTTTTTGTAAAAAGAATAATCAAGTGAAGTCTATCATAATGCGACCATGGATGAGTTTACCTTTGTAGAGACCAAACCATAGTTTGAGGTAATGGTTAGGTTAATGAAAATCTTATACAAAACAAAATTAGTGGACTTTGTCAAAGATGCTTGAAAGCTTCATTAAGCTTCAAGCAAATACAAAGAAAGCCACCATTTTGTTTTACCAAAATAAATAAAAACCCAAACCATTATCTTAAATATGGTGTAAGTCATACACACACCCAAGTTTGCATGTATCATCAATCATGATACAAACTAGTGTACAAACATATATCACATATACAACTTGTGCACATCAAGTGAGAAAATCAATCTTAAGTGAACCAATACTAGTTAATGTAAAGTAATATATCAAATATATAATTATACATTAAATCATTAAATCAACACTTGATTTAATGATCCGGTCATATCTCATATAACCGACTAATATCTAGTGTATCAATATATCGAATCAACACTTGATTCGGTAACCCGGCTATATCTCATATAACCGACTGATGATACAAATCGCGAGAATAGAATACAGTATCACATATTGGTATTATTCTCGGCCCCCCACATATCTCATATGCGCTCCTATTTCATTTCGCTTGAGCCAGGAAACCCCTGTGTAGGACTCTAAAGACTCGTCAATACGCCGGCAGTAGGTGGTGATCATATCAATCACCCACAAGCCGCAAACGGTCTTCTAAACGTAACGGCCGCCCGGGTATTGAGCGATCAGAAGATCAACGAGCAAGCCTGTTCACACTCCTGCGAATCCAATCAGTAACACTTACCGCACAGTCCGGTCTGTTCGTCTGATATGTCGCATATCTCGCCTAGGGGTGGTAAACGTCAGACCCCAGTAGCTTGATAAGTCATGCCGATGTAAGGTCCACAACAAGCGTGAAACTACTGATAACACTTACCAGTAAATCACTACAACCCTGGCCACGGATTTCCAGTTATGGCCAGTCGAGCATAGCGCAACATCAACCCCCAATACCGGGAGAGACGAATCCCCTCCTATCGCTCATTACCTCCATGTGAATCGGGACTGTACCCAAAAACCACCTGTTTGCACGACTCAGTAGAGCCGTGGTAGGGTGGAAATCAAAGCACAGTAGGAGACACACAAGACTCTATGATGATCTCGGGTCAACAGACTAAGCTGTACCAGTGTCACCAGAGAACTGCCATCTGACGTGAGGTATAATACCATCTGGGAGTTCTCGGCGAGTCCGTTCAGTGTACCCAGTCTCCACTGAGCACCCGCATACCGTCTCTGATGTCAAACACCAATGGATATGGGATCATCCTGTAGGGTTCCTAGGCACTCTAGTGAGGTCTCACAAGGTATCGAACATGCCAATTTCAAAAATTCTAGGTGCCGAGAGACCCGACTACGGATTGTTTGCTTGAAAACTAGGCGAAAAAGCTAACTAGTTAACACTTAACTAAGAGATACGGAAATACAACCTTTGTAGATCCGGTGCTCCACCTCCATGGCTCCGCAACGAAGTCGTCTCCGCTGTCCAAATCAAAATCCGGGCTCTAGTGTCGCTTCGTCGGAGAAATGGCGAGCTAGGTCGTCGATGTCCATGCCGAAGATGATCTACGTCGAGGCATCGCTAAATCAAGCTCCGACTTCATCAAGTCAAGAAACTTGTGAAGTAAACACACTCTAGTACTTGGCAAGAGGTAGAGGATGAAGAAATAGGAAGTGGGTAGACTTTAGATTTGGATTTCTCACTCATTTCCATCAATCACCATTGATGGACCTTGCTTTCTTCACTTGAAGAAAGGAAGAAGAAGAAGAATATTGTTATGATAAGTTATTTTAAAAATGAAAAGAAAATGAAAACTTATCATAATGTAAACCATGGTCAAGTGTAGAGATTAAACTAGGGTTAGTGGGAATGGTTAGGGTTAAGGATGAGATAAGAATGGTTGACTTGATCAAAGCTTCAAGAAGCTTCAACATGAAACAAAATTAGCCACCATTCTTTTCTCTTTATCTTTTCCAAAAGAATAAACAAATAAATGAATAAATAAATAATGGGAGAATAAACAAAACCCTAACCACTCTCACAACCATGGTTTAATCTTCACACAAATCCAAGTTAACATGTATCATCAAACATGATACAATCAAGTGCACAAAATATATCGCATATATAATGCGCACATCCGAGTGAGAAAATCCATCTTAAGTAAACCGATACTAGTTAATGCAAAGTAATATATCAAATATATAATTATACATTAAATCATTAAATCAACACTTGATTTAATGATCCAGTCATATCACATATAACCGACTAGTATCCAATGTATCGGTTTATCGAATCAACGCTTGAATTGATAACTAGGTTATATCGCATACAACCATTCGATACATTCATCGCGAGAATGGAATACGGTATCACATACACGCATTATTCTCGGTCCCGCACATATCTCATATGCGCTCCTATTTCGTTTCGCTTGAGCCAGGAAACCTCTGTGTAGGACTCTAAAGACTCGTCAATACGCCGGCAGCAGATGATGATCATATCAAACACCCACAAGCCGCAAGCGGTCTGCTAAACATAACGGCCACCCGGGTATTGAGCGATCAGAAGATCGACGAGCAAGCCCGCTCACACTCCAGTGAATCCAACCAGTAACACTACCGTACAGTCCGGTCCGTCCGTCTGATATGTCGCATATCTTGCCTAGGGGTGGTAAACGTCAGACCCCAATAGCTCGATAAGTCGTGTCGATATGAGGTCTATAACAATTCGATTAACTACTGGTAACACTTACCAGTAAATCTCAGCAACCCTGGCCAGGGATTTCCTGTTATAGCCATTCGAACACAGCGCAACATCAACCCCCTATACCGGGAGAGACGAATCCCCTCCTATCGCTCATTGCCTCCATGTGACTCGGGACTGTACCCAAAAACCACCATTTTGCACGCCCTCTTGGACGTGGTAAGATGGAAATCAAAGCACAGTGGGAACCACACAAGACTCTATGACGATCTCGGGTCAACAGACTACTCTGTACCAGTGTCACCAGAGAACTGCCATCTGACGTGAGGTATTATACTATCTGGGAGTTCTCGGCGAGTCCGTCCAGTGTACCCAGTCTCTACTGAGCACCCGTATATCATCTCCGATGTCAAACACCAATGGATATGGGATCATCCATCGCCCATCTGTATGGGTCGAGAAGGTATACGCTAGTTTACTCTGGTATATCGATGCCCCGTCTCGATATACCCACGACTAGGGACTTTGAAGGATGTACTTATGGACTACCATGTCCCCACTAGTATGATCCGCATCATAGTCCAGGTAGTCAAGCACACACCCTAAGGGCTTTACCAACATGTAATAGAGAGACAATCTGTGTACACGTTAAGGTAAAGAGCAACCAGATAGCATACTATCATGTCAAGCAAGAAAGTCCTCCCTATATATGTCCCAGCATCCACTACAATATACATCCAATGTACAGTAATGGCCTCTAGGGCATACATATAACTAACAATCTCCCACTTGCACTAGGGCCATCTGTAGCAGTGGTTGTAGTATCTCATACTCAACCATCCCATAAAAGTCTCTCTCTGGGAATAGGCCTTCGTGAGTGGATCCGCCGTATTATCCTCTGAGTCTGCTCTCCTTGCCTCGATCACCTTGGAGATCAACCATCTCCATGATCAGGTGATACTGCCTTAGAATAAGTCTGGATCACTGATGGGACCGGCGTTCCTCGGCATAAGCCACAACTCCATTGTCTCACAATGGTAGGAACGTAGTTCATCTCATGAACTAATATACACCCAAACATCCTCTTTGGTAGCATCATAAGTAGCGATGTATCCAGCCTTTATCGTCTAGTATGTCACGGTATCTAGCTTGGAACTCTTCCAACATACCTTCCCTTTACTGAGGGTAAAGACAATGCCTGCGACTGACATTCAGTCGTCTTTATCACCTTGGAACACTTCCAGTGATTCTCCCCAGGATCGATTGATACCATCTCACTATAGCTAGTGAGAATCCTAACATCCAATTAAATCTATCTCATAGATCCAAAATCCAGGATTTAGTAGGTATCAGTTTGATCCTATGTGGAGAATCATTATGATAAGCGGAGATTGATCGAACGTAGCATAGAAAACTCCTTCCCTATCAAGAGTATGTCATCCACGTACTCTACGAGGATCACTACCATACTCCCTACTACCTTTTTGTTTATACAAGGTTCATCTACCATTTTGATGATGTCAAACTCTTTGACTAACACATCAAAACAGACGTTCCAACTCCGCGATGCCTGCTTAATCAGATAAAGCATCTTGCTGACGTTTCCGCTGCTCCCACTGTCTACGAGGCCCTCTGGCTGTGTACTTATAGACACACTCTTCTAAAACATCATTTAGAAAAGCAGTCATGACACCCAACCACCAGATATCGTAGTCATAGTATGTAGCCGTGGCAAGTAGGATCTGGATGGACTTAAGCATAGCTACTTGAAAAAGGTTTCATCATAATCCACGCCTGGTAAATGATGCAAACTTTTAACAAGTCTAGCTTTGAAAGTCTCAACTTTTCCATGTACACCAAGTAATCTTCTCAAGATATGCTTGCTCCTGATGGGGATTTAACCCTTCAGATATTGCAACCAAAGTCCATACTTTGTTGGTGTATAAGGATTCCATCTCAGATCGCTAAGCATCCAGCCATTCTTATAGAGTCTCACTCCTGATGGCCAGCTTGAAACTAGTTGGGTCATCATCTCATGATGCAATCTTCGCTCCCACTGTCATCGAGAAACCGAAGTATCTCTCAGGCAGGTGAGGAACCCTACTAGATCGGCGGAGAGGCTAAGGTTCGTTGGAATCTACTGAATCCTTTGGTTCTATTAAATCATCTGCTGTATTTTGTATAGCTGGAACCTTTCCAGTTCTACATTACAGACCTTGCCTCGAGCTTGTCCGGATTTTGCTTTTAGACATAGGCCGGACAACCCCAAATCTTAAGGAACTTAAGATATGGGCTCTTCCCTTTCTATATCACATATGAAATGGTAGGCAACTGATTTGATTGGAACCCTATTCAATAGGTATGCAACTTCTCAAGTGCATAACCCCCTAAGGAAAAAGGTAACTCAGTATTACTCATCATAGAGCACACCATATCAAATAGGGTGTATCTGCTCCGCCCGACATACCATCGTGCTATGGTGTATACGGAGGAGTAATTCTGAGAGAGAATCTCATTCTCCTTTAAAATAGTCCAGAAATTCTATGCACAAGTATTCTCCTCCTTGATCTCATCAAAGGACATAATACTTTTACCCGTATTTTGGTTCTCTACTTCTAAATCATATTCTGTGAATATCTCAAAAGGTTCGGACTTATGTTTCAACAGGAACATATGACTGAATCTTGAGAGATTATCAGAGAATATAATGAAGTATAAAGAACCAGTCTTGGCATGTGTAGACAGGGGACCTACATACATCAACATGTATCATCCCAAGAGTTCACTAACTCTTTCTCTGTTTCCAATAAACAGAGCTGTGGTCATCTTATCTTTGTGACATGACTGGCGAGTTTCACAAGATGTAAATTCAAACTGATTTAAATATGCATCTAAATGTAACTCAGCTAGTCGGGTCGCATTGATATGACCTAGTCTACAATACCTCAAGAAGAATTCGTTCATTTCTGAACTCTTCCTCTTGTGTGTGTTCTGTATACTAAGAACTGTAGTTTGATTTAGAACATCAATGCTTTTAGATAACGTGCCTGAACCGATCAACTTTTGATATAGGAAATGTTCAAAACATTATCCAACAATACAAAATATTATCGTTTCTTTACTAATAAAGAGACAGATATGATTCTGTATATCAGGTTCGGTATCTAATAACATACGTTCAGAATCAATGTATTACAATACAGGGTGACAGTGACCAACAAACTTGGCTGCAACACTTGCCCCGTTTTCTGCCTTATGAAACTTATCACCCGTTCTCAGTTTTTCTACCCTTTTGTAGCCCTATGTAACAGATTACATATCTGGGATCTTGATCCGGTATCATATACCCAGGATGCGGAGGATACTGAGAAACAGTTCTTTATAATGAACACACCCGAAGATGATGCATCAACATGCACTCTCTTTGTTTGGGCGGCACGGGAAATCTGGTATTCCCCAATTTCTAGCTCTGTCTTATAACAATTATAAGGTGGAGCGGGAGCAACGTTCTCAGCTCAGTATAACAAGCGGGTTCGGTCAATAATCCGTATTATTATCTTGATTAAGGCGTGACATGGTCACTACCAGGAGAGAGAGAGAAGAAAACACTCAGCGTGCGCTCTTGCAAGAATAGATTGGTTATTATTTTATCTAATCAGGATGGCTCCCACTGCATTTTATCAAATCTTCCTTCAAACCCTAAAAGGAAAGACTAGCCGGGATTAATTACACACTACAAGTTCGCCAATCTTTCAGCCAGGCCAGTGTCGGTACTTTGAGGGAGGTCCCCCGTGCTTTCGCACGAACCTAATTAGTGTAAACCTCGTTTTCCCAGAGGCGTAACCTCATTAACACCTTTCTAGACACCTACTTGATCGACTAATTGTAATATGTAAAACTCTTCCTAACAATTACTCGCAGCGGGTATCGGGATCCAACTATCTCATAGAAAGTATGCAATCTCATTGCAAATTTCAACACTTGAAATTCCCGATAATATTTTGCCCCTAGCGTGCTATGACCTTGACGCATGCCAAACAACCCATAGTCCGCTAGTCAAGTTCAACCCGTACATTTCTTGATTGAATTAGACCCACCCGCACGACCCTTGACGCATGCCAAACAACGCCGTACGAATACCCTAATCCAATCGCATCGTATGCTAGCAGATAAGCACTAGTTAGCTACCGTACACTAAGCCTTGACGCATGCCAAACAACCGCAGCACGAATACTAACTAGTACTTATCTGAAATGACGGAGGGCTACGACAGGTTTTTCTGAAAACCTATTGCGTAAAGAACTTGAAATCGTTGTAGGATCGAATGATTTTAAAATGGAGTGTTTCTGAGGCTTTTCTAGTTCTTGCTAAAGGAGTCACTCCCGGTGAAGGGATCGTCGGTCCTTTCCTCGTCGAATGAGGTGCGGGATATAACATATATATCACTGTGCAAAGCAAAAACACTTAAAAGCAATCAAAAGACAAACCGAGTGTGTAGCATCTGCCAGTTATTGCTAAAGGAGTCACTCCCGGTGAAGGGATCTCGGTCCTTTCCTCATCGAATAAGGTGCAGGATATATCGTATATACCGCTGTGCAAAGCAAGAACTGTAGCTACCTGTTTTATTTTGAAATTCGATTCTACAACATCTTAGGTTTCTTTTATTTCATTAATCATATTAATGAAGTCCCATCATTTAAATTACCTAAACATCACAGATAAATACGACGTACACTTATGCCATCCGCATTCGCCTCGATGTCCCCTCGTGCACCGTTAGGTTAGGTAACTAACGGCAGAGCGGGGCAGGGCTAGCACGGGTGTAAAACATAAGTAACGTCTATATAATATATCATATATACTATATACTGTATCTATCATAGAACATCACATGATCACATCACAGATATCGCAGCAGAAGAATCATATGAAATATTGGATATACTAGGACGTCCGTGTTTTCAATACGAGCCAGTATAAAACACGGATTCCACGGTCGCGATGAATAGCCAAAACCCACACCCCTAGACCCCTACGAGAGCGGCAAGCAACCCTACCAATTCTAGAGTTAGGAGACCCGGACTCGACTCCTCGAGTTGGTCTCCCACTGGACTCCAGAACCCGGTTACTTGTGCCCTCCTCCTTGGGTCTATCCTAGTGCGGAAAAGTAAATAATATACAAACGGTGACATCTTCCGTAACCTGGAAGTGCCCCAATAAAAGAATATTACATACAAGTTTTTACATGAATGAAAATGAAAAACACTCATCTCACATAAAAACCCCCGGCTATTCAAACACGACGATCCAATATAACATATCCAGCAACACATAACATCACATGTCATCAACGTAAGTAAATATGTCCATCCCAATTGTCGTTGACATATAGCAACAAAACCGGCGATATCACATATTACACTTACAGTCACAGAAAAGAAAGTGTAAAACTACAACAGTTGGAATCCGCAATTTATATAGACATCGCATGCCTAATCAAATGAATTACTTAGACATCGCATGCCTAACAATTATAAACCCCGCATTTTAGTCTCATTATCGAAAACTCTTTTCAATACCAAGTCGGGCAATTCAACAAGATCCCGACATCCTGATCGAATGCTCGTCGCAAACTTCAGTAGGCGGCCGCACCCCAGATGCCGTCGACAAAGTGCACCAAGGCGGAACACCGCTGCCGCGAGCACCCGAACGGATGCTTTCGGCGACGGGGTTCTCCTACAGTCACTTGGTCGGGGCTATGGAGTGTAGCAGTCTATTAAGTTTATCCGGCGAGTATCCGCGTACCCTACGTGATTGCGACGGACTTTTGATCACATCAAAATTCCGTGGCAACCGATCAAGTGAGACTAAACTGCTATGTTTATAACATTCATTCAGTTATCTCATAACTTATTGTGAATTCCAATTATTGTATCCCATTCCGGATAAATAGAAAATGTCAAACTTTCCGATCGAACAATCGAACACCCAAGTTTTCCCAATACAGATCAACACATGAAACAAGTCTAAAAACATTCAGTTCGTGCTTCAGTACCAACGGTCCAGCCGTAGAAGGGTCAAGCCAACGCCTCACATGTGGCACGCCGTACTGCCCCAAACCCGAAGGTTCAAAGGGCAGTTCAAGACGGTCACATAATCGAGTTAAGGTTTTTTGTCTTCTAGAGGGTCCATCGTATTACTTGCACTACTTAGAACGTCGTTAAACCACGGAAAAATCCAACACTTGGAAATTTCCCGACAGGGGAAAAATTGGGTATTTATATCCGGTCGAACTTTTTAACATATTGTAAAATTATCCGGAAAGCCACACAGACAAAATTTGATATTCCGATCGAAACTCCGAAACCCCAAAACCACCTCTGAAAATTCAACTCTTGAAAAATTATTAAAAACTCCCAGAAAAAGAAGCACTGGAAATAAAGAATTACTGTGCAAATAAAATAAAATAATTCGGCCGTACGGCCGCTGAACCGCCGCATGAGCCTTGCTCATGCCGCGGAACCGCGGTGGAAAAGTTGAATTGGGCCCACGAAATTTACAGTAATTCCTAATAAACCCTGCTTGATTTTCTGAATATTTTTAATTGCGAAAAATCCCAGATTTTAGAAAAAGGACAGAGAGCATTTTTGAGTTGGGTTTCGGGTTCGTTCGGGTTTCAAATTCCGTCTAGACTTCGCCTAAGGCTCTAGCTAGGCTCTGATACCACTGTAGGATTCCTAGGCACTCTAGTGAGGTCTCACAAGGCATCGAACATGCCAATTTCAAAAATTCTAGGTGCCGAGAGACCCGACTACGGATCGTTTGCTAGAAAACTAGGCGAAAAAGCTAACTAGTTAACACTTAACTAAGAGATACGGAAATACAACCTTTGTAGATCCGGTGCTCCACCTCTACGGCTCCGCAACGAAGTCGTCTCCGCTGTCCAAATCAAAATCCGGGCTCTAGTGTCGCTTCGTCGGAGAAATGGCGAGCTAGGTCGTCGATGTCCATGCCGAAGATGATCTACGTCGAGGCATCGCTAAATCAAGCTCCGACTTCATCAAGTCAAGAAACTTGTGAAGTAAACACACTCTACTACTTGGCAAGAGGTAGAGGATGAAGAAATAGGAAGTGGGTAGACTTTAGATTTGGATTTCTCACTCATTTCCATCAATCACCATTGATGGACCTTGCTTTCTTCACTTGAAGAAAGGAAGAAGAAGAAGAATATTGTTATGATAAGTTATTTTAAAAATGAAAAGAAAATGAAAACTTATCATAATATAAACCATGGTCAAGTGTAGAGATTAAACTAGGGTTAGTGGGAATGGTTAGGGTTAAGGATGAGATAAGAATGGTTGACTTGATCAAAGCTTCAAGAAGCTTCAACATGAAACAAAATTAGCCACCATTCTTTTCACTTTATCTTTTCCAAAAGAATAAACAAATAAATGAATAAATAAATAATGGGAGAATAAACAAAACCCTAACCACTCTCACAACCATGGTTTAATCTTCACACAAATCCAAGTTAACATGTATCATCAAACAAGATACAATCAAGTGCACAAAATATATCGCATATATAATGCGCACATCCGAGTGAGAAAATCCATCTTAAGTAAACCGATACTAGTTAATGCAAAGTAATAAATCAAATATATAATTGTACATTAAATCATTAAATCAACACTTGATTTAATGATCCAGTCATATCACATATAACCGACTAGTATCCAATGTATCGGTTTATCGAATCAACGCTTGAATTGATAACTAGGTTATATCGCATACAACCATTCGATACATTCATCGCGAGAATGGAATACGGTATCACATACACGCATTATTCTCGGTCCCGCACATATCTCATATGCGCTCCTATTTCGTTTCGCTTGAGCCAGGAAACCTCTGTGTAGGACTCTAAAGACTCGTCAATACGCCGGCAGCAGATGATGATCATATCAAACACCCACAAGCCGCAAGCGGTCTGCTAAACGTAACGCCACCCGGGTATTGAGCGATCAGAAGATCGACGAGCAAGCCCGCTCACACTCCAGTGAATCCAACCAGTAACACTACCGTACAGTCCGGTCTGTCCGTCTGATATGTCGCATATCTCGCCTAGGGGTGGTAAACGTCAGACCCCAATAGCTCGATAAGTCGTGTCGATATGAGGTCTATAACAATTCGAGAAACTACTGGTAACACTTACCAGTAAATCTCAGCAACCCTGGCCAGGGATTTCCTGTTATAGCCAATCGAACACAGCGCAACATCAACCCCCTATACCGGGAGAGACGAATACCCTCCTATCGCTCATTGCCTCCATGTGACTCAGGACTGTACCCAAAAACTACCGTTTTGCACGCCCTCTTGGACGTGGTAAGATGGAAATCAAAGCACAGTGGGAACCACACAAGACTCTATGACGATCTCGGGTCAACAGACTACTCTGTACCAGTGTCACCAGAGAACTGCCATCTGACGTGAGGTATAATACCATCTGGGAGTTCTCGGCGAGTCCATCCAGTGTACCCAGTCTCTACTGAGCACCCGTATATCATCTCCGATGTCAAACACCAATGGATATGGGACATCCATCGCCCATCTGTATGGGTCGAGAAGGTATACGCTAGTCTACTCTGGTATATCGATGCCCCGTCTCGATATACCCACGACTAGGGACTTTGAAGGATGTACTTATGGACTACTATGTCCCCACTAGTATGATCCGCAACATAGTCCAGGTAGTCAAGCACACACCCTAAGGGCTTTACCAACATGTAATAGAGAGACAATCTGTGTACACGTTAAGGTAAAGAGCAACCAGATAGCATACTATCATGTCGAGCAAGAAAGTCCTCCCTATATATGTCCCAGCATCCACTACAATATACATCCAATGTACAGTAATGGCCTCTAGGGCATACATATAACTAACACATCCACCGCCCATCACATAGGTCGAGAAGATATACGCTAGTCTACTCTGGAATATCGATGCCCCGTCTCGATATTCCTACGACTAGGAACATTGAAGGATGTACTTATGGACTACCCAGGCCCCACTAGTATGATCTGTATCATAGTCCTGGAAGTCGAGTACACATCCTAAGGGCTTTACCAACATGTAACAGAGAGACAATAAGTGTACATGTTAAGATAAAGAGCAACCAGATAGCGTACTATCATGTCGAGCAAGAAAGTCCTACCTATATATGTCCCAGCATCCACTACAATATACTTCTCATGTACAGTAATGGCCTCTAGGGCATACATATAACTAACAATCTCCCACTGGCACTAGGGCCATCTATAGCAGTGGTTGCAGTATCTCATACTCAACCATCCCATATAAGTCTCTCTCTGGGAAAAGGCATTTGTGAGTGGATCCGCCGTGTAGTCCTCTGAGTCTACTTTCCTAACCTCGATCACCCTGGAGATCAACTATCTCCATGATCAGGTGATACTGCCTTGGAATATGTCTGGGTCACTGATGGGACCGTGGTTCCTGGGTCAAAACCACACTTCCATTGTCACACAATGGTCAGAACCTTGTTCATCTCATGAACTAATATACACCCAAACTGCCTCTTTGGTAGTATCTTTGATAGCGATGTCACCATCCTTTATTGTCTAGTTTGCCACGGTATCTATCTTGGAACTCTTCCAACATACCGTCCCTCCACTGAGGGTAAAGACAATGTCTATGACTGACATTCAGTCAACCTTACCACCCTGGAAGCTGTCCAGTGATTCTCCCCAGGATCGATTGATACCATCTCACTACACCTAGTGAGAATCTTAACATCCATTTAGATCTATCTCATAGATCCAAAACCCAGGATTTTGGGAGGTATCACCTTTATCCTATTTAGAGAATCCTTGTGATAAGAGGAGATTGACCGTGCATAGCATAGGAAACTCTTTTCCTATCAAGAGTATGTTGTCCACGTACAATACGAGGATGACCACCTTACTCTCTACTACCTTTTTGTATGTACAAGGTTCATCTACCATTTTGATGAAGTCAAACACTTTGACTACCACATCAAAACAGACGTTCCAACTCCGCGATGCCTGCTTTATCCTGTAAAGCAACTTGCACACGTTTTCGCTGCTCCCACTGTCTACGAAGCCCTCTAGCTGTGTACTTATAGACACTCTCTTCTAAATCAATATTTAGAAAAGCAGTCATGACACCCAACCACCAGATATCGCGGTCATGGTATGCAGCAATGGCAAGTAGGATCCGGATGGACTTAAGCACAGCCACCGGAAAAGGTTTTATCATTATCCACGCCTGGTCGATGACGAAAACCTTTAACAAGTCTAGCTTTGAAAGTCTCAACTTTTCCATCTATACCAAGTAATCTTCTCAAGATATACTTGCTCCTGATGGGAATTTAACCCTTCAGATATAGCAGCCAAAGTCCATACTTTGTTGGCGTATATGGATTCCATCTCAGATCGCTAAGCATCCAGCTATTCTCACAGAGTCCCACTCTTGATGGCCTGCTTAAAACTAGTTGGGTCATCATCTCATGATGTAATCCTCGCTCCCACTGTCATCGAGAAACCGAAGTATCTCTCAGGCGGATGAGGAACCCTGCTAGATCGGCGGAGAGGCTGAGGTTCGTCGGAACCTATTGAACCCTTTGGTTCTACCAAATCATCAGCTGTAGTTTGTATAGCTGGAACTCCTTCCAGTTCTACAGAACTGACCTTGCCTCGATCTTGTCCGGATTTTGCTTTTGACATAGGCCAGACAATCCCAAATCTTAACTTACTTAAGAGATGGGCTCTTCCCACACCATATCTCATATGGAGTGGTAGGCACTGATTTGATTAGAATCCAATTCAATAGGTATGCATCTTCTCAAGTGCATAACCCCCGAAAGGAAATAGGTAACTCAGTGATACTCATCATAGAGCACACCATATCTCATATGGTGCGATTGCTCCGCCCCGATACACCTACGTAATGTGGTGTATACGGAGGAGTAATGTTGAAAGAGAATATCATTCTCGTTTGGAATAGTCCAGAAATTCCATGCACAAGTATTCTCCTCCCTGATCTCATCATAGGACATAATACTTCTACCCGGTTTTGGTTCTCTACTTCTATCTTACATTCTTTGAATTTCTCAAAATCTTCAGACATATGTTTCAACAGGAACATGTGTCCGAATCTTGAGAGATCATCAGTGAATGTAAGGAAGTACAAAGGACCAGTCCTGGCATATGTAGACTGGGGACCTTCATACATCACTATGTATCAGTCCCAAGAGTTCACTAACTCTTTCTCTGTTTCCAATAAACGGAGCTATGGTCATCTTATCTTTGTGACATGACTGGCAAGTTTCATAAGATGTAAATTCAAACTGATTTAAATATGCATCTAAATGTAACTTAGCTAGTCGGGTCGCATAGATATGACCTAGTCTACAATGCCTCAAGAAGGATTCGTTTATTTCTAAACTCTTCCTCTTGTGTTTGTTCTGTATATTAAGAACTGTGGTTTGATTTAGAATGTCTATGCTTTTAGATAACGTGCCTGAACCGATCAACTCTTGATATAGGAAATGTGCAAAACATTATCCAACAATACAAAATTATATCTTTCTTTAATAAATAAAGAGACTGATATGATGTTGTATGTCAGGTTCGGTATCTAATAACATTCGTTCAGAATCAATGTATTCAAGTAATACAGAGTGATAACTATCAACAGACTTGGCTGCAACACTTGCACCGTTTCTATCTCATGAAATTTATCACCAGTTCTCAGTTCTCTACCTATCTGTAGCCCATGTAACAGATTACATATGCGGGATCCTGATCCGGTATCTAATACCCAGGACTTAGAGGATACTGAGAAACAGTTCTTTGTAATGAACACACCCGAAGAAGATGCATCATCATGCACTTTCTTCGTTTGGGCGGTATGGGAATTCTGGTATTCCCCTAATTCCTGCTCGGTCTTATAACAATTATAAGTTGGAGTGGGACCAACGTTCCCTAGCTCAGTCTAACAAGCGGGTTCAGTCAATACATCCATATTATTATCTTGATTAAGGCGTGACATGGTCGCTACCTGGAGAGAGAGAAGAAAACACTCTGCGTGCGCTCTTGCAAGATTAGATTGGTTATATTTTTTATCTAATCAGGATGGCTCCCACTATTTTTATCGAATCTTCCTTCAAACCCTAAAAGGAAAGACTAGCCAGGATTAATTACACTCTACAAGTTCGCCAATCTTTCGGCCAGGCCAGTGCCGGTACTTTGAGGGAGGTTCCCCATGCTTTCGCACGGACCTAATTAAAATAAACCTTGTTTTCCCAGGGGTGTAACCCCGTTGACACCTTTCTAGACACCTACTTGATCGGCTAATTGTAAAGTGCAAAACTCTCCCAGGAGTAACAATTACTCGCAGTGGGTATCAGGATCCAACTATCTCATAGAAGGTATGCAATCTCATTGCAAATTTCAACACTTGAAATTCCCGATAATGGTTTTTACCCCTGGCACTTATGACCTTAACTATGGTCAATAAATCATAAGCACTAGTCAAGCTCTACCTGTCATTTCGTGATTAATTAGACCCACCCACATGACCCTTAACTAAGGTCAACAAAGTCACATGACTATCTTAACTAATCGCATCATATGCTGAGTAGGAAGGCATCACTTAGCTATCGTACATTGTGCCTTGACTATGGTCAACAAACACAGCACGAATACTAAGTACTCTACTTCCTAAAATGACGGAGGGTTGCTGTCACGACCCGCAAAGTACGGAACGCGACCGGCACTTAGGTTACGAAGCGTCTTAAGGCGTCCGTAAAATAAGTAAGCCGAAGCCCAGAACACAAAACACAATTAAAATTTTAGAGTGAAGGAAAACCAATTTATTTACAACATTTTACTCCATTAAACCACATCAAGTTACTTTTTAAACCCACTTTCTTTTTGTTTTTGTTTCAAAAATTCCAGCAGAGTTCCTTTTGTAAAACAAGTCCCAAACGGTATAGCAGGAATATAAATGAATAACATGAAAATGGCTTCCCCAAGCGGGAGCTAGCTCTTCGCCTCAAGGCGGTCACAAATCCCACGCAATATAAAATAACAATGTGCACAAATAAGCATGAAGCATAAGAAATAGCATGTCGACTCAAGTGAGCTCGACCCCAGATATAACATAAAATAAATCCCCAAGTCTGACAATCTCACCTCTAGGTCAATTATACAGTAATCCAAATAAAACAGGTACAACTGAAATAATAGTAGCAGTAGATGGAGTGTTCTATCTACAACAATATATAAGGTGGTACAAATGACAATAACCTACCTATGAGCAAAAGCCTCGAGTCCAGGCAAAAAGTGCAAAAGAAACAAAAGTATCCGCCGCTATAGTGCTGACGGAACGGACCTGGAGAAAAGCTGTAGCACAACGGGGGTGAGTTGCCAGCTTGTGAATAATAAATAACATCTACTAAGGCTATCGTATGCATGCACACAAGTGTCCTGGCATCCCTAAAACAGGTATGGCTACATGTACTAGCGGGTATGTATGCATCAACAGTGTACTAGCAAGTATATATGTCACATGGATGTAATAACAGGTATGTATACCATATGAAAGTACTATCATGAATGTATGCTATACGAGTCAACTCTCATCAAGTAAGTATAAGAATTATTCCTTGCTTTGTTTTGAAATTTCCATTTTAAATATCAGCATAATATCTAAGAAATCAATAAAATCCGTGTCCAGCAACGACACCTCAAAACTGTCTAAATCTCACGTATCCATGTCAAGTATCTCTGGCCTCAGCAATCCGGCTGACCTAAATCAAATATCCATATCTCAATCTAGCGGCCACGGTCGGTATCCTCTGGATATCCGCCGTACCAAATGAAGTCACCGGTAGGTAATCCGTCCCCTGCCAGGCTCAACGCCATCTCCTGCGATTTTCTTGCCCCGGGGTACCGTACCGGGCCCACCATGTACCCGAGACGGTTCATCCACCTCCTTGAAACGGGTCTCGAAAACCACAGTAAAACTCATGGTGGACGACACTTTACATCACTAGAAAACCACAACTTTTATATTTTAAAAGGTTATAAGTTTGAAATCTTGCGGTTTTCCCCCGAAATCCAGAAATATCATGAATCTCATGAAATCATCATGAATGCATATGTCAATGATTATGAATGCCTATGGAATAAATTTACAATATACGATTTATACTAGGCATGAGCAAATGATATAATGATACACATGCCTGAGGATGATAATTCTTATGATTTCATTTTAAATACTTATTGCAATATCACATTTCTAGGCAATTAACATGTTTCAAATTTAAGGTTATCTAGTGTCGTGACATGGCAATTATCAGGGTGTGTGTGTCCACATGAATAGTGCTCGTGCTGCATATAAAACCTGGTAATGGTGCATGTGTCCTATAATGAGTCTGTGTATATGGAACATCATATAGGTCCTAACTGCAGCAATTATCATGCAAGTATTCATATCATAATATCACAAGTAATATCAAGTCTACTACATCTATCGAGCGACTCGCGCCATCCAAACGGTCGTCCCCCGTAGATGTTAAATCTACTCACCCGTGATCCCGTGCTAGGTATGTCCGACCACCTGCTTTCCTTTCTCCGCTGCGCTTGAAGTCCCTGCCGGTGAACCTAAAATTTACAAAAGTCACCGCATCAGGAAAATCCTGCAAAACACAATATATCGATAAAAAGGATACGCGTGCGTGAAACTAATACGCGCGTGCACACGACACGACGTGACGTGCACAACCTACCAGAACCTAAACTGACACGCTGTGTCGCGCAGCGCGCCACTGAACCACGCGTATCGCGCGCGTGTCGCACGAGACTTTAAAACATCGGAAACACGTAAATAGTTCCAGATTTTGCCTCCGGGCCAAATTTGAAAAGTTGCAGTTACCAACAGACTAACCTACCCAGAAGGACCCTACACCCAAAATCCCCACACCCCACTCCCTACGCTGGCCGCAAATTGCGGCCAGAATGATTAAACCGGCGGCCGTGAGGGGGAGTTGGGTCCCCGTGCTCTGTGTGTGTGTTTCTACTAGTCTCACCATGCTATAGTCTTCACAATTTTATTCTGAAGGTCTCGGGTCGACAGCAGATCCAACAGAGGCCGAAAAGTCGATAAAACTGCTAAATTACGCCAAGTCGGGTAAATCGGGTGTCTTGGTGAAATCTGGGGCAATCCTCTGGTTAACTGGACTCAACCTAAAAGGGCTAGTCTAACTATCACAACTTCCACTTTTGCCAAAATTCCCTTAATTCACCCAAAATCACCACTAAGGCATGAAATAAACACTAATCATGCTACATTATCATCATTTTAGCAATTTAGGGTTATCTAACCGATTTTAACGACATTACTTGGCTAAACAGACTAATTAACACCTAAAAGGGTTCATTAAGCTGCAAGCACTCCAATGCAACTCGATCTAGCATCACTACACAATTCTAGCACTAAAACTCCATTTAACTCTAAACTAGCTAAACAATCACATAAATCTAAGTAATATGGAGAGAGTTTAGGAATTATACCCCCCTAGAAACCTTGCAACAAGGAGAAGGAGAAGGGGAAGGGAGTAGGTGCTGCGAAGTTGGCTGGAAATGAGCTGAGCTTCACTGTTGCTGAAGCTGAAGTGTTGTTGCTGATGCTGATGCAGGTTTGGGTGTTTGCTGTTGCTGATTGCTTGGTTCTGGGTTGAGCTACAGCTGTTGTTGGGGTTGTGTTGGTGTTGTGTTATTGCAGCAGGTGGAGAAGATGTTGAAGTGTTTGTGGCTGAAGTTGGGGGGGCTGATGTGCAGCTGCTGCTGCTGCAAAAGTTCTGTGGATCTACTTGGTGAAGATAGTGTTGTAGCGGCAGCAGCAGGGGTTATATTTGGCTGTTGGGGGGTGAAGTGTGGTGTTGGGGTAGCTGTTGCTGCTGATGGAGGGTATAGTAGGGCTGGAATGATGATAATGACTGAAGTTTTTGGGGCTGATGGTGCTGTTTGTAGCAGCTGCTGCTGTTGATGCTATTGGGGAGGGGCTGAAGCTGATGTAGTAGGCTGATGTACAGGCTGATGCTAATTTTCTGGTGTTAGGGTGGCTGTAGCAGTAGCTACTGCAGATATTGTGGCTGGAAACTGGCAGAATTTGGGCTGATGCAATGATGGTGCTGCTGTGGAAGTAGTTACTGTTGTTGGGTTTAAGAGCTGATGCTATGGGGTGTAGTTGTTGCTGATGTTGTTTTTTTTTTTTTTTGTGGCTGAAATGAGCAGGAAATGGCTGATGTGTGTGTATGTGTGAGATGAGTTTGAAAGGTAAATGAAGTTTTTGAAGGAAGGTAGTGTGAAACAAATCAAGGCCCACCATAATCTCCCCTCCTCATCTCAAGACAACCCTAACCCTAATCTATTTTAGAACTAAAACTCCTCAATTAACACCAAATAAAAAAAAGAAGTTTAGACCACCATGGTTAACTTAATATGGCTAACCCACAAGCTCAAACATATGGCAAACCCTAATCTTAATCCCATCTGACGTGCACAAGTGTGTGTGGTCGAGATAAAATTCTACAAAAATAACCATAAAACCAGATAAATTACTAGAAACCCATTTTGGTAAACTTTTTACCAAAAACCCCACATTAACACTTAATTACTACTAACCCTAAACTCAGGTGTTACAGTTGCGGATGGTTTTTAAGAAAACCTTTAACGCTTTGAACTTGATCTCGCTGCAGAATCAACTGGTTTTAAATGGAGTGTTTTTGAGGCTTTTGCTAGTTTCTCTAAAGAGGTCACTCCCGATGAAGGGATCTCGGCTCTTTCCTCGTCGAATGAGGTGCAGGATATTCAGAATACCACTATGCAAAGCAAGAACTAGAAAAGCAATCAAAAGACAAACCGAAGGTTGCAGCATATGCTAGTTATTGCTAAAGAGGTCACTCCCGGTGAAAGGATCTCGGCTCTTTCCTTATCGAATAAGCTGCTGGATGTTCTACAAGGAACACCGCTATGCAAAGCAACAACTAGAACTACCTAATGTTTTTTTTTTAAATTCGATTCTACAACATCTTTCAGGTTTATTTTCTTTCATTAATCTCATTAATGAACGTCCCATCATATAAATCCACCTAAACATCACAGATAAATACAACGTACACTTATGTCATCCGCATTCGCCTCGATGTCCTGTATGCACCGTTAGGTTAGGTAACTAACGGCAGAACGGGACAGGGCTCGCGCGGGTGTAAAACATAAGCAACGTCTATATAATATATCATATATACTATATACAATATCTATCTGAACATATCACATGATCACATCACAGATAACGCAGCAGAAAATATCATATGAAATATTGGATATACTAGGACGTCCGTGTTTTATTTTGAGCCTGTATAAAACACGGATTCCACGGTCATGATGAATAGCCAATCCCACACCCCTAGACCCCTACGAGAGCGGCAAGCAACCCAACCAATTCTAGAGTTAGGAGACCCGGACTCGACTCCTCGAAATGGTCTTCCACTGGACCCTAGAACCGGTTACTTGTGCTCCCCGCCTTGGGTCTATCCTAATGCGGAAAAGTAAATAATATACAATGGTGACATCATCCTCAGCCCGGAAGTGCCCCAATAAAAGAATATTACATACAAGTTTTTACATGAATGAAAAAGAAAAACACTCATCTCACATAAAACCCCCCGGCTATTCAAACACGACGATCCAATATAACATATCCAGCAACACATAACATCACATATCATCAACGTAAGTAAATATGCGTATCCCAATTGTCGTTGACGTATAGCAACGAAACCGGCGATACTCCACATATTACACTTACGGTCGCAGAAAAGAATGTGTAAAACTACAACAGTTGGAATCCGCAACCTCCTTAGA
This sequence comes from Agapanthus africanus, assembly GCA_030015575.1. NCBI lineage: Eukaryota > Viridiplantae > Streptophyta > Magnoliopsida > Asparagales > Amaryllidaceae > Agapanthus > Agapanthus africanus. The sequence continues at coordinate 108,609,262 of JASDDO010000016.1, read as the reverse complement.
CATCGCATGCCTAACCAAATGAATTCCTTAGACATCGCATGACTAACAATTATAAACCCCGCATTTTAGTCTCATTATCGAAAACTCTTTTCAATATCAAGTCGGGCAATTCAACAAGATTCCCGACATCCTGATCGAATTCTCGTCGCAAACTTTAGTAGACGGCCGCACCCCTGGATGCCGTCGACGAAGGGCACTAACACGGAACACCGCTGCCGCGAGCACCCGAACGGATGCTTTTGGCTACGGGGTTCTCCTACAGTCACTTGGTCGGGGCTATGGGGCATGGCTATTTATTAAGTTTACCCGGCGAGTATCCACGTACACTACGTGATTGCAATGGACTTTTGATCACATCAAAATCCCGTGGCAACCGATCAAATGAGACTAAAGTGCTAGATTTATAACATTCAAATTAGTTATCTCATAACTACTTGTGGATTCCAAATATTGTATCACATTCCAGATAAATAGATAATGTTAAACTTTCCGATCGAATAATCAAACACCCAAGTTTTCCCAAATAGCGCAACACTTGAAATAAGTTTAAAAACATCCATTTCATGCCACAGTACCAACGGTCCAGCCGTAGAAAGGTCAAGCCAACGTCTCATATGTGGCAACACCGTACTGCCCCAAACCCTAAGGTTCAAAAGGCAGTTCAAGACGGTCACATAATCGAGTTAAGATTTGTTGTCTTCTAGAGGGTCCATCGCGTTACTTGCACGACTTAGAACGTTCTTAAACTACGGAAAAATCCAACACTTGGAAATTTTCCGGCAGGGGAAAAAGTGAGTTATTGATATCCGGTCGAACTTTTTAACACGTTCTAAAATTAACCGGAAACACACATAGACGAAGTTAAACTTTCTGATCGAATCAACGAGTCCCCAATAGAACCCAGAAAACTCAACTCTTGAGTATAAATTAAAAATACCCAGAAACAACAGAAAATATAATAGGGACATTACTGTGCAAAAAGGAAAGAATGACGTCATCTTATGGCCGCGGAACCGCCGCGGGAGCCATGCTCGTGCCATGGTTCCGCGGTGCTTTGGGCGCCAAACTTTGTCGTTTTGCACAGTTTTCCATATAATTGCTTGCTGAATTTTTTAAGCATTTTTAATTCAGAAAATATCACAATTTCAAAAATTGTCCTGAGAAGGGTTTAAATTAGGGTTTCGGGGTTCGATCGGACTTCTAACTTCGTCTACACTTCGCCTAAAGCTCTAGCTTAGCTCTGATACCACTGTAGGGTTCCTAGGCACTCTAACAAGGTTCTACAAGGCATCTTCCATGCCCGATTCAAAAAATTTAGCCGTGCCGAACAACCCTAACCAAGATCGTATACTAGAGATTATGCGAAAACTAGCAAGTAAACAACTTTATCACTAAGTGAAAAGGATTACAACCATTGTAGATCCGGTCCTTCACTTCTAAAGCTCTGTGTTGACATCCCTTCACTGCGATCATCGTGATCCCGGACTCTAGCGATGGTTTCCTCGGAGAAATGAACGGGCTAGGTCGTTGACTTTGAGGCCGAAGATGATCTACGTCGAGGAGACTCAAACTCAAGCTCGATCTTCACTAGGTCAAGAACTTTGTGAAGAGAACACCCTAAACTAAATGGCAAGTAGTAGAGGATGATGAAATAAGAAGTGGGTTCACTTTGGATTTGGATTTCTCACTCTATTTCTTCACTTGAAAATTTTTTTAGCAAGCTTTTCTTCTTCTTGAAGAAGAAGAAGAAGAAAGAAAATAATAAGAATTTTTTTTGTAAAAAGAATAATCAAGTGAAGTCTATCATAATGCAACCATGGGTGAGTTTACCTTTGTAGAGATTAAACCATAGTTTGAGGTAATGGTTAGGTTATTGAAAATCTTATGCAAAACAAAATTAGTGGACTTTGTCAAAGATGCTTGAAAGCTTCATGAAGCTTCAAGCAAAGACAAAGAAAGCCACTATTTTGTTTTACCAAAATAAATAAAAATGCAAACCATTATCTTAAATATGGTGTAAGTCATACACACACCCAAGTTTGCATGTATCATCAATCATGATACAAACTAGTGCACAAACATATATCACATATACAACTTGTGCACATCAAGTGAGAAAATCAATCTTAAGTGAACCAATACTAGTTAATGTAAAGTAATATATCAAATATATAATTATACATTAAATCATTAAATCAACACTTGATTTAATGATCCGGTCATATCTCATATAACCGACTAATATCTAGTGTATCAATATATCGAATCAACACTTGATTCGGTAACCCGGCTATATCTCATATAACCGACTGATGATACAAATCGCGAGAATAGAATACAGTATCACATACTAGTATTATTCTCGGCCTCGCACATATCTCATATGCGCGCCTATTTGGTTTCGCTTGAGCCAGGAAACCCATGTGTAGGACTCTAATAACTCGTCAATACGCCGGCAGTAGGTGGTGATCATATCAATCACCTACAAGCCGCAAGCGGTCTGCTAAACGTAACGGCCGCCCGGGTATTGAGCGATCAGAAGATCAACGAGCAAGCCTGTTCATACTCCTGCGAATCCAATCAGCAACACTTACCGCACAGTTCGGTCTGTTCGTCTAATATGTCGCATATCTCGCCTAGGGGTGGTAAACGTCAGACCCCAGTAGCTTGATAAGTCATGCCAATGTAATGTCCACAACAAGCATGAAACTACTGATAACACTTACCAGTAAATCACTGCAACCCTGGCCAGGGATTTCCAGTTATGGCCAGTTGAGCATAGCGCAACATCAACCCCCAATACCGGGAGAGACGAATCCCCTCCTATCGCTCATTGCCTCCATGTGAATCAGGACTGTACCCAAAAACCACCTGTTTGCATGACTCAGTAGAGCCCTGGTAGGGTGGAAATCAAAGCACAGTGGGAGACACACCAGACTCTATGACGATCTCGGGTCAACAGACTAAGCTGTACCAGTGTCACCAGAGAACTGCCATCTAACGTGAGGTATAATACCATCTGGGAGTTCTCGGCGAGTACGTTCAGTGTACCCAGTCTCCACTGAGCACCCGCATACCGTCTCTGATGTCAAACACCAATGGATATGGGATCATCCATCGCCCATCACATAGGTCGAGAAGATATACGCTAGTCTACTCTGGAATATCGATGCCCCGTCTCGATATTCCCACGACTAGGAACATTGAAGGATGTACTCATGGACTACCCAGGCCCTACTAGTATGATCTGTATCATAGTCCTGGAAGTCGAGTACACATCCTAAGGGCTTTACCAACATGTAACAGAGAGACAATAAGTGTACATGTTAAGATAAAGAGCAACCAGATAGCGTTTTATCATGTCGAGCAAGAAAGTCCTACCTATATATGTCCCAGCATCCACTACAATATACATCTCATGTACAGTAATGGCCTCTAGGGCATACATATAACTAACAACTAGACCCCTACGAGAGCGGAAAACAACCCTGCCAGTTCTAGAGTTAGGAGACCCGGTCTCGACTCCTCGATATGGTCTCCCACTGGACTATAGAACCCGGTTACTTGTGCTCCCCGCCTTGGGTCTATCCTAATGCAGAAAAGTAAATAATATACAATGGTGACATCATCCTCAGCCCGGAAGTGCCCCAATAAAAGAATATTACATACAAATGAATTTTACATGAATGAAAATGAAAAACTCTCATCTCACATAAAACCCCCCGGCTATTCAAAACACGACGATCCAATATTACATATCACAGCAATATATAATATCACATATCATCAACGTAAGTAAATATGCGTATCCCAATTGTCGTTGATGTATAGCAACGAAACCGGCGATACACCACATATTACACTTACGGTCGCAGAAAAGAAAGTGTAAAACTACAACAGTTGGAATCCACAACCTCCTTAGACATCGCATGCCTGACCAAATGAATTCCTTAGACATCGCATGCCTAACAATTATAAACCCCGCATTTTAGTCTCGATCTCGAAAACACTTTTCAATATCTAGTCGGGCAATTCAACAAGATTCCCGACATCTTAATCGAATGCTCGTCGAAAACTTTAGTAGACGGCTGCACCCCCGATGCCGTCGACGAAGTGCACTAAGGCGGAACACCGCTGCCGCGAGCACCCGAACGGATGCTTTTGTCGACGGGGTTCTCCTACAGTCACTTGGTCGGGGCTATGGGGCATGGCTGTCTATTAAGTTTACCCGGCGAGTATCCGCGTACGCTACGTGATTGCGACGGACTTTTGATCGCATAAAAATCCCGTGGCAACCGATCATCCGAGACTAAACTGCTCGATTTATAACATTCAAATTAGTTATCTCATAACTACTTGTGGATTCCAAATATTGTATCACACATTCCAGATAAATAGACAATGTTAAACTTTCCGATCGAATAAACAAACACCCAAGATTTCCCAAACAGCTCAACACTTGAGCGGAGTTCGAAAATCCCAGAACATGTCACAACCCCAATGAACCAGCCGTAGAAGGGTCAAACCAACGCCTCACATTTGGCAACGCTAAACTACCATAAACCCTAGGGTTCAAGTGGCTGTTTTGACGGTCACATAATCGAGTTAAGGTTACGTTCTTCTAAAGGGTCCACAGATACGCTTGCATGATTTCCCGAAAGTTTCAAAATCGTGAAAAAATCCAACACTTGAAAGTTTTCCATGTCGGGAAAAAGTGAGTTATTGATATCCATTCAAACTTTTTAACACGTTCTAAAATTACCCGGAAAAAACTTAAACGAAGTTAAACTTTCCGATCGAATCAACGAATACAAAAGATCTCCAGAAAACTCAACACTTGAGTAGAATTAAAAATTCCCAGAAGCATGCAAAATTAACCAAGAATAAACCCCAGAAGTATTATCCCATGATACCCTAAGATGGCCGCGGAACCGCCGCCAAACCCATGGTTTGGCCGCGGTTCCGCGGTCTCTTGAAGGGTTCATGGGACTGTACTTCACAGTAATTCCTACAATTCCATGTTTATTTTTCTGAGTATTTTTAATACAGAAAAAATCAACATTTTAAAAATTTCCAGAGAGGGGGTATAATGCGACGTTTCGGGGTTCGATCGGACTTTTAACTTCGTCTACACGACGCCTAAAGCTGTAGCTTGGCTCTGATACCACTTGTAGGGTTACTAGGCACTGTCACAAGGTTCTACAAGGCATCAACCATGCCAAAATCAAAATTTTCATGTGCCGAACAACCCTAACCAAGATCTTATACTAGAGATTAGGCGAAATAAAGCAAGTAAACAACTTTACTTCTAAGAGTTAGGGATTACAACCTTTGTAGTCCGTTCCTTCACTTCTAAAGCTCCGTGTTGAGGTCCCTTTGCTGCGATGATCGAGTACCCGGACTCAAAAGAGGCTCCATGAAGAGAAAGATGCAAGCTTGCTTCCGATCTTCAATAACAAAGATGATCTACCTTGAAGAAACTCAAACCCAAGCTTTTGCTTCACTAATCAAGTATTAGCAAAGCAAACACCCTAATTTAATTGGCTAGAATAGATTAGGATGATGAAGTAGGAATTTAGCTTTCATTTGTTTTCTTTATCTCACTCAAAATCATCACATTTGAAAAAGCTAGAAAGCTTTTCTCAAAGGAAGAAGAAGAAGAAAATCACTTTGTGATGAATAAAGAAATCATTAGTTATGGTTACCAATCAACTCTTGGTTAAGAAAAAAAAGACTTAACCATTGTAGAGAATAAACCATGGTAAAGGGTTTGGGTTGGGTTAAGAAAATATCTTCAAAATATCATAACAAAATATCTTTGCTTAAAACAAAACATAAAGCATCAAGAAGCTTCATGAAAGTGCTAACCCAAATCAAACCCTAATCATGTTTAATCTCCACAAATCATTTTGCATTAGTAATCATAACTTGTTACAATATTATATATCACATATACAATATTTATTGTAACAAAAGAAAATAATACAATTAACATATATCACATATATATCAATGTATTATCCAAGTGAGAAAAAGAATCTTTAAGTGAACTAATATTAGTTAATGTAATATAATATATCAAATATATAATTATACATTAAATTATCGAATCAACACTTGATCCGATAATCCGCCTATTTCATAAATAACCGACTAATATAATTTGTATCAATTCATCGAATTAACACTTGATCCGATGACCCGGCTATATCTCATATACCCGGCCGATATCACATATCGCGAGAATCTAATACGGTATCACATACACGTATTGTTCTCGGTCCCGCACATATCACATATGTGCTCCTACTCCGTTTTGCCTGAGCCAGGAAACATCTGTGTAGGACTCTAAAGAATCGTCAATACGCCGGCAGTAGGTGATGATCATATCAAACACCCACAAGCTGCAAGCGGTCAGCTAAACATAACAGCCACCCAGGTATTGAGCGATAAGAAGATCAACAAGAAAGCCTGTACATTCTCCTGCGAATCCAATCAGTAACACTCCCGTACAGTCCGGTCTCTTCGTCTGATATGTCGCATATCTTGCCTAGGGGTGGTAAACGTCAGACCCCAGTAGCTTGATAAGTCGTGTTGATATTAGGTCCATAACAGTTCGAGAAACTACTGATAACACTTACCAGTAAATCTCAGCAACCCAGGCCAGGGATTTTCAGTTATAGACAATCGAACACAGCGCAACATCAACTCCCAATACCGGGAGAGACGAAACCCCTCCTATCACTGATTGTCTCCATGTGATTCGTGACTGTACCCAAAAGCCACCGTTTTTCACGCCCTCTTGGACGTGGTATGATGGAAATCAAAGCATAGTGGGAATCACACAAGACTCTATGACGATCTCAGGTCTACAGACTAACCTGTACCAGTGTCACCAGAGAACTGCCATCTGACGTGAGGTATAATACCATATGGGAGTTCTCAACGAGTCCGTCCAGTGTACACAGTCTCCACTGAGCACCCGTATATCTTCTCTGATGTCAAACACCAATGGATATGGGATCATCCGGTTGGAGATAGTGCCCTCAGAGTCAATTATTGGATCACAGGCACGTGATTGTAATGATTGATGGAGGACCTATCCCGATAGGACAGTCTTACTCAAGATGATAGTATGCTATCTGGTTTATCTTTATCATCGTGTACTGCTTTAGGTGACCTTACAGGTCACTATTGCGCGTTGATAGAGCCCCTATGATTCTTGCTTGACTGCCAGCAGTATGAGGGCGATCATTTACGTGGGAGATGGTAGTCTATAAGCACATCCTTAAAAGGTCCCTAGTCATGGGAGTTTCGAGACAGGGCATCGATACTCCAGAGTAGACTAGTGTATACAGTCGAGACCCCGACGAGAGGCGGTGGCTGGTCTCACAAGCCACTGGTGTCAGTTGGATCACCTAAGATGTATACAGGTGCTCATTGGGTTATGAGTACACCGGACAGGACTCGCCGGGAACATGCTAGTTGGTCTTATACTTGACGTCAGATAGCAGTTCCCTAGTGACATGTGTACAGGTTAGTTCATCGACCTGAGATCGTAATTTGTCTCGTATGTGTTCCCACTGTGCTTTGATTACTACCCTACCACGCTCAAAGGAGACGTGCAAACAGGTTTTAGTTGGGTACAGTCCCGAGCTACATGGAGGCAGTGAGCGGATCTGCAGGGGTTTGTCTCTCCCGGTATTGGGGGTGAGGTCGCGGTGTGTCTAGGAGAGCCATTACACGAAGTCCTTGGCCAAGGCAGGAGATTTACTGGTAGGCATTCCAGTAGTATCTTAGGGTGTTCTGGGCTACACTCCGACACGACTTGTACCGCTTTTGGGGGTCTGACTTTAACCAACCCCCTAGGCCCGCCATGCGATGCTCATAGACGAACGGACCGGACTGTACGGATATTGTCACTGACAGGCTCAGTAGGGTGTCAGGATGAGTTCGCTCATCGACGTCCCTTTTGGTCAATACCTGGTAGCCCGTTACGTATGGCTAATACCTCTGACGTGCTAGTGGTTAAATCCACAACCAAAGTATTGACGAGTCTTTAGAGTCCCCCACAGACCGTTTTCTCAAGTTTCCGGCGAAACGCTGTAGAGGCCGTATGGAGATATGGCAGGGTTCGATCATGTACGTGCGGTATTGCACGAATCATGATCGGACGGATAATACTAGCGGGCTTTGGTTTAAGCCGGATCCTAGTATTGTACAGTGTAGATTTTGTCTCATTGCATTTGTATTCGGTCGGAATACAAATGCGGGTATGTATATACAGTAGCGGGGTTTCCTGTAATTTATTACGGGATCAGTTTTCTGAAGTTGCCAGTTTGCTTTCCGTTTCGGCCAATTTCCTTTGTTTCTTTCCTTGGCTGAAAATTGGTGGATGAGGGCTTATTTGCAATTATGCAAATTAGCTTTGTGGAGGGTGGTCTTTGCATATTATTGCTTCATGATGGTTGCACCATCATTTGACTTCTTGACTTCATCATGGCTTGACTTTTGTAGGGACTTGGTTTTCATGATTGTTGATGGAGTGTTGGATTAAGCTAGTGATCATTTCTTCTCATGATAACCCTTTCTCTCTCTTGCATTATTTGACTCACTCTCTTTTTGATACACAAACACTCTCCTCTCATTTTCTCTCCTTGATGCATGGCCGGCCAAGATAAGAAGGGGGCTGTCCAAAATTGTTGTGGGGGATTTTTGATCTCTTTGGCTTTGTAAAAATCCCCAAGTTCATCTACAAAAGTTCATTTCATTACCTCCACCAATACATGGCAACTTCAACCCCTAGAGACACATAGAGTTCTACACTTCATCTACAACACTTCTTGGGCACGTCGGCTCGCCAACTTCATGCCCGAGTTGCCTCGGTCCAGAGGTGGGAGCCCGTAAAAGAACCCGGCGATGTGGTGCCCTTCCGACGAGGAGATGAAGACCGGAGATTCCGCGGGGAGATCGGGACGACGACGAGAAGACCGAAGGACACGGATCGCTCGGTATTTCTCTCTACCCCTTCTCTAGTTAGCTAGGACTATGTTAATAGCCCGATCTGGATTTTAGTGCGCGGTGTTGCCGGTTCAAAAGTTAAAGTAAATTTTCGTTTCCGCATTCCGGTGTCGGATTGACGGCCAGGGCGCTGCCGTGCACTTACGTGGTATGAGAGCCACACCATTAACCTAGTCTAGCTTGCTCTAGTATGTTTAAAAGCTCGATCGAACAAATTTCCAAAAACCACGATTTCTATTGCATCAGTTTCTGTCGAAATATTTTTGGCTCGAAATTTTTTTCAGTGTGTTGCAGAAATACATGCAGGGAATTCTAAGAATTCTGTAAAAATTTGGTCACCCATTATTAGTGTGCAGCCGCGGAACCGCGGCCAAACCCATGCTTGGGCCGCGGTTCCTCCGCCACTTTGACTCCTTACTGTGCCAAAATTTTATAGAGGGTCTTACACTAGGAAATGGGGGTTTTGGAATATTCTTTTTGGGCCCGGATTTTCTCTGAGTGCTACAGTTGTACTTGGGGCCCACTTGGGTAAATTTGATCGATCGAAGAGTTTAAACATGTTAGTTCACAGTATTTACATTATATCTGCGACCGTGAATGTCATTTGATCGGTAAATCCTGTCTAACTGCTATAGCCCTTTTAGACGGATTTTCGAACGTGACATTCACGTTGATGTTCTGTGTTGTGCTGTGATGTTGCGGATTGGTCGTGGGGGATAGCCTGGATGCAATGTTAGTACAGTTTCGTTTTATATGTATATTTGATATTGCAGGGCGAGCGTCCGACATGTGGACTGCCGTCACTGCCTGTTTGTATATTATTCTTTTGGGGCACGACCGGGGTGAGGTCGATGTACCCGTTGTATGTATATTTTACTTTCTGTACTAGGATTACCCCAAGGTGGGGTGCACGGATAGCCGGATTCTAGAGGGAAACGGGCCCGCATCTCATGGCGTTGAGACGGAGGGGTTTCACTCTAGAATTGGCGGGCTATTCGCCGCACCTGTAGGGGGTACAGGTTGACCCAAGGAGGGGTGCCCAAGTTACCGGATTCCTTGAAATGCTGGGTGGTCTATTCACGTTGCTGAAGGGGGCTGCCTCGCTTAAGGTTTTGGCGGGTAACTTGCCGCGCCCGTAAGGGTCTAGGATTTCATTGCACAGGCTATCCACACGACCAGGGGAACGTCGGGTTTCAGTAGCGGCTCTATGAAACACGGGGATCCCAGATATCTATATTGTTCTGTGATGCTTATTACATTTCTGTGATGTTGCATTTTTATCACGCCTTGAGCGAATATTATATATTGATATATATACTAGTAGATGTTGTATATGTTTTGCATCCGCGCTAGTCCAGTCCCCGCTCTGTCGTTAGTTAAGTAACCTAACGGGTAATGACGGGACCCAGTGGCGAATGCGGATGGCATATACGTACATCATTATTTTCGTTCTTTATTAGTGTGATCAATTGATGGGACTGCGTTGATTCGGATCAATGCAAGCTAAACAGACCTACTCTGATGTTGTTGGAACATTTTTCAAAAAGTTGTTATTGCAAGGACGTTCTCTTTTGTTTTGCACAATGGTATTCAGTTGGAATATCCTGCACCTCAGTCACGAGGCAAGGGCCGAGATCCCTTCACCGGGAGTGACCCCTTGGATAGAAGTTTGCATCAGGGCAATAACTTCACTATAGTCGTTTACTTTTGCTTTGCATCGTGGTATTCAGTTGGAATATCCTGCACCTCATTCTACGGGGAAAGAGCCGAGATCCCTTCGTCGGGAGTGACCTCTTTAGCAAAGGTTTTCGTCACTATATTTTTATAAAAGCTATCCAATTCCTTCAACGATATCAAGTTCATTACGTTAAAGGTTTTTCGCCAAAAACCATTCGTAGCCCTCTGTTATTTCAGACGGGTAGCACGTAGTATTCATGCTATGTTTGTTGGCCTTAGTCAAGGCATAGTGTATGATAGCTGCTTGTTACCTTTCTGTTGTATAGATAGATGCGTTGGTTTAGGACAGTCGTATAACCTTGTTGGCCCTAGTCAAGGGCTTGTACGGGTGGGTTCAAATTAACCTGGACAATGACGGGTAGAACTTGACATGTGACTTATGATTTGTTGGCCTTAGTCAAGGTCATAAGAGCATGGGGCAAAAATCACATTGGGAGTTTCTAAAGAAACTGAAACTTGCCAGATATACGCATACCTTCTGGAGTGTGATAACGTGAGCGGATTCCGTCACATTATCATGCAATGATAGTTGGATCCCGATTCCCACTGATGAGTTGGTTTACTCCTCGGGTGATCCCGACTAATTCTTCTTTCAGGTTTAGAGAAGAATTTGACGTTACAGTAGGAGGTTTCTTGATTAGATAAAGTGATAACCATTCTGATCTAGGTTAGAGTGCACGCTGAGTGTTTCTTTTCTCTCTCTCTTTGGCAGCGACTATGACTCGACCCTAAGACTATGACTCAGTGACCAAAATTAACCGAACCTTCATAAACACTGGCTTTTGGATTGTCAGAGTTGCAAACCTTATTGCCACTCCTACTTTTACCCTTTTCTCCAGGACACCCCGTATTACTACGAACGTCCACTTCCATTGGATAAAACCATCATATGGTTATATACGAACTCGAAGGAATCTATTCGAGGATGGTTTCCGGTTCTGGAGAAAACGAATAGGAGTATTCAGTTGTCTTTTCCTTTTACCTTCTCTCAGGTTGCGAGTACTCCTTGGTTTAGGAGATAGTACACCTATTACGCAAATTGGATAGTCTTCTTCCAAACCTTAGGCTGGTGCCGAACGGTGGGGAATGAAGAAAACCAATTAGCATAACGATGGTGTACAGAAGGTATTAAGTAAAGACATATCAAGGGATTAGTAAGAGGGCAAAGTAAATTGAGACCGCTATTCACGACCAAAGCAAGTATTTCATCGCCACTCCCACATCACCTTTGAATTTCTCCAGAACACTCCGTATCACTACGAAGATCCACAGTTTATTGGATACTCCATCATATGGTTATATACGAACTCGAAAGGAACTTGTTCCAGTTCGGGGATGGATTCTGGTTCAGGAGAAATAGGAATAAGGTTTATTCAGTTGTCTTTTATCTTCACCTTCTCTCGCCTTGCGAGTGCTCCTAGGATTAGGACAGTACACCCATTACGCTTATTGGATAGTCTTCTTCCAAACCATAGGCTGGTGCCGAACGGTAGGGAAGGAAGAAAACCATTTAGCCTAAGAGGGTGTACAAAAGGTAATGACTAAAGACATATGAAGGGATTTGGAGAGATGGCAAAGAAATATACGGTTACAGTTGTGAATCTGGATAATGGTAGAGGCATTACTAGGAATACCCGGACACCCTAACGAAACATTTCAATGTTTCAGTTTCGCTGTGTACTGTTAAAAGAAAACTGATTTCCCAATTAACCCTTGCTCCAGGGTATGTATTTACCAGGTATGATTCTCACATCTATATGGTTTTACAGATGATGAGTGGGAGTAAGTTATTGGGAATTAGGTGATTGTCCTCATTATATCGGAAATCGTTGTAATTGGTGATATTTGAGGAAATCGCCTGGGTTGTTTGCGGGACGACATATATTTGGTTTTGAATATCCGCTGTTATGCACCAATTTCAAATTGATATATTTATACGTCTATTTTTATAGAGTGAGATATACCCTTTTGAAATTATGTCCATGACATTTACCGATATCAGTGGATGGTTAGGTAAGGAGCATTAAACAGCGGTGTAATTCTTCTTAACCATAAGTACAGTTTTTAACCCACGACACACAGCGAATGAGTTATTAGACTCAAGGGACTTATACAGAGTATTGTATGATTGTCCAGTGTCCATTAGGACAGAGGGGTTGGTCCTCGTACTATGTTCTGTTTACTTATGACTTCTCTAGTTTTCAGACAAGAGTTTCGTAGAAACACAAGGTCCAAGTTTTGAGAAGTTATAGGTATAAGAATAAAGTAGAGAACCAGGCGTTGCAAGTATCGGGATTCTTCAAGGGGATCAAAGATGTAGATACTTGTGTATGGTATTCAGTTGATGGTAATGATTAAGAGAACTTGCTTCTCTTTTAGGTTATTCATATCTGGATGTATTCCTAAGTTGAGTAACGCTGATCGACCTCTTTCCATTTAGTTGACATGCACTGGAGACAGCTGCATGATTTGAATCTGGTTCAATTAAATCAGCGTCTCTGGTTCTATATTGGATATAGAACAGTTCATATCTTAACGATGTTAAGGTACGGGGAGTTGTCCGGCTTATGCTTAAAACCAGACTCTGGATAACTCAAGGCACGTTTCTGTAATGGCTGTTTGTGGGTTGACCCAGACTATGACGAGGGTTGACTTTCTACCATCTGGAAGATCAATAGTGATATTGTTCTTGACTCGCCACAGTTTTAACAAAAAGGGATTTTTTCAGAAAACAGTAGTGGGAGTATGGTAGAACTGGAAGTGATTCCAGAACCGCAGACGATTACTGTAAATTTGATAAGAACCTAAAGATTCAATTTGGTTTGACATTCCATTGGCCACTCCGCAGATACGGTGGGTAACCTCAGGCACCCGAGAGGTACTCCGGTAGCCTCAAGGACGGTGACAGAGGGGTTCTTGTTTACCCAGACTTTCCATTGCTGTTGTTCCAGACTATGAGACCCGGTAGGAGGATGAGTATAGCGTCGTTCTGAACTGGCTTTAGAAGTGCACGTGCATATGACTCTGCCAGAGGGTTGTCGTAGTCAGTGGGAGCAACGGAAGCATTGGTGGACAAGTGGCTTATGTCTATTTATAGATTTAAGCAGATATAGCGGAGATAGATCATCTATTTCTGATGTGACAGTCATAGGTTTGACTTCATCAGAATAGGGGATGGATCTGTTAAGAAGGTAGTAGGGTGTGATGTCCTAGTATTTGGATGACATACACAGAATATGAAGTAATATTCCAATACTACGATCGGTTATACTTTGGTTGTCACACAGTGGTTTCTCCACATAGGACTTGGATATAATATTAAGACATTCTCGTTACTAGATCTATAGATCTAGATTTGGGTGGTTTCCCAATCAGGGTACTTAGACAGCATTCTAAGAGTTTTTAGAATGGACGACTCCTGGCATGGTAGTATACCTGTAAGTCCACGTTGCGACCCCCGGTTCTTACGGGGAGGCGGAAACGGTATAAAACTCAAATTTTTAGCGCATGGGGCAACATGGACTAACAAAGTCGGGATCTTTTCTAAACTAAAACTAGCTATCATGCTAAAGGGAGTTAGCTACTCGGAAGAAAGGTTATACCTAACTTGAACTCCTTCTTGAAACCTTGTAGAGGTTGATGGTTCTTTCCTCGTTGCCTTCTTCCGTCAAAGATGGATCCACCTGAGGGTTCAACCTTCGGGCTCTTTCTCGAACTTAGAGTGAACTAGGATCTCCGACTTGCCAAACCTTTAACCCTAGAGAGAGTAGAGAGTGTCTTTGGGGTGTTTTTCTTTCAAGGAGAGGGATTCTCAACACATGAGAAGGATTCTCCTTGAGCTAGAGGAAGAAGAAGATGAAGTGAGGAGAGAGAAGCAATATGATAGAATGAGTTCTTTTTCCTTTTGCAACCATAACAAAAGCAAAAAGAATTATCAAATTAATAATAATAATGAAAATGAAATAGTTGATGGAAGGTTTAGGAATGACCATTATCATTTCATTCATTAAATGAATTTTGCTAGAATCAAAGAGCATCTTTGCAAAGTAATGATGATGGTCAAACATTCAACTATGGTCAACTAGTCAACCATGGTCAACAAGTCAACAAAAACCCAACCATGACACAATTTCATTTTATTAATATTATTAATTTATATATCACAAATTCATTAGGGTTTGGAAAAAGACGACTGTCAACTGTGCATACGCACCCGTTCCGAAACCCTAATGAAAAATCCTCTTCCTCCGCCTCAAACAACTGTGCATACACACCCGCATTCTTGTTCCGAGGAACATGAACACAATGAGATAAAATCAACCCCAAAACATATACCAGTATCTGACTCAAACCAGAGACAGCCAGTAATATCCGTCCGGACTCCAAACGTGCACAAGTGTGCGGATGAGAACGAACCCTGTCGCAAAACCATGCGACCTCTACTCTGTTTTGCGCAATGGCGAATAGCCCTCTGTGTGGGACTCTAAAGACTCGACACTTACGCCGGCAGTGGGTTTAACCACAGACCGCAAGCGGCACTAGCTGTGCGTAACGGTCCCCAGGTAGATGCCGACAAGAAGACTGACGAGGTGAACCCCATCTGAACTCCTACTGAGTCTGAGTGTGACAATCTCCGTACAGTCCGGTCTGTTTGTCTGATACATCGCATGGCGGGCCTAGGGGGCGGTAAACGTCAGTCCCCTAATAGCGGTACAAGTCGTGTCGGAGTGAAGCCCAAAACACCCTGAGATAACACTGGAAGCCTACCAGTATATCTTGCTTGCCCTGGCCAGGGACTACTCGTGTAATGGCTCTCCTAGACACAGCGCGATGTCAACCCCCAATACCGGGAGAGACGAATCCTGTCTAACCGTCACTGCCTCCAAGTGCTTCGGGACTGTACCCAACTACTACCCGTTTGCACGACTCCTTTGAGCCGTGGTAGGGTAGTAATCAAAGTACAGTGGGAACACACTCGAGGCGAAGTGACAGTGTCAAGTCAGCGGACTAAGCTGTACTCATGTCACCTGGGAACTGATAATTAACGATAGGTATAATACCAACCTTTCAGTTCCCGACGAGTCCTGTCCAGTGTACTCATAACCCAATGAGCACCCGTATACTATCTCCAGTACGACGTACTGATGGCTGTGGGACAGACCATCTCCCATACTGGGATGAGAAGCGCATACGCTAGTCTACTCCGGAGTATCGATGCCCTGTCTCGATAGTCCTGCGACTAGGGACCTGTATAAGGATGTGCTTATAGATTACCCAGCTCCATTAGTGTGACTGCCATCACAACGCTGGTAATCAAGCAAAGATCCTAAGGGCTCCACTAATGTGTATAGGTGATATACTAAAATAAACACAAGTACACATTGAAGTAGAAACAAACCAAGTAGCATACTACTATATTGAACAAGATTGTTTATACAAGGTGAATATCCCAAGCTTCCATTAAGTAATATACAAACTAGTATGATATAGTAATGGCCTCTAGGGCATATACACTAACAATACCTGCAGGTGATGGAGTCACCCTCTCTAAAGGTGTCTTACAGACTAAAGTGGAGAGGGATGTGCATGATTGGCAGATCACTTGCTTAGGCAATTGAGTCAATCATGAGATGTCAAGCACCACACCAGATGTTGTTTTTTGCAGTAGATGCAATATGTTGATATTTATCCAATCCTGGAGAAACGAACGGATGCAGAACATAAGTGGATGTTCTAGGGATATGATAACAACAACCTCTTTTAGGAGACAGTTATCATTCCAGGCTTCCAAGGTGACATGGATGACAGAGAGGTTGTCAGAGTTATAGTTTTCCTTCTGACGAGGGGCAGTATTTTGGACAGGTGGTCCAGGTGGATACTGAGGGAAGGATGGCGCAGGATACTAATTAAGTTCAGTTGACGATACAGTCTAAGAAGTTTGGATTTGGAGATCATTTATGAGCTCCGTCCCATCAGACATCCAGACATATTCTAAGACAGGTATTTCTCATTTCGGGAGATGGCTTTCTCCGCGAATTTGAGATAAAGAGAGACATAGAAAGAAACATCAAGGCGGATCCACTCACTGAGGCTATTCCTCGAACACATTAGTTTCGCAAACTGGTTTTGTGAGACTGATTAGTAGAGGAGTTGGGTGTTCGGTATCACACGGGCTGTGAGTATGCGACATCGCAATAATTATCCTTGAGTGCAAGTAGGAGATTGTTGGAGATAGTGCCCTCAGAGTCAATTATTGGATCACAGGTACATGATTGCAATGATTGATGGAGGACCTATCCCGATAGGACAGTCTTACTCAAGATGATAGTATGCTATCTGGTTTATCTTTATCATCGTGTACTGCTTTAGGTGACCTTACAGGTCACTATTGCGCGTTGATAGAGCCCCTAGAATTCTTTCTTGACTGCCATCAGTATGAGGGCGATCATATACGTGGGAGCTGGTAGTCTATAAGCACATCCTTAAAAGGTCCCTAGTCGTGGGAGTTTCGAGACAGGGCATCGATACTCCAGAGTAGACTAGTGTATACAGTTGAGACCCCGACGAGGGGCGGTGACCGGTTTCACAAGCCACTGGTGTCAGTTGGATCACCTAAGATGTATACAGGTGCACATTGGGTTATGAGTACACCGGACAGGACTCGCCGGGAACATGCTAGTTGGTCTTATACCTGACGTCAGATAGCAGTTCCCTGGTGACATGTGTACAGATTAGTTCATCGACCTGAGATCATCATTTGTCTCGTGTGAGTTCCCACTGTGCTTTGATTACTACCCTACCACGCTCAAAGGAGACGTGCAAACAGGTTTTAGTTGGGTACAGTCCCGAGCCACATGGAGGCAGTGAGCGGATCTGCAGGGGTTCGTCTCTTCCGGTATTGGGGGTGAGGTCGCGCTGTGTCTAGGAGAGCCATTACACGAAGTCCTTGGCCAAGGCAGGAGATTTACTGGTAGGTATTCCAGTAGTATCTCAGAGTGTTCTGGGCTACACTCCGACACGACTTGTACCGCTTTTGGGGGTCTGACTTTTACCAACCCTCTAGGCCCGCAATGCGATGCTCATAGACGAACGGACCGGACTGTACGGATATTGTCACTGACAGGCTCAGTAGGGTGTCAGGACGAGTTCGCTCATCGACGTCCTTTTTGGACAATACCTGGTAGCCCGTTACGTATGGCTAATACCTCTGACGTGCTAGTGGTTAAATCTACAACCAAAGTATTGACGAGTCTTTAGAGTCCCCCACAGACCGTTTTCTCAAGTTTCGGGCGAAACGCTGTAGAGGCCGTATGGAGATATGGCAGGGTTCGATCATGTACGTGCGGTATTGCACAGATCATGATCGGACGGATAATACTAGCGGGCTTTGGTTTAAACCGGATCCTAGTATTGTACAGTGTAGATTTTATCTCATTGCATTTGTATTCGGTCGGAATATAAATGCGGGTATGTATATACAGTAGCAGGGTTTCCTGTAATTTATTATGGGATCAGTTTTCTGAAGTTGCCAGTTTGCTTTCCGTTTCGGCCAATTTCCTTTGTTTCTTTCCTTGGCTGAAAATTGGTGGAGGATGGCTTATTTGCAATTGTGCAAATTAGCTTTGTGGAGGGTGGTCTTTGCATATTATTGCTTCATGATGGTTGCACCATCATTTGACTTCTTGACTTCATCATGGCTTGACTTTTGTGGGGACTTGGTTTTCATGATTGTTGATGGAGTGTTGGCTTAAGCTAGTGATCATTCTCATGATAACCCTTTCTCTCTCTTGCATTATTTGACTCACTCTCTTTTTGATACACACACACTCTCCTCTCATTTTCCATCCTTGATGCATGGCCGGCCAAGATAAGAAGGGGGCTGTCCAAAATTGTTGTGGGGGATTTTTGATCTCTTTGGCTTTGTAAAAATCCCCAAGTTCATCTACAAAAGTTCATTTCAATACCTCCACCAATACATGGCAACTTCAACCCCTAGAGACACATAGAGTTCTACACTTCATCTACAACACTTCTTAGGCACGTCAGCTTACCAACTTCATGCCCGAGTTGCCTCGGTCCAGAGGTGGGAGCCCGTAAAAGAACCCAGCGATATGGTGCCCTTCCGACGAGGAGATGAAGACCGGAGATTCCGCGGGGAGATCGGAACGACGACGAGAAGACCGAAGGACACGGATCGCTCGGTATATCTCTCTACCCCTTCTCTAGTTAGCTAGGACTATGTTAATGGCCCGATCCGAATTTTAGTGCGCGGTGGTGCCGGTTCAAAAGTTAAAGTAAATTTTCGTTTCCGCATTCCGGCGTCGGATTGACGGCTGGGGCGCCGCCGTGCACTTACACATCCATCACCCATCATATGGGTCAAGAAGCGCATACGCTAGTCTACTCTGGTATATCGATGCCCTGTCTCAATACACCTACGACTAGGAACATTTGAAGGATGTACTTGGCGACTACACTGTCCACACTAGTATGATCTGAATCATAGTCCTGATAGTCAAGTACTCATCCTAAGGGCTTTATCAACATGTAACATAGAGACAATCAGAGTACATGTTAAGATAAAGTGCAACCAGATAGTATACTATCATGTCGAGCAAGAAAGTCCTACCTATATATGTCCAAGCATCCACTAAAATATACATCGTATGTACAGTAATGGCCTCTAGGGCATACATATAACTAACAATATAGTGGATGCTTGGACATATATATAGAGGATTTTCTTGCTCGACATGATAGTATGCTATCTGGTTGCTATTTTTATCTTAACATGTATACTTGTATTATTATATTGTCTCTCTGATATATGTTGATAAAGCCCTTAGGATGTTTGCTTGACTACCAGGACTATGATGCAGATCATACTACCGGGACTTGTGTAGTCTACAAGCACATCCTTTAACTGTTCCTAGTAAAAGGAGTATCGAGACAGGGCATCGATATTCCAGAGTATACTAGTGTGTACGTTTCTTGACCCTGTAGGGGGCGATGGTTGATCCTAGAACCATTGGTGTTTGACATCAAAGATAGTACACAGGTGCTCATTAGAGAATGGGTACACCGAACAGAACTTGCTGAGAACTCCTAGATGATACCATACCTATCGCCAGATAGCAGTTCTCTGGTGACACTGGTACAGGTTAGTCTGTAGACCCGAGATCATTATAGAGTCTTGTGTAGATCTCACTGTACTTTGATTTCCTCCCTACCACGGCTCAAAGGAGTCGTGCAAATAGGTGGATTTTGGGTACTGTCTTGAGTCACATGGAGGCAGTGAGCGATAGGAGGGGTTTCGTCTCTCCTGGTATTAGGAGTTGATGTTGCACTATACTTGATTGGCTATAACAGTAAGTCCCTGGCCAGGGCTGATGAGATTTACTGGTAAGTGTTATCGGTAGTTTCTCGAACCGTTATGAGCCATACATCGGCATGACTTATCAAGTTACTGGGGTTTGACGATTCCACCCTTAGACTCGATATGCGACATATCAGACGAGGAGACCATACTGTATGGTAAGTGTTACTTATAGGCTTCATAAGAGTTTGGACAAGCTTGCTTGTTGATCTTCTATTCGTTTAGTACATGGGTAGCCGTTACGTCCAGCTAGTACCGCTGACGGATTATGGGTAACTGATGTGATCATTACCTACTGCTGGCGTATTGACGAGTCTTTAGAGTCCCACACAGAGGTTTCCTAGTTCAAGCGAAACGAAATCGGGCACATATGTTGATATGTGCGGGAGCCTGATTAAATACGAGTATGAGATACCGTATTCTAATCTGGTGATATTTGTTATCGGTCAGGTTATATGTGATATAACCGAATTATTGAATCAAGTGTTGATTTGATAATTTGATATACAAATAAATGATATTAGTCGGTTATATGTGATATAACTGGATTATTGAATCAAGTGTTGATTTAATAATATGATATATATTTATATTTGATATAATTATATATTAACTAATATTATTGCTCACTAATTATTTTCTTTATATATATATATATATATTATGAAGCATGGTTGGATTTTCTATTTTTAAAAAATAGAAAAAGAGGTGGAAAATGGGGAGACTTTTGAGGAATGGGTGAAACATGGCTTTGATAATTTATTTATTCATTTGGTCTCACTATTGAAGTATGGCTGGGATATAATATTGGGGTTTATTCCATGCTTCAATAAGTGAGGTATTTGTTAAGCCATTCTTCACTTGAGATTCTTCACTTGCTCATTTTTTCTTGCTAGCTCATTTCACTCTCTAACTCTCTCCATCCTCCTCCTCCTCCTCCTCCAAGCCCTAACCCTCACATGTGATGTGAACCATAGGGTGTTGGTTAAATACTAAGTGAGCTTAACACCCCTACTTCATCATCCTACACTTGATTAGCACTTGAGTTTATGCTGTTTCCTTCACTTATAGGAGATTAGTGAAGAGGTAGCTTGGATTAGTGAAGCCTCGGGTGGATCATCTTCGACACAAAGGTCACGTAGGAAGCTCGATCCTTCTTCAAGTGGATCCTAGTGGAGTCGTAGGGACTACTACCTGGAGCTTGAAAAGAGAAGGACTTGGTCTACAAAGGTTGTAGCATTCTTCACTCAGTGTAAAGTTCTTTAGATATCATGTAAACCCTAATTATATAGTTAGATCTTTGGATAGTGTAGCTTAGTACCAAGATTTTTTGAAAATTGCATGATCGATGTCCATTTTAACCTCATGGTGGTGCTAGGACACACTTTCATGGTATCAGAGCCAAGCTAGAACATTAGAGTAAATCTTTACGATGTTAAAGTGTTCGATCGATGTTTCGAAACCCGTATTTCCATAGATTCTGTCCAGATTTTCAAAAGTTGGAATTTTTCAAATTAAAAATATGCAGAAAATTGTGCAGGGTATTTAATGGAACCACAAGAGGTTCAAGAACACAACACCTTCAAAGCGCTGCAGAACCGTGTCCTAAACCCCGTTTTGGCCGCGGTTCCGCCGCATGTTTGTGGTGTTAAGGGTTCTTTCTTCTTGTGCTGCTCCATTGACATATTTGGCACTTTCTGGATGTTTCTAGTGATGCTCAAGTTGTTGAGGTCTCTGGAATTTGTGGGTGTTTGATAAGTCGATCGAAATGTTTAACGTCGTCTAAATTAATATGATATGTGATACAATATTTGGAATCCACAATAATTAGTTTTGTGAAAACTAGTTAGTATTTTATAAATCTAGCGTTTTAATCTCGGTTCATCGATTGCCACGGAGTTTCGATTCGGATAAAAACTCCGCCGCAATCGCGTATTGTACACGAACACGACAGTTGGGAATTTTATTGAATTATCCGACTGCTTATTGAAAAGAGTTTTCAGTTTGAGACTAAAATGTAAGGTTTATAAGGTTAGGCATGAAATTCGGAATATGAGATATTCCGGGTTTATGATGTCTAAGGGATTTGCGGATTCTAAATATTGTAGTTTTTCATTTCTTTTCTGCGACCGTAAGTGTAATATGTGGGGTATCCCCGATCTCGTTGCTATATGCCAACGGAATTCGAGATACGCATATTTACTTACGTTGATGACACGTGATATTACGTGTTGCTGTGATATGTTATATTCGATCGTCGTGATTGAATAGCCGGGGGTTTTTGCGTGAGATGAGAGCTTTTTAATTTTCATTCATGTAAAATTGTGTGTAATATTCTTTTATTGGGATACTTCCGGGTTAAGGATGATGTCACCATTGATGTATATTATTTACTTTTCCGCATTAGAATAGACCCAAGACGGGGAGCACAAGTAACCGGGTTCTAGAGTCCAGTGGGAGACCATTTCGAGAAGTCGAGACCGGGTCTCCTAACTCTAGAATTGGCAGGGTTTCTTGTAAAAGTGTTTGTTAGCACCACCACTGGGTTTTACTAGCATCAAGCATGTCATTTGAAAAAAAATTGGGGTGCTAATTAACACTAACCAAGATCTTTAACTAGATGATTAGGATTTAAGCTAGATATCGACTAAACTATAAGAAGAGAAGGAAACTACAACCTTTGTAGATCGTTTCCATCTCTTCAAATGCTCCGGGTTGTAGTCCACGCGACTCCACTAGGCTCCTCTTGAAGTTGGAACGAGCCTCCTCCGTGATCTTCGTGCCGAAGATGATCCACCTGAAGTCCACTAGTCCAAACTACCTCTTCACGAAACTCTTTAGTGAAGGAAACACTCTAGTTTAAATTGATAATTCAAATTAGGATGGTGAAGTAGGGGTGTAGTTTGCTCACTAGGGTTCTTACAAGCTCAAGGGTTCACAACTCATATGAGGGATTGAGCTTGGAGGTGAGGTGAGGAAAAACGGAGAGAGCAAGAGCTCAAGAAAATGGCTAAGGCAAATGAGCTCAACTCAAGAATGAATGTAGAATGGCAACCCCAAGCTCATACATTATTGAAGTATGGAATAAAATGCAATACAAATAATGCACCATGCTTCAATAGTGCAAACAAATGAATAAACAAATATAAAAAACCCATGCCTTGAACCATGCTCTCAAAAGTCTCCCCATTTTTCTTTTCATTTTCTATTTTCTAAAAATAGAAAATCCATGCCATGCTTCATTTTAATATATATATATATATCATATAAATATTAATATATATATATATATATTTATATATATTATGAAGAATAATTAGTGAGCTACTGATATTAGTTAATATATAATCATATCAAATATAATATATATATCAAATTATCAAATCACACTTGATTTAATAATCCGATTATATCACATATAACCGACTAATATCATTTATCTGTATATCACATTATCAAATCAACACTTGATTCAATAATCCGGTTATATCACATATAACCTAATCGATAACAAATAACAGCCAGATTAGAATACGGTATCATATACTCGTATTTAATTGCCCCGCACATATCAGCATATTTGTCCTACTTCGTTTCGCTTGAACCAGGAAACTTCTGTGCGGGACTCTAAAGACTCGTCAATACGCCAGCAGTAGGTGATGATCACATCAATCACCCACAAGTCGTCAGCAGTACTAGCTGGACGTAACGGTTACCCAGGTATTGAGCGATTAGAAGATCAACAAGCAAGCTTGTCCAAACTCCCATGAAGCTTATAGGTAACACTTACCGTTCAGTATGGTCTCTTCGTCTGATATGTTGCATATTGAGTCTAGGGGTGCTAACGTCAGACCCCGGTAACGTGATAAGTCATGCCGATGTATGGCTCATAACGGTTCGAGAAACTATTGATAACACTTACCAGTAAATCTCATCAGCCCTGACCAGGGATTTACTGTTATAGCCAATCGTGTTAGTGATATATGCCCTATAGGCCATTATTGTATCATACTGGTTTGTATATTACTTAATGGAAGTTTGGGATATTCACAGTTGTATTGACAGTCTTGCTCAAAATGGTAGTATGCCACCTGGTTTGTTTCTACCTCAATATGTGCTTGTGTTTATTTTAGCATATCGCTTATACATATTGGTAGAGCCCTTAGGATATTTGCTTGATTACCAGCGTTGTGATGGCAGTCACACTAGTGGGGGCTGGGTAGTCTACAAGTACATCCTTATACATGTCCCTAGTCGTAGGATTATCGAGACGGGGCATCGATACTCCGGAGTAAACTAGTGTATACGCTTCTCATCCCAGCAGGGGAGATGTTCTGTCCCACAACCATTAGTATGTCGTACTGGAGATAGATGCAGGTGCTCATTAGGTTATGAGTACACTGGACATGACTCGTCGGGAACTGTTGGTGGGTATTATACCCATCGTCGGGTAGCAGTTCCCAGATGACATGAGTACAGCTTAGTCTGTCGACTTGATACTGCTACTTCGCCTCGAGTGTGTTCCCACTGTACTTTGATTACTACCCTACCATGGCTCAAAGGAGTCGTGCAAACAGGTAGTAGTTGGGTGCAGTCCCGAAGCACTTGGAGGCAGTGGCGGTTAGATAGGATTCGTCTCTCCCGGTATTGGGGGTTGATTATCAAATCAACACTTGGTTCAATAATCCGGTTATATCACATATAACCTAACCGATAACAAATAACCGCTAGATTAGAATACGGTATCACATACTCGTATTTGTAGGGATTCTTTAACACCATGCTTAGGGTTAGGGTTGCATCACACATGCTATAACAAAAATTTAGGGGGTGCTAAACAATTCCAACCATGAATAGAACTAGAAAAATAGAGTAACAACATGTAGTATCAAATACTAACCAGTGTCTAACACTAAGTGGGGAGAAATACAACCTTTGTAGACCTCCTTGATTGACTCCTTGGCACGAGTAGGGTTTGAACCGGTTCGCTTGAATCCTTCCGCGTCCACGATGATCCACCACGCAGTCCCTTTGCTCAAGCTCCTAGCTTCACTTGATCTTTGAAGAAGTGGAGCAAACAACCTACATTAATGGGCTAGACTAGTATAGATTGGTGATGTAGGTTTGAATCTCACTCAAAAACCTTTTCTTTTTAAGTTCTTCCATCACTTTTGAAACCCTAGAGAGCTTGAAGGAGAGAGGAAGAAGGAGATGGCTCAAACTTGACTCTAGTAAAAGATAATATCAAACATAATCCCAAGTGAATGAAATTATGCCATGCTTAACTATGGTTACAAAATATCTAGATATTTTCTGACTTGAGTTTAAGCAAAACTATGTGTTAGTGTAATATGCCCTAGATTCCATTATTGTATAGTACTAGTTTGTATATTACATTTTGGAAGCTTGGGATATATACACGGATTTATAACAGTCTTGCTCAATATGGTAGTATGCTACTTGGTTTGTATCTATCTTAATATGTGTATATGTTTCTTTTAACGTATCGCTAATACATATTGATAGAGCCCTTAGGATCTTTGCTTGACTACCAGCGTTGTGATGGCAGTCACACTTGTGGGGGCTGGGTAGTCTACAAGCACATCCTTATACAGGTCCCTAGTCGTAGGATTATCGAGACAGCGCATCGATACTCCAGAGTAGACTAGTGTATACGCTTCTCATCCCAGCAGGGGAGATGGTCTGTCCCGCAGCCATTAGTACGCCGTACTGGAGATAGTATGCAGGTGCATATTAGGTTATGAGTACACTGGATAGGACTCGTCGAGAACTGTTGGTTGGTATCATACCTATCGTCAGTTAGCAGTTCCCAGGTGACATGAGTACAGCTTAGTCCGTTGACTTGACACTGCTGCATCGCTTCAAGTGTGTTCCCACTGTTCATAGATTACTACCCTACCACGGCTCTATTGAGTCATGCAAACAGGTAGTAGTTGGGTGCAGTCCCGAAGCACTTGGGGGCAGTGGCGGTTAGATAGGATTCTTCTCTTCCAGTATTGGGGGTTGATTTCGCGCTGTGTTCGGAACGCCATTACACAAAGTCCCTAGCCAGGGCAAGTGAGATTTACTGGTAGGTACTCCAGTAGTTTCTCAGGGTGTTTTGGATCGTACTCCGACACGACTTATACCACTATTAGGGGTCTGACGTTTACCGCCCCCTAGGCCCGATATGCGATACTCTTAGATGAACAGACCGGACTGTACGGAGATTGTCACATTCAGTCTCAGTAGGAGTTCGGATGGGTTTTTCCTCATCGGCCTTCTTATCGACATCTACCTGGGGATCGTTACGTACAGCTAGTACCGCTTGCGGCCTGTGGTTAAACCCACTGCCAGCGTAGTGTCGAGTCTTTAGAGTCCCACACAAAGGGTTTCCCAACTTTGGGCGAAACGATGTAGAGGTCGTATGGTTTTACAACAGGGTTCGTTCACATACGCGTACTTGTGCACGTATGATGTTCGGACGGTTGATACTAGTGGGCTTTGGTTTAAGCCGGATCCTAGTATTAGATTGTTGGGTTGGTTTAGTCTCATTATGTTCGTGTTTCTCGAAACGCGGATGCGGGTATGTATATACGGATGGGAGGGACATAGAAGGAGACACCTCATTAGAGATTTTGACCATTGACTTGATTAAAACCATTATGAGGTGGAGGAAATTGTTTACTAATTTTTTTATTAATAATAATTGTGTCATGGCTAATTGGTTTGACATTTGACTTGGTTGACTTTTGTTGACTTAGATATTTTTGTTGAGCACTAGATATTTTTGCTTAGCATTAATTGTGACAAGCTTATGGTCATATCAATGTAGCCATCTCAATTATCAAAATAAAAGGTTGGTTTTTCTCTTTCCTCAAGCTCATTCTCTTCATTATTCTCTACACTCATTTTCTCTCCTTCTCCTTCTCATAACCCTAGTGTCTCATGAGTTGAGAATCAAGGGATAGTGAGACTTGGCCACCAAAATCACTCTATACTCACTCTAGGTTACTTTGCTTAGCAAACCAAGTGATCTAGTTACCTCAATTAGGAGGTTTAGCTCAAGGTTGGAACTCTTGGGTGGATCTTCTTTGACTTCGAGAAGCCGACGAGGAGGCGCATCCACCACCACTCCATCAAAGAGGAGAAGAAGGACTTGTAGCTTGAGGTATAATCATCTTCTAACATAGTAGTTAACAATTCCTAGTTAGTTTGTTAGTTAGGGTTGAGCAAAGATCCTTATGCATAGTCAATGTTACCTTGTAAGAAAATTTTGATTTTTACCTATTCTGCCTCCCTGTTAACTAGCGGGGGGAGTGACCTTGACTTACAGTGGTATCAGAGCTAGGCTAAACCATAATTAACATGTTAGAAAAGCCTTTAGAACTTTGATCACGAAAAAATCTCGAAAACACGATACAATTTATGCACTTTTCGTCGATTTTCAGATCTGGCCTAAAAATTATTTCAGAGACCTGAAAAATACGTGCAGGATTTTTATAGATCACTGAAGAAATTTAGGCGCCTAACTCGGTTAAACCACCGTGGAACCGCGGCAGAACCAAGAGTTCTGCCGCCGTTCCGCGGCCGAGTCGAATCCGAGTTGGCCCAAATTTTTTCTGGTGGTCTCTGAGGTTGTGTTGTGTTTTCTGGGATATTTTGTTTCTGCTCAGGAATTTTTGTGTACAGTTTTATATTGGGAGTAGATTCAAATGTGGTTATTGATCGAAATTCTATGAACTTTGGCTAATCGGATTATATCTCTGATGTGTTATATGTGCTGAACGTCTGCTAATCGCTATACGTCGATTAGTGGGTGTTGCACAAATCAGTGATCTGTGATACTGGTTTGTGTATATGAACTTGTTGGATTGTCGTGGATGAATAGCCGGGGATGTGAGATGAGCGTTTTATCTTTCATTTGATGTAAATTGTAAATTGATGTAATATTATTTTATGGTAACACATCCCGGTTGAGGTTGTAGCCACCATTGTATATTATTCCTTTTACTGTTTTCTGCTCCTAGGATAGACCCAAGGTGAGGTGCACAAACTACCGAGTACTTTGAACTGCCGAGTGGCCTACTCACTTTGTAAAGGGAGGTAGCTTCACTTCGTAAAGGGAGGTAGCTTCACTTCGGGTATTTGGCGGGTAGTTTGCCGCACCCATAGGGGTCTAGGGAGGGGTTTGGCTATTCATTACGACCTTGGAATCCGTCTTTCATTACATGCTCAAACGAAACGCGGATTCCTAGTATATCCAGTGTGTTCATCTATGATCTGGAATGCCTATCATTGCGTCTGACGAATGCATATATATATATATATATATGATATCTAGTAGACGTTCCTTATGTTTTGCATCCGCGCTAGTCCAGCCCCCGCTCTGTCGTTAGTTAAGTAACCTAACGGGTGATGACAGGGCCCCGTGGCGAATGCGGATGGAATAAGCGTACGCTATATTTTCATTGTTTTCTGCAATGGTAGGATTAATTGATGGGACGCATTATATTAATGCAAAGAAAACAAACCAAAGTTGAATCATTGGAACAATTTCAAAACCACTCGGTTTTTTCAAAATTGCAAAACTTTTAAAATGCGGAGCTCAAACCACTCCTTTTAAAAGCTATCAAGTTCCTTCGATTATATCAAGTTCACTGCGTTCACGGTTTCGCCAAAACCATTCGTAGCCTTCCGTCATTTCAGTTAGATATTCAGTAGTATTCAAGCTATGTATTTTGACCTTCGCCAAGGCATAGTGATTGGTAGCTGCTGAATATTTATCTGTAACATAGATAGATGCGTTAGTTTGGGACAGTCGTACAGCCATTTTGTCCTTCGTCAAGGGTATGTACGGGTGGGTTCAAATTAACCTGGATAATGACGGGTAGAACTGTAAATCCACGGTAGCGCCCCGGCCGTCTAACAGACGCCAAATGCGGAACAAAAACTTTTTACAACTGGCGCTATCGTGTACCGTAACCCGGATCTGCCATTAAAGCTAAACTAACAAACTAGAAAGTGGGTAGAAATGTTATACCGAATGATCCGAGTCCTTCGGTCTTCAACCATCATCCCACGCTTGTTGCGGCTGCTCCGATCTCCTCGATCTTCAGTCTTGTCGTCCAGGTGGCACCACGTCGACGGATCCTTAAACGGGCTCCCGCCTCTGAACCGAGGAAACTCGATCGTCAAGTTTGCTAAAAGAGACGACCAAGATGAAGTAGAGAATGAGTAGAACACTTTGTCTCGTTACGTCCAAGGCTATGGACGAACGGTTATGGAAGTTGCCTTTTGGATCGGGTGAAATGAGAAAGAAGCTATCTAATTTTCATGAACCCGAATCTATCATAATCTTTTTCCTAGTGAACAACAACCATGAGCTTTTAGAGGAGGGGAGGGGGCCGGCCACTTATAGAGAGGGAGGGAGGTGAGTGTAGGAGGGGGAAGGTGACCACAAAGGAAAAGATCAACAACAAATATCTTAGCATCAAGTATGAAAGCATTTAAAGCAAACCAATCACAATTAACCTAGTCACCTTGTCATTAAATGCACCATTAATGACCTAATGACTCACTAGCCTTGTCACCCTCTCTATAACCTTCTAGAACACTGACTCACCTAATCAAGAAAAGATAAATCCGCATTTAACCGAATGTCAAAATACGGCTGATAGAAAACTAGAAACTGGCAACTTCTAAAAGTGATCCTGAAACGAATTTCAGGATAACCCCGTATCAGTATAAACATACCTACATTTGTATTACGACCGAATACAAATGCAACTGAGACAAAGATATTATATCTACATAGTATAATACTGGGTTCCGGCTTAAACCAAAGCCTACCAGTATTATCTGTCCGAAAAACGACACGTGCGAAAACGCACGTGCTTTTTCTGAACCTTGCCATAAACCCATATGGCCTCTACAACGTTTCGCCCGAACTTGGGAAAGTGTCTGTGGGGGACTCTAATGACTCATCAACACATCGACACTGGGTATAACCTCTAGCACGTCAGAGGTACAAGCTGTACGTAACGGTTTGCCTATGTATTGATTGGAAGGGAAGCTGACGAGCAAACTCATCCATAAACCCTCTGAGCCTGACAGTGACAATGTATATAAAGTCCGGTTCATTCGTCTAAAGAGTATCGCATATCGAGTCTAGGAGGGTGGATAAAGTCAGACCCCTAATAACGCGATAAATCGTGTCGGCATGAAGCCCATCACTACTTGAGAAACTACTGATCCAAATCAGTAATTCTCTACTACCTCGGCCGAGGGTTTCTAGTGATGGCCACCCGTGCACTGCGCGACATCAACCTCCAATACCGGGAGAGACGAATCCCCGACGATCCGCTCACTTGCCTCCAATGTGGCTCGGGACTGTACCCAACTAAAACTTGTTTGCACAACTCCTTTGAGCGTGGTAGGGTAGTAATCTAAGCACAGTGGGAACTCATACGAGACAAATCACGATCTCAGGTCGATGAACTAACCTGTACACATGTCACCAGGGAACTGCTATCTGACGATATGTATAATACCAACTAGCAGGTTCCCGGCGAGTCCTGTCCGGTGTACTCATAACCCAATGAGCACCTGTATACATCTTAGGTGATAAAACTGACACCAATGGCTTGTGAGACCGGCCATCGCCCTTCGTCGGGGTCTCGACTGTATACACTAGTCTACTCTGGAGTATCGATGCCCTGTCTCGAAACTCCCACGACTAGGGACACTTTTAAGGATGTGCTTATAGACTCCAGCTCCCACGTATATGATCGCCATCATACTGCTGGCTGTCAAGCAGAATCCTATGGGCTCTATCAATCATGCAATAGTGAACTAAAGCATGTATACGATGATAAAGACAAACCAGATAGCATACTATCATCTTGAGTAAGACTGTCATATCGGTATAGGTCCTTCCTCAATCATTGCAATCACGTACCAGCGATCCAATAATTGACTTTGAGGGCACTATCTCCAACAATCTCCCACTTGCACTCAAGGCTAATTATTGCGATGTCGCATACTCACAGCCCGTGTGATACCGAACATCCAACTCCTCTACTAATCAGTTTCACAAAGCTAGTTTGTAAAACTCTTGTGTTCGAGAAATAGCCTCAGTGAGTGGATCCACCCTGATGTTTCTTTCTATGTCTCTCTTAATCTCAAGTTCGCGGAGAAAGCTATCTCCCGAATCGAGTATTACCTGTCTTAGAATATGTCTGGATATCTCATGGGACCTAGTTCATAAATGAACTCCAAATCCAAACTTCTTAGACTGTATCGATAACTGAACCTAATCAGTATCCAGCACCATGCCTCCCACAGTATCCTCTTGGACCACCTGTCCATAATACTGTCCCTCGTCAGAGGGAAAACTATTACTCTAACAATCACTCTATCATCTATGTCACCTTGGAAGCCTGGAATGATAACCATCTCCCGAAGGAGGCTGTTGTCATCAAATCCGTAGAACATGCACTTATGTTCTAAAACCGCTTCCTTATGTTTCTCCAGGATTGGATTAATATAAACTTATCGCATCTAGTGCAAAAAACAACATCTGGTGTGGTACTTGACATCTCATGATTGACTCAATTGCCTAAGCAAGTGATCTGCCAATCATGCACATCCCTCTCTCCTTTAGTCTGTAAGACACCTTTAGAGAGGGTGACTCCATCACCTGCAGGTACACCACCATGCCAAGAGTCATCTATTCTAAAATACTATTAGAATATTATCAAAGTACCCACATTGGAAAACTACCCAAATCTAGATCTAATACCATAGATCTAGAAACCAGAATGTCTAATATTATATCCATATCCTTTGTTGAGAAACAACTGTGTGACGAACAAAGTACAACCGATCGTAGTATAGGAATTTTACTTCCTACTCTGTGTATGTCATCCAAATACCAGGACATCACACCTTACTACCTTCTCAACAGATCCATCCCCTATTCTGATGAAGTCAAAGCCATGACTGTCTCATCAAAATTAGATGATCTAATCTCTGTTATATCTGCTCAAGCCTATAAATAGACATAAGCTACTTGCCCACTATGCTTCCGCTGCTCCCACTGACT
Source organism: Agapanthus africanus (assembly GCA_030015575.1). NCBI lineage: Eukaryota > Viridiplantae > Streptophyta > Magnoliopsida > Asparagales > Amaryllidaceae > Agapanthus > Agapanthus africanus. Next base: position 108,577,022 of record JASDDO010000016.1, on the reverse strand, counting down.
ATGACAACCCTCTGGCAGAATAATATATACGTCCACTTCTAAAGCTAGTCTAGAACGACGTTATATTTAGCCTCCTGCCGGGTCTCATGGTCTGGAACAACAGTAGTGTCAAGTCTGGGTAAACAAGAACCTCCCTGTCACCGTCCTTGAGGCTACCGGAGTACCTCTCGGGTGTCTGAGGTTACCTACCATATCTGCGGAGTGGCTATTGGAATGTCAAACCTGATTGAATATATAGGTCCTATTAAATTTTCCGTAATCGTTTGCGGTTCTGGAATCACTTCCAGTTCTACCATACCCCCGCTATTGTTTTCTGAAAAAATCCATTTTAATAAAACTGTGGCGAGTCAAGAACAATATCACTATTGATCTTCCAGATGGTAGAAATGTCAACCCTCGTCAAAGCCAGGGTCAACCCACAAACATCCATTACAGAAACGTGATTTGAGTTATCCAGTGTCTGGTTTTAAGCATAAGTTGGACAACTCCCCGTATCTTAACAACGTTAAGATATGAACCATTCTATATCCAATATAGAAATAGAGGCACTAATTTAATTGGAACCAGATTCAAATCATGCAGCTGTCTCCAGTGCATGACAATTTAATGGAAAAAGGCTAATCATCATTACTCAACTTAGGAATCCATCCAATTATGAGTAACCTGAAAGAGAAATAAGTTTCTCAAAACCATTACTATCAACTGAATACCAATCATAAGAATCTACATCCTCAATCTCTTTGAAGAATCCCGATACTTGCGATAACTAGTTCTCTACTTTATTCTTATACCCACAGCTTCTCAAAACTTAGACATTGTATTTCTACGAAACACTTGTCTAAAAACTAGAGAAGTCACAAGTAAACAGAACATAGTACGAGAACCTACCCCTCTGTCCTGACGGACACTGGACAACATACAATACTCTATATAAGTCCGCTGAGTTGAATAACTCAAAAACTTGTGCATCGTGGGTTGAAAACTGTACCCAGGCGATTTCCTCAAATATCACCAATTACAACGAATTCCGATATAATGAGGATGATCACCTTAATTCCCAATAACTTAATCCCACTCATTATCTGTAAAACTGTACAGATATGAGAATGAAACCTGGTAAATACATACCCTGGAGTAAGTATCTAATCGGGAAAACAGTTTTCTTTTAACAATGCGCAGTGAAACTGAAACATTAAAATGTTTCGTAGGGGTATCCTGGTATTCCTAGTAATGCCTCTTCCATAATCCAATTCATGACTTTAACCGTATATATCTTTGCCATCTCTCCAAATCCCTTTATTTGTCTTTAGTCATTACCTTCTGTACACCTTCGTTAGGCTAAATGGTTTTCTTCCTTCCCTACCGTTCGGCACCAGCTTATGGTTTGGAAGAAGACTATCCAGTAAGCATAATAGGTGTACCCTCCTAATCCTAGGAGTACTCACAACACGAGAGAAGTTGATGATAAAAGACAATCTGAATAATACCTTATTCTATTTCTCCCGAACTGGGGAAAAAGCAAAGGTGAAATAGGAGTAGCGACGAAGTACGCGGTTTGGTCGTGAATGATAACAGTCGCAATTTACTTTGCCCTGTTTCTAATCCTTTTATTTTGTCTTTACATATTACCTTCTGCACACCCTACTTAGGCTAATTGGTTTTCTTCATTCCCCACCTTCTGGCACCAGCCTATGGTTTGGAATAAGACTATCCAATAAGCGTAATAGGTGTACTCTCCTAAACCAAGGAGCCCTCGCAATCTGAGAGAAGGTGATAATAAAAGACAACTGAATAAACCAATTCTATTTCTCCTGAACCTGGATCCATCCTCGAAGAAGTCCCTTCGAGTTCGTATATAGCCATACGATAGATCTATCCAATGGAAGTGGATATCCGTAGTAATACGGGGTGTTCTGAGAAATACAAAGGATAAAAGGAGCGGCAATGACTTATGCAACTAAGACAATCCAAAAGCCAGTATTTTAATAAGGTTCAGGTCAACTTTGGTCACTGAGTCATAGTCTAGGGTCCGTCAAAGGTCGCTGCCAAAGAGAGAGAGAAAAGAAATACTCTGCGTGCACTCTAACCTCGATCAGAATGGTTATCACTTTATCTATTTAGGAAATCTCCCACTGTAATCTCAAATTCTCCTCCAAACCAGAAAGAAGAATTAGTCGGGATCACCCGAAGAGTAAACTAACTCATCAGTGAGAATCGGGATCCAACTATCATCGCATGATAACTTGATGGAAGCCACTCAAGTTATCACACTCCAGAAGGTATGCGCATGCTTGGCAAGTTTCTAGTATGTTTGAAACTCCCGATGTGATTTTTGCCCCATGCTCTTATGACCTTGGCGTTAGGTCAAAATATCATAAGTCACATGTCAAGTTCTATCCGTCATTATCCAGGTTAATTTGAACCCACCCGCACATGCCCTTGGCGTTAGGTCAAAATGGCAGAACGACTGTCCCAAACCAACTCATCTATCTATGCAACAATTGAATACCCAGCAGCTACCAAACACTATGCCTTGGCGTTAGGTCAAAATGCATAGCTTGAATACTACTGAATACCCAAAATAAATGACGGAGGGCTACGGCTGGTTTTTGGCGAAAAACCTTAAACGTAATGAACTTGATCTCGTTGAAGGAAACTGATAGCTTTTTATAAAAATATAGTGATGAAAACGTTTTGCTAAAGAGGTCACTCCCGGTGAAGGGATCTCAGCTCTTTCCTCGTGGAATGAGGTGCAGGATATTCCATCTGAATACCGCGATGCAAAGCAACTTGTAATCGACTATATTAAAGTTACTACCATGACGTAAACTTCTGCCCAAGGGGTTTTTCCCGGTGAAGGGATATCAGCCCTTGCCTCGTCGAATGAGGTGCGGGATATTCTAAACTGAATATCACTATGCAAAACAAAAGGAAACGTCTTTGTAATAAAACCTTTTAAAATTGGTTCCAACAACATCAAATATAGGTTTGTTTTATCTTTGCATTGATAAGAATCAAAGCAGTCCCATCAATCAATCACACCAGAAAAGAACGAAAATATAATGTACGTATATTCCATCCGCATTCGCCACTGGGTCCCGTCATCACCCGTTAGGTTACTTAACTAACGACAGAGCGGGGGCTGGACTAGCGCGGGTGTAAAACATATACAACATCTAATAGTATATATACCAATATACAATAATCGCTCCAGGCGTGATAATATGCAACATTACAGAAAAGTAATAAGCATCACAGAACAATACAGATAATCTGGGATCCCCGATTTTCACAGAGCCGCTGCTGAAACCTGACGTTCCCCTGGTCGTGTGGATAGCCTGTGCAATGAAACCTAGACCCCTACGGGTGCAGCAAGTTACCCGCCAAAACCTGAAGCGAGGTAGTCCCCACAACATAGTGAATGGAACACCCGGCACTTCACGGAATCCGGTAAATTGAGCACCCCTCCTTGGGTCAACCTGTACCCCCTACGAGTGCGGCGAATAGTTTGCCAATTCTAGAGTAAGGTCCCTTTGCCTCTCAAAGCCATGAGATACGGACCCGTTGCCCTCCAGAACCCGGCTATCTGTGCACTCCTTCGCGGGATAAACCTAGTACATAAATAAAAAAGTGTACAACAGGCACATCGACCTCGACCCGGTCGTGCCCCAAAAGAATATTATACAACAGGCAGTGACGGCAGTCCACATGTTGGACGCTCGCCCCGCAATATCAAATATACAAATAAATCAAAACTGCACTATCATTGCACCCTGCTATCCACCACGACATATCCGCAACATCACAGCACAACACAGAACATCAACGCGAATGTCACGTTCGCAAACCCGTCTAAAAGAACTATAGCAATCAGACACGGTTTACCGATCAAATGACATTTCCGGTCGGAGATATAAAGTAAGTACTGCATACTAACAAGTTTAAAATTTCGATCGAATAAATTTCCCGAAGTGGGCCTGTTCATATCAGATTTTTGCATTTTTATACCACCCAATTTTTATCATATTGCATATCGGTAGGTACTCTTGAGCCGTGTTTGCTAGTCAATTGCAGGATACAGGTTCTCGACTCTGAACGGTGAAGTTCATCGAAAAACACGACAAAATCTGGGATCCTGCCAACCACTGATAAAACACGGGTCTCCGCTCTTTATCCGTCTGTTGCCACACACAAGTTTAGGAGACAAAATGGCAAATCAATGTCATTTTCATGCACAAGGCTCAATGGCAACACAAGATCCAAGAAATCTACACGGAGCTCGAGAAAATCATGACAAAAGATCCATGTCCAATCACCTTTTGATCCACTAGAATTTTGGAAGAAATGTGGAAAGATTATCAGAAAAAACATGTACCAGACAAAAGGGGACAGCAGACCAGGGCAGCACACAAAAGCCGACAGCCCAACTCACCTATAGTGCGGCAGAACCGCGGCCAATAGGGGGTCTAGGCCGCGGTTCCGCGGCCGTTTAGGCTTGTCAGAAGAAAAGTTTTTAGGGGCTCTTTGGTCTTTTCATTTGTGTTCTGATGGTTGCCCTAGATTTTCAGTTTCCTGCCTATAAATAGTCCAGAACTTGTGAAGCCAAAGTGTGCATAATCTTGTATTTTTCTAGGTTTTAGAATACTTGTTCTTCTTCCTCTTCTCATCTCTTCTCCATTGAAAAACTTGTAGTGAGCTTTTGTGAGTGAAGAATGATGAATAAAGAAGTTCCTTTTGTTATCATATTTGTCTTGTTCTATTATTATTGCTTGTAATTTTCATTTGTTAACTTAGTTGTTGTTATTTCTTATTGTTTCTTTCTTTTCTCTTTTCCTTTATCCTTAAACAACCATGATGCTTACGCTTGATCCTTGCCAAGGTGAGATCGTAAATAGCTAGTTGTTATCTTCTAATCTCTTTCTTTCTATCTTCCTCTTTTGTTTTGTTTTCTTTTCATTATGATGTGTGAGTAGTTTCATACTTGTTAGGGTAGGTTAAGGGAAGTTTGAGAGAAGGAAATCTCTCTCACTCTTTTCTTGCCCAACATTTTAAATCGACTCCCGTTAATTGAACCACAATCCGCTCCCTTCGGCACCGTATCCTACATGATAGCGGTGATTCCATAGTGAGACCGGTTGTGGTTGAATTAACCGGAGGTTATGGCTAAGAGCCAAGAACGGACGGACAAGCACCAAAAGGAAGAACTTAAGCGTTGGAAAGCCTAGCTTATACTCGCAAGTTCCTTCCTAGTCGTGCTAATCCCCGTTGTTGCCGATTACCGTAACACCGATATTAAGAGTGGCAACGAAAGAAGTGAGCGACTCCTAACTCAAACTAACCTAATCCTAACCCTAACAAGCTCTCTTTACATATCATTTTAACACTTAGTTAATCACAAACAAATCTGGAAAATCGGACTTAACTCGTTAAAGCACATAGAAAAAGATTCCTGTCTCCCTGCGGACGACCCGTACTCAACCGGCTAGCTACAAGCGAAACCGTCTTGATTGCGGTAATTAACTAAACTTGAACACGCAGAATGATTACCAATCAAATGGTGCCGTTGCCGGGGAGACGGTAGTTTATTTCTTTGTGTAATTTCGGGTTAACTTGTGAATATAAATATAACCGAAAAACAAAAAAAAATATACTTTGTAAAAAATCATCTTGTTATTTTTGATTAGTTTTTGTGCAAGTGTGCAGGATAATACGAAGTTCGAGTTCAGTGCCAAAGACGTGGGAAGTTAGACCCACATCTCGCGGCCACACTGCGACGGTTCAAGACGGATAAAACGGTCTACTGAAAAATTCTGGTGCAGATCCAGTAAGCAAATTAAGATTCAGGATAACCAGACAAGAAGAGGACAGCCAAGTGAACACCCACAAGATAAATGATGCTCCGAAGGCACCTTCAAGCCGTGGAACCGCGCATTAGCACACTAAGGCCGCGGAACCGCGGCGGTTTGAAGCTTTTAGGAGCCCAAATTTTGGGTAATTCTCTCTCTTCTCTCTCCCACCCCTCTGGACTCCAATATAATTGTGTTTTCTGCATCATTCTTTGCGCAAACTCTCTTCCCCCTTCCAATAAACTGTTTTGTGCAGGATTCTTTGCGCCGCGCTAAAAATAAAAATTGTTTGCAGTTGATTTGTTATCGCTTTGCATTCATTAATACGGACTTAAGGGGCTTGAAACCAATTCAGATTGGGTGAGGATTTCATCACCCTTCCCAGGACCCCAGAAATCTCAAAAAGCATATGCATTGACCATTGTTAATTAAAAAATACTAGACTCAGCCCTAAGGACTTCGCGCTCAATAGGACAGAGGACTAGTTACAGGCATCGGCCGTTTATCCTATCTGACTTTTGTGGTGCCTAGGCAAGTGTGACGAAGGCAAGTAGTTATTTAATTAAGGAACTTCGCGAAAGCGTTGGACAACCTCCCACTTACCTGGCACTTATCTGGCCGCATTAGACGGAGAAGAGGCGGTTTGAGGTCCTATTTCTAGCCCTCTGGAACAGTTAGGAGCTGTCTAGCAGACCTAGGTGACCCTAGATCTAGGTGAGATTGTGCATATCTTATTTGTGATTTCTTAAAGCCGTAAGTCCGTACATATTCCTGTAAAGCTCTTTCTAAAAAAAAAAGGAAAAAAATCAAAAACTTTTATAAAAACTTGCCCTTTGTCGCCAAATCCATTTTTCACCCACAACCCATCGTTTTCTCCATTGACGTTTTCTTACCCTCACCTTCTCCGCTTTGACTATACTAAACTCGTTTAGTGTATGTCCGCTTGGACTCGGGACACTAGCGCCCGCTTCGTCCGCGTTACGTTAGTCGCTACCGACTACGCGATCGACTCAGACGTCGAAACTCCGTCCACTCCTCTTTCACCCCTTCCTTTGCCGGCCAACTCCGACGTTGACCGGAATTCTGTTCATACATCTTCACCTTCACCAACCTCTTCTTCCGCGATGTAAGGATTTAATCCGAACATCTCTTTGACTAGCCCTGGATTGGCTCCACCTCCTACGGAGACCAACAACCCACCACCACCGCCTGTTGTAGCGCCGCAGCGAATCGCGCTACAGGATCGTTTCTATCCCACCCATTCTGCACTTCCCACCTGCCTTTCTCTTCCACCAGCCAATGGGGATAATTTTGAAATTAAGCTCCACTTCATCAACATGCTTCCACGATTTCATGGGCTTGAATCTGAAGATGCCTATATCTTCATCAATAAATTTCAAAACGTCTGTGCCATGATGAAAACCACCCAGCTGTCGGACGATGCTATACGTCTACGGGTCATTCCGTTCACTTTATGCGATCTTGCTGAAAAATGGCTGTATAGCACCGCTTCCCACTCAATAACCAGCTGGGACGAGTTTGTTAAAGAGTTTCTAAAAAAATTCTATCCGAATCATAAAACCGCAATGATTCGCAATGAAATCAACCAATTCACTCAGCTTCCTTCTGAACTCTTCTGGAAGTGCTTTGACCGGTACAAAGACCTTCTTGTTCAGTGTCCTCACCACGGTATAGAGAAATGGCAACTTTGCCAAACCTTATATGAGGGCCTGAACCCAGCAACGAAGCAGTTGTTTGAAACCATCTGTCAGGGCCACTTCCTATCGAAATCTGACGAGGAAGCGTGGCAATTCTTTGATGACCTTGCGGAGCAAACGCTACAATGGGAGAGCACCAGACCGACTTCTTCTTCTTCTACCTCCACTTCTACCGGTCAGTCTAGGGTAGGAATTCACCAACTTGATGTCTCGATCATGATGAAAGCTAAAATGGCTGCAATAACAAGAAAGCTTGAAGCGATAGAGAGCAGGTTTTCTTCTCCTGCTCCTGCCCCTGTTCTCCCCTTCGTACCATTTGCGCTTGTTGTTCCGATCCTTCTCACTTAACCGAAGAGTGTCCTTACAATCCACCCTCGCAAGGACAGGATCAGGTTAATGCTGCATTTCAGCAAAGACCGATGAATGATCCATACTCTTCCACCTACAATCCCGGTTAGAGGAACCACCCCAATTTCGCCTGGAATCAGAATCAGAATCAATTCCAAGGAAACAATTTCCAAAGGGCCCCTCCGCCGCAACAACAAGCGCAACAACAAACTCAACAGCAGTTTCAGCAGCCTTTCAAACCCCAACCATTTCAAAATCAGACGAACAACTTTGCACCCAACAATTCTTTTCCACCAAACAACGTTGTTCCGTCAAACAACGATAAGGTTTCCTCACTCGAACGAAGTCTGGAGGCGTTCGTTAAACAATCGACTCAGTCCACCGCCAACATCCAGTCTTCCATTCAGTCCTTAGTGCAACACACTGCCACTCACGGGCAAAGCATCAAGACCATCAAGGCCCAGGTTGCACAGCTGAATGCGGCTTTAAGCGAGCGAGAGAAGGGGAAGCTCCCGTCCCAACCACTCCCAAATCCCGGTCACCCACATAATGTACATGTTTCTCTTGAACAACAGAATCATAATGTGAGTGCCGTGACCACATTGAGATCGGGAAGGTTGCTGCAAAACAACATCGGCACACGGATCAATGATGACACCCCGGCCACTTCTTCTTCTTCTTATTCTTCTTCTTCTTCTTCTTCTGCTTCTTTTGAGCCTATTCTCCGCTCTTCAACAGGCTCTCCTTCCTCTTCTTCTGCTCCGAATGGACCCACTTCTCACTCTACGAAAACACCTATTCTGGGATCCGTTCTAACTCTAAAATCTCCTCCTCCAGCATTAGACTCAACCAATTTTAAAAATATTCCATTTCCAAACCGGTTGAGGTCTAATAAACAAAATCCTCAAATGGAGAAGATTCTGGAGTTATTTAAGCAGGTTAACATTAACATTCCTCTTTTAGATGCTGTCCAACAAGTCCCGTCCTACGCGAAAATCTTAAAGGACTTGTGCACGAAAAAGGGGAAGTCTCAGGTACTCAAGAAAGTTTTCTTGGCTAGTGCTGTGAGTGATGCTCTTACCCAATCTTTACCACAAAAACGGAAGGACCCTGGCTGTCCTACGATTTCTATTACCATTGGGGATAAGAACATCAACCGCACACTATTAGATCTTGGTGCCAGTGTTAACCTGCTTTCGTACTCAGTATACGAGCAATTAGGCGTAGGAGAGCTGAAACCTACGCACTGCACTCTCCAAATGGCCGACCGATCGATCACCCATCCTAGGGGTGAGCTAGAGGATGTGTTAATCAAAGTCGGGGACTTCATATTCCCCGTTGATTTCATTGTATTAGACACACAGCCTGTAGCTAACCCCCGGAATCAAATTCCGGTGATACTCGGTCGCCCATTTCTTGCAACCTCAAATGCTGTGATCAATTGTCGCAATGGTTCGATGAACCTCTCTTTTGGAAACATGACGATTGAACTCAACATTTTTAGGTTGGGGAATCAGCCCGCCGAACCTAATGCTCATATACTGGACGTCTTCTCGATCCAGGAGATCACCCTTGAAGAGTGTGAATTCGAGGAGTTTCTGTTCGAACACGATAATCTTGACGCCACTAGTGTGTTCCTCCTCGAACCTGCTGCTGTTTCTGCGCCCGACAACGACTACGAGTGTTTTACGTTCTCGAACGATCTTAGCCGCGCACAACCCGAGTTTGAATCTTTCGAATTTCCGGATGAGTTACCTGAACCATCCAACTCGGTCGCCTACACTCGTTTTGAACCTTTGCTGGAGTCCTTTGAGTTCGAGACCTCTGCACCAATCTTGCCTTCCATCGTTGCACCTCCAACGCTCGAACTCAAGCCTTTGCCGTCTCACCTTAAGTATGCTTACTTAGGTGAAAACGAGACCCTCCCTGTCATCATTTCGGCTTCTCTAGCTCCCGAGCAAGAGAAATCCCTTCTCGCGGTCTTGCACAGCAACAGGCAAGCTTTTGGCTGGTCCATGGCGGACATTAAGGGGATTATTCCCCTGATCGTTGAGCATCACATTCATCTGATGGATGATGCCAAACCAGCCCGGGATCCACAGAGACGTCTCAATCTAGTCATGAAAGAGGCTGTGAAGAAGGAGATCGTAAAATGTCTAGATAGTGGTATCATTTACCCTATCTCTGATAGCTAGTGGGTTTGCCCCATCCATGTTGTCCCCAAGAAATCAGGTATAACGGTCATAACCAACGAGGCGAACGAGTTAATCCCTACTCGCACTCAAACTGGGTGGCGAGTATGCATCGATTACAGAAAACTCAACGCCGCAACGCGGAAAGACCACTTTCCGCTACCTTTCATTGACCAGATGCTTGAACGGATTGGCCGGACACGAGTACTACTACTTTCTTGATGGCTACTCCGGCTATAATCAGATTCCCATCGCCGAAAAAGACCAGGACAAGACCACATTCACTTGTCCTTTCGGCACGTTTGCATATCGTCGCATTCCCTTTGGGTTATGCAATGCGCCCGCTACCTTACATCGGTGTATGATGGGAATCTTCTCAGACACGGTGGAAAAATTTCTGGAGATTTTCATGGATGATTTCTCCATCTTCGGCGATTCCTTCAACAAGTGTTTGCTGCATCTTGACGTTGTCCTTACCCGATGTAAGGACAAGAATCTCACTTTGAATTGGGAAAAATGCCACTTCATGGTGCGCGAAGGTATTGTCTTAGGACATATCATTTCGCAAAATGGCATAGAGGTTGACAAAGCAAAGATTGAGGTCATTTCCAATCTACCTCCTCCCCGATGCGTCAGAGATATCCGAGCCTTCCTTGGCCATGCCGGTTTCTATAGACGGTTCATCAAGAACTTTAGCAAGATTGCTAGGCCCTTGACTCTTTTGCTGGCCAAGGATACGCCATTCGACTTCAACTCGAGCTGTGTGACTGCATTCGAGTCACTAAAACGATCACTCACTTCTGCTCCCTTTCTTTCTTCACCTGACTGGACGCACCCATTTGAGATTATGTGCGATGCATCCGACTTTGCCATTGGTGCTGTCCTTGGACAACACATCAACAAGATGCCGCACGTAATCTATTATGCGAGCCGAACCCTGAACGACGCCCAACTCAATTATACAACAACTGAGAAGGAATTCTTAGCTGTTGTATTTGCTTTAGAAAAGTTCAGGCCCTACCTCATCGGCTCTCCAGTCATTGTCTACACCGACCATTCTACTCTGCGCCATCTTTTTGCGAAGAAAGATGCAAAATCTTTGTTAATACGTTGGATCCTCTTGCTTCAAGAGTTTGACCTTGTCATTAAGGAAAAACGAGGATGTGAAAACGTAGTTGCCGACCATCTCTCACGACTTCCTTCTTCGCCTTCGCTTCCAATTCCGATCAACGACGTTTTCCCGGATGAACAGCTCTTGACAGTATCTTCCGAACCCTGGTTCGCAGATATTGTGAACTATTTGGCCACGGGATTACTACCAACTGAATGGTCAAGTCAGGACAGACTTCGCTTCTTATCCCAAGTAAAACACTTTTACTGGGACGAACCCTATCTGTTCAAATACTGTCCCGACCAGATTATTCGTCGGTGTGTCCCTGACGAGGAATTCAAGAGTGTGCTGTCATTTTGCCACGATCAAGCGTGTGGCGGGCATTTTGTCCCCAGAAAGACAGCTGAGAAGATCTTGCAATGTAGTTTCTACTGGCCACAACTCTTCAAAGACGCTCATGACTATTGCAAAACTTGCTCCCGGTGCCAACACTTGGGCCGGATATCCCGGAGGAACGAGATGCCGCTCCAACCGATCTTGGTTGTGGAGATTTTCGATGTTTGGGGGATAGATTTCATGGGGCCGTTTCCCAGCTCTTTCGGGAACTTGTACATCCTTCTCGCTGTTGATTACGTCTCTAAATGGGTCGAGGCAGGGCCCAGCCGGACTAACGACAACAAGGTTGTCGTTAGGTTTCTTAAAGAAAACATTTTCTCCCATTTTGGGCACCCCCGAGCGATCATTAGCGACAATGGAAGTCATTTCTGCAACAAGAATTTCGAGGCGTTGATGCGGAAATACTCCATTAATCATAAGCTATCCACGCCCTACCACCCCCAAACCTGCGGGCAGGCCGAAGTTTCAAATCGGAAAATCAAGCAGATACTGGAGAAGACGGTTTCCAAGAACCGTAAGGATTGGTCGCTAATACTCACTAATGCCCTTTGGGCATTTCGAACCGCTTATAAGACCGACCTTGGCATGTCTCCCTATCGGCTTGTGTACAGAAAAGCCTGCCACCTACCTGTCGAAATAGAGCATCGCGTATTTTGGGCGATAAAAGAACTGAATCTGTCTCTCGAAGATGCGGGCAGCCATCAGAAGCTGCAGTTGAACGAACTGAGCGAGCTTAGGGGTGAGGCTTACGATAACGCGGTTGTCGTTAAGAATCGAACGAAGGTGTTTCACGATAAACACCTTTTGCGCAAAACCTTCGTACCTGGTCAGCAGGTACTGCTTTACGACACCCGACTTCACTTCCATACAGGAAAGCTCAGATCTCGCTGGAAAGGGCCGTATTTTGTACGGAATGTATATCCGCAGGGCGCTGTGGATTTGGAAAATCCAAAGGACGGTTCATTTTTCAAAGTGAACGGACACCGACTAAAACCGTACCTTAGCGCCGAACCAACAGAGGAGCTCCTGTTCTTACAGGAGCCGGTTTACCCTGCATAATCTTCCTCTGCCTACCACCAAACTTCGGTTATCCAGCCAAGAACAGGGGACACTGTTCCAAATAAGTTTGGGGAATGTATAAACCATTTTGTATATATTTGTGGATATTCTTTTCCATTCTTTTTCTTTTTCTTTTCTTTAAAAACAAAAACAGAAAAAAAATTTGTGTATCGCTAACCGACAATTTTTGACCCTTCAAATGATCTCTTCATGCAATGACAGTGAGGACACTGTCCAGTTTAAGTTTGGGGGTACGCTCGGTACGCATTTCTAACCTTCGCATTCATATGTATATTTTGCATCTGCATATTTAAATCCATAAAATCCATAAAAATCTGAAAACTTTCTAAAAACATAAAAACTTTTCTGTCAAGTTAGCTAGTGGGAGGACTCTGATTCAACATTTTCGACGGTTTTGTTTGATAAAATAAGATAACTAAATCTTATGTTTAGATTTTGAAAACCTGAAAGATAACTCTCCTTTGAAGTTAACTATAGCTGATATACGTCTTTACATCACACTACACGTGCCGTGAGTTTTTGGAATTAGATGACAAGTCTTTTATGTCGGAAAACTTTTAAATGGATAAATGATTTTCTGAGGATCAAATAGGTTTGTTCTGAAATAAGTAATATCAAGAATAGTTTATGAAGTGAGAGAATATGAAGGAATGTTATTGATGCCTTAATTGGAACTAAGTCTGAAAAATAACCCATCTGAAACTTGATTGGAATGATTACACACCGAAACCACTAAACACGTCTTTTATCCAAAAAAATATTGAACTGCCGGTTATATCTCCGTTCGTATTAAATCATCATGATTTTCACGCCAAACTGTCTTTTGTTTTTGGACCTAGGTAACTTGAGTAATTAAGTCCGCTGGGGTGTTTCTACACCTAATGCCCTAAAACCAACTGGTTTGGGTGCATTGGACCAAAGCTCGCTAAGAAGCCTAGAAAGTCCAGATTAAAACAAAGTCAAGAAAGTGTTCTCTCCGAGTTAAAATTCCTAACGGTTCTTTGTGTGAGAATAATCTTGATAAAAGACGGGATTTTAAAAAAATTTTAGCAGAGATATGAAGGTTTTATTCTATGATAAAGACTATTGCACGCTCAGAGAGGTGTGTATGAAATGAAAACAAGAAAAAGGTGGAGTGAAAAATAAGACCTAGTTTCCTGTTAAAGAAGATAGAAATTCTGAAGTTGAAACCTTACTGGAAAATGAAACTTGAAAAATGCTTAACTCTTTATAAAACTTATGTGATCCTTTCAAAATTCTTATCCGGGCTTTATTATGAGGACTTTATTCGACCTTTCTGGAACTTAACGACACTATTTGCACTACACGTGAAGACATATAAAAGCTGTAGTTAAATAAGAAGCGAGGTGTGAAAAATAAAGGTTCGATAGTCTAGACTTAGGATAATAGAATTGTTATTTTCTAAAACAAAATTTTAGGGTTTGAATCTTAGTTATTTTACATAACCAACTTGACCGGATTTTGTGGGTAGTATCCGCTGAAAACCCTCAGGAGACAACACTCCTCCTACTAGGGACACCTAGAGGTTTAACGGCTTATTGTGCACATGCTCAGTGCAATCGCGTTCCCTGCGAAGTGAGGTTAGGAAATTTTTTGTGAATAAATTGGCTTTGCTCGGGACGAGCAAATGATAAGTTTGGGGGTATTTGTTCATATCAGATTTTTGCATTTTTATACCGCCCAATTTTTATCATATTGCATATCGGTAGTACTCTTGAGCCGTGTTTGCTAGTCAATTGCAGGATACAGGTTCTCGACTCTGAACGGTGAAGTTCATGGAAAAACACGACAAAATCCGGGTTCCTTCCAAGCACAGATAAAACACGGGTCTCCGCTCTTTATCCGTCTGTTGCCACACACCAGTTTAGGAGACAAAATGGCAATCAATGTCATTTTCATGCACAAGGCTCAATGGCAACACAAGATCCAAGAAATCTACGGGGAGCTCGAGAAAATCATGACAAAAGATCCATGTCCAATCACCTTTTGATCCACTAGAATTCTGGAAGAAATGTGGAAAGATTATCAGAAAAAACATGTACCAGACAAAAGAGGACAGCAGACCAGGGCAGCACACAAAAGCCGACAGCCCAACTCACCTATAGTGCGGCGGAACCGCGGCCAATAGGGGGTCTAGGCCGCGGTTCCGCGGCCGTTTAGGCTTGTCAGAAGAAAAGTTTTTAGGGGCTCTTTAGTCCTTTCATTTGTGTTCTGATGGTTGCCCTAGATTTTCAGTTTCCTGCCTATAAATAGTCCAGAACTTGTGAAGCCAAAGTGTGCATAATCTTGTATTTTTCTAGGTTTTAGAATACTTGTTCTTCTTCCTTTTCTCATCTCTTCTCCATTGAAAAACTTGTAGTGAGCTTTTGTGAGTGAAGAATGATGAATAAAGAAGTTCCTTTTGTTATCATATTTGTCTTGTTCTATTATTATTGCTTGTAATTTTCATTTGTTAACTTAGTTGTTGTTATTTCTTATTGTTTCTTTCTTTTCTCTTTTCCTTTATCCTTAAACAACCATGATGCTTACGCTTGATCCTTGTCAAGGTGAGGTCGCAAATAGCTAGTTGTTATCTTCTAATCTTTTTCTTTCTATATTCCTCTTTTGTTTTGTTTTCTTTTCAATATGATGTGTGAGTAGTTTCATACTTGTTAGGATAGGATAAGAGAAGTTTGAGAGAAGGAAATCTCTCTCACTTTTTCGTTGCCCAACATCTTAAATCGACTCCCGTTAATTGAACCACAATCCGCTCCCTTCGGCACCGTATCCTACATGATAGCGGTGATTCCGTAGTGAGACCGGTTGTGGTTGAATTAACCGGAGGTTATGGCTAAGAGCCAAGAACGGACGGACAAGCACCAAAAGGAAGAACTTAAGCGTTGGAAAGCCTAGCTTATACTCGCAAGTTCCTTCCTAGTCGTGCTAATCCCCGTTGTTGCCGATTACCGTAACACCGATATTAAGAGTGGCAACGAAAGAAGTGAGCGACTCCTAACTCAAACTAACCTAATCCTAACCCTAACAAGCTCTCTTTACATATCATTTTAACACTTAGTTAATCACAAACAAATCTGGAAAATCGGACTTAACTCGTTAAAGCACATAGAAAAAGATTCCCGTCTCCCTGCGGACGACCCATACTCAACCGGCTAGCTACAAGCGAAACCGTCTTGATTGCGGTAATTAACTAAACTTGAACAGGCAAAATGATTACCAATCAGGGGCCCACGTACATCTGTTGTACAGTAAAAAAATCTGGGCTCAAAAGAAATATTCCAAAACCCACAAATTCCCAAAACAACCCCACTGCAAAAAACTGGTTCACTGTTCCCATATAACGGCCGCGGTTCCGCGGTCAAACCCTAGGTTTGACCGCGGATCCGCGGCATTTCTGTAGGATCACGTGCCCATTTTTCTGACGTAGGCTTCAAAAACCCTGCTTAATTTTCTGACATGATCAAAATAATTTTCAGGCACTGTTTAAAATTAACAGAAACTTTGAATTTGGAATTTGCGGTTTTCGAAAATCCGTTCGATCGATGTTTTAAACGTGTTAGCGCAAGTTAGTATAGCTTAATGGTGTGGCTTTGATACCAGTGTAAGTCCACGGCAGCGCCCCGGCCGTCTAACAGACGCCAAATGCGGAACAAAAACTTTTTACAACTGGCGCTATCGTGTACCGTAACCCGGATTTACCATTAAAGCTAAACTAACAAACTAGAAAGTGGGTAGAAAGGTTATACCGAATGATCCGAGTCCTTCGGTCTTCAACCATCATCCCACGCTTGTTGCGGCTGCTCCGATCTCCTCGATCTCCAGTCTTGTCATCCAGGTGGCACCACGTCGACGGATCTTTAAACGGGCTCCCGCCTCTGAACCGAGGCAACTCGATCGTCAAGTTTGATAAAAGAGATGACCAAGATGAAGTAGAGAATGAGTAAAACACTTTGTCTCGTTACGTCCACGGCTATGGACGAACGGTTATGGAAGTTGCCTTTTGGATCGGGTAAAATGAGAAAGAAGCTATCTAATTTTCATGAACCCGAATCTATCATAATCTTTTTCCTTGTGAACAACAACCATGAGCTTTTAGAGGAGGGGAGGGGGCCGGCCACTTATAGAGAGGGAGGGAGGTGAGTGTAGGAGGGGGAAGGTGACCACAAAGGAAAAGATCAACAACAAATATCTTAGCATCAAGTATGAAAGCATTTAAAGCAAACCAATCACAATTAACCTAGTCACCTTGTCATTAAATACACCATTAATGACCTAATGACTCACTAGCCTTGTCACCCTCTCTAGAACCTTCTAGAACACTGACTCACCTCATCAAGAAAAGATAAATCTGCATTTAACCGAATGTCAAAATACGGCTGATAGAAAACTGGAAACTGGCAACTTCCAAAAGTGATCCTGAAACGAATTTCAGGATAACCCCGTATCAGTATAAACATAGCCACATTTGTATTACGACCGAATACAAATGCAACTGAGACAAAGATATTATATCTAGACAGTATAATACTGGGTTCCGGCTTAAACCAAAGCCTACCAGTATTATCTGTCCGAAAAACGACACGTGCGAAAACGCACGTGCTTTTTCCGAACCTTGCCATAAACCCATATGGCCTCTACAATGTTTCGCCCGAACTTGGGAAAGTGTCTGTGGGGGACTCTAATGTCTCATCAACACATCGGCACTGGGTATAACCTCTAGCACGTTAGAGGTACAAGCTGTACATAACGGTTTGCCTATATATTGATTGGAAGGGAAGCTGACAAGCGAACTCATCCATAAACCCTACTGAGCATGACAGTGACAATGTATATACAGTCCGGTTCATTCGTCTAAAGAGTATCGCATATCGAGTCTAGGGGGGTGGATAAAGTCAGACACCTAATAACGCGATAAATCATGTTGGCATGAAGCCCATCACTACCTGAGAAACTACTGATCCAAATCAGTAATTCTCCACTACCTCGGCCGAGGGTTTCTAGTGATGGCCACCCGTGCACTGCGCGACATCAACCCCTAATACCGAGAGAGACGAATCCCCGACGATCCACTCACTTGCCTCCAATATGGCTCGGGACTGTACCCAACTAAAACCTGTTTGCACAACTCCTTTGAGCGTGGTAGGGTAGTAATCTAAGCACAGTGGGAACTCACACGAGACAAATGACGATCTCGGTCGATGAACTAACCTGTACACATGTCACCAGGGAACTGCTATCTGACGATATGTATAATACCAACTAGCAGGTTCCCGGCGAGTCCTGTCCGGTGTACTCATAACCCAATGAGCACCTGTATACATCTTAGGTGATAAAACTGACACCAATGGCTTGTGAGACCGGCCATCTCCCCTCGTAGGGGTCTCGACTGTATACACTAGTCTACTCTGGAGTATCGATGCCCTGTCTCGAAACTCCCACGACTAGGGACACTTTTAAGGATGTGCTTATAGACTCCAGCTCCCACGTATATGATTGCCATCATACTGCTGGCTGTCAAGCAGAATCCTATGGGCTCTATCAATCATGCAATAGCAAACTAAAGCATGTATACGATGATAAAGATAAACCAGATAGCATACTATCATCTTGAGTAAGACTGTCATATCGGTATAAGTCCTTCCTCAATCATTGCAATCACGTACCGGCGATCCAATAATTGACTTTGAGGGCACTATCTCCAACAAGAACTTGACATGTGACTTATGATATGTTGGCCTTCGTCAAGGTCATAAGAGCATGGGGAAAAAATCCACATCGGGAGTTTCTAAAGAAACTGAAACTTGCTGGTGTTGCGTACCATTTGGAGTGTGATAATTTTGGTAGGATTCCTTCGACTTTATCAAACGATGATATTTGGATCACGATCCTACTGTGAGTATATGTGTCACGACCCGAAAGTACGGAACATGACCGGCACTTAGGCTACGAACGTCTCAAGGCGTACGTATGCTAAGTAAGCCGAAACCCAGAAATCCAAACCAAGAGAAGTGGTAGAGAATAGGAAGAACCATATCAAATCAACCTGTATGCACATAATATACAACGCCTAAAGGCGAGGATCACAACAGAAATGAAACTCAACCAGCAAGAAACCCAAGGAAATATAACACGCGACTCTAAGGTCGAAAGAGTATGCATCACTGGTCTCTATCTCAAATAAGTACAAGTTTGGTTGATGGAAATTCTAGATACAACTGAAATATAATATACAAGGTATAATGATGGGTAAGATACAATAAACCCACCTACTAGCAAGTCACCCGAAAGGTACAGTGCCCGCAAAGCCGTAAAGAATCCGTACGACAACACCTGCAAGAAACTGGGGCACAACGGGGGTGAGTTGCCAACTCGTGAGTAGAAAAAGATCTACGAACAGAAAATCGCATGTATGATGCATTCCTAGGTCATACGATCAATATATATAATCCTCAAGTATAAAACCAGCAATCTCTAACCATGGCTAGTATAAATATCTAACCCCGGTGTAAACCTATGTGTCTGTGCCAGTACATCAGGTGGCAATATATCATATGAATGATGTATGAATGCATGAAACAGAATGCATGTACTGAAAAAAACTGCTTTTGTAACTTTGTGAGATTTCTGTATTTTTAAAATGAGGTATCACGATGAAATCAGCATAAAACAGTGCCTAGTATCGGCACAAATCATAAATCTCAATGTCTCGATATCTCTGTATCACAATCTCTGTACCTCAATATCTCAAATCTCAATGTCTCAATCATAATATCCAGGGCGCCGTCAGTCCAGATCGGCCCCTACTATCCATCTCATGACTACGACGGTATCCTCCGGATATCCGACGTGTCGGGTAATATCACCGGTCGGTCGTGCTCCCCTTCCAGGCTCAACGCTATCTCCTGCGATCTTCTTGCCCCGGGGTACCGCACCGGGCCCACCATGTACCCGAAACGGTTCATCCGCCTCCTCGAATCGGGTCTCGAAATCTATCAGCAAAACTCATGGTGGACGACTCATACATCATGGGAAACTGCATTTATTTAAAAAGAGAGAAAGCAGTATATATATGTGTTGCGGTTTTCTTCCAAATCCAGAAAATCTCATGGAAACTCGAATCCAAATCATCAATAGCATGTGAAATCATGAATATAAGCATGAGAATCCATGAATGCAGCATATAGTGAATAACAGCATGCATGAAGTGACAAGTAATAACTACAATGTCAAGTTGGTATATATAGCAAGTACACTAATATCATGTCACTACTAGATAACAAGCTAAATTAGGCAATAATATTCTCTAAGTGTACGTGACATGGCAATTACCGATGAAGATATGTGTGCGACAGCAAATAAGTGTACGTGGTACATACGCATCATCGGTAATGGTGCTGGTGTCCTAGCAGCAGGATGTCAATAATAGAATATGAATCACAACGGTATGCGATGCAGAGCAACAATGATAATATGCGGGAGCTGAAATACTAAACACCATGATCGCTAAACTGCATCTTGTTAGTTATATGTATGCCCTAGAGGCCAGTATTGTACAGATGATGTATATTATATTGGATGCTTGGACATATATAGAGATGACTTTCTTGCTCGATATGATAGTATGCTATCTGGTTACTCTTTATCTTAACATGTATACTAGTCTCTTTAAACTGTCTTATGGTTACATGTTGGTAAAGCCCTTAGGATGTGTACTTGACTACCTGGACTATGATGCAGATCATACTAGTGGGGACATGGTAGTCCATAAGTACATCCTTCAAGGTCCCTAGTCGTGGGTGCATCGAGACGGGGCATCGATATACCAGAGTAGACTAGCGTATACGCTTCTCGACCCATGAGATGGGCGATGGATGATCCCATATCCATTGGTGTTTGACATCAGAGATGGTATACGGGTGCTCAGTGGAGACTGGGTACACAGGACGGACTCGCCGAGAACTCCCAGATGGTATTATACCTCACGTCAGATGGCAGTTCTCAGGTGACACTTGTGCAGGTTAGTCTGTAGACCCGAGATCGTCATAGAGTCTTGTGTGATTCCCACTGTGCTTTGATCTCCACCTTACCACGTCCATGAGGGCGTGCAAAACGGTGGTCTTTGGGCACAGTCCCGAGTCACATGGAGGCAATGAGCGATAGGAGGGGTTTCGTCTCTCCCGGTATTGGGGGTTGATGTTGCGCTGTGCTCGATTGGCCGTAACAGGGAAGTCCCTGGCCAGGGCTGATCAGAGATTTGCTGGTAAGTGTTACCAGTAGTTTCTCGACCCGTTATGAGCCTCACATCGGCACGACTTATCGGTTATTGGGGTCTGACGTTTACCACCCCTAAACTTGATATGCGACATATCAGACGAACAGACCGGACTGTACGGTAAGTGTTACTGGTTGGATTCACAGGAGTGTGAGCGGGCTAGCTCGTCGATCTTCTAATCGTTCAATACCCGGATGGCCGTTACGTTTAGCAGACCGCTTGCGGCTTGTGGGTGATTGATATGATCATCATTTGCTGCCGGCGTATTGACGAGTCTTTAGAGTCCTACACAGAGGTTTCCTGGCTCAAGCGAAACGAAATTGGAGCGCATATGAGATATGTGCAGGACCGAGAATAATGCGTGTATGTGATACCGTATTTCATTCTCGCGATGGATGTATCGATTGGTTATATTCGATATAACCTAGATATCGAATCAAGGGTTGATTCGATAAGCCGATACATAGGATACTAGTCGGTTATATGCGATATGACCAGATCGTTAAATCAAATGTTGATTTAATGATTTAATGTATAATTATATATTTGATATATTACTTTGCATTAGCTAGTATTAGTTCACTTTAAATGGATTTTATCACTTGATGTGCAAGTTGTATATGTGATATACTTTTGTGCACATGTTTGTATCATGTTTGATGATGCTTGCTCATTTGGTTAAGTGTATAGAATTAAACCATGGTTAAGTTGATGATTAGGGTTTTGCTTTTTCATTTATTTATTTATTTGTTTATTTATTTATTTGGAAAAGATAAAGATGAGAATGGTGGCTTTCTTTGTTTCTTATTGAAGCTTCATGAAGCTTTGACTTAGTCACCATTCTTGTCTCATGCTTAACCCTAACCATTTGAACTAACCCAAGTTCATTCTCTACACTTAACTATGGTTAAGACTATGATAAGTTTTCATTTTCTTTTTCATTTGAGAAGACTCATCATATTCTTTCTTCTTCTTCATCATCTTCTTCTTCAAGAAAAGCTTAAGTCCATCAATGGCAACTTGAGCAAAAGTGAGAGAAATCCAATTCTAAAGTGAACCCACCTCCTATTTCTTCACCCTCTACCTCTTGCCTAGTAGTATAGGGTGTTTTCTTCCCAAGTTTCACAACTTGGTGAAGTTGGAGCTTGAACTTGTGATGCCTCGACGTAGATCATCTTCGGCATGAAGCCGACGACCTAGTCCGCCCATTTCTCCGATGAAGCCGACGATTGAGTCGGGATTCGAGATGGACAGCGAGAGGACGCCTACGTGGAGCTAAGGAAGTGGAGAACCGGATCTACAAAGGTTGTAGCCTCTCTCCTTTAGTTAAGATGTTAACTAGTTTCGTTTTTCGCCTAAACTTCTAGTCAACGATCCGTATTAGGGTTTCTCGGCACCCGTAAAATTTAAAATTGGCATGGTTGATGCCTTGTGAGACCTCATTAGCGTGCCTAGGAACCCTACAGTGGTATCAGAGCCTAGCTAGAGCCTTAGGCGAAGTCTAGACGACGTTTGAAACCCGATCGAACCGAAACCCTAAAAACCAAATTGCTCTCTGTACATTTTCTAAAATCGGGGATTTTTCCAAATTAAAAATATGCAGAAAAACAAGCAGGGAATTGTAAGAATTACTGTGAAGCACGTGAGCATGAATCGACCAATTGGCCGCGGAACCGCGGCAAATGCATGCCATGTGCGGCGTTTCCGCGGCTATAAAGGGGCATCTTGTCATAATTTTTGCACAGTAATTCCTATAATTTAGTGCTTTATTTTCTGGGATGTTTTACTGTTTATTCAAGAGTTGAATTTTCTGGTGTTGTTTTGGGGATTCGATGATTCGATCGGATTATCAGATTTTGTCGATGTGGTTTTCCGGATATTTAGAATATGTTAAAAGTTTCGACCGGATGTAAATACCCAATCTTTCCCTTGCCGGGAAATTTCCAATTGTTGGACTTTTCCGTAGTTTAATGACGTTCTAAGTAGTGCAAGTAACGCGATGGTCCCTCTAGAAGACAACAAACCTTAACTCGATTATGTGACCGTCTTGAACTTCCCTTTGAACCTTCGGGTTTGGGGCAGTACGGCGTGCCACATGTGAGGCGTTGGCTTGACCCTTCTACGGCTGGACCGTTGGTACTGAGGCATGAAGTGAATGTCTTTGAACTTATTTCATGTGTTGATCGGTTTCGGGAAAACTTGGGTGTTTGAATGTTCGATCGGAAAGTTTAATATTTTCTATTTATCCGGAATGGGATACAATAATTGGAATTCACAAACAGTTATGAGATAACTGAATGAATGTTATAAATCTAGCTGTTTAGTTTCACTTGATATTGAAAAGAGTTTTCGATAATGAGACTAAAATGCGGGGTTTATAACTGTTAAGCATGTGATGTCTAAGTATTTCATTTCATTAGGCATGCGATGTCTAAAGAGGGTGCGGATTCCAACTGTTGTTATTTTACACTTTTTTTTCTGTGACCGTAAGTGTAATATGTGATATCGCCGGTTTCGTTGCTATATGTCAACGACAATTGGGATGCGCATATTTACTTACGTTGATGACATGTGATGTTATGTGTTGCTGGATATGTTATATTGGATCGTCGTGTTTGAATAGACGGGTTTTTTTTTGTGAGATGAGTGTTTTTCATTTTCATTCATGTAAAAACTTGTATGTAATATTCTTTTATTTGGGGCACTTCCAGGTTGCGGAAGATGTCACCTTTTGTATATTATTTTCTTTTCCGCATTAGGATAGACCCAAGGAGGGGAGCACAAGTAACCGGGTTCTAGAGTCCAGTGGGAGACCAACTCGAGGAGTCGAGTCCGGGTCTCCTAACCCTAGAATTGGCAGGGTTGCTTGCCGCTCTCGTAGGGGTCTATGGGTGTGGGATTGGCTATTCATCACGACCGTGGAATCCGTGTTTTATGCTGGCTCGTATTGAAAACACGGACATCCTAGTATATCCAATGTTTCATATGTTAATTCTGCTGCGATATCTGTGATGTGATCATGTGATGTTCTGTGATAGATACAGTATATAGTATATATGATATATTATATAGACGTTACTTATGTTTTGCACCCGCACTAGCCCTGCCCTGCTCTGTCGTTAGTTACCTAACCTAACGGTGCACGAGGGGACATCGAGGCGAATGCGGATGGCATAAGTGTACGTCGTATTTATCTGTGATGTTTAAGTACTTAAATGATGGGACTTCATTAATGTGATTAATGAAAGAAAAGAAACCTAAGATGTTATAGAATCGAATTTCAAAAATAAAACAGGTAGCTACAGTTCTTTCTTTGCACAGCGGTATACGTGATATATCCTGCACCTTATTCGATGAGGAAAGGACTGAGATCCCTTCACCGGGAGTGACTCCTTTAGCAATAACTGGCAGATGCTACATACTCGGTTTGCTTTTGATTGCTTTTGGGTTTTTGCTTTGCACAGCGATATATATGATATATCCAGCACCTCATTCGACGAGGAAAGGGCCGACGATCCCTTCACCGGGAGTGACCCCTTTAGCAAAACTAGAAAAGCCTCAAAATCACTCCATTTCAAAACTTCATTTGATTCTACAACGATATCAAGTTCATTACGCAATAGGTTTTCAGAAAAACCTGTCGTAGCCCTCCCTCATTCAGATAAGAACTGTTTAGTATTCGTGGTGCGTTTGTTGGCCTTTGTCAAGGCGTAGTGTGCGGTAGCTGAATAGTGATTATCTGCTGTGCATGTGATGCAGATTGTTTCAGGGTAGTCGTACGACCTTGTTGGCCTTTGTCAAGGGTCGTGCAGGTGGGTTTGATTCAATCAAGAAATGACGGGTTGAACTTGACTAGCATGCTATGATTTGTTGGCCTTTGTCAAGGCCATAGAACGCTAGGGGCAAAATATTATCGGGAATTTCAAGTGTTGAAATTTGCAATGAGATTGCATACCTTCTATGAGATAGCTGGATCCCGATACCCACTGCGAGTAAGAGTTACTCCTGGGAGAGTTTTACACATTACAATTAGCCGATCAAGTAGGTGTCTAGAAAGGTGTCAACGGGGTTACGCCTCTGGGAAAACGAGGTTTTACATTAATTAGGTTCATGCGAAAGCACGGGGGACCTCCCTCAAAGTACCGACACTGGCCTGACTGAAAGATCGACGAAGTTGTAGGGTGTAATTAATCCCGGCTAGTCTTTTCTTTTAGGGTTTGAAGGAAGATTTGATAAAAACCAGTGGGAGCCATCCTGATTAGATAAGATAATAACCAATCTGATCTTGCACGAGCATACGCTAAAGTGTTTTCTTCTCTCTCTCTCCAGATAGTGACCATGTCATGCCCTAATAAAGATAATAATATGGATGTATTGACCGAACCCGCATGTTATACTGTGCTGGGGAACGTTGGTTCCGTTCTTTCTTATAAGAGTTATAGGAATGAACAGGACATAGGAGAATACCAGGATTCCCATGCCACCCGATTGAAGAAAGTACATGTTGATGCATTTTCTTCGGGTGTGTTCGTTACAGAGAACTGTTTCTCCATTTGCCCTATGTCCTGGGTATTAGATACCGGGTCAGGATCCCATATATGTAATCAGTTACATGGGCTCAGGAAAGGTAGAGAACTTGGAGAAGGTGATAAAGACATTAAAGTTGGAAATGGTGCAATTGTTGCAGCTATGACTGTCGGGGAATATCACCTTGTATTACCAACTGGTAATACATTGGTTCTGAACGAATGCTATTACATGCCGAACCTGATATGCAACATTATATCGGTTTCTTTGTTAAGTAAAGAGGGATATAATTTTGTATTACAGGACAATGTTATGAATATTTTCCGTAACCAAAAGTTGGTTGGATCAGGCACGTTGTGCAATGGCATTTATGTTCTAAATCAATCAACAGTTCTGAGCATAACAAACACACACAAGAGGAAGAGTTCTGAACTGAATGAATCCTTCTTGTGGCATTGTAGACTGGGTCACATCAATGCGACACGACTAGCTAAGTTGCATAAGGATGGATATTTAAATCCGTTTGAATTTTCATCTTATGACACTTGCCAGTCATGTCTCAAAGGCAAGATGACCAAAACTCCGTTTACGGGACACGGAGAAAGAGTTAATGAACTCTTAGGACTGATACATAGTGATGTATGCGGTCCCATGTCTACGCATGCCAGGAACGGTTCTTCCTACTTCATTACATTCACTGACGATCTCTCTAGATTCGGATATGTGTTCCTGATGAAACACAAATCAGAAGCTTTTGAGAAATTAGAGAATATAAACAAGAAGTCGAGAACCAAACCGGAAAAAGTATTAAAATCCTTCGATCTGATCGAGGAGGTGAATACTTAAGCAATGAATTCCTGGACTTCCTAAAAGAGAATGGGATTCTCTCTCAGCTGACTCCTCCATATACACCACAGCACAACGGTGTATCAGAATGGAGGAACCGCACCCTATTAGATATGGTGCGCTCTATGATGAGCACAGCTGAGTTACCTATTTCCTTCTGGGGATATGCGCTGGAAACAGCAGCATACTTATTGAATCAAGTTCCAACTAAATCTGTACCTACCACACCATATGAGATATGGAGTGGGAAGAGACCATGTCTTAAACGAGTTAAGATATGGGGTTGCCCGGCCTATGTCAAAAGGCAAAATCCGGACAAACTCGAGACACGGTCAGTTCTATGCAAGTTTGTGGGATATCCCAAACATTCACATGGATATCTTTTCTACAATGCAGAGGAACAAAAAGTGTTTGTTTCTCGACATGCCACCTTTTTGGAAAAGGAATTTCTTGCAAAAGAAATTAGTGGGGATAAGGTAGAACTGGAAGAAATTCCGGATACACAAACTCAAACTGAAGATTTAGTGGAACCAGAAGATTCAGTAGCTCCCAATGAACCTCAGCCTCTCCGCCGATCTAGTAGGGTTCCTCGCCAACCTGAGAGATGCTATGGTTTTCTCATTGATGGTGGCAGTGAGGATTGCATCATGGAAGATGATGACCCAACTAGCTTCGAGCAGGCCATCACGAGTGGGGACTCAGTGAAATGGCTGGATGCTATGCGGTCCGAGATGGAATCCATGTACACCAACAAAGTATGGACTTTGGAAGTTGCTCCTGAAGGGGTAAAACCCATTGGGAGCAAGTGGATCTTCAAGAAAAAACTTGGTGTAGATGGGAAAGTGGAGACTTTCAAAGCAAGACTTGTTGCAAAAGGTTTTCGTCAAAGAACAGGTGTGGACTATGACGAAACCTTTTCTCCAGTGGCTATGCTTAAATCCATCCGAATCTTGCTTGCCATCGCTGCATATCATGACTACGAAATCTGGCAAATGGATGTTAAGACCGCCTTTCTAAATGGTGATTTAGAAGAGTGCGTATACATGACTCAGCCAGAGGGCTTCGTAGACAGTGGGAGCAGCGGGAAGGTGTGCAAGCTGCTTAAATCCATTTATGGTTTAAAGCAAGCATCGTGGAGTTAGAACATCTGCTTTGACGTCGTTATCAAAGAGTTTGATTTCGTCAAAAACCCAGATGAACCTTGTATTTACAAGAAAGTGGCAGAGAGTAAGGTTGTCTTCCTCGTATTGTACGTGGACGACAAACTCTTGATAGGAAATGATATTCCTATGCTGCAATCGGTCAAGCTCTTCTTATCACAAAGATTCTCAATGAAAGATCTTAGTGATGCCTCCTGCATATTGGGAATTAGGATCTATAGAGATAGATCCAAACGGATATTGGGATTGTCCCAATCCAGGTACATTGACACCATACTAAAGAGGTTTAGTATGGAAGAATCCAAGCGTGGGAACTTGCCTACGATCTCTGGAGTCACTCTTTCCAAAGAGATGTCTCCCAAGACTGATTTGGAGAGAGCTCGCATGCAAGGGATACCCTATGCTTCGGCTGTAGGCTCTATCATGTATGCGATGCTATGTACCAGACCCGATGTAGCATACTCCCTAAGTGTAGTGAGCAGGTATCAAGCTGATCCTGGAGAGAATCACTGGACAGCTGTGAAGAGCATTCTCAAGTACTTGCGAAGGACTAAAGAGATGCTCTTGGTGTATGGTAACAGAGCACTCCAAGTGGAGTCCTTTACCGATTCGAGCTTCCAGAGTGATAAGGACGACTCTAAGTCGCAGTCGGGCTTTGTCTTTACCCTTTACGGAGGGGCGGTTAGCTGGAAGAGTTCCAAGCAGGAAACCATGGCAGACTCGACGATGGACGATGAATACATCGCTGCCAACGATGCTGCCAAAGAGGCTGTCTGGATCAAGAAGTTCATTACTGAACTTGGAGTGGTTCCATCCATTGAGCATCCAATACCTTTGTATTTGTGATAACAATGGAGCGGTGGCTTTGGCCAAGGAACCCAGGTCCCATCAGCGATCCAGGCATATTCTGAGGCGGTATCACCTGATCCGGGAGATAGTTGATCGCCGGGAGATCGAGGTCAGGAGGGTTGACACGAAGAACAACACGGCAGATCCACTCACGAAGGCCATTCCCCAGATACAGTTTGAGAGACTCTTCGGGATGCTCGGTATGCGATACTACAGCAGCTGGCCCTAGTGCAAGTGGGAGATTGTTAGTTATATGTATGCCCTAGAGGCCAGTATTGTACAGATGATGTATATTATATTGGATGCTTGGACATATATAGAGATGACTTTCTTGCTCGATATGATAGTATGCTATCTGGTTACTCTTTATCTTAACATGTATACTAGTCTCTTTAAACTGTCTTATGGTTACATGTTGGTAAAGCCCTTAGGATGTGTACTTGACTACCTGGACTATGATGCAGATCATACTAGTGGGGACATGGTAGTCCATAAGTACATCCTTCAAGGTCCCTAGTCGTGTGTGCATCGAGACGGGGCATCGATATACCAGAGTAGACTAGCGTATACGCTTCTCGACCTATGAGATGGGCGATGGATGATCCCATATCCATTGGTATTTGAAATCAAAGATGGTATACGGGTGCTCAGTGGAGACTGGGTACACTGGACGGACTCGCCGAGAACTCCCAGATGGTATTATACCTCACGTCAGATGGCAGTTCTCAGGTGACACTTGTGCAGGTTAGTCTGTAGACCCGAGATCGTCATAGAGTCTTGTGTGATTCCCACTGTGCTTTGATATCCACCTTACCACGTCCATGAGGGCGTGCAAAACGGTGGTCTTTGGGCACAGTCCCGAGTCACATGGAGGCAATGAGCGATAGGAGGGGTTTCGTCTCTCCCGGTATTGGGGGTTGATGTTGCGCTGTGCTCGATTAGCCGTAACAGGGAAGTCCCTGGCCAGGGCTGATCAGAGATTTGCTGGTAAGTGTTACCAGTAGTTTCTCAACCCGTTATGAGCCTCACATCGGCACGACTTATCGGTTATTGGGGTCTGACGTTTACCACCCCTAGACTTGATATGCGACATATCAGACGAACAGATCGGATTGTACGGTAAGTGTTACTGGTTGGATTCACAGGAGTGTGAGCGGGCTAGCTCGTCGATCTTCTGATCGTTCAATACCCGGATGGCCGTTACGTTTAGCAGACCGCTTGCGGCTTGTGGGTGATTGATATGATCATCATCTGCTGCCGGCGTATTGACGAGTCTTTAGAGTCCTACACAGAGGTTTCCTGGCTCAAGCGAAACGAAATAGGAGCGCATATGAGATATGTGCAGGACCGAGAATAATGCGTGTATGTGATACCGTATTTCATTCTCGCGATGGATGTATCGATTGTTTATATTCGATATAACCTAGATATCGAATCAAGAGTTGATTCGATAAGCCGATACATAGGATACTAGTCGGTTATATGCGATATGACCAGATCGTTAAATCAAATGTTGATTTAATGATTTAATGTATAATTATATATTTGATATATTACTTTGCATTAGCTAGTATTAGTTCACTTTAAATGGATTTTCTCACTTGATGTGCAAGTTGTATATGTGATATACTTTTGTGCACATGTTTGTATCATGTTTGATGATGCTTGCTCATTTGGTTAAGTGTATAGAATTAAACCATGGTTAAGTTGATATTTAGGGTTTTGCTTTTTCATTTTTTTATTTATTTGTTTATTTATTTATTTGGAAAAGATAAAGATGAGAATGGTAGCTTTCTTTGTTTCTTATTGAAGCTTCATGAAGCTTTGACTTAGTCACCATTCTTGTCTCATGCTTAACCCTAACCATTTGAACTAACCCTAGTTCATTCTCTACACTTAACTATGGTTAAGATTATGATAAGTTTTCATTTTCTTTTTCATTTTAGAAGACTCATCATATTCTTTCTTCTTCTTCATCATCTTCTTCTTCAAGAAAAGCTTAAGTCCATCAATGGCAACTTGAGCAAAAGTGAGAGAAATCCAATTCTAAAGTGAACCCACCTCCTATTTATTCACCCTCTACCTCTTGCCTAGTAGTATAGGGTGTTTTCTTCACAAATTTCACAACTTGGTGAAGTTGGAGCTTGAACTTGTGATGCCTCGACGTAGATCATCTTCGGCACGAAGCCGACGACCTAGTCCGCCCATTTCTCCGATGAAGCCGACGATTGAGTTCGGCATTCGAGATGGACAGAGAGAGGACGCCTACGTGGAGCTAAGGAAGTGGAGAACCGAATCTACAAAGGTTGTAGCCTCTCTCCTTTAGTTAAGATGTTAACTAGTTTCGTTTTTCGCCTAAACTTCTAGTCAACGATCCGTATTAGGGTTTCTCGGCAATCGTAAAATTTAAAATTGGCATGGTTGATGCCTTGTGAGACCTCATTAGCGTGCCTAGGAACCCTACACATCTAATGCCAAAGAGTCATATAGCTACACCACTACAAGGCTGAGCTAAAGCTAACAGTAGGTAAGAGAAACCGCCTAACCTCTGAGTCAATACATATATATATATACATATATAGTCGGTGATCCCGCCTCGAATATATCACATCCGATACCATACCTCTATAATCAGTTATTCCCAAGTCCAGAGTGCGGATCAAACCTCAAATTACAGCTCGTACGTAAATCCGTCATACGACATCCCCAAATCTGGGTACGGGTCAATATCACCTTTACCATATCATTCATCAAGTATTCTCTTTATCAAGATCATCATCTGGGATACTGACATACATCTAGTACAATGCTAACATCATCACTAAAATCAAGATCTGACTACTGATCGACAATCTAGTATAAATCGAGATTATCATCATATAACACCACAAGAGTATACATCGCCCAAGGCGGCCTATCACAAGTATCCTGTCATATCATGTCATATCATATCCTATCGTGTATCATAATCACATGTCGATCATTATATATTATATCACCATTCCTATGGCGTCATTATTCCCAAAATCCTCTAAGGCATCAAGACGTATCTCAATCATGAATTTTATCATATCACCGATATCAGAATCCCAGATCAAACACATCGACTCATATCAATCCCATGTGTCATCCTCAAATCCGTATGTGAACACAAAATCCCAAACCCATGTGAACACATATCTATGTAGAATCCCATCTATGCACATGAAGTGAGGACGTATGCAAGTATGTATGTGTGAGTATGTATGTGTAGTGCACCCACTACCCTAGGGTTTCGTAACCAAAATCATCCAAGTCTACCAATATCCATTTAAACAACAATAAATAATCCCAACAACATATAATGAATTGTTGGTGTGTATACGCATCCGTATACATCACCACGGACTGCGGGGGTGCTATACGCCATCCACCCGACTTCTCCCCGTAGATATAAATCTACTCACCTAGATATGTGTGCCGGTGCCGATGTCGCCGTTTGCATCTCCAACGCCTCGACGTCACGTGAGTACCTACAAGAATATCACATGCTAAAATATATGAAAATCACATATGAAACCAAAATGGTGCACACTATGCCCATAGGTAAAAACCTGTGACCTTGTGTGCAAACACAGCCGATATCCGCTGTCGTTGACGTCCAAACGCCACCCGACAGAAACGAATCACCAAATATCAAAATCCATACGAAAACGTGTCGTAAATCATACACCAACTCATGAAAATGAACCCAGATTTTACCCTGACAGGAAACAGTCAAAACTGGACATACCGGGGGTCAATTTTACATGAAAAGGGGCTGTGCACGCAAAACGAGGCAGTTTTACACTGCTCTGGCCGCAAATTACGGCCAGGGGGATTAAATTTGCGGCCGGGACTTTGAGAGGGTGGCTAGGGCTTTGGGTAGGGGTTCCAGGGTGCCTGCACAGCTCACTGCCAAGTCAATTTTTCCCTAGGAGGCCCCGGGTGAAAGCAGATCTCAGAAAGGTCTCAAAATCGACAAAAACGCTAAAATGCGCCAAGTCAAATAACTCTGGTAAATACCAGGAATCTGGGGTAATATTGGTATGCATTGTACATCGACTTTAAAGAAATTTGGCATGCATTTCCTTCAGATATTTACATGTATAGATTTGATATTCAAATGTATAGTTCCAATTTATAGCATATCGGTTTTGCTTTGGATTTGGCATTCGTGTTTTCATCTTGACTCCGATGATTGCGAGATGCTTGACGGAGTTTTGACTTCTAGTTCTCTGCTCGTTACTTATGCGCATGTATTGCGCTATGATGCCTTTTATGTATCGATGATTTCGGAGCCCCGTTGACTTGGACATTTATTTGAAATGTTTTAGAATTGGGAGGTTTAAATTTAAATTCGGGGACCGAATTTCTTTAAGGGGGAAGACTGTAACATTCCAAAAAAATACATCAGCGCAAATTCAGGAGCTGATGTAGACATCAGCCTACCCATCTTGACACTTCAGCTCCATAGCTGATCTACACTCCCCCATCATGACTCTTCAGCCCCTCCCTATACCTACAGCTCACTAGAAGCTGAAACCATGCACCAATTCAGCATATTCAGCCAGAATGGCTGACCTGCACACTCCCAAATCAGACTTTTCAGCCCCCATAGCTGACCCTAACTGACCTACACACCCTCATCATGATTCTTCAGCCTCCATAGCTACCAACACCCCCCATCATGACTTATCAGCCCCAATGGCTGACTTCAGCCACCAATCAGCCCCTCCCCTACACCTACTGCTGCATTTCAGCCCATGGTTTTAGCAAAACAACAGCAGCATCAGCCTTTAACCACAGCATATCATCATCACACCACCTCACATGCACCATGTATATACCCCACATTCTTCAAGTGTTGCAGCTGCTCCTGCAACACTTAGGAAAAATAAAGAAAGAAAGAAAAGCAAAAGAGAAAGAGAGAGAGAGAGAGTTACAAGCAGCAGCAACTGCTGAAACAACATCGGCAATGAGAAAACTCCCACAAGCAGGAACTTCAGCAGCACCAACCCACTTCACCTCATTCTCCTTCCCTTCTCCTTCCTCCTAGGACCCCCTTGAGGTATAATCTCGCAAACCAAACTCTTTTCTTGCCAAGTTTTAGTTGTTTAGCTGAAGTTATTATTTTATTTGAGACGTTCGTAGCCTAAGTGTCGGTCATGTTCCGTACTTTCGGGTCGTGACAATATGCTACTCCTCGGGAGATTTTTTTCCACTTAACGATCAATGCTATAAACCAAGTAGGTGACTAGAAAGGTGTTAGCGGGGCTACGCCCCCAGGGAAAAGAGGTTATTTAATTAAGGAACTTCGCGAAAGCGTCGTAAAACCTCCCTCGAAGTACCGACACTGGCCTGGCTGAACGGTTAAGCAAGTATTGTACGGTGAGATTAATCCTGACTAATTCTTCTTTTATGGTTTGAGTAAGGATTTGAGAAACAGTGGGAGCCATTCTGTTTAAATAAACTAAAAATCACTCTAAACTTGCAAGAGCATCATGCTAAAGTGTTTCTTCTCTCACTCCTAATTGCAACGACCAAACATGATGGGCCTTAAGTTACTATTAGATAAAAATATATTGACAGGGCTAAACTATAAAGATTGGTTCAGGAATATCAAGATGGCAATCACTTATGACAAATTGGGGCATGTCCTTAATACCAAAGCCCCCGCCGTCCTAGGTCCATAATCCAGTGTCGCGGATAAGGAAATCGGGAAGACCTGGGAGATTGACTGCGCGAAGGCCAAGTGCCTCGTGCTTGCCTCTGTGGACAATGAACATCAGAGGCGGCACGAGAATATGGATCTTGAATCCATATTCCTCCATACCAAGGATTTATATAGAGAGCAATCTCGTATCGCAAGATACGAGACCTCGAAGAAGCTATTTCAAGCGAGGTTGGCCGTCGGATCATCTGTAGGGAAACACGTCCTTAAGATGATTGGCTATATTGAAGAGCTCGCGGACCTTGGGACCACGTTACAGAACGAGCTTTATACAGACTTGATTCTCCAGTCCCTTCCTTCTACCTACGCACAGTTTATCTTGAATTTTAATATTCAAGGTAAAGAAGTTGTACTTCCAGAACTCCTCAACATGTTGAGGAGTGCAGAGGGCACCCTGCAGAAAGCCAGGAAAACACCCGCTCTGTTTGTTGGTGGAGCTTCCTCTTCTAGGTCCAAGGAGAAAACTAAAGGAAAGAAGAAGAAGGCCCCCACTAAGCCGAGAGGCGGTGTTAGTAAGGTGGAAGCAAAGGGAAAGGCAAAGATGGCAGGGCCGACAGTAGGAAAGGAAGAGTGCTTCTACCGTGATAAGAAGGGCCATTGGAAGAAAGATTGCAGGGCTTGTGTCACGACCCGAAAGTACGGAACGTGACCGGCACTTAGATTACGAAGCGTCTAGAGACGCCACGTAACCTAAGTAAGCCGAAGCCCAGAAATCTAAACCATAAAAGAAGAAGAAGAAGGAAAAGAAAACAAGTTTAAAAGTATCAGCAAATTTTCCCAAAAATTTCGGCAGAGTCTCCTTTATAAAAACTGGCCCCAAACGGGTACAACAAGTATAATATACATAAACAACAATAAAAAGCATCCCCAAACGGGAGCTAACTCAACGCCAACAGGCGGAAACAACCACAACAAACATAATAATATACAACGCCAAAGGGCGAGGCTCAAAACTCAAAAGAAAACAAATCCACCAAATCAGATTAATACATGCGCGACTCTAAGGTCGAAATAAAAGACCGGTCCAATAAACTTATCAAGTAATACAAGTATGGTTGATGGAGCTTACTAGTTACAAATGAATGAATAAAATACAATGGTGGTTCAGATACAAGTGAACCCACCTACCGTGCAAATCACCCTGAAAGAAAAGATGTGCCAGCCAGCTGCCGGGGAAACCTGTACATCGAACCTGTAATAAAATTTAGCAAAACGGGGGTGAGTTACCAACTCGTGAGTAGAAGACATCTACGAAAAGAAATCGAATGCACGACGCTATCCTAGGTCATAATAATACACTATTATATCCTAATCATCTAGTAATATCAGGGTAAAACTACGTGTAAATGCAGATACTCCATGCTCGTGTCAGTGCCTCATATAATACTGTCATATGAATGGGTATGCATGAACCATGAATATAAAATAATCAATCCTGAAATCCAGATATATCTGTATAAGAAATCTTTAGCTGTTATCATAATAAAATGTGTATAGGAATCTGAAATCTCAACAATGAAATCCATGGAAATCTGTGTCAAGCATCGACACAAACATGTAAATCTCAAGTATCATAGTCTCTATACCTCGGGCTCCGTCAGTCCGGATCGGCCCATATCATCAAATCTCACGACAACGGTCGGTATCCTCCGGATATCCGCCGCGCCAGACATCACCGGTAGGTAGCCTTCCCCTGCCAGGCTCATCGTCTACAACTCGATCTTCTTGTCCCGGGGTACCATACCGGGCCCACCATGTACCCGAGACAGTTCATCCACTCCTCGAATCGGGTCTCGAAATCCATCAGAAAACATTGAATCTCATGGTGGAAGACACATGCATCACGAGAAAACCGCATCTTATATTTTAAAAAGAGAGAAGGAGAGAGGGAGAAGTTTTTATATATTCTTGCGGTTTTCCCCAAAAATCCAGAAATCTCATAGAAATCCAAATCTCAAAATCATGAGTAAGTATACGATAAGTGTCGGCAT
Source organism: Agapanthus africanus (assembly GCA_030015575.1). Taxonomy (NCBI): domain Eukaryota; kingdom Viridiplantae; phylum Streptophyta; class Magnoliopsida; order Asparagales; family Amaryllidaceae; genus Agapanthus; species Agapanthus africanus. The sequence continues at coordinate 108,540,916 of JASDDO010000016.1, read as the reverse complement.
ATGCCCCATAATACTGCATGATAACATGAAAATATGAATGCATGAATGTCTAAGTAATAAATGCCATGTTTATACTAACATCTGAGAGTAATCACAATATTATATATCGATCTAGCTGTTTGCTGATTCTATCAATAAAGGATAATATGATCTAAAGTGTACGTGACATAGCAATTACCGATGATGATGTGTGTGAGCCGGCAAATAAGTGTGCGTGGAATATGCGCATCATCGGTAATGGTGCTGGTGTCCTAACAGGTAAGGTTTATACTGATTATAGCAACATATGTATGAACATGCAACATTATGATTACAGTGTGAAAGTAAAGACGGATGTGTGTTATCCACTCATTTGATATACAATTACCGCTACCACTATAAGACTCGAACCTAACCTAATGTCCATCTGACCTCCTAAGGAACTAAACCTAAGAAACTAGTCATTAAGAAACAAGAGTCTACCTAGGTCTGAATCAATATCTCTAATAGTCGGTGATCCAGCCTCAATAGCGTCATGTACGTAGTACGGCTTCCTCGAATCAAGAGTGTGGATCAATCATCATATCTATGCCTCGTACGGTAAAATCCATCGTACGGCATCCCAATATCGGGGTACGGGTCAAGTATCTCCTAGGTGTCTCATCCTTAGTATAATGTCATCATCAACACATCTCATGATCAAGGTGCTAAACTGTGATCGCATACATCAATCATATATCATTGCCATCATAATAAGCATCATTAATTTATATTCAGAAATATCATGTCATATGTATCATATTGTGATTAAGTCATACTGATAGCATATCGTCCTCAAGTCACACCTTTATGATATCGACATCAGGTCACACCTATATGATGTCGTAATCAAGTCATACATATCCCATATCGTGATCAAACACAAGTTACAGTCCGGGTACTATTTTAGAGTCCCATGTACCTCAATATCATCACCACCCATTATAATTTAAGTATACATGTTCATTATCTCATTCTTTAATGATCCGCTAACACTTAATACGACTGTATAGCCAAGAATCACGGCATCAAGCCCAGTTACACTGTTTCATCATACCTCGGATATCATATCACATCAATGTATCCCATATACGTGTTGTATATATATATATACCTATACCTCGTCCTATATATATATACACATGCACGTATACACCATGTCGTGTTTCAGTGTGTGCGTGTGTGTGTTTCTACCTGAAACCTACGAACCTCTTCCAAGGTATTCATCTTCTGATATGTCTTCCTAAATCAGTCTAGTCCAGCCTAGGGTCATTACTAAGGCCCTACTCATTAAGAATCTAGGGTCACATCTGGTTTCCTAATGATAATAAATACTATTCCTATTCTACGTTGCGGGGGTGCTAAACGCCATCCACCCGACTTCCCCCCGTAGATATACATCTACTCACCTGGTCCATGTCTACCGAAGACGGTGTCGCCATCCTCCTCTTCATCGCCCGCAGTCCACGTGAGGAGTACCTAAACGCAAACATATAAATAGCATCGTAAACTAAATCACATACAAAAGTCAAACGATACAAGGAACAAGCATAGGTTAAAACCTATGTCCCGTCCACGCAAAAGAACCAAATATCGCTCGATATCGGCGTACAAACTCCGATGGATCGAGATAAACATCAACAAATAACTCGTAGTTTTAAAATACATTACTTATATTATAAAACATGATTAAATACATCGAAATCCTAAAATCCATCAAACCGTCCAATTTCGTAAAAACCGAAAATGCCAATTTACCGTTTTTCATCAAAACATGACATTTAAATGAAACCAATGGTCATAAAACTCATTAAATAGCATAACTAGACTATACAAACCGTTACGATATTTTTATTACACAAATTTGTATTAATTTGAAATTTCTAGTTTGCAACCTTGAACAATTTTCAACATTTTTCAAGCAAAATACCATAATTCCACCACAAAACATGATTTTACATGAATTAATGTTTTAAACCACAATTCATGATGATTATGATTTAATGAAACCATAAATTATATTTTTAATCTCATTTATTTAGGAATTTCCAAAAATCTAGTTAACAAATTTTCATTTTTTTCACAATTTATCAATCATCAATAAAACCAGTAACAAATTTGAGTTTTTCATCCCATCAACAAGTTAATATCCTCTTTAAAACCACACTCTAGTGTTATAAACATCAATTGGAATTTTATTCCACCTATATATACTATAAGTAGAAATCTAGCTTATAAAAAAATGGTTTAATTTAAACAAATTTGGATCACAATTTGCAATATGTCAACTATGCTTGATTTTCCATTTGTAAAGGTGTTAATCTAGTTATTATAACCCTAATGAATTAATAAAACCACAACTTAATTTTTACAAACCCTAACTTGAATTTTTAGTAGTAAATAGAATTAATATATTAAATCTAATTAAGCTTAAATGAACATCTAATAACAATAAATCAAAAGAAAGAAATTTATACCTCCAAATCATGAAATCCAAACATGAAATAAGCCTCCAAAATGCATGCTTTCCATCTCCAAAATCCATATAAAAATGAGCAAGGAATAAAGGGTATGAAATAAATAGGATTTTGTGGATTTTTATTCAATTTTTAAAGGATTTTTGCAGCAAAATAAAATGAGGAAAATGGGGGCTACCATGGGGGGTGAGGCCGGCCATTTGTTTGGAGGTGAGGGAGAGAAAGAAGAGGGTGAGAAAATGTGTAGAAGTCTCCACCAAAATATCACTTCATTATGTCTTTTCATGCATTTCTTTATTTTATTTTATTTCTTTACTATAGCAACTCAAGAAAGCTCTAGAAAAAGGGAAAAATTTGCAAATAAATTTTGCATGATACACACTAAATTATAATATGCCATGGTTCATTTTTAAAAATTAAAACCATTCAAATTTATAATTTACACTAATTTAGTGTAAAAATAAAGCTTATGTTAATATTTAAAATAATTAATTGAAGAAAAATATTTAATTAAACTAAAAATTTATAAGTGGATAAATAAACACCATTTACTAGTAATTACATAATTAAAATAGGTATTTTTAAAATTATAATGAAAAAAATCACGGTTTAGTTTTATGAAAAATACATTTTACTTTACCGAAAATCATAAAATTCACTAAAACAATTTTATTCATTTAATTATTTATTTAATTATTTTTAAAACGTTACAATCTTCCCCCCTTTAATAAATTCGGTCCCCGAATTTAAATTAAAACTCCCCTTCCAAATACTAAAACACTCAGCAAACACTCAAATCGTCGGGGCTCCGAAATCATCAATACATAACTAAAATCAACTCCGTCAAGCATAACGCAATCATCGGAGTTATGGCGAGAATAAAATATCAAAACCCAATATGAAGACCATCATAATATACATCAATCTATAACTTATATATAGTTCGCATCCTAGTAAAATCGCCTAAACATCATAATAAAGAAGCATACAAAAACCTCTCTTGAAAATCGCCGTGCAATGCACGTGTCACGGCATAAGTAGCGGACATTTATATTTTTTTTTATAAAAAAAATAGCTATATATATATATTTTTTATTTAACATACACGTACCGCCTGGTTACTAAATCAAATTATAATGATTATGAAACATACTGCTCAAACTGAAATCAATCCCAATCACATCAATAAAATATCATGTGCGTCCGGTGCGCACTGAAATCGAAACCAAATACAGATACCATGAATACACACAAAACAAAATAAGTGCAACAGGTGTGCACCAAAACATCTGTCAAGTGCAACGGGCGTGCACGACTCACTATCAAGTGCATCTAATCTGCACAAAACCCCGATTTAGGGCATCTGGTGTGCACAAAATCGCATCAAGTGCGCCAAGTATGCGCAAGAATCCTAATCAGGTGCACATGGTGCACGAAAACATAAATCGAATATCAAAATCAAAATCACAGTACAAAAATGCATGAAAACTAGGTCGAAACATATGTCAAAATCATGTATGACCCCTATGTACGAAATCAAATCAAAAATCTCAAAATATATAAAACCTAATCAAGTGTACTGGGTGTGTACTAAACAACATCAATACAACTGATATATAAAACACAAATAGAATGTAATGAAGGTACACACATGAAATACCAATCGTAGAACAAAGTCCTCAAAATACCAATATCCAATCAATGAAAATATGAAATTCAAATCACTAAATCACAATCGTAAACACTATCGTCAATGTACGACTCTTTCCTCTGATGTCGGCTGCTTCAAACTTGTCTCTTCATAAGTTTGCTGACTGCACTACCAACGACAATACTCATATCTAGAGTCTCCCACGTAGTCGATCCCTTCACTTGATATCCGGACTACATTAAACTTTTCGATCGATCCATCAAAATCCCATAATTCCCCGAGAGCTCAACACTCAAGTACAGTTTAAAAATATCCGGTACATACCCCAGCATCGATGATCCAGCCATAGAAGGGCAAACCCAAGCCTCACTAATGGCACCGCGGAACTGCCGTAAACCCTAAGGTTCAAGGGCGTTCTCGTGGTCATTATGTCGAGTTAGGGTTTCATTCTTCTAGAGGGTCCATCGAAATACCTGCATGTTCTTCCGAATACCTTAAACTTGGGAACATGGTTTTCTGATAATCGTTCGAACCCTTTAACTTCATCCGGACGGCATGTGAATACCCTTCATCCGCACGCTGAACAATGCTTCAATCCTCAAGAATAATCAATACTCTAATGGTTATCTCATTCGAGCCGCAGCTCCCTCTGCCCGTGGTAACAGAAACTACCATCCGATATCGACGAAGATAGATCAAAGGAACGAATGAAATACGGTGCAAACAATGTACATCATAAGGCTCCTTAAGCAGAGTAGCGTATCGTAAGTATGCCGCGGACCATACCCACGGTACGTTACTCTACCTAAATCGCCTACTCCATCAACCAAGGGTCACCTAGACTTATACAAGGTTAAACCTAGCGCTCTGATACCAACTTTGTCACGACCCGAAAGTACGGAACGTGACCGGCACTTAGATTACGAAGCGTCTAGAGACGCCACGTAACCTAAGTAAGCCGAAGCCCAGAAATCTAAACCATAAAAGAAGAAGAAGGAAAAGAAAACAAGTTTAAAAGTATCAGCACATTTTCCCAAAAATTTCGGCAGAGTCTCCTTTGTAAAAACTGGCCCCAAACGGGTACAACAAGTATAATATACATAAACAACAATAAAAAGCATCCCCAAACGGGAGCTAACTCAACGCCAACAGGCGGAAACAACCACAACAAGCACAATAATATACAACGCCAAAGGGCGAGGCTCAAAACTCAAAAGAAAACAAATCCACCAAATCAGAATAATACATGCGCGACTCTAAGGTCGAAATAAAAGACTGGTCCAATAAACTTATCAAGTAATACAAGTATGGTTGATGGAGCTTACTAGATACAAATGAATGAATAAAATATAATGGTGGTTCAGATACAAGTGAACCCACCTACCGTGCAAATCACCCTGAAAGAAAAGATGTGACAGCAAGCTGCCGGGGAAACCTATACATCGAACCTGTAATAAAATTTAGCACAACGGGGGTGAGTTGCCAACTCGTGAGTAGAAGACATCTACGAAAAGAAATCGAATGCACGACGCTATCATAGGTCATAATAATACACTATTATATCCTAATCATTTAGTAATAGCAGGGTAAAACTACGTGTAAATGCAGATACTCCGTGCTCGTGTCAGTGCCTCATATAATACTATGTCATATGAATGGGTATGCATACACCATGAATATAAAATAATCAATCCTGAAATCCAGATATATCTGTATAAGAAATCTTTAGCTGTTATCATAATAAAATGTGTATAGGAATCTGAAATCTCAACAATGAAATCCATGGAAATCCGTGTCAAGCATCGACACAAGCATGTAAATCTCAAGTATCATAGTCTCTATACATCGGGCTCCGTCAGTCCGGATCGGCCCATATCATCAAATCTCACGACAACGGTCGGTATCCTCCGGATATCCGCCGCGCCAGACATCACCGGTAGGTAGCCTTCCCCTACCAGGCTCATCGTCTACAACTCGATCTTCTTGCCCCGGGGTACCATACCGGGCCCACCATGTACCCGAGACGGTTCATCCACTCCTCGAATCGGGTCTCGAAATCCATCAGAAAACATGAAATCTCATGGTGGACGACACATGCATCACGAGAAAACCGCATCTTATATTTTAAAAAGAGAGAAGGAGATAGAGAGAAGTTTTTATATATTCTTGCGGTTTTCCCAAAAAATCCAGAAATCTCATAGAAATCCAAATCTCAAAATCATGAGTAAGTATATGATAAGTATCGGCATATGCCCCATAATACTGCATGATAACATGAAAATATGAATGCATGAATGTCTAAGTAATAAATGCCATGTCTATAATAACATCTGAGATTAATCACAATATTATATATCGATCTAGCTGTTTGCTGATTCTATCAATAAAGGATAATATGATCTAAAGTGTACGCGACATAGCAATTACCGATGATGATGTGTGTGAGCCGGCAAATAAGTGTGCGTGGAATATGCGCATCATCGGTAATGGTGCTGGTGTCCTAACAGGTAAGGTTTATACTGATTATAGCAACATATGTGTGAACATACAACATTATGATTACAGTGTGAAAGTAAAGACGGATGTGTGTTATCCACTCATTTGATATACAATTACCGCTACCACTATAAGACTCGAACCTAACCTAATGTCCATCTGACCTCCTAAGGAACTAAACCTAAGAAACTAGTCATTAAGAAACAAGAGTCTACCTAGGTCTGAATCAATATCTCTAATAGTCGGCGATCCAGCCTCAATAGCGTCACGTACGTAGTACGGCTTCCTCGAATCAAGAGTGCGGATCAATCATCATATCTATGCCTCGTACGGTAAAATCCATCGTACGGCATCCTAATATCGGGGTACGGGTCAAGTATCTCCTAGGTGTCTCATCCTTAGTATAATGTCATCATCAACACATCTCATGATCAAGGTGCTAAACTGTGATCGCATACATCAATCATATATCATTGCCATCATAATAAGCATCATTAGTTTATCCTCAGAAATATCATGCTATATGTATCATATTGTGATTAAGTCATACTGATAGCATATCTTCCTCAAGTCACACCTCTATGATATCGACATCAGGTCACACCTATATGATGTCGTAATCAAGTCATACATATCCCATATCGTGATCAAACATAAGTTACAGTCCGGGTACTATTTTAGAGTCCCATGTACCTCAATATCATCACCACCCATTATAATTTAAGTATACATGTTCATTATCTCATTCTCTAATGATCCGCTAACACTTAATACGACTGTATAGCCAAGAATCACGGCATCAAGCCCAGTTACACTGTTTCATCATACCTCGAATATCATATCACATCAATGTATCCCATATACGTGTTGTATATATATATATACCTATACCTCGTGCTATATATATATATACATGCACGTATACACCATGTCGTGTTTCAGTGTGTGCGTGTGTGTGTTTCTACCTGAAACCTACGAACCTCTTCCAAGGTTTTCATCTTCTGATATGTCTTCCTAAATCAGTCTAGTCCAGCCTAGGGTCATTACTAGGGCCCTACTCATTAAGAATCTACGGCCACATCTGGTTTCCTAATGACAATAAATACTATTCCTATTCTACGTTGTGGGGGTGCTAAACGCCATCCACCCGACTTCCCCCGTAGATATACATCTACTCACCTGGTCCATGTCTGCCGAAGACGGTGTCGCCATCCTCCTCTTCATCGCCCGCAGTCCACGTGAGGGGTACCTAAACGCAAACATATAAATAGCATCGTAAACTGAATCACATACAAAAGTCAAACGATACAAGGAACAAGCATAGGTTAAAACCTATATCCCGTCCACGCAAAAGGACCAAATATCGCTCGATATCGGCGTACAAACTCCGATGGATCGAGATAAACATCAACAAATAACGCATAGTTTTAAAACACAATACTTATATTATAAAACATGATTAAATCCATCGAAACCCAAAAATCCATCAAACCGTCCAATTTCGTAAAACCCGAAAATGCCAATTTACCGTTTTTCATCAAAACATAACATTTAAATGAAACCAATGGTCATAAAACTCATTAAATAGCATAACTAGACTATACAAACCGTTACTATATTTTTATTACACAAATTTGTATTAATTTGAAATTTCTAGTTTGCAACCTTTAACAATTTTCAACATTATTCAAGCAAAATATCATAATTCCACCACAAAATATGATTTTGCATGAATTAATGTATTAAACCACAATTCATGATGATAATGATTTAATGAAACCATAAATTATATTTTTAATCTCATTTATTTAGGAATTTCCAAAAATCTAATTAACAAATTTTCATTTTTTTCACAATTTATCAATCATCAATAAAACCAGTAACAAATTTGAGTTTTTCATCCCATCAACAAGTTAATATCCTCTTTAAAACCACACTCTAGTGTTATAAACATTAATTGGAATTTTATTCCACCTATATATACTATAAGTAGAAATCTAGCTTATAAAAAAATGGTTTAATTTAAACAAATTTGGATCACAATTTGCAATATGTCAACTATGCATGATTTTCCATTTGTAAAGGTGTTAATCTAGTTATTATAACCCTAATGAATTAATAAAACCACAACTTAATTTTTACAAACCCTAAGTTGAATTTTTAAAAGCAGTAAATATAATTAATATATTAAATCTAATTAAGCTTAAATGAACATCTAATAACAATAAATCAAAAGAAAGAAATTTATACCTCCAAATCATGAAATCCAAACATGAAATAAGCCTCCAAAATGAATGCTTTTCATCTCCAAAATCCATATAAAAATGAGCAAGGAATAAAGGGTATGAAATAAATAGGATTTTGTGGATTTTTATTGAATTTTTAAAGGATTTTTGATGAATTTTGGAGCAAAATAAAATAGGGAAAATGGGGGCTACCATGGGGGGTGAGGCCGGCCATTTTTTTGGAGGTGAGGGAGAGAAAGAAGAGGGTGAGAAAATGTGTAGAAGTCTCCACCAAAGTATCACTTCATTATGTCTTTTCATGCATTTCTTTATTTTATTTTATTTCTTTACTATAGCAACTCAAGAAAGCTCTAGAAAAAGGGAAAAATTTGCAAATAAATTTTGCATGATACACACTAAATTCTAATATGCCATGGTTCATTTTTAAAAATTAAAACCATTCAAATTTGTAATTTACACTAATTTAGTGTAAAAATAAAGGTTATGTTAATATTTAAAATAATTAATTTAGGAAAAATATTTAATTAAACTAAAAATTTATAAGTGGCTAAATAAACACCATTTACTAGTAATTACATAATTAAAATAGGTATTTTTGAAATTATAATGAAAAAAATCACGGTTTAGTTTTATGAAAAATACATTTTACTTTACCGAAAATCATAAAATTCACTTAAAATTTTTTATTCATTTAATTATTTATTTAATTATTTTTAAAACGTTACAGCTTGGAAGGCCAAGAACCAGGACCCGAAGCAAGTTGTGGCTTTGGCTTCAGGTGTGTTTGTAATTGAAAACTATCTGTCAATCAACTCTACTTCCTGGGTATTGGATACCGGATCTGGATCTCATATATGCAATTCTTTTTAGGCACTGAGAGGTCGTAGAGTTCTGAAGACCGGTGATATGACCCTCAGGGTTGCTAACGGAGCGAGCGTGGATTCTGTGTCCGTAGGGGAATATCACCTTGGATTGACGAGTTGACATATTTTAGTTTTGCGCAACTGTTTTTGTGTACCTAGTTTGACTTGTAATATCATTTCAGTATCTTTGTTATCTAAAGAAGGTTATGATTTTACATTTGTAAGCGATGTCGTAAACATCCACCTTAATCATGGTTTGATTGGGTCAGGTACTCTAAACAACGGTATATACGTATTAAACCAACTATAAGTTTTCAATGTACAGAACACACATAAAAGAAAGACTCCAGAATTAATTCAAGCTTTCTTGTGGCATTATAGACTAGGTCACATCAATGAGACAAGGTTAACCAAGTTACATAAAGAAGGATATTTGGATCCGTTCTAATATCAATCTTATGCAACTTGTCAATCATGTCTCAAAGGAAAGATGACAAAAACTCCGTTCACTGGACACGTAGTAAGAGCGAGTGAGCTCTTGGGACTCTTACACAGCGACGTGTGTGGTCCAATGTCTACACATGTAAGAAGTGGTTGTTCCTATTTCATTACTTTTACGGATGATTTCTCGAGGTATGGGCATATATTCTTGATGAAACATAAATCCGAGGCCTTTGAGAAATTCCGAGAATATAAGAATGAAGTGGAAAAACAAACTGGCAAAAGCATCAAGACACTGAGATCCGATCGAGGTGGTGAATACTTGAGTGCCGAGTTCCTGGATTACCTAAAAGAGAATGGAATTCTCTCTCAGCTTACTCCTCCATACACACCACAACACAACGGTGTATCAGAGAGAAGGAACCGAACCTTATTGGATATGGTACGTTCCATGATGAGTAATGTTGAGTTACCGCGATCATTCTGGGGCTATGCACGAGAATCAGCTGCATATCTTTTGAACAAGGTTCCTACCAAGACTGTACCTACCACACCATATCAGATGTGGAGTGGGAAGAAACCTTATCTTCAATAACTGAAGATATGGGGATGTCCAGCTTTTGTTAAAAAGCAGCATGTGGACAAGCTCGAGGTACGCTCAGTACTGTGTAAGTTTGTGGGATACCCAAAGAACTCTAGGGGGTATCTTTTCTATTACGCAGAGGAACATAAGGTTTTTGTTTCTCATCATGCCTACTTTCTAGAACATCAATTTTTAGAAAAAGAAATAAGTGGGAGTGCAATAAAACTGGAAGAAATTCCAGAACCACAAGCTATTACTGAAAGCTTGGTGGAACCAGAAGTTTCAAAAGAACAGGACATTCCCGCACCGCTTCGCAGGAGTAGTAGGCTTTCTCATCCACCTGAGAGATACTATGGTTTTCTCGTAGACGGGGATAGAGAGGATTGCATCATTGATAATGATGAGCCGACTAACATCCAGCAAGTCATTCAGAGCACTGACTCGGTAAAATGGCTCGATGCAATGCGGACCGAGATGGAGTCTATGTACACCAACAAAGTATGGACTTTGGACATTGCTCCAGAAGGGGTAAAACCCGTAGGCTGCAAATGGATCTTCAAAAAGAAGATTGGTGTAGATGGACAGGTTGAAACCTATAAGGCTAGACTTATTGCAAAAGGATTTCGTCAAAGACCTGGTTTGGACTATAATGAAACCTTTTCTCCAGTGTCTATGCTCAAATCCATTTGGATCCTTCTTGCCATTGATGCCTTCCACGATTATGAGATTTGGAAGATGGACGTAAAGACCGCTTTTCTAAATGGACATTTAGAAGAGTGCGTCTATATGGACCAGCCAGAGGGTTTCATTCAGAGTGGGAGCAGCGGGAAAGTGTGCAAGTTTCTTAAGTCCATTTATGGACTAAAGCAGGCATCACGGAGTTGGAACATCTGTTTTGATGAGACGGTCAAAGAATTTGACTTTATCAAAAATCCAGATGAGCCATGTATTTATAGTAAGATTGTAGCGCGAACTGTTGTATTCCTCTTCTTGTACGTGGATGGCATTCTCTTGATAGGAAATGACATTCCTATGCTACAATCTGTCAAAGGGTTCTTGTCACACAGGTTCTCCATGAAAGACCTGGGTGATGCCTATTTCATTCTGGGGATCCAGATCTATCGTGATAGATCTAAAAGGATGTTGGGACTTTCGCAGTCCAGGTACATCGACACCATACTGAAAAGGTTCAGTATGGAAGATTCAAAGCGCGGTAATTTACCGGCTTGTCACGGAATCACCCTCTCCAACGAGATGTCTCCCAAGACTGACTTGGAAAGGGATCGCATGTCTATTATACCCTACACTTCTGCAGTAGGCTCTATAATGTATGCGATGTTGTGTACCAGACCAGACACAGCTTATGCACTGAGCGTGGTAAGCCGGTATCAGTCAAATCCTGGGGAGAAGCACTTGATAGCAGTAAAGAACATTCTCAACTACCTGAGAAAGACTAAGGAAATGTTCTTGGTTTACGGCGGAAAAGACCTCCAGATCGAGTCCTTTGCTGACTCCAGCTTCCAGAGTGACAAGGATGACTCCAAATCCATGTCGGGTTATGTCTTTACCCTCAATGGAGGGGCGGTCTGTTGGAAGAGTTCCAAACAGGAAACCGTTGCTGACTCGACAATGGAAGCGGAGTATATCGCAGCTTCTGATGCCGCAAAAGAAGAAGTCTGGATGAGGAAGTTCTTAACGGAACTTTAGGTGGTTCCGTCCATTGTTGATCCAATACCTCTGTATTGTGACAACAACGGGGCTATAGCTTTAGTAAAGGAACCCATATCCCATCAAAAGTCCAGACACATCTTGAGGCGGTATCACCTGATCAGGGAGATCGTGGATCGACGGGAGATCGAGGTTCGGAGAGTCGCTACTGAGGACAACACTGCAGATCCATTCAAAAGGCCATCCCTCAGACACAGTTCGAGAGGCTATTCGAGATGACAGGTCTGCGTTATGCCAGCACAAGGCCTTAGTGCAAGTGGGAGATTGTTACTGTAATATGCCATAGATTCCATTATTGTATAGTAATAGTTTGTATATTACATTTTGGAAGCTTGGGATATATACACGGATTTATAACAGTCTTGCTAAATATGGTAGTATACTACTTGGTTTGTATCTATCTTAATATGTGTATATATTTCTTTTAACATATCTCTAATACATATTGATAGAGCCCTTAGGATCTTTGTTTGACTACCAGCATTGTGATGGCAGTCACACTTGTGGGGTCTGGGTATTCTACAAGCACATCCTTATACAGGTCCCTAGTCGTAGGATTATCGAGACAGGGCATCGATGCTCCAGAGTAGACTAGTGTATACGCTTCTCATCCCAGCAGGGGAGATGGTCTATCCCACAGCCATTAGTACTCTGTACTGGAGATAGTGTGCAGGTGCTTATTAGGTTATGAGTACACTGGACAGGACTCGTCGGGAACTGTTGGTTGGTATCATACCTATCGTCAGTTAGCAGTTCCCAGGTGACATGAGTACAGCTTAGTCCGTTGACTTGACACTGCTACTTCTCTTCAAGTGTGTTCCCACTGTTCTTAGATTACTACCCTACCACGGCTCTATTGAGTCATGCAAACAGGCAGTAGTTGGGTGCAGTCCTGAAGAACTTGGAGGCGGTGACGGTTAGATAGGATTCGTCTCTCCCGGTATTGGGGGTTGATATCGCGCTGTGTTCGGAACGCCATTACACAAAGTCCCTGGCCAGGGAAAGTGAGATTTACTGGTAGGTACTCCAGTAGTTTCTCAGGGTGTTTTGGATTGTACTCCGACACGATTTATACCGCTATTAGGGTCTGACGTTTACCGCCCTTAGGCCCGATATGCGATACTCTTAGACGAACAGACCGGACTGTACGGAGATTGTCACATTCAGGCTCAGTAGGAGTTCGGATGGGTTTTTCCTCATCGGCCTTCTTATCAACATCTACCTGAGGACCGTTACGTACAGCTAGTACCGCTTGCGACCTGTGGTTAAATTCACTGCCAGCGTAGTGTCGAGTCTTTAGAGTACCACACAGAGAGTTTTCCAACTTCGGGCGAAACGATGTAGAGGTCGTATGGTTTTACGACAAGGTTCGTTCACATACGCGTACTTGTGCACGTATGATGTTCGGACGGTTGATACTAATGGGCTTTGGTTTAAGCCGGATCCTAGTATTAGATTGTTGGGTTGGTTTAGTCTCATTGTGTTCTTGTTTCTCGGAACGCGGATGCTGTTATGTATATACGGATGAGAAGGACATAGAAGGAGACATCTCATTAGGGTTTTTGACCATTGATTTGATTAAAACCATTATGAGGTGGAGGAAATTGTTTGCTAATTTTTTATTGATGATAATTGTGTCATGGCTAATTGGTTTGACCATTTGACTTGGTTGACTTTTGTTGACTTATATATTTTTGTTGAGCACTAGATATTTTTGCTTAGCATTAATTATGACAAGCTTATGGTCATATCAATGTAGCTATCTCAATTATCAAAATAAAATGTTGTTTTTCTCTTTCCTCAAGCTCATTCTCTTCATTATTCTCTACACTCATTTTCTCTCCTTCTTCCCTCTCATAACCATAGTGTCTCATGAGTTGAGAATCAAGGGCTAGTGAGACTTAGCCACCAAAATCACTCTATACTCACTCTAGGTTACTTTGCTTAGAAAACCAAGTGATCTAGTTACCTCAATTAGGAGGTTTAGCTCAAGGTTGGAACTCTCGTGAGGATCTTCTTTGACTTCGAGAAGCCGACGAGGAGGCGCATCCACCACCACTCCAAGGAGCTCACATCAAAGAGGAGAAGAAGGACTTGTAGCTTGAGGTATTATCTTCTAACATAGTAGTTAACAACTCCTAGTTAGTTTGTTGGTTAGGGTTTAGCAAAGATCCTTATGCATAGTCAATGTTACCTTGTAAGAAAAATTTGATTTTTACCTATTCCGCCTCCCGTTAACTAGCGAGGTGAGTGACATTGACTTATATGGGCTAAAACCATGGGCAATGAAACCATGGTATTGACTTTGGTCAACACAAGAGAGTGGAGAGTTGAATAGTCAACCATGATTTTATTGCCATTTGCTTTTCTCAAATAATCAAAATATACATATATTTGTTACCATGTGAGTCTTGCATTGCCACCACCAATGTATCATCAACCATGACACATGTATGCTTGCATGTGTGCTTGCATATCAACATATACATACACTCATGCGTGCATCATAAAGAAATAGGTTTTAATAAATGAGCTAATAGACTAAATATTAAATAAACACTTGATTTAATAACCTGGTCATATCACATACGACCCGTCCAATAGTAAACGCCCGATTAAAATACGGTATCCAATACACGCATTTAATCGAGCTCCCGTGCATATCACATATGCACCCTATATCGTTTCGCCTGAGCTAGGAAACCCCTTTGTAGGACTCTAAGACTCATCAATACGCTAGCAGTAGGCAGTGATCACCTTTATCGAATAAGGTGCTGGATATTCTACAAGGAATACCGCTATGCAAAGCAAGAACTAGAGCTACCAGTTTTTAAACAAGTTTCTACAACATCTTTAGGTTTCTTTTATTTCATTAATCTCATTAATGAAGTCCCATCTGTTATGCTTCCTAAGCATCATATAAGAAATGAAAGCAAGCAATATTTATTATATCTCATATATATAATATAGGTATTTGTCTCAGAACATATCAAGTGATCACATCACAGAATATCAGCAGCAGAAGAATCACATATGAAATATTGGATATACTAGAAATTCCGTATTTTATTTAAGCCAGTAAAAACGCGGATTCCACGGTCATGATGAATAGCCAAACCCACATCCCTAGACCTCTATGAGAGCGGCAAGCAACCCTACCAATTCTAGAGTTAGGAGACCCGGTCTCGACTCCTCGAGATGGTCTCCCACTAGACCCTAGAACCCGGTTACTTGTGCTATCCTCCTTGGGTCTATCATAGTACGGAAAAGTAAATAATATACATCAATGGTGACATCATCCTCGATCTGGAAGTGCCCCAATAAAAGAATATTACATACAAGATTTTACATGAATGAAAATGAAAAACTCTCATCTCACATAAAACCCCCCGGCTATTCAAAACACGACGATCCAATATAACATATCACATCAACACATAACATTACATGTCATCAACGTAAGTAAATATGCGTATCCCAATTGTCGTTGACATATAGCAACGAAACCGGAGATACACCACATATTATACTTACGGTCGCAGAAAAAAAAGTGAAAAACTACAACAGTTAGAATCCGCAACCACCTTAGACATCATAAACCCAATATATCACATACTTTGGATTTTATGCCTAACCAAATGAATTCCTTAGACATCGCATGCTTAAAAATTATAAACCCCGCATTTTAGTTTCGATATTGAAAATACTTTCCAATAACCTGTCGGGTAATTCAACAAGAATCCCGATAACCTGATCGAATGCTCGTCAGAAACTTTATTAGACGGCCGCACCCACCGATGCCGTCGACGAAGTGCACTAAGGCGGAAAGCCGCTGCTGCGAGCACCCGAACGGATGCTTTTGGCGACGGGGTTCTCCTACAGTCACTTGGTCGGGGCTATGGGGCATGGCTATCTAGGAAGGTTACCCGGCGAGTATCCGCGTACACTACGTAATTGCGACGGACTTTTGATCAACATCAAAATCCCGTGGCAACCGATCAAATGAGACTAAACTGCTAGATTTATAAAATTCAAACTAGTTATCTCATAACTGATTATGTGGATTCCAAATATTGTATCACAATCACAGATAGCTAGACGATGTTAAACTTTTCGATCGAATAAGCAAGGACCCAAAATTTTCCAACAAGCTCAACACTTGAGCGGAGTTCAAAAAAGTACCCAGAACATGCCACAACTCCTATGAGCCGGCCGTAGAAGAGTCAACCAATGCCTCACCTGTGGCACCGCTGAACTACCAAAAACCCTAGGGTTTGATGGCGGTTCTGACGGTCACAGAATTGAGTTAAGGTTTCGTTCTTCTAGAGGGTCCACAGAATCGCTTGCAAGATTTTCTGAAAATTTTAAACTCGGAAAAAATCCAACTGTTGAAAAATTTCCAGCGGGGAAAAATTGGGTTATTGATATCCGTTCAAACTTTTTAACATCGTCTAAATAACCCGAATTCGTGTTAGAATTACGATTACGAAACACTCTGAGTCGCCTTTGCAGAAAGTTAACATCACATGCAAATTTAGCAAAAACAAACAACATCTGAAACTCTAAAACCCAGAGACTTGAACACCTTGAAAACTTGAAGCTCAAATTCCAATTTTGACCCGAGCTAGCCGGTTTTGGAGCCTATGTGGCCGGTTTTCTTATACCCAAATTGTCTCAAATTTTCACAGTGTTCATGTTATATCACACACAACATTCTGCAGCTGTTTAAAATTTTTTTGAAGGCTTTTTAAATTCGACAGAAACCAAGTTTTCGTATCGGGTGTTTCGGAGTAGTTTTGGTTTCGTAATCCTAGCAAACATTGTCTAATTTTCTAGCATGGCTTTGATACCACTGCAGGATTTCCTATCATAGCAGAAAGGTTTCGGGAGGCATCGTCCATACCATTTTTTAAAAATTGTCGTATTAGCTAACCCTAACCCTAGAATCGCTACTAGAAAATCCGACGATACATAATGTAAGCACTTTACATCTAAGTGAATGAGGGAATACAACCTTTGTAGACCGGTCCTTCACTTCTAAAGCTCCATGTCGTAGTCCTTTCGCTGCAAGTTGTGAAGACCTGGACTCTAGTAAGGGTTCACATGAAGAAACGAACAAGCTTGCTCAATGTCTTCGAGGCCAAAGATGATCTACGTCGAGGAGACTCGAGCTCATGCTATCTCTTCACTAATGGTGAAATTAGTGAAGCAAACACCCTAAACTAGATGGCTAATAGTTGAGGATGATGAAGTAGGAAGTAGGCTCACTCTAGTTTATTTTTCTCACAATATTTTCTCATTTTTGAAAATGCTAGCAAGCTTTTCTCATGAAGAAGAAGATGAAGTGATCAAGAGAGAATGAATTCATAAGGTGAGAAAATAAACCATGGGTGAGTTAGTGTCATACACTAACCCATGTAGAGAATTGACCATAGGTTAAATGATAATGGTTGGGTTAATAAATATCTTTAGGCAAAACAAAACAAGTGGACAAAATCTTTGGTTCTACAGGCTTCTCCAAGCTACAACCATGAGAAAATATCCAACTAATTTGTTTTACCATAAATAAATAAATAACCTCAATTATCATGGTTATGGTGTAAGTCTCATACACCCATGTAGTGTGTATCATCAAGCATGACACAAAAAATATACACTAATATATATCACATATATATTTAATGCACACAAGTGAGAAAAGAAATTTTTAGCGAGCAAGTATTAGTTAATGTAAGTTAATATATCAAATATATAATTATACATTAAATTATCAAATCAACACTTGATTTAATAATCCGGCTATATCACATACAACCGACTAATGTCATATATAACAACTTATCGAATCAACACTTGATCCGATAACTTGGCTATATCACATATAACCGCCGAATATCACATATCGCGAGAATAGAATACGATATCACATATCGCATTAATCTCGGTCCCGCACATATCACATATGTGCTTCTACTCCATTTCTCATGAACTAGGAAACCTCTGTGTAGGACTCTAAAGACTCGTCAATACGCCGGCAGTAGGTGATGATCATATCAAATGCCCACAAGCCACAAGCGGTCTGCTAAACGTAACGGCCACCCGGGTATTGAGCGATCAGAAGATCAACAAGCAAGCCTACTCGTACTTCTGCGAATCCAATCAGTAAACTACCGTACAGTCCGGTCTCTTCGTCTGATATGTCGTATATCAATAGCCTGGGGTGGTATTGTTAGATATATGTATGCCCTAGAGGCCATTATGTGATAGTGGATGTATTTATACATGTTTATATATATATATATATTCAGTGTACATTCTTGCTCGACATGATAGTATGCTATCTGGTTTTTCTTTATCTGACATGTTGATTTGATCATGCTTTTACTCATTCACACATGTTGATAAAGCCCTGAGGATATTGGCTTGACTACAGTGATTATGATAGAGATCATACTAGTGGGACATCTGTAGTTTATAAGCATATCCTGAAATGTCCCTAGTCGTAGGTGTATCGAGACGGGGCATCGATATACCAGAGTAGACTAGCGTATATGATACTAGACCCATATGGTGGGCGATGGATGTTCCCACATTCATCGATGTTTGCCATCGAGATCGTATACGGGTGCTCAGTGGTGACTGGGTACATTGGACGGACTCACCGAGAACTCCTATATGGAATTATATCTATCGTCGGATAACAGTTCTCAGGTGTCACTGGTCCAGGTTAGTCTGTAGACCCGAGATCGTCATAGAGTCTTGTGTGCTCTCCCACTGTACTTTGATTACCACCCTACCACGGCTCTACTGAGTCGTGCAAACAGGTGGCCGTTGGGTACAGTCCCGAGACACACGAAGGCGATGAGCGATAGGAGGGGTTTCGTCTCTCCCGGTATTGGGAGTTGATGCTGTGCTGTGCTCGACTGGTTATATCAGTAAGTCCCTGGCCAGGGCTGCTGAGATTTACTGATAAGTGTTATCAGTAGTTTCTCGATCTGTTATAGACCATTCACCGGCACGACTTACCGAGTTATTGGGGTCGACGTAACCATCCCTAGGCTCGATATGCAGCATATCTGACGAAGAGACCGGACTGTACGGTAGTGTTGCCGGTTGGCTCGACGGGGGTTGTAGCAGGTTCGCTTGTTTTCTTCTGATCGCTCAATACCCGGGTGGCCGTTACGTTTAGCTGACAGCTTGCGGCTTGGGGGTGCTTGATATGATCATCACCCACTGCTGGCGTATTGACGAGTCTTAGATGTAGAGTTGCTAGGCACGCGCACAAGGTTCTACGAGGCATCAACCATGCCCGATTTAAAAATTAGCCGTGTCGAACAACCCGAATACGGAACTTTAAACTAGAGATTAGGCGATTACTTGCATGCTAAACATTTTAACACTAAGTGAGAGGGATTACAACCATTGTAGATCCGGTCCTTCACTTCATATGCTCCGTGTTGTGGTCCCTTCGCTGCGATCATCGGGTTCCGGACTCTCGAGAGGTTCCACGAAGAGAATGACGCAACCTTTGCTTCCGATCTTCGATACTACGATGATCTACCTCGAAGTTTCTGTAACACAAGCTAACACTCATGAAATGATGTGAACACCCTCATCTAAATGGCAAGGGAAGATGAGGATGATGAAGTAGGAATTTTGCTCTCTTTATTTATCTTTTTCTCATATTTATTCATCACCTTTTGAAAAACAAGCAAGCTTTTCCATGGAAGAATGAAGGAGGAAGAAGATGATAAATCATTTGTGATGAATAGAAAGAATGTTATCATAATCATTTATGCAACCAAGGTTCACTTAACCATTGTAGAGAGTTTACTAGGGTTAGGGTTTGGGTTGGGTTAAGTGTGAGTCATGGATAAAGATCAACACAAATATCTTTATCATGACAAAGTAAAGCTTCTAGAATCAACTAGAAGGTTTAACCCTAATCCAAACCCTAATCATGTTTAAACTCCTCTAATCATGTTGCATTAATAATTATAATATGTTACAATATTATATATCACATATACAATATTTATTGTAACAAAATAAAATAATACAATTAACATATATCGCATATATATCAATGTATTACCCGAGTGAGAAAAAGAATCTTTTAGTGAGCAAATATTAGTTAATGCAATTTAATATATCAAATATATTATTATACATTAAATTATCGAATCAACACTTGATCCGACAATCCGGCTATATCGCATATAACCGACTAATATTTATCCGTACCGATTCATCGAATCAACACTTGATCCGATGACCCGGTTGATATCAAATATCGCGAGAATAGAATACGGTATCACATATCGCATTATCCTCGGTCCCGCACATATCACATATATGCTCCTACTCTGTTTTGCCTGAGTCAAGAAACCTCTGTGTAGGACTCTAAAGAATCGTCAATACGCCGGCAGTAGGTGATGATCATATCAAACACCCACAAGCTGCAAGCGGTCAGCTAAACGTAACAGCTACCCAGGTATTGAGCGCTCAGAAGATCAACAAGCAAGCCTGTAACTTCTCCTGTGAATCCAAACAGTAACACTCCCGTACAGTCCGGTCTCGTCGTCTGATATGTTGCATATCTCGCCTAGGGGTGGTAAACGTCAGACCCCAGTAGCTCGATAAGTCATGTCGATATGAAGTCTATAACAGTTCGAGAAACTACTGATAACACTTACCAGTAAATCTCAGCAACCCTGGCCAGCGATTTCCGGTTATAGCCAATCGAACACAGCACAACATCAACTCCCTATACCGGGAGAGACGAATCCCCTCCTATCGCTCATTGCCTCCATGTGATTCGGGACTGTACCCAAAAGCCACCTTTTTGCACGCCCTCTTGGACGTGGTATGATGGAAATCAAAGCACAGTAGGAATCACACAAGACTCAATGACGATCTCGGGTCAACAGACTACTCTGTACCAGTGTCACCGGAGAACTGCCATCTGACGTATGGTATAATACCATCTGGGAGTTCTCGGCGAGTCCGTCCAGTGTACCCAGTCTCTACTGAGCACCCGTACACCATCCTTGATGTCAAACACCGATGGATATGGGATCATCCATCGCCCATCAAATGGGTCAAGATGCGTATACGCTAGTCTACTCTGGTGCATCGATGCCCTGTCTCGATACACCCTCGACTAGGAACAGTTATAGGATGTACTCGTCGACTACCGTGGCCCCACTAGTATGATCTCATCATAGTCCCAGTAGTCGAGTACATATCCTAAGGGCTTTACCAACATGTAACATAGAGACAATCAGAGTACATGTTAAGATAAAGTACAACCAGATAGCATACTATCATGTCGAGCAAGAAAGTCCTCCCTATATATGTCCTAGCATCCACTACAATATACATCGTATGTACAGTAATGGCCTCTAGGGCATACATATAACTAACAATCTCCCACTTGCACTAGGGCCATCTGTTATGGTATCGCATACCCAACAATTAGCTGCGGTTGAAGTATCTCATACTCAACCATCCCATAAAAGTCTCTACTGGGAAAAAGGCCTTTGTGAGTGGATCCGCGCTGTCGTCCTCTGTGTCTACTCTCCTAACCTCGATCTCCCTGGAGATCAACCATCTCCATGATCAGGTGATACTGCCTAAGAATTATATCTGGATTTCAGATGGGACGGAAGTTCCTTGGCTGAAGCCACAACTCCATTGTCACACAATGGTAGGAACGAAGTTCATCTTATGAACTTATATATCCAGACTGCCTCTTTGGTAGCATCCTTGGTAACGATGTATCTTGCCTTTAATCGTCTAGTAAGTCACGGTATCTAGCTTGGAACTCTTCCAACATACCGTCCCTCCACTGAGGGTATAGACAAGCCTGTAACTGACATTCAGTAGTTCTTATCACCCTGGAACCTTTCCAGCGATTCTCCCCAGGATCGATTGATACCATCTCACTACAACTAGTGAGTATCCTAACATCCAATTAGATCTATCTCATAGATCCAAAACCTAGGATTTAGGAGGTATCACTTTGATCCTATATGGAGAAACCTTGTGATAAGCGGAGATTAACCGAGCGTAGCATAGGAAACTCCTTCCCTATCAAGAGTATGTCATCCACGTACTCTACGAGGATCACCACCATACTCCCTACTACCTTTTTGTATATACAAGGTTCATCTACCATTTTGATGAAGTCAAACTCTTTGACTACCACATCAAAACAGATGTTCCAACTCCGCGATGCCTGTTTTATCATATAAAACATCTTGCACACGTTTCCGCTGCTCCCACTGTCTACGAAGCCCTCTGGCTGTGTACTTATAGACGCTTTTTTCTAAAACATCATTTAGAAAAGCAGTCATGACACCCAACCACCAGATATCGTAGTCATGGTATGTAGCCGTGGCAAGTAGGATCTGGATGGACTTAAGCATAGATCCTTAGAAAAGGTTTCAACATAATCCATACCTGGTCTATGATGCAAACCTTTAACAAGTCTAGCTTCGAAAGTCTCAACTTTTCGATGTACACCAAGTAATCTTCTCAAGATATACTTGCTCCTGATGGGGATTTAACCCTTCAGATAAAGCAACCAAAGTCCATACTTTGTTGGTGTATAAGGATTCCATCTCAGATCGATAAGCACCCAGCCATTCTTACAGAGTCCCACTCCTGATGGCCAGCTCGAAACTAGTTGGGTCATCATCTCATGATGCAATCCTCGCTCCCACTGTCATAGAGAAACCGAAGTATCTCTCAGGTGGGTGAGGAACCTTACTAGATCGGCGGAGAGGCTGAGGTTCGTTGGAAACTATTGAATCCCTTGGTTCTACCAAATCATCAGCTCCATTTTGTATAGCTGGAACCTTTCCAGTTGTACATAACAGACCTTGCCTCGAGCTTGTCCGGATTTTGCTTTTAGACATAGGCCGGACTATCCCAAATCTTAACAAGCTTAAGATATGGGCTCTTCCCTTTCCATATCACATATGAAGTGGTAGGCAACTGATTTGATTGGAATTCTTATTCAATAGGTATGCAGCTTCACAAGTGCATAACTCCCAAAAGGAAATAGGAAACTCAGTAGTACTCATCATAGAGAACACCATATCATATAGGGTGTTATTGCTCCGCCCCTATATACCATCGTGCTATGGTGTATATGAGGAGTAATGCTGAGAGAGAATCTCATTCTCCTTTAGAATAGTCCAGGAATTCCGTGCTCAAGTATTCTCCTCCTTGATCTCATCAAAGGACATAATACTTATACCCGTATTTTGGTTCTCTACTTCTAACTTATATTCTGTGAATATCTCAAAAGGTTCGGACTTGTGTTCAGCAGGAACACATGTCTGAATCTTGAGAGAATATCAGAGAACGTAATGAAGTAAAAAGAACCGGTCTTGGCATGTGTAGACAGGGGACCTTCATACATCAGCATGTATCAATCCCAAAAGTTCACTAACTCTTTCTCTGTTTCCAATAAACAGAGCTGTGGTCATTTTATCTTTGTGACATGACTGGCAAGTTTCACAAGATGTAAATTCAAACTAATTTAAATATGCATCTATATGTAACTTCAGCCAGTCTGGTCGCATTGATATGACCTAGTCTACAATACCTCAAGAAGGATTCGTTCATTTCTGAACTCTTCCTCTTGTGTGTGTTCTGTATACTAAGAACTGTGGTTTGATTTAGAACGTCAATGCTTTTAGATAACGTGCCTGAACCGATCAACTCTTGATATAGGAAATGTTCAAAACATTATCCAACAATACAAAATTATATCCTTTCTTTACTAATAAAGAGACTGATATGATTTTGTATATCAGGTTCGGTATCTAATAACATTTGTTCAGAATCAATGTATTCTGGTAATACAGGGTGACGGTGACCAACAGACTTGGCTGCAACACTTGCACCGTTTTCTGTCTCATGAAACTTATCACCCGTTCTCAGTTCTCTACCTTTCTGTAGCCCATGTAATAGATTACATATGCGGGATCCTGATTCGGTATCACATACCCAGGACGTAAAGGATACTGAGAAACAGTTCTCTGTAATGAACACACCCGAAGATGATGCATCAGCATGCACTTTCTTCGTTTGGGCGGCACGGGAAATCTGGTATTCTTCAATTTCCTGCTCTGTCTTATAACAATTATAAGTTGGAGCGGGACCAACGTTCCCCAGCTCAGTATAACAAGCGGGTTCGGTCAATGTATCCGTTTTACTGTCTTGATTAAGGCGTGATATGGTTGCTTTCTGGAGAGAGAGAGAAGAAAACACTCAGCGTATGCTCTTGCAAGATTAGATTGGTTATCTAATATATCTAATCAGGATGTCTCCCACTGTTTTAGTCAAATCTTCCTTCAAACCCTAAAAGGAAAGACTAGCCGGGATTAATTACACGCTACAAGTTCGCCAATCTTTCAGCCAGGCCAGTGTCGGTACTTTGAAGGAGGTCCCCCGTGCTCTCGCACGAACCTAATTACAGTAAACCTCGTTTTCCCAGAGGCGTAACCCCGTTAACACCTTTCTAGACACCTACTTGATCGGCTAATTGTAATGTGTAAAACTCTCCCAGGAGTAACTATTACTCGCAGCGGGTATCGGGATCCAACTATCTTATAGAAGGTATGCAATCTCATTGCAAATTTCAACACTTGAAATTCCCAATAATATTTTGCCCCTAGCAGCTTATGACCTTGGCTAAGGTCAACAAATCATAAGTGCTAGCCAAGTTCAACCCGTCATTTCCCGATTGAATTAAACCCACCCGCACGACCCTTGGCTAAGGTCAACAAAGTCGCACGACTATCCTAACTCAATCGCATCATATGCTTATACAGATAAGCACTAATCAGCTACCGCACACTACGCCTTGACTAAGGTCAACAAACGTAGCACGTACTAACCAATACTTATCTGAAATGACGGAGGGCTACGACGGGTTTTTCAGAAAACCCTTTGCGTAATGAACTTGATATCTTTGTAGAATCGAGTGATTTTAAATGGAATGCTTTTGAGGCTTTTCTAGTTTTGCTAAACGGGTCACTCCCGGTGAAGGGATCGTCGGCCCTTTCCTCATCGAATAAGGTGCAGGATATATCATATATACCGCTGTGCAAAGCAGAAACTATAGAAGCAATCAAAAGACAAACCGAATTTGTAGCATCTGCCAGTTATTGCTAAAAGAGTCACTCCCGGTGAAGGGATCTCGGTCCTTTCCCTATCGAATAAGGTGCAGGATGTTCTACAAGGAACACCGCGATGCAAAGCAAGAACTGTAGCTACCAGTTTTTAAACAAGTTTCTACAACATCTTAGGTTTCTTTTATTTCATTAATCTCATTAATGAAGTCCCATTTTAATTATGCTTCACAAGCATTTCTTTTGAAACGAAATCTGCAATATAACATATATCTCATATATATAATATATAAACATTCGTCTCAGGCAGTAATATGATCTCATCACAGAACATTGCAGCAGAAGAACATATATGAAATATAGGATATACTAGGACGTCCGTGTTTTCAATACGAGCCAGTATAAAACACGGATTCCACTGTCGCGATGAATAGCCAAACCCACATCCCTAGACCCCTACGAGAGCGGCAAGTAACACTGCCAATTCTAGGGTTAGGAGACCCGGTCTCGACTCCTCGAGATGGTCTCCCACTGGACCCTAGAACCCGGTTACTTGTGCTCCCCGCCTTGGGTCTACCTAATGCGGAAAAGTAAATAATATACAACGGTGACATCTTCCGCTACCTGGAAGTGCCCCAATAAAAGAATATTACATACAAATGAATTTTACATGAATGAAAAAGAAAAACTCTCATCTCACATAAAACCCCCGGCTATTCAAAACGCGACGATCCAATAGAACATATCACAGCAACACATAATATCTCTATCATCAACGTAAGCAAGTATGCGTATCCCGATTGTCGTTGATCTATAGCAACGAAGCCGGCGATACACCACATACTACGCTTACGGTCACAGAAAAGAAAGTGTAAAACTACAACAGTTGGAATCCGCAATCTTCTTAGACATCGCATGCCTAACCAAATGAATTCCTTAGACATCACATGCTTAACAGTTATAAACCCCGCATTTTAGTCTCATTATCGAAAACTCTTTTCAATATCAAGTCGGGCAATTCAACAAGATTCCCGACGTCCTGATCGAATGCTCGTCGCAAACTTTAGTAGACGGCCGCACCCCCGTTACCGTCGACGAAGTGAACCAAGGCGGAACACCGCTACCGGGAGCACCCGAACGGATGCTTTCGGCGACAGGGTTCTCCTACAGTCACTTGGTCGGGGCTATGGAGTGAGGCTGTCTATTAAGTTTACCCGGCGAGTATTCGCGTACGCTACGTGATTGCGACGGACTTTTGATCACATCAAAATTCCGTGGCAACCGATCAACTGAGACTAAACTGCTATGTTTATAATATTCAAATCAGTTATCTCATAACTATCTGTGGATTCCAATTATTGTATCACATTCCAGATAAATAGAAAAAGTTAAACTTTCCGATCGAATCATCAAGCACCCAAGATTTCCCCAATATATCTCAACACTTGAAATCAGTTTAAAAACGTCCATCACATGCCACAGTACCAATGGTCCAGCCGTAGAAGGGTCAAGCCAACGCCTCACATGTGGCACGCCGTACTGCCCCAAACCCTAAGGTTCAAAGGGCAGTTCAAGACGGTCACATAATCGAGTTAAGGTTTGTTGTCTTCTAGAGGGTCCATCGAGTTACTTGCACGACTTAGAACATTCTTAAACACGAGGAAAAATCCAACTTTTGAAAAATTTTCCGACAGGGGAAAAAGTGAGTTATTGATATCCGTTCGAACTTTTTAACAGTTTCTAAAATTATCCGGACAACCACATAGAAAAAATTTGATACCCCGATCGAAACACCGAATCCCCAAAATAACCTCAGAAAATTCAACTCTTGAATAAATATTAAAAATTCCCAGAAAATCCAGAATCAGACAACATGAATTACTGTGCAAAAAGTGGAGGATGACGTCACCAAGTTTGCCGCGGAACCGCCGCAGAAGCCAGGCTTCTGCCGCAGAAGCCAGGCTTCTGCCGCGGTTCCGCCGCAATAAATACTGTTCATCGAAAAAATTTTGCATCGTAATTCTTATTTTTTCCTGCTGAATTTTTTACGAATTTTTAATTTGGAAAAATCCACGTTTTCAGAAAACGTCCAGAGAGCATTTTCCGGGTTGGTTTCGGGTTCGTTCGGGCTTCAAATTCCGTCTAGACTTCGCCTAAAGCTCTAGCTTGGCTCTGAAACCACTGTAGGGTTGCTAGGCACGCGCACAAGGTTCTACGAGGCATCAACCATGGCCCGATTTAAAAATTAGCCGTGCCGAACAACCCGAATACGGAACTTTAAACTAGAGATTAGGCGATTACTTGCATGCTAAACATTTTAACACTAAGTGAGAGGGATTACAACCTTTGTAGATCCGGTCCTTCACTTCATATGCTCCGTGTTGTGGTCCCTTCGCTGCGATCATCGGGTTCCGGACTTTCGAGAGGTTCCACGAAGAGAATGACGCAACCTTTGCTTCCGATCTTCGATACTACGATGATCTACCTCGAAGTTTCTTTAACACAAGCTAACACTCATGAAATGATGTGAACACCCTCATCTAAATGGCAAGGGAAGATGAGGATGATGAAGTAGGAATTTTGCTCTCTTTATTTATCTTTTTCTCATATTTATTCATCACCTTTTGAAAAACAAGCAAGCTTTTCCATGGAAGAATGAAGGAGGAAGAAGATGATAAATCATTTGTGATGAATAGAAAGAATGTTATCATAATCATTTATGCAACCATGGTTCACTTAACCATTGTAGAGAGTTTACTAGGGTTAGGGTTTGGGTTGGGTTAAGTGTGAGTCATGGATAAAGATCAACACAAATATCTTTATCATGACAAAGTAAAGCTTCTAGAATCAACTAGAAGGTTTAACCCTAATCCAAACCCTAATCATGTTTAAACTCCTCTAATCATGTTGCATTAATAATTATAATATGTTACAATATTGTATATCACATATACAATATTTATTGTAACAAAATAAAATAATACAATTAACATATATCGCATATATATCAATGTATTACCCGAGTGAGAAAAAGAATCTTTTAGTGAGCAAATATTAGTTAATGCAATTTAATATATCAAATATATTATTATACATTAAATTATCGAATCAACACTTGATCCGACAATCCGGCTATATCGCATATAATCGACTAATATTTATCCGTACCGATTCATCGAATCAACACTTGATCCGATGACCCGGCTGATATCAAATATCGCGAGAATAGAATACGGTATCACATATCGCATTATCCTCGGTCCCTCACATATCACATATGTGCTCCTACTCTGTTTTGCCTGAGTCAAGAAACCTCTGTGTAGGACTCTAAAGAATCGTCAATACGCCGGCAGTAGGTGATGATCATATCAAACACCCACAAGCTGCAAGCGGTCAGCTAAACGTAACAGCTACCCAGGTATTGAGCGCTCAGAAGATCAACAAGCAAGCCTGTAACTTCTCCTGTGAATCCAAACAGTAACACTCCCGTACAGTCCGGTCTCGTCGTCTGATATGTTGCATATCTCGCCTAGGGGTGGTAAACGTCAGACCCCAGTAGCTCGATAAGTCGTGCCGATATGAGGTCTATAACAGTTCGAGAAACTACTGATAACACTTACCAGTAAATCTCAGCAACCCTGGCCAGGGATTTCCGGTTATAGCCAATCGAACACAGCACAACATCAACTCCCTATACCGGGAGAGACGAATCCCCTCCTATCGCTCATTGCCTCCATGTGATTCGGGACTGTACCCAAAAGCCACCTTTTTGTACGCCCTCTTGGACGTGGTATGATGGAAATCAAAGCACAGTGGGAATCACACAAGACTCAATGACGATCTCGGGTCAACAGACTACTCTGTACCAGTGTCACCGGAGAACTGCCATCTGACGTATGGTATAATACCATCTGGGAGTTCTCGGCGAGTCCGTCCAGTGTACCCAGTCTCTACTGAGCACCCGTACACCATCCTTGATGTCAAACACCGATGGATATGGGATCATCCATCGCCCATCATATGGGTCAAGATGCGTATACGCTAGTCTACTCTGGTGCATCGATGCCCTGTCTCGATACACCCTCGACTAGGAACAGTTATAGGATGTACTCGTCGACTACCGTGGCCCCACTAGTATGATCTCATCATAGTCCCAGTAGTCGAGTACATATCCTAAGGGCTTTACCAACATGTAACATAGAGACAATCAGAGTACATGTTAAGATAAAGTACAACCAGATAGCATACTATCATGTCGAGCAAGAAAGTCCTCCCTATATATGTCCTAGCATCCACTACAATATACATCGTATGTACAGTAATGGCCTCTAGGGCATACATATAACTAACATTAGAGTCCCACAAAGGAGTTACCTAGTCCAGGCGAAACGTTGTGGTGCGCGTATGCGATATGCACAAGGACCCGGTTAAAATGCGCTTATAAGATACCGTATATTAATCGGGCGGCTTGCTTTTGGTCAGGTCATATGTGATATGACCGCATTACTAAATCAAGCGTTGATTTATCATTTGACCATTATTTTCTCACTAGAAATCCTTTCTTGTATTTATGGATGTATGCATGCATGTATGCATTCTTTCTTGTTCATAGCACATATGGATGTGCATGCACACATACATACATACATCATCCTTCATGGTTGTACATACATAGAAAATGGTGGCAATATAAGACTCACACCATGGTTTTACATATAGATTATTATTTGTATTTGTTTTAAAAACAAAAGAAAAGATAAAGATTAATACATGGTTTCTACACTCTTCTTCAACTAACCATGCTCACCTACTTTTAACCATGTGTTAATATTTCTTTTATGTTTTAACTCAAGTGAAATAATATCCATATAATATAACCATGGTTTGAGATGAAGAGTGGAAAATATATATACATATATTTTCTATTTTTTCATGAGTGATTATCATTTCTCTTCTTCTTCAAAAGCCATCATCTTCTTCTTCTTTGCTCTTTTGCTCTCTAGATCTCTCAAGTGAGCAAAATACTCAACAAGATAGGATTTTGAAGTGAGAAAAAGAACCATAACACCATTCTACACTAGTCTTGCCCATTAGTGGAGAGTGTTAGCTTCCTTTTTCTTTCTTGATCTTGTGAAGTTGCAATCTTGGACAAAGCGGACTCCGGGTGGATCATCGTGGACCTAGAGGAGTTCAAGCGGACCTTTTCCAAACCCCAAGTAGCCGAGGAGTCTGGCGTAGGGAGCTACAAAGGTTGTACTCTCAAAACTCTAGCTTTACCTACTTATGATGATGTGTTGTTTTTGAAACCCTAGTTTTCTAGGAATGATTCTTTGTGTGTTCACTTAGCACCCTAAAAATTTAATCTTTGGTACATGTGATGTTTCCAAACCCTTCATAAGGTGATAGGTAAACCTAACATTGGTATCAGAGACGACCTAGAACTTTAGTCGACACTTTAGCGAAGTTAGAACTCCGATCGAATCAAAATACGGATTTTTGGGACACTCTCTGGACATTTTTTTGAAACTGTGATTTTTTAGAATTAAAAATATGTAAAATATTCAGCAGGGAATTCTAAGAAACACTGTGAAAAATGAAGCCCTAATGAGCTAATCCCACCGCGGAACCGCGGCCAAAGCTTGCTTAGGCCGTGGCTCCGCGGCCGTACAGAGCCATTAAGGCCTCATTTTTATACACTGTTCTGCTTACCTGCTTGTAGATGTTTTTAGGTATTTTTAATCTGATTTCAGTGATATTTGTTCTGGAGATTGTTTTGGGTTCAATGATTCGATCGGAATTTTAATTTCATGCTTTTTTCGGGTAATTTAGAAAGTATTGAATTGTTCGAACAAGTATCATTTACTCACTTTTTCACGGGGTTTAAATCTTTCGGAAATAAGTGCAAGTTTTGCGGTGGACCCTCTAGAAGACAACTGTAACATTTCAAAAAGATAAAATATTAATTTTGGGAATTTTTATAATTTAATATTATTTTATTGAATATTTTAATATTTTGGTATTATTAAATACAAATAAATGGGGAAAATTTTTGGAAAATTCTAAAATAGGGTAAATTAGAGAATTATGCCATTTCTAAGTTTAATTGATTAGTTATATGCTAATTTAGTGCTAATCGCGATTAAAAATCGCTAATCCGGTTTTTTTTAGCATTTTTGTGCAAAACATGCACATATCATTCTTTTTCACACTTGTCATTTTCACCATTGTTTGCTTTGGGGTTACTATTTATGTGACAAGGGTTTTTGAAGAGAAAAAGAAAAGAAAAAGAAAAGGGTTTTATATTAAAGAATGAGGTTTGGTGAGAAAGAGAGGTATGGGCACCCTTGACTAAACCCTTAGCCATTTCCCCTTCCCTCATTTTCCTCCCTCTTCTCTTTCCTCCTGCTGTTGCTCCTCCCTCACTTCCCTCCCCTCTTCAAGCCCTCTAAACACATACAAAACAACTCCAAAACCCAATCTCCATTTCATTAAATGTGTGCACAAGCTCTTGATCTACACTTTGGACTAAAGAAGCAAGGATTTTGGCCACTAGGGGCAAGTCAAGAAAATTCTTGAGTTGTCAAATGAGGTATTTTCTGGATCATTAGCTTGGTTTATGTATTACTTATACCCCATGTTTAGTTTAAAACCGATATTGCTGATTTTGAGGAGTTAAAGAAAAACCTAGTTAGGGTTTGAGGGAAACTTGTGTTGTATTGTGAAATTGAGCTCAGTAGAGGTTTTATAAACACCCTAGTGTATGAATTGGGAGCTAAACCTGAGACTTGAAACCCGGAATACGGATTTAGAAACCGATATCGGAGAATTTGTGAAATCTGTGAAGGCTTTATTGAATCTTCTATCACCCGAGACATCCTAAATTAAAATTGATTGGACAGTGAGATGTGCACGTACCCTAGAACTACCACACAAAGCCCTAGCCCCCAATTCCATTTCCAGGCCGCATATTTAATCTGTTTGGCCGCAAATTGCGGCCTGGGTCCCACCATTTTGTCTCGTGTTTGTTCTGTAGCTCCTACATGTATATTTTAGACCCCTGGTATATATAGATTTGTGTAATTGGACCTAGGGTGAAATCTGGAACATATTTCCTAAGTTGCTGTTTTGGATTCGTGTTTCCGTATTCCATATTTTTAATTCTGCAATTGTGTCTTGTGATTTACCTCGACTATTTGGCGTTTATACGACGATATAGAGGATTTATTGATGGTTTTGAAGGCGTGCCATAGGTTCTAACCTATAGGCCTTTTATCGTATCGTTTTGGGTTTCGTGTGCCGTGTTAGCTTTGATTTGGTTTTAATGCGCATATACGACACTTTGATGTGTAGGTACCCCCATGAAGACTACGGGACGACAAGCAAACGCGTGGTGACATCGAAAGATGGAGACGCAAGGTGAGTAGATTATATCTACAGGGGGAAGTCGGGTGGATGGCGTATAGCACCCCCGCAGTCCATAGTTGTGATATTATATATATATGATAGTTAGTTGTACTATGGACAGTGTAGGGTTAGAAGTGACTAGTGTAGTTCATAGTCGCGAACCCTAGAATAGATTTACACCTACACGCACATCCTTGCATATTCATTATACTTGCACCGTGTTTGATGATATTGGATGACATTGGAGATGAGTCAATGATGTTGGGCATTGTGCCGTGAGATCGGTGATTTGATGTAATTCGTATTTGGGATACGATACGTGATCTCTAGCGGGCCTTGGGACGTGTGCTTGCAGACGCGGTATCTTGATGGTACTAGTTGTACTAGACTTAGATCAGTACCCCTGATTATGTGATATGATGATGGTGATACCAGAGATGTGATGGGATAGTGTGATATTGACCCGTACCCAGCAATTGGGATGCCGTACGACGATTTACCGTACGAGCCTATATTGATGATAGATCCGCGCTCATGACTTGAGGATGTCATATGATATACTATATCGTTCACGATATTATTGAGGCGGGATCACCGACTATTATATCTATGTATATATCGACTCAGAGTTAGGTGGTTTCCATACCCCTCCCGAGTTACTTGATACTTAGATCTGTAGTTTGCATAGTAGATGTTAGACTAGACCCGAGTCATACCTATTTCAAAAACTACGAATCAGGAATATCTTAAAAGACAAGTAAAGAGATTCTACGGGTATTTTTCAAAGGACGTATCTTTCTTAAAATATACTGTAGCCCTTATTTTACTAAAAATCCTGATTCGTCTTACTTCAAACGACATAACTGCATTATATATACATATTGATGTAGATTCTTCACTGTGGTGTTGATTATTTGATTTCCGCATATTAATGCTATTCACATTTCTATAATATTATCATGCTGTTAGGACACCAGCACCATTATCGATGATGCGTATGTTCCACGTACACTATTTGCCGGCTCACACACTTCATCATCGATAATTGCCATGCCACTACACTGTAGTACTATTGCGTTCATGATATGATTCTTGCATGGCATATTGTACACTTATACTTGTACACAAACATAGATGATTCTGACTTGATTAGAGATTTGGGAACCGCAAGATGTTCTTCAAAACTGATTCGTTTTAAAAGAGCGGTTTCCCTCGACATGTGAACATTACTATTCCATGTTGCATGACTTATGATATGCTTACCTTTCTTACATGTCGCATACATCATGTTTTGATTATACGCATTGAGATATGTTGTTTCCATGATATTTCTGGATTTGGGAACCGTGGGTATTTCAAAAGAGAATATATAATTGTGTTAAAAACCCGGTTACCCTTGATATGATATTTCAGTGCGTCCACCATGTGTTTTCTCGGTGCTGAGAGCGATATGTGAAACCCGATTCGAGGAGGCGGATGAGGCCGATTGCGGGTACATGGTGGACCCGGTATGGTACCCCGGGGCGAGAACGGTTTCGCTGTGTAGTAGACGGTGAGCCTGGCAGAGGGATTACTACCTACCGGTGATTGTATTTGAGCTCGGCGGATATCTGGAGGATACCGACCAGAGTTGAGAGATGGACATGGGTTGACCCGTACTGCCGGGGCTGAGGGCCGATACCGCAGACGGAGCCCCATATGGATGAGGATTTACATGTCGATGCTAGGCACGGGTTTCATGATGTTTTTCCATGATTTTGTTATATCCTCATATTTACATAAATGTTGTTTATTATCATTGGGTGACGGGTGGACGGGTTCCATGTTTATTGTCATTGGGTGACGGGTGGACGGTTTCCACGTTTTTACAGACTTGATCACATACAGACTGGATTTATATTTATCATACTTCATTTGTATATATAACAGGGTATGAGGGCGCTGTTATATATACCCTTACACCAATATTAGTGGTATGGGACGCTAATATATGTGAATTGATATCCTTTTGATACTTCATCATATTTACTTCATGCAGACATACCTTATACTGATGACATGTTATTACCTGAGTACTTGGCACTACAAACGTGTTTAGATGTTATATTGCCACCTTATCATGCTTCAGACGTACTCTTGTGGTTTATATTACTGATCGTATTAACCTAGGATTATGTCTTGCATTCGGCTTCTGCTTGCAGATATTTCTATTCACGAGTTGGCAACTCACCCCCGTTGTGCCACAGTTCTTGCAGGCTTTGCCGTACAGGTTCCATTGCGGCATTTCTGGCACTTTACTTCCTTGCGGGTGAATTGCTTTTGGTAGGTGGATTCTTTTGCATCAAGAACCACCATTGTACTTGTATTATTCTTGTATCTAGAAATTCCATCAACCAAAACTTGTATATTGTTTCAGACTTAGACATTTGTGATGTATTATTCGGCCTTAGAGTCGCGCTTAGTAGTATTGCGGTTTTCTTGCTTATTGAGTTCTTTGGGTTTGACCCTCGCCGTTAGGCGTTGTATATTATTATTGCTTGTGTGGTTTTGACCGTCGTTTGACGAAGAGCTAGCTCCCGCTTGGGAATGCCTTTTATCATTGTATATATGTTGTGCTTGTTGTACCGCCTTCGGGGCCAGTATTTACAAAAGAAACTCTGCCGAAATTTTTAGAAAAGACTTTACTGTTTTTAAAAATGCATATTCGGCTTAGTTATTTAAAAACCTTCACTTCTTTAAACCAGTTTCTTTATTTACTCTTAAAATGGTTTTAGATTTCTGGGCTTTTGGCTTACTTGGATCAGATGGGGTCCTATAGGCTTCATATGGTTCAAGGGCCAGTCACGTGCTCTTTCGGGTCGTGACAAAGTTGGTATCAGAGCGCTAGGTTGACCTTGGTTCGAGTCTAAGTTTGACTATGTGGAGCCTAGGGCGTTTATATATGCACGGAACTTAGGCTTGACCTTACAAAACTTGGACTCAGTCGAGGGGGTATTAGACCCGAACTTTCGTCGCGTAGGATGACCCTTGGTTGATGGAATAGGTGACTAAAGTAGAGTGACGTACCGTGGGTATGTTCCGCGGCATACTTACGACACGCCACTCCGCTTAAGAAACCTTAGGATGTACATATTTTCGAGATCAGTGATTCTCTTCATATCCATGATTATACATCCATTTGAGATCCTCGATTCTATTAGTTCCATGATCAAACCATCATTGATGCTGTTCCTTCTTATGGTCATGTATCCACTCTGGATCTGTTGTTCTCTTTCTTGCCATTGATCTGCTCTCTTCGATACTCGATTGAGGTTCCTGTCGCCATGTTGAGCGCAGTTCGGGCTGCTGCTAGGGTTACGGTCAGGGCGAGCTTGTCTGGTACGAGGGCCGACCATTGTGTTTTCTGGTGACTGTAGGGTTGCTAGGCACACGCACAAGGGTCTACGAGGCATCAACCATGCCCGAATAAAAATTTAGCCGTGCCGAACAACCCGAATACGGAACTTTAAACTAGAGATTAGGCGATAACTTGCATGCTAAACAATTTAACACTAAGTGAGAGGGATCACAACCTTTGTAGATCCGGTCCTTCACTTCATATGCTCCGTGTTGTGGTCCCTTCGCTGCGATCATCGGGTTCCGGGCTTTCGAGAGGTACCACGAAGAGAATGACGCAACCTTTGCTTCCGATCTTCGATACTACGATGATCTACCTCGAAGTTTCTTTAACACAAGCTAACACTCATGAAATGATGTGAACACCCTCATCTAAATGGCAAGTGAAGATGAGGATGATGAAGTAGGAATTTTGCTCTATTTATTTTTCTTTTTCTCATATTTATTCATCACCTTTGGAAAAACAAGAAAGCTTTTCCATGGAAGAATGAAGGAGGAAGAAGAAGATCAATCCATTTGTGATGAATAGGAAATAATAATATGATAGATAAAGCAACCATGGTTCACTTAACCTTTGTAGAGAATTGACTAGGGTTAGGGTTTTGGGTAAATAAAAGAATGAGTCATGAACAAATATCTTTCACAAAACAAAACAAATCCTTCTAGAAACTTCTAGAAAGATTAACCCTAATCCGAACCCTAATCAAGTTTAAACTCCACTAAACGAGTTGCATTAGTTATCATA
Source organism: Agapanthus africanus (assembly GCA_030015575.1). Lineage (NCBI taxonomy): Eukaryota > Viridiplantae > Streptophyta > Magnoliopsida > Asparagales > Amaryllidaceae > Agapanthus > Agapanthus africanus. The sequence continues at coordinate 108,503,720 of JASDDO010000016.1, read as the reverse complement.
TCATGTTACAATATTATATATCACATATATAATATTTACCGTAACAAAATAAAATAATACAATTAACATATATCGTATATATATCAATGTATTACCCGAGTGAGAAAAAGAATCTTTTAGTGAGCAAATATTAGTTAATGCAATTTAATATATCACATATATTATTATACATTAAATTATCGAATCAACACTTGATCCGACAATCCGGCTATATCGCATATAACCGGCTAATATTTATCCGTACCGATTCATCGAATCAACACTTGATCCGACGACCCGGCTGATATCAAATATCGCGAGAATAGAATACGGTATCACATATCGCATTATCCTCGGTCCCGCACATATCACATATGTGCTCCTACTCCGTTTTGCCTGAGTCAAGAAACCTCTGTGTAGGACTCTAAATAATCGTCAATACGCCGGCAGTAGGTGATGATCATATCAAACACCCACAAGCTGCAAGCGGTCAGCTAAACGTAACAGCTACCCAGGTATTGAGCGCTCAGAAGATCAACAAGCAAGCCTGTACATTCTCCTGTGGATCCAAACAGTAACACTCCCGTACAGTCCGGTCTCGTCGTCTGATATGTTGCATATCTCGCCTAGGGGTGGTAAACGTCAGACCCCAGTAGCTCGATAAGTCGTGTCGATAATAGGTCTATAACAGTTCGAGAAACTACTCATAACACTTACCAGTAAATCTCAGCAACCCTGGCCAGGGATTTCCGGTTATAGCCAATCGAACACAGCACAACATCAACTCCCTACACTGGGAGAGACGAATCCCCTCCTATCGCTCATTGCCACCATGTGATTCGGGACTGTACCCAAAAGCCACCTTTTTGCACGCCCTCTTGGACGTGGTATGATGGAAATCAAAGCACAGTGGGAACCACACAAGACTCTATGACGATCTCGGGTCAACAGACTACTCTGTACCAGTGTCACCGGAGAACTGCCATCTGACGTATGGTATAATACCATCTGGGAGTTCTCGGCGAGTCCGTCCAGTGTACCCAGTCTCCACTGAGCACCCGTACACCATCCTTGATGTCAAACACCGATGGATATGGGATCATCCATCGCCCATCATATGGGTCAAGATGCGTATACGCTAGTCTACTCTGGTGCATCGATGCCCTGTCTCGATACACCCACGACTAGGAACAGTTATAGGATGTACTCGTCGACTACCGTGGCCCCACTAGTATGATCTCATCATAGTCCCAGTAGTCGAGTACATATCCTAAGGGCTTTATCAACATGTAACATAGAGACAATCAGAGTACATGTTAAGATAAAGTACAACCAGATAGCATACTATCATGTCGAGCAAGAAAGTCCTCCGTATATATGTCCTAGCATCCACTACAATATACATCGTATGTACAGTAATGGCCTCTAGGGCATACATATAACTAACAATCTCCCACTTGCACTAGGACCATATGTTATGGTATCGCATACCCAACAATTAGCTGCGGTTGTAGTATCTCATACTCAACCATCCCATAAGAGTCTCTACTGGGAAAAAGGCCTTTGTGAGTGGATCCGCGCTGTCGTCCTCTGTGTCTGCTCTCCTAACCTCGATCTCCCTGGAGATCAACCATCTCCATGATCAGGTGATACTGCCTAAGAATTATATCTGGATTTCTGATGGGACGGTAGTTCCTTGGCATAAGCCACAACTCCATTGTCACACAATGGTAGGAACAAAGTTCATCTTATGAACTTATATATATCCAGACTGCCTCTTTGGTAGCATCCTTGGTAACGATGTATCTTGCCTTTAATCGTCTAGTATGTCACGGTATCTAGCTTGGAACTCTTCCAACATACCGTCCCTCCACTGAGGGTAAAGACAATGCCTGCGACTGACATTCAGTCGTCCTTATCACTCTGGAACCTTTCCAGTGATTCTCCCCAGGATCGATTGATACCATCTCACTACAACTAGTGAGTATCCTAACATCCAATTAGATCTATCTCATAGATCCAAAACCCAGGATTTAGGAGGTATCACTTTGATCCTATATGGAGAATCCTTGTGATAAGCGGAGATTGACCGAGCGTAGCATAGGAAACTCTTTCCCTATCAAGAGTATGTCATCCACGTACTCTACGAGGATCACCACCATACTCCCTACCACCTTTTTGTATATACAAGGTTCATCTACCATTTTGATGAAGTCAAACTCTTTGACTACCATATCAAAACAGATGTTCCAACTCCGCGATGCCTGTTTTATCATATAAAACATCTTGCACACGTTTCCGCTGCTCCCACTGTCTACGAAGCCCTCTGGCTGTGTACTTATAGACACTCTTTTCTAAAACATCATTTAGAAAAGCAGTCATGACACCCAACCACCAGATATCGTAGTCATGGTATGTAGCCGTGGCAAGTATGATCTGGATGGACTTAAGCATAGCTTTGAAAGTCTCAACTTTTCCATGCACACCAAGTAATCTTCTCAAGATATACTCGCTCCTGATGGGGATCTAACCCTTCAGATAAAGCAACCAAAGTCCATACTTTGTTGGTGTATAAGGATTCCATCTCAGATCGATAAGCATCCAGCCATTCTTACAGAGTCCCACTCCTGATGGCCAGCTCGAAACCAGTTGGGTCATCATCTCATGATGCAATCCTCGCTCCCACTGTCATAGAGAAACCGAAGTATCTCTCAGGTGGATGAGGAACCGTACTAGATCGGCGGAGTGGCTGAGGTTCGTTGGTAACTATTGAATCCACATTCAATAGGTATGCAGCTTCACAAGTGCATAACTCCCAAAAGGAAATAGGAAACTCAGTAGTACTCATCATAGAGCACACCATATCACATAGGGTGAGTTTGCTCCGCCCCGATATACCATCGTGCTATGGTGTATATGGAGGAGTAATGCTGAGAGAGAATCTCATTCTCCTTTAGAATAGTCCAGTAATTCCGTGCTCAAGTATTCTCCTCCTTGATCTCATCAAAGGACATAATACTTATACCCGTATTTTGGTTCTCTACTTCTAACTTATATTCTGTGAATATCTCAAAAGGTTCGGACTTGTGTTTCAACAGGAACATATGTCTGAATCTTGAGAGATTATCAGAGAATGTGATGAAGTACAAAGAACCAATCTTGGCATGTGTAGACAGGGGACTTTCATACATCAGCATGTATCAATCCCAAAAGTTCACTAACTCTTTCTCTGTTTCCAATAAACAGAGCTGTGGTCATCTTATCTTTGTGACATGACAGGCAAGTTTCACAAGATGTAAATTCAAACAGATTTAAATATGCATCTAAATGTAACTTCAGCCAGTCGGGTCGCATTGATATGACCTAGTCTACAATGCCTCAAGAAGGATTCGTTCATTTCTGAACTCTTCTTCTTGTGTGTGTTCCATATACTAAGAACTGTAGTTTGATTTAGAACATCAATGCTTTTAGATAACGTGCCTGAACCGATCAACTATTGATATAGGAAATGTTCAAAACATTATCCAACAATACAAAATTATATCCTTTCTTTACTAATAAAGAGACTGATATGATTTTGTATATCAGGTTCGGTATTTAATAACATTCGTTCAGAATCAATGTATTCTGGTAATACAGGGTGACAGTGACCAACAGACTTGGCTGCAACACTTGCACCATTTTCTGCCTCATGAAACTTATTACCCGTTCTCAGTTCTTTACCTATTTGTGGCCCATGTAACAAATTACATATACGGGATCCTGATCCGGTATCACATACCCAGGACGTAAAGGATACTGAGAAACAGTTCTCTGTAATGAACACACCCGAAGATGATGCATCAGCATGCACTTTCTTCGTTTGGGCGGCACGGGAAATCTGGTATTCCCCAATTTCCTGCTCTGTCTTATAACAATTATAAGTTGGAGCGGGACCAATGTTCCCCAGCTCAGTATAACAAGCGGGTTCAGTCAATATATTCTTTTTATTATCTTGATTAAGGCGTGATATGGTCGCTACCTGGAGAGAGAGAGAAGAAAACACTCAGCGTATGCTCTTGCAAGATTAGATTGGTTATATAATATATCTAATCAGGATGTCTCCCACTGTTTTAGTCAAATCTTCCTTCAAACCCTAAAAGGAAAGACTAGCCGGGATTAATTACACGCTACAAGTTCGCCAATCTTTCAGCCAGGCCAGTGTCAGTACTTTGAGGGAGGTCCCCCGTGCTTTCGCACGAACCTAATTACAGTAAACCTCGTTTTCCCAGAGGCGTAACCCCGTTAACACCTTTCTAGACACCTACTTGATCGACTAATTGTAATGTGTAAAACTCTCCCAGGAGTAACTCTTACTCGCAGTGGGTATTGGGATCCAACTATCTTATAGAAGGTATGCAATCTCATTGCAAATTTCAACATTTGAAATTCCCAATAATATTTTACCCCTAGCGTGCTATGACCTTGACGCATGCCAAACAACCCATAGTCCGCTAGTCAAGTTCAACCCGTACATTTCTTGATTGAATTAAACCCACCCGCACGACCCTTGACGCATGCCAAACAACGCCGTACGAATACCCTAATCCAATCGCATCGTATGCTAGCAGATAAGCACTAGTTAGCTACCGTACACTACGCCTTGACGCATGCCAAACTACCGCAGCACGAATACTAACTAGTACTTATCTGAAATGACGGAGGGCTACGACGGGTTTTTCTGAAAACCCTGAGCTTAATGAACTTGATATCGTTGTAGAATCGAGTGATTTTAAATGGAGTGTTTTTGAGGCTTTTCTAGTTTTGCTAAAGGAGTCACTCCCGGTGAAGGGATCGTCGGTCCTTTCCTCGTCGAATGAGGTGCGGTATATATCATATATATCACTGTGCAAAGCAAGAACTATAGAAGCAATCAAAAGACAAACCGAGTTTGTAGCATCTTCCAGTTATTGCTAAAGGAGTCACTCCCGGTGAAGGGATCTCGGTCCTTTCCTTATCGAATAAGGTGCTGGATGTTCTACAAGGAACACCGCTATGCAAAGCAAGAACTGTAGCTACCAGTTTTTATAAACAAGTTTCCACAACATCTTAGGTTTCTTTTATTTCATTAATCTCATTAATGAAGTCCCATTTTAATTATGCTTCACAAGCATCTCTTTTGAAACGAAATCTGCAATATAACATATATCTCATATATAATATATAAACATTCGTCTCAGGCAGTAATATGATCTCATCACAGAACATTGCAGCAGAAGAACATATATGAAATATTGGATATACTAGGACGTCCGTGTTTTCAATACGAGCCTGTATAAAACACGGATTCCACGGTCGCGATGAATAGCCAAACCCACATCCCTAGACCCCTACGAGAGCGGCAAGTAACACTGCCAATTCTAGGGTTAGGAGACCCGGTCTCGACTCCTCGAGATGGTCTCCCACTGGACCCTAGAACCCGGTTACTTGTGCTCCCCGCCTTGGGTCTACCTAATGCGGAAAAGTAAATAATATACAACGGTGACAGCTTCCGCTACCTGGAAGTGCCCCAATAAAAGAATATTACATGAATGAAAAAGAAAAACTCTCATCTCATATAAAACCCCCGGCTATTCAAACGCGACGATCCAATAGAACATATCACAGCAACACATAATATCTCATATCATCAACGTAAGCAAGTATGTGTATCCCGATTGTCGTTGATGTATAGCAACGAAGCCGGCGATACACCACATACTACGCTTACGGTCACAGAAAAGAAAGTGTAAAACTACAACAGTTGGAATCCGCAACTTCCTTAGACATCGCATGCCTAACCAAATGAATTCCTTAGACATCATATGCCTAACAATTATAAACCCCGCATTTTAGTCTCATTTATCGAAAACTCTTTTCAATATCAAGTCGGGCAATTCAACAAGATTCCCGACGTTCTGATCGAATGCTCGTCGCAAACTTTAGTAGACGGCCGCACCCCCGATACCGTCGACGAAGTGCACCAAGGCGGAACACCGCTACCGGGAGCACCCGAACGGATGCTTTCGGCGACGGGGTTCTCCTACAGTCACTTGGTCGGGGCTATGGGGCGTAGCTGTCTATTAAGTTTACCCGGCGAGTATCCGCGTACCCTACGTGATTGCGACGGACTTTTGATCACATCAAAATTCCGTGGCAACCGATCATCTGAGACTAAACTGCTATGTTTATAATATTCAAATCAGTTATCTCATAACTTTTTGTGGATTCCAATTATTGTATCACATTCCAGATAAATAGAAAAAGTTAAACTTTCCGATCGAATCATCAAGCACCCAAGATTTCCCCAATATATCTCAACACTTGAAAACAGTTTAAAAACATCCATTACATGCCACAGTACCAATGGTCCAGCCGTAGAAGGGTCAAGCCAACGCCTCACATGTGGCACGCCGTACTGCCCCAAACCCTAAGGTTCAAAGGGCAGTTCAAGACGGTCACATAATCGAGTTAAGGTTTGTTGTCTTCTAGAGGGTCCATCGAGTTACTTGCACGACTTAAAACATTCCTAAACACGAGGAAAAATCCAACTTTTGAAAAAATTTCCGACAGGGGAAAAAGTGAGTTATTGATATCCGTTCGAACTTTTTAACAGTTTCTAAAAGTTATCCGGAAAAAACACATAGACAAAATTTGATAATCCGATCGAACATTCGAATCCCCAAAATAACCCCAGAAAACTCAACTGTAGAATAAACATTAAAATTATCCAGAAAACTCAGCACTGAATAAAAGAAATTACTGTGTAAAAAGAAGTCAACAAGTCAACATTCTCGCCGCGCAACCGCCGCGCCATGTGGGCATAGGCCGCGGTTCCGCGCCGTAATGACGGCGTTAGAGCTACGTTTTTCACAGTTTTTCTTAAAAAACCCTGCTTGATTTTCTGAGCACTTTTAATTAGGAAAAATCCCAGTTTTGAAAAAATTTCCAGAAAGTGGGTTCGATTGGGTTTTCCGGGTTCGATCGGACTTCAAACTTCGTCTAGACTTCGCCTAAAGCTCTAGCTTGGCTCTGATACCACTGTAGGGTTGCTAGGCACACGCACAAGGGTCTACGAGGCATCAACCATGCCCGAATAAAAATTTAGCCCTGCCGAACAACCCGAATACGGAACTTTAAACTAGAGATTAGGCGATAACTTGCATGCTAAACAATTTAACACTAAGTGAGAGGGATCACAACCTTTGTAGATCCGGTCCTTCACTTCATATGCTCCGTGTTGTGGTCCCTTCGCTGCGATCATCGGGTTCCGCGCTCTCGAGAGGTTCCACGAAGAGAATGACGCAACCTTTGCTTCCGATCTTCGATACTACGATGATCTACCTCGAAGTTTCTTTAACACAAGCTAACACTCATGAAATGATGTGAACACCCACATCTAAATGGCAAGTGAAGATGAGGATGATGAAGTAGGAATTTTGCTCTATTTATTTTTCTTTTTCTCATATTTATTCATCACCTTTGGAAAAACAAGAAAGCTTTTCCATGGAAGAATGAAGGAGGAAGAAGAAGATCAATCCATTTGTGATGAATAGGAAATAATAATATGATAGATAAAGCAACCATGGTTCACTTAACCTTTGTAGAGAATTGACTAGGGTTAGGGTTTGGGTAAATAAAAGAATGAGTCATGAACAAATATCTTTCACAAAACAAAACAAATCCTTCTAGAAACTTCTAGAAAGATTAACCCTAATCCGAACCCTAATCAAGTTTAAACTCCACTAAACGAGTTGCATTAGTTATCATATCATGTTACAATATTATATATCACATATATAATATTTACCGTAACAAAATAAAATAATACAATTAACATATATCGCATATATATCAATGTATTACCCGAGTGAGAAAAAGAATCTTTTAGTGAGCAAATATTAGTTAATGCAATTTAATATATCACATATATTATTATATATTAAATTATCGAATCAACACTTGATCCGACAATCCGGCTATATCGCATATAACCGGCTAATATTTATCCGTACCGATTCATCGAATCAACACTTGATCCGACGACCCGGCTGTTATCAAATATCGCGAGAATAGAATACGGTATCACATATCGCATTATCCTCGGACCCGCACATATCACATATGTGCTCCTACTCCGTTTTGCCTGAGTCAAGAAACCTCTGTGTAGGACTCTAAAGAATCGTCAATACGCCGGCAGTAGGTGATGATCATATCAAACACCCACAAGCTGCAAGCGGTCAGCTAAACGTAACAGCTACCCAGGTATTGAGCGCTCAGAAGATCAACAAGCAAGCCTGTACATTCTCCTGTGGATCCAAACAGTAACACTCCCGTACAGTCCGGTCTCGTCGTCAGATATGTTGCATATCTCGCCTAGGGGTGGTAAACGTCAGACCCCAGTAGCTCGATAAGTCGTGTCGATAATAGGTCTATAACAGTTCGAGAAACTACTGATAACACTTATCAGTAAATCTCAGCAACCCTGGCCAGGGATTTCCGGTTATAGCCAATCGAACATAGCACAACATCAACTCCCTATACCGGGAGAGACGAATCCCCTCCTATCGCTCATTGCCTCCATGTGATTCGGGACTGTACCCAAAAGCCACCTTTTTGCACGCCCTCTTGGACGTGGTATGATGGAAATCAAAGCACAGTGGGAACCACACAAGACTCTATGACGATCTCGGGTCAACAGACTACTCTGTACCAGTGTCACCGGAGAATTGCCATCTGACGTATGGTATAATACCATCTGGGAGTTCTCGGCGAGTCCGTCCAGTGTACCCAGTCTCCACTGAGCACCCGTACACCATCCTTGATGTCAAACACCGATGGATATGGGATCATCCATCGCCCATCATATAGGTCAAGATGCGTATACGCTAGTCTACTCTGGTGCATCGATGCCCTGTCTCGATACACCCACGACTAGGAACAGTTATAGGATGTACTCGTCGACTACCGTGGCCCCACTAGTATGATCTCATCATAGTCCCAGTAGTCGAGTACATATCCTAAGGGCTTTATCAACATGTAACATAGAGACAATCAGAGTACATGTTAAGATAAAGTACAACCAGATAGCATACTATCATGTCGAGCAAGAAAGTCCTCCTTATATATGTCCTAGCATCCACTACAATATACATCGTATGTACAGTAATGGCCTCTAGGGCATACATATAACTAACAGTGACATGGGAACGTCTCGAGTTAGTATTGATGATTGTGACCTCTAGTGGAGGCGAGTGCTTGGTTTTGCACTGGATGATCGGGCCATTGTTAGAGCTGACAGTTGAGAGAGGACTGTTGATGTACAGCATACCTCAGAGATTATGATGTCGCCTACCGTGCAGACAGATGGACCAGCTGTTGCTGAGATTGACAGGATGTCTCTTCCGGAGCTTACGAGCTGAGATTGCCGGAGCGTCCAGGCAGATATGAGACAGACGATAGCTAGTCTACCCGATTTGAGAGACGAAGGTGATTCGTCCGATTTTTGCGCCGGAGCGGGGCCAGTTGAGTTGAAGATTTCCGGTGTGGAGAGTCTTACTCAGATCTAGAGCAGACCGATTCAGAGATGACTGCCAATGTGTCGCCTTTCCTGGAGGATTGAGGCGTTGTTCGGCGTGCAGGCGAATGAGCCAGTTGCTGCTGCAAATGACGAGATATCGCCCAGATGGTTGGAGCTACTGCAACATGAACATATACTTAGAGAGATGATAGCGAGTCGCTAGTCACCTGAGGATGAATGACTAGGACATATGGTTCATCCGTTTACCGATGCGAGGTCATCAGATAGATTGTTTCCAGCTAGAGACGACTTCACGCAGGTTCGTGGAGAGTCGACAGAGACGATCGAATGTCAGGAGCCCATTTTCCAAGTTTAAAGTATACGGAAAGACAAGCAGGTGATTCTATGGACCCTCTAAAAGAATGAAACCCTAACTCGACTTAATGACCATGTGAAAGCCTTTGAACCTTAGGGTTTGCGGCAGTTCCGCGGCGCCATTAGTGAGGCTTGGGTTTTCCCTTCTACGGCTGGACCACCGACGCTGTGGCATGTACTCGTTACTATAAAACTGTACTCAAGATGTTGATCTCTTGGGGGATTATAAGGTTCTGACGAGTCGATCGAATGTTCAACATCATTCGGATATCATGTGATGGGATGCTTTGCTTGGGAGACTCCAGATACGAGTATAGCCGTTGGAGCACAGTCCATGCAGCCACAATGAGATGAGTCCGAATCAGTCGACATTGAAGAAGAGTGAATAAAAGAGTTCGCAAGAGATTTCGACCAGATGACGTCTTACTCCGCTGACATCAGAGATGTGATACGCACCCAGAGGCGTTGTATATGGATATATCTTCCAGAAAGAAGCGCGATAAGTATGCAGCCGTTCCAGAATAAGAATTAGCTTCAGAGATGGATGATGACTTCCGGGCAATTCGGCAGGAATGAGATTTGAGAGAGAAACCTCGACAGGACCTTTCTGGAAAACGATACGAGAAGACCTAGACCCAGGAGTGGTCATATTGCGCACACCCAGCAGGACAGAGTTCGGTATCGTCGACGAGGTAGTTGACCAGGTTCGGATAAAGGAACTTACCCAGATGTGTTGCGAATTGATCAAGGACAGATGAGAATTGAGCATTCCTCCGATGGTTGGGACGCGTTCCCGAGGACCTGTTCGGCCAGACATCTTCTACAGAATGATGAAGCTACAGAGTACGCGACTTCGAGTCCGTGCGAGAGACTTCGGATTGACCGTGGCCGAGAACAGTGCAGTGCGTAGATAGCATGGCGTGGCGTCATAGTGGACGACGATAGAGACAAGTGGAACCAGAGGTTCGGGCGAGACGCTGACGAGCTATCATTACTTCCCGTCAAGACTAGAGACCTGATATGCTTACAGAGGCGTTGGGATGCGACCAATTTCCGAGAAAATATTGTGCTGAGGACACAGATGTCCATCGAGTGAGAAGAGATTATGCAAGAGAGCCAGCCTCCGTACAGATCGGCATAGGCATGATTGGAAGAGACCCTGAGCAGGATTCCTTCCAGGACACTGCTGCAATGATGCTTGCACCCAGGATCAGATGTATGATGTGCATTCAGAGAGCCAGCGGCCAACGCCAGTGATATGCTGCTTTATGAGTGGTCGTGAGGATCGACCGAGAGATGAGCAGAGAAGTGCCAGAACAGAATCGTCTCCGTTAGCACACATGACAGGGCTGATGAGCCGATTGATTGTGAGATAGGGATCCGCAGTGAAGATAAGGACCCGGAGACAGAGTACGCCAGACCGTGAGCAAGAGGCAAGTAGATATCTTGCGCTACTAGCATTGGATGCACCGACTCCTTCTCGACCATGAAGGAGGAACTACCGACGACGGTATTTATGATTTGTGATTTTATGATTCGATTATCACGTATCCGTCATTTTGGATTTCGGTAATTTAGGCGTTCTGTTTGCATGATTTAGTTTTGATGACTGAGTTTCATGATATTTGTTTCATGCACCCACTGGATATTTATATTTTGCGCATAAGTTATTACATTTGAGCTATTGATTGTGATTTCACGCCTATCTTATACAGTGATTTGATTTACACTTCCAGCCTAGTTTTCATGCACCTTTAGTATTCTGATATACGATTTTGGTGCACGCCAGATGCACTGGATTGGGATTCTTCGTGCATGTCACATGCACCTGATTTTTACTGTCAGGCACACACGTTGCCTACGACAGATGTTTCGTGCACACCAGTTGCACCTAGATGTTGTTTTGTACACCTGTTTGACACATATATGGATTTTGATTCCTTGCGCACCAGACGCACATGATATTCTTATATATGCATTTTGGGGATTGATTTCTAGTAGAGCAGTACATTTTTATGATATTCGCTATGTATTGATATTTTCGGAGCCCCGACAAATTGGATTTTTACTGAAATGTTTTAGTATTAGGGGTTTAAATTTAAATTCGGGGACCGAATTTCTTTAAGGGGGGTAGATTGTAACATTTCAAAAAGATAAGATATTAATTTTGGGAATTTTTATAATTTAATATTATTTTATTGAATATTTTAATATTTTGGTATTATTAAATACAAATAAATGGGGAAAATTTTTGGAAAATTATGGAAAATTCTAAAATAGGGTAAATTAGAGAATTATGCCATTTCTAAGTTTAATTGATTAGTTATATGCTAATTTAGTGCTTATCGCGATTAAAAATCGCTAATCGGTTTTTTTTAGCATTTTTGTGCAATACATGCACATATCATTCTTTTTCACACTTGTGCATTTTCACCATGGTTTGCTTTAGGGTTACTATTTATGTGAGAAGGGTTTTTGAAGAGAAAAAGAAAAGAAAAAGAAAAGGGTTTTATATTAAAGAATGAGGTTTGGTGAGAAAGAGAGGTATGGGCACCCTTGACTAAACCCTTAGCCATTTCCCCTTCCCTCATTTTCCTCCCTCTTCTCCTTCCTCCTGCTGCTGCTCCTCCCTCACTTCCCTCCCCTCTTCAAGCCCTCTAAACACATACAAAACAACTCCAAAACCCAATCTCCATTTCATTAAATGTGTGCACAAGCTCTTGATCTACACTTTGGACTAAAGAAGCAAGGATTTTGGCCACTAGGGGCAACTCAAGAAAATTCTTGAGTTGCCAAATGAGGTATTTTCTGGATCATTAGCTTGGTTTATGCATTACTTATACCCCATGTTTAGTTTAGAACCGATATTTTTGATTTTGAGGAGTTAAAGAAAAACCTAGTTAGGGTTTGAGGGAAACTTGTGTTGTATTGTGAAATTGAGCTCAGTAGAGGTTTTATAAACACCCTAGTGTATGAATTGGGAGCTAAACCTGAGACTTGAAACCCGGAATACGGATTTAGAAACCGATATCGGAGAATTTGTGAAATCTGTGAAGGCTTTATTGAATCTGCTATCACCCGAGACATCCTAAATTAAAATTGATTGGACAGTGAAATGTGCAGGTACCCTAGAACTACCACACAAAGCCCTAGCCCCCAATTCCATTTCCAGGCCGCATATTTAATCTGTTTGGCCGCAAATTACGGCCTGGGTCCCACCATTTTGTCTCGTGTTTGTTCTGTAGCTCCTACATGTATATTTTAGACCCCTGGTATATATAGATTTGTGTAATTGGACCTAGGATGAAATCTGGAACATATTTCCTAAGTTGCTGTTTTGGATTCGTGTTTTCGTATTCCGTATTTTTAATTCTGCATTTGTGTCTTGTGATTTACCTCGACTATTTGGCGTTTATACGACGATATAGAGGATTTATTGATGGTTTTGAAGGCGTGCCATAGGTTCTAACCTATAGGCCTCTTATCGTTCGTTTTGGGTTTCGTGTGCCGTGTTAGCTTTGATTTGGTTTTAATGCGCATATACGACACTTTGATGTGTAGGTACCCCATGAAGACTACAGGACGACAAGCAAACGCGTGGTGACATCGAAAGATGGAGACGCAAGGTGAGTAGATTATATCTACAGGGGGAAGTCGGGTGGATGGCGTATAGCACCCCCGCAGTCCGTAGTTGTGATATTATATATATATGATAGTTAGTTGTACTATGGACAGTGTAGGGTTAGAAGTGACTAGTGTAGTTCATAGTCGCGAACCCTAGAATAGATTTACACCTACACGCACATCCTTGCATATTCATTATACTTGCACAGTGTTTGATGATATTGGATGACATTGGAGATGAGTCGATGATGTTGGGCATTATGCCGTGAGATCGGTGATTTGATGTAATTCGTATTTGGGATACGATACGTGATCTCTAGCTGGCCTTGGGACGTGTGCTTGCACACGCAGTATCTTGATGGTACCAGTTGTACTAGACTTAGATCAGTACCCCTGATTATGTGATATGATGATAGTGATACCTGAGATGTGATGGGATAGTGTGATATTGACCCGTACCCTGCTATTGGGATGCTGTACGACGATTTACCGTACGAGCCTATATTGAAGATAGATCCGCGCTCATGACTTGAGGATGTCATATGATATTCTATATCGTTCACGATATTATTGAGGCGGGATCACCGACTATTATATCTATGTATATATCGACTCAGAGTTAGGTGGTTTCCATACCCCTCCCGAGTTACTTGATACTTAGATCTGTAGTTTGCATAGTAGATGTTAGACTAGACCCGAGTCATACCTATTTCAAAAACTACGAATCAGGAATATCTTAAAAGACAAGTAAAGAGATTCTACGGGTATTTTTCAAAGGACGTATCTTTCTTAAAATATACTGTAGCCCTTATTTTACTAAAAATCCTGATTCGTCTTACTTCAAACGACATAACTGCATTATATATACATATTGATGTAGATTCTTCATTGTGGTGTTGATTATTTGATTTCCGCATATTCATGCTATTCACATTTCTATAATATTATCATGCTGTTAGGACACCAGCACCATTATCGATGATGCGTATGTTCCACGTACACTATTTGCCGGCTCACACACTTCATCATCGATAATTGCCATGCCACTACACTGTAGTATTGTTGCGTTCATGATATGATTCTTGCATGGCATATTGTACACTTATACTTGTACACAAACATAGATGATTCTGACTTGATTAGAGATTTGGGAACCGCAAGATGTTCTTCAAAACTGATTCGTTTTAAAAGAGCGGTTTCCCTCGACATGTGCACATTACTATTCCATGTTGCATGACTTATGATATGCTTACCTTTCTTACATGTCGCATACATCATGTTTTGATTATACGCATTGAGATATGTTGTTTCCATGATATTTCTGGATTTGGGAACCGTGGGTATTTCAAAAGAGAATATATAATTATGTTAAAACCCGGTTACCTTTGATATGATATTTCAGTGCGTCCACCATGTATTTTCTCGGTGCTGAGAGCGACATGTGAAACCCGATTCGAGGAGGCGGATGAGGCCGATTGCGGGTACATGGTGGACCCGGTATGGTACCCCGGGGCGAGAACGGTTTCGCTGTGTAGTAGACGGTGAGCCTGTGATCGCACGCTTTTGGCGTGTCGGATGTTCAAAGTTCTAAAGTTTACCGCGATCAGGACGGTGACGCTATGCAGCTAGCCGGTTGAGCACGAGTCGATCCACAGGGAGATGGTTGTATGTCCTTTCTTATTTTAGACGAGTCAATAAAGAATTGTATGTGTTTGTTCGAGGCTAACCTATGTGTATTATTTGCAAGTATAAAGTTGTTAAGAAAAAGATACGAGATTATAAGCTAAAGAAATCTGTACTCGAAACCTTTGAGCCGAGTCTTGACCAATTGAAGCTAGAGCAATCGGCAACAACGTGGATTAGGGGATTTAAGCGCGGTATTCGTGGAATACGGCTTATTTACCCTTGTCCTTCCGTTCTTGTCTTTTGCTTTCGCCTCCGGCCAAACCGAACGCAACCGGTCGCGGTTAGGAATCACCGTTACTTTGTCAAGGTAGGGTGCCTAACGGAGCGCTTGCGTATGGTTTGGGCGGAGTTCAATGGAAAATAACAGGAAAAGGAAAAGAGAAAAGAAAATCTTTAACTTATAATATCGTGTTTCTTCTTAACAATAATAATTACAACATTCACAAAATGAACAACAAAGAGAGAACAAAATGAAAAGAACAAAGAAAAGAAAAGATTACAAGCAAGTAATTAATGTGCATGGAATAAAATTGCATGTAATTAAAGACAAGGTAATAAAAAGCAAGTAATAAATAAGCAATAAAAAGAACAAGAAACTAGAACTCAAGACAAGCATGGGATCAATAGCCAACCCTTAAACTTGCAAGCTCAATTAAGAGGTTGCAAGATCAAGAGAAGGGTAGAGAACGCATGTGAAGTGAAGAACTAGTCCCGTGGGAAAATACGACCCTTGAGATCAATAACTAACCCTTAACCTTTCAAGCTCAATGAAGAGGTTGAAAGATCAAGAGGAAGCAAGAATCTCAAGGGGGAGCAAAACCAACA
This sequence comes from Agapanthus africanus, assembly GCA_030015575.1. Taxonomy (NCBI): domain Eukaryota; kingdom Viridiplantae; phylum Streptophyta; class Magnoliopsida; order Asparagales; family Amaryllidaceae; genus Agapanthus; species Agapanthus africanus. The sequence continues at coordinate 108,487,693 of JASDDO010000016.1, read as the reverse complement.
AGAAAGATACAAAAAACCTCATCTTCATTGATCTCCACTCATAAAGCTCTCACTACAATTTTAATGGAGGAAGAATGAAGAAGAAGAAGAAGAAGAACAAAACTACACAAAAAAGAGGCTAAAGAAAAGCTCCCTTGGTTTGATCAGAACTGGGGTATTTATAGGAGGGGAATGGGAAAGCTAGGGCAAGAATATGGCTTATTATGAAGTACCCAAACTGCCCACAGAAAACGACACCCTGCAGAGACTGTACGGCCACGGATCCGCGGCCAATACCCCCTATTGGCCGCGGATCCGCGGCCCATTAGTGGAGTTGTGCTGTGTGGTTTTGTGGGGATCCCTGGTTTGGCTTTTCCTTGTGTTTGAAATCTTAAATCTGCATAAAAGTCTTCCAGAATATCAGCAGAATTCCTTAGTCCAAGATTGCTTTCTTTTCATTACTTTTGACTTTATCTCCCTCGAGCTCCGCGCACCCATTGAATCTTGTGCAGCCCCCCTTGTGCTCTGTGCTTGTCCCAGACACGAATGACCACTGTCATATGTCTTGTCTCTGGAACTGGTACTCGGCACTGGACGGATATGGATGACCGGAACCCGGTTTTTATCTGCTGTGACAGATGTTCTGTATTTTGACGTAACTGTGGATATTTTGTCTTGAATTGCAATATTTGTACTGGAAACCTGTATTCTGTAAATATGTAACAAACACGGATTAAAAGCACCTACCTATAAACAACCGAGCGTAAGAATGGGCGTTATAAAATGCAGTATTTTGTGATGAACAAATACCTCCAAACTTAACTTTTGCTCGTCCCGAGCAAAACCAATTACTCAAAAAAATAAAATGATAACCGCACTTTCGCAGGGAACGCGATTGCACTGAGCGCGTGCAACAAGCCGTTAAACCTCTAGGTGTCCCTAGTAGGAGGAGTGTTGTCTCCTGAGGGTTTTCAGCGGATACTACCCACAAAATCCCGTCAAGCTAGTGTAATAAGTTATCATTGATTCTACTCCTACAGTTTAGTATTTACGTTAGAAATTCTATCATCCTAAGTTAGAAATATCCAACCCTTATTTTTCACACCTCCTATCTATTTACCCTTAGATTATATACGTTCCAAAAATGTTTAGAAAGATGTCGGTTTTCCTGAGTTTTCCTTCTAAAGCGTGGCCTCAAATCAGGGATTTTTATCAACTTTACAGAAAACATAAATCTTATTCTTCATTTTTATCTCTTATTCAAACATCGATTGTAAACCCCTACGTGTGTGTATATTTGCACCCCTACACTCAAGAATTAAATTCAAGCTATAATACCCTTGCCCTAATACCTAATACTACTTCTTTTCGTTAAGGATGGACGGATTTGCTCACACACCATTCATGCGACTATTAATGCTTCTTGAGGCACTAATGACCGATTACTGAATGTGTGAACATTAAAGCGTAAATAGCAGTTTCCAGATCTTGACTTTATTCTATTTTTTTCTTTTTCTTTTTCTATTTTCTTTTTTTTCAAGACCGGATATATTTTTCAATATGCTCTTTTGGTGTTTAGCTTTAAATACCGTTTTTTCTTTCATACTAGGTTTTCAGGCAAGAGTATTTCTAGGTATCCTCTACTATCCCAAGTTTCAAGGTGCGTGTAAGTGCAGTTTGTAGGGTATATACTTTCTAAATTTGAACTCAAGAAAAGAAATTATTTTTCAGACTTATCCTTCAGTAAAGCATCAATACTTTCCCTTCATCTTGACTTAACTAAAGAACTGAACTCAAGATTACCAATTTCTCAAAAAAACTGTAAGGACGTATACTTACCAAGTTTAAACAGAATGAGGGTTATTTTTAGGGTTTTCAATTCCTAAGCCTAGAATTTAGTTATTTCTATCATATCAACTAAACTTTCAGAATAAAACCTAAGTTACCCTATTAGCTAACTTGACGACAAAGTTTTTATATTTTTTGGAAAATTTTCAATTTTTGTGGGTTTTTAATAAGGTATGCAAATGCAAAATATACAAATGAATGCGAAGGAATAAAGCTTACCGAGCACACCCCCAAACTTAAACTTGACAGTGCCCTCACTGTCAGGCTACACCAAGAGGGTCAAAATTGTCGGCGCTCCCTAGAAACAAATTATATACAAAAAAATATATATATATATATACAAAAAAAGTGTCCCCCCCCCAAACTTAAGTAAAACAGTGTTTCCACTGTTAAGCGTTGAAATTCAGGATTTAGGGGGGAAAGAGAACAATATCAAGCTATACAAGGCCTTACACAGGCCAAAAGTTAACACCAACCATTCAAAGATCTTATCGTGATAAAGCAGTGGCTGGTGAAAGAAGGCGTAGAGAAAAGAGATGGAGAATACGTGAGACCGTATGGAGATAGAAGTGGTATACGGTCTCGGTATATGAGAGGAAGAAGAATGGCGGAAGGGAAAAAGAAGGGGAGTACGAACTTGAGGGTGCAAATGGAGTGAATAGATTAGCACAATTTGTGATGAGTGATGTGTAAATAGCGATTGTGCTAATCTATTAACCCGTCGAGAGATTGGATCAAATCCCTCAAGATTCGTAAGAAGCCATGGGTACGCCGAACTTGGTAAACCAGACATATGAAATGTAAGTTATACGGGTTCTTGCAAGGTCGGAACGATGGAAAGAATGGAGGGAAGTGGTTGAGGAAGGGTATCGGTTAAGGGTTCTGGATGATGTACACAGTCAGTGAAAGGAACAGGATGAATTGGAAAATCCGACTCATCATCTAGAACTGTTTCATCCTCAAAATTCTCCTCAAAGTTAAGCTCATCCATGCATATTTCATCAAAATCCAGACGCATATGGGGTTCGGAAAAAACATTTATTGACTCGGGATGATGATTTGAAGAGAAAAACTCAGCCAAATCTATGGGTTCATCATCCAAAATATTCCCAGCGTCGATATCCTCAATCAAGTGAAAATCAATATTCTCAGACACCTCAACAAAAGCATGGATTTCAATCGATTCAGGTTCTAGAGTGGAGGTGTAGAGGTCAAAAGGATTGGGATTGGTTTCACTTGGAAGGGACCCTTCACAATCGGGCAAATCAAACACTACGAAGTCGCACAACTCATTCATCATTCTATCTTCAATTGATAAATCATGTGGGATACTCGATAGACTTTCAAAACAGGAGTTGTGGGATTCAATTTGGGACGGGTACGTTTGATTTGGACGGGGGTACATCTCACTCTCTCCACTCAAATTCACAGCCTGTCCTGCCGCCTCATCATACATTGAAAAAGTTGGAGCTAGTTGAAAACTAGCTACCTGGTCACTTGGTTGCATGAGGGCGGCCATGGACGCATTCAAATCCATCATCTGTTGGCTTGACGCTACCCTAAAGTCTTCCAACGACTGTTCTAGACTAGACATTGGTTGTGAAGGGGTTTCAGTAAAAGATTCAAAGTTGTTTGGATACTGAAAACTCCCAAATGGCGGTTCTGATACAATGTCTAGGGAAGGTGTAAAAGTTGGGTAGGACTGGTAGGAATTGAATGGCTGGACAGGAGTGGGATCAACAGTGGGATAAGAAGGTGAATGGAATTGTTGATCCCAAGAATTTGTAGTGGTGAAAGGAGTGAAAGATCGGCTACGAAATTGTTCAATACGTTCAGCAATAGACATAGGTCTCGGGGTTACAACTGGATTTTCAAAAGGGGTATCAACGCAAGAAGGTGTGAATGTTTGAAACGGTTGATACGAAGTGGATTGCGGGGTCCAGTTGTTTGTCCTAGACGCGTCTATCCGATCTCCCAACGAAATTTTGGGCATGGATGGGTCGTTCGATGTTCGGCCAAAGCAAGAACAGTATGAAGTAATGTCTGGTTGTGGGTACCAAAGTTCGGCAAGAGTTTTGCGAGGTGGAGTACCCATGATATGAAGAGAGAAGGAAAGAAAGGCAGAGAAAATGAGGGGAAAAGGAATGTGATATTTTTTTTTAGTTTATATATTAACAAAAGAATGAAATATACACACAAAAAGAATATGGACAAAAATAATCATGACACAAAAACACCACACACGTAATCGTTCTAGGGTTCACCTAGGTCAACTAGACCTGCTCCAGAACTTGATTGTCGAAGTAAAACTGTGTTGAGAAACAGGCTTAAGATACACTGATCACGAGGCCAGGTAAGTGCAGAGATAAGGGGAGGTTTTCCAACGCTTTCGCGAAGTTCCTTAATTAAATAACCCTTTCTCTTTTGGCGGTTTCGCCGTTAACACTTTCCTAGACACCTCGTAAACAATATACCATTAAGCAAGGTTCTAAACAAAGTTAACTTCTCCTAGTGAGCGCGAAGTCCTTAAGGCTTAAAGTCTAGTTTCTTTTAAATTTTGTGTGGGTAAACGTTATGCTCAAGTTCGTGATTTGTGGGCCACGGAAAAGGTGATGAAATCCTTTACCGTATCTTGTGGGGTTCGCTTGCCCTTAAGTCCGTATTAATGTATGCAATGCGTAATTCAATAAAAATTCTATAAAGAATCAAACAATCGTTTTTTAGTTTAAGCGCGGCACTGCAACAAATACGGGTTAGTCAATTTTTAGCGTTTGCTAGCGAACTTGCAAAGAATCCTGCAAAGAATAGTATATTGGATGCGTCGGATTTGATAAGAAGGTGTTAGTAAAATACGTACCGTTAAGTTTTGGGTTAGGAAACCCCCGTTGAATCAAATCCGGTAAGCTTGAAAGGTTCGCTTGCGCGGGTCAAACTACCCGAATCTTTGGCACTGTACTTCGTAATCACCTTTGCCTTGAATGCATACTTTGCTCCCCACAATCGCAGTTTGCAAATACGCAAAAATCTGCACACTTGCCCACAAAAATGATCAAAAAAAACAAAAAGAATATTTTTTTTATATACAAAAAGAATATTAACCCGAATAACAAGAAAGAAAATACGCTACCGTCTCCCCGGCAACGGCGCCATTTGATCGCACGCTTTTGGCGTGTCGGATGTTCAAAGTTCTAAAGTTTACCGCGATCAGGACGGTGTCGCTATGCAGCTAGCCGGTTGGGCACGGGTCGATCCACAGGGAGATGGTTGTATGTCCTTTCTTGTTTTAGACGAGTCAATAAAGAATTGTATGTGTTTGTTTGAGGCTAACCTATGTGTATTATTTGCAAGTATAAAGTTGTTAAGAAAAAGATACGAGATTATAAGCTAAAGAAATCCGTACTCGAAACCATTGAGCCGAGTCTTGACCAATTGAAGCTAGAGCAATCGGCAACAACGTGGATTAGGGGATTTAAGCGCGGTATTCGTGGAATACGGCTTATTTACCCTTGTCCTTCCGTTCTTGTCTCTTGTTTTCGCCTCCGGCCAAACCGAACGCAACCGGTCGCGGTTAGGAATCACCGTTACCTTGTCAGGGTAGGGTGCCTAACGGAGCGCTTGCGTATGTTTTGGACGGAGTTCAATGGAAAATAACGGGAAAAGGAAAAAAGAAAAGAAAATCTTTAACTTATAATATCGTGTTTCTTCTTAACAATAATAATTACAACATTCACAAAATGAACAACAAAGAGAGAACAAAAAGAAAAGAACAAAGAAAAGAAAAGATTACAAGCAAGTAATTAATGTGCATGGAATAAAATTGCAAGTAATTAAAGACAAGGTAATAAAAAGCAAGTAATAAATAAGCAATAAAAAGAACAAGAAACTAGAACTCAAGACAAGTAAGGGATCAATAGCCAACCCTTAAACTTGCAAGCTCAATTAAGAGGTTGCAAGATCAAGAGAAGGGTAGAGAACGCATGTGAAGTGAAGAACTAGTCCCGTGGGAAAATACGACCCTTGAGATCAATAACTAACCCTTAACCTTTCAAGCTCAATGAAGAGGTTGAAAGATCAAGAGAAAGCAAGAATCTCAAGGGGGAGCAAAACCAACAAGAAAGATACAAAAACCCTCATCTTCATTGATCTCCACTCAAAAAACTCTCACTACAATTTTAATGGAGGAAGAATGAAGAAGAAGAAGAAGAAGAACAAAACTACACAAAAAAGAGGCTAAAGAAAAGCTCCCTTGGTTTGATCAGAACTGGGGTATTTATAGGAGGGGAATGGGAAAGCTAGGGCAAGAATATGACTTATTATGAAGTACCCAAACTGCCCACAGAAAACGACACCCTGCAGAGACTGTACGGCCGCGGATCCGCGCCAAATACCCCCTATTGGCCGCGGATCCGCGGCCCATTAGTGGAGTTGGGCTGTGTGGTTTTGTGGGGATCCCTGGTTTGGCTTTTCCTTGTGTTTGAAATATTAAATCTGCACAAAAGTCTTCCAGAATATCAGCAGAATTCCTTAGTCCAAGATTGCTTTCTTTTCATTACTTTTGACTTTATCTCCCTCGAGCTCCGCGCACCCATTGAATCTTGTGCAGCCCCCCTCGTGCTCTGTGCTTGTCCCAGACACGAATGACCACTGTCATATGTCTTGTCTCTGGAACTGGTACTCGGCACTGGACGGATATGGATGACCGGAACCCGGTTTTTATCTGCTGTGACAGATGTTCTGTATTTTGACGTAACTGTGGAGATTTTGTCTTGAATTGCAATATTTGTACTGGAAACCTGTATTCTGTAAATATGTAACAAACACGGATTAAAAGCACCTACCTATAAACAACCGAGCGTAAGAATGGGCGGTATAAAATACAGTATTTTGTGATGAACAGCCTGGCAGAGGGATTACTACCTACCGGTGATTGTATTTGAGCTCGGCGGATATCTGGAGGATACCGACCAGAGTTGAGAGATGGACATGGGCTGACCCGTACTGCCGGGGCCGAGGGCCGATACCGCAGACGGAGCCCCATGTGGATGAGGATTTACGTGTCGATGCTAGGCACGGGTTTCATGATGTTTTTCCATGATTTTGTTATATCCTCATATTTACATGCATGTTGTTTATTATCATTGGGTGACGGGTGGACGGGTTCCACGTTTATTGTCATTGGGTGACTGGTGGACGGTTTCCACGTTTTTACAGACTTGATCACATACAGACTGGATTTATATTGATCATACTTCATTTGTATATATAACAGGGTATGAGGGCGCTGTTATATATACCCTTACACCAATATTAGTGGTATGGGACGCTAATATATGTGTATTGATATCCTTTTGATACTTCATCATATTTACTTCATGCAGACATACCTTATACTGATGACATGTTATTACCTGAGTACTTGGCACTACATACGTGTTTAGATGTTATATTGCCACCTTATCATGCTTCAGACGTACTCTTGTGGTTTATATTACTGATAGTATTGACCTAGGATTATGTCTTGCATTCGGCTTCTGCTTGTAGATATTTCTATTCACGAGTTGGCAACTCACCCCCGTTGTGCCACAGTTCTTGCAGGCTTTGCCGTACAGATTCCATTGCGGCATTTCTGGCACTCTACTTCCTTGCGGGTGAATTGCTTTTGGTAGGTGGATTCTTTTGCATCAAGAACCACCATTGTACTTGTATTATTCTTGTATCTAGAAATTCCATCAACCAAAACTTGTATATTGTTTCAGACTTAGACATTTGTGATGTATTATTCGGCCTTAGAGTCGCGCTTAGTAGTATTGCGGTTTTCTTGCTTATTGAGTTCTTTGGGTTTGACCCTCGCCGTTCGGCGCTGTATATTATTATTGCTTGTGTGGTTGTGACCATCGTTTGACGAAGAGCTAGCTCCCGCTTGCGGATGCTTTTTATCATTGTATATATGTTGTGCTTGTTGTACCGCATTCGGGGCCAGTATTTACAAAAGAAACTATGCCGAAATTTTTAGAAAAGACTTTACTGTTTTTAAAAATGCATATTCGCTTAGTTATTTAAAAACCTTCACTTCTTTAAACCAGTTGCTTTATTTACTCTTAAAATGGTTTTAGATTTCTGGGCTTTTGGCTTACTTGGATCAGATGGGGTCCTATAGGCTTCATATGGTTCAAGGGCCAGTCACGTGCTCTTTCGGGTCGTGACAACAACAAACCTTAACTCGACTATGTGACCGTCTTGAACTGCCTTTTGAACCTTAGGGTTTGAGGCAGTACGGCGTGCCACGTGTGAGGTGTTGGCTTGACCCTTCTACGGCTGGACCGCTACTACTGTGTCACATTCCGGGTTTTTTGAACTCCGCTCAAGTGTTGAGCTTTAGGGAATTTTTGGGTATTTGATTATTCGGTCGAAAAGTTTAATACTGTCTATTTATCTGGAATGTGATACAATATGTGGAATTCATATTGTTAGGCATGAAATGCGAGGTATGTGATATCTCGGATTTACGATGTCTAAAGACAATGCGGATTCCAAATATTGTAGTTTTACACTTTCTTTTCTGTGACCGTAAGTGTAGTATGTTGGTATCGCCGTTTTCGTTGCTATACATCAACGACAATCGAGGTACGCATACTTACCTACGTTGATGATATATGATATTATGTGTTGCTGAAATATGTGATTGTTAGCGATTCTGCGTGTTCAAGTTTTAGTTAAATACCGCAATCAAGACGGTTTCGCTTGTAGCTAGTCGGTTGAGTACGGGTCGTCCGCAGGGAGATGGGAATCTTTTTCTATGTGCTTTAACGAGTTAAGTCCAGTTTTTCAGATTTTGTTGTGATTAATTAAGTGGTAAATTGATATGTAAAGAGAGCTTGTTAGGGTTAGGATTAGGTTAGTTTGAGTTAGGAGTCTCCCACATCTTTCGTTGCCCCTCTTGATATCGGTGTTACGGTAATCGGCAACAACGGGGATTAGCACGACTAGGAAGGAACTTGCGAGTATAAGCTAGGCTTTCCAACGCATAAGTTCTTCCTTTTGGTGCTTGTCCGTCCGTTCTTGGCTCTTAGCCATAACCTCCGGTTAATTCAACCACAACCGGTCTCACTACGGAATCACCGCTATCATGCAGGATAGGGTGCCGTAAGGAGCGGATTGTGGTTCAATTAACGGGAGTCGAATTAAGCTGTTGGGCAAGGAAAGAGTGAGAGAGATTTCCTTCTCTCAAACTTCCCTTATCCTACCCTAACAAGTATGAAACTACTCACACATCATGATACGGAAAAATAAAACAAAACAAAAGAGGAGGATAGAAAGAAAGAGATTAGAAGATAACAACTAGCTATTTGCGACCTCACCTTGGCAAGGATCAAGCGTAAGCATCATGGTTGTGTTAAGAATAAAACAAAAGAGAGAAGAAAGAAACAACAAGAAATAACAACAACTAGTTAACAAATTAAAATTACAACAATTAACAAGATAATAAGACAAGCATAATAATGAAAGAGTCTTCTTTATTCATCATTCTTCACTCACAAAGCTCACTACAAGTTTTAATGGAGAAGAGATGAGAAGAGGAAGAAGAAACACAACTAAACCTACAAAAGAAAATACAAGATTATGGACCCTTTCCTTCACAAAGTTCTGGGCTATTTATAGGCAGGGAAAATGAAATCTAGGGCAACAAACTGCCTCTTTACAAAAGTTCCAAACTACCCCTGAAAGCCCAACTTCTGACTCAACAGTATAGCCGCGGATCCGCGGCCTAAGCCTCCTTATGCCGCGGATCCGCCGCTCTCTGGTGGAGTTAGGGCATGGGCTTCTTGGTACTTCCCTGGTCTGCTGTCCCCTCTTGTCTGGTACATGTATTTTCTGAAAATACCTCCACATTTCTTCCAGAATTTCTGTTGAGGGAAAGGTGGACTTTGGACATGGATTTTCTTGAGCTCCGCGTAAATTTCTTGGATCTTGCGTTGCCATTGTGCTTTGTGCATGAAGGTGACAATTGATTTGTCATTTTGTCTCCTAAACTGGTGTGTGGCAACAGACGGATAAAGAGCGGAGACCCGTGTTTTATCTGTGGTTGGCAGGAACTCGGATTTTGTCGTATTTTTCCATGGATTTCACCGTTTAGAGCCGAGAACCTGTATCCTGCAATTGACTAGCAAACACGGCTCAAGAGTACCTACCGATATGCAATGTGATAAAAATTGGGCGGTATAAAAATGCAAAACTCTGATATGAACAAATACCTCCAAACTTATCATTTGCTCGTCCCGAGCAAAGCCAATTTATTCACAAAAAATTTCCTAACCTCACTTTCGTAGGGAACGCGATTGCACTGAGCATGTGCAACAAGCCGTTAAACCTCTAGGTGTCCCTAGTAGGAGGAGTGTTGTCTCCTAAGGGTTTTCAGCGGATACTACCCACAAAATCCGGTCAAGCTAGTTTTGTAAAATAACTAAGATTCAAACCCCTAAAGTTTTGTTTCAGAAAATAACAATTCTATGATCCTAAGTCTAGACTATCGAACCTTTATTTTTCACACCTCGCTTCTTATTTAACTACAGATTTTATATGTCTTTACGTGTAGTGCAAATAGTGTCGTTAAGTTCCAGAAGGATCGATTAAAGTCATCATGTCACACAAAAAAAACCTAGATAACAATTTTAAAAGGATCACATAAGTTTTATAAAGAGTTAAGTATTTTTCAAATTTCATTTTCCAGTAAAGTTTCAACTTCAGAATTTCTATCTTCCCTAACAGGAAACTAAGTCGTATTTTTCACTCCACCTTTTTCTTGTTTTCATTTCATACACACCTCTGTGAACGTGCAATAGTCTTTATCATAGAATAAAACCTTCATATCTCCGTTAAAATTTTTTATAAAAGCCTGTCTTTTATCAAGATTATTCTCACACAAAGAACCATTAGGAATTTTAACTCGGAGAGAACACTTGCTTGATTTTGTTTTAATCTGGACTTTCTAGGCTTCTTAGCGAGCTTTGGGCCAATGCACCCAAACCAGTTGATTTTAGGGCATTAGGTGTAGAAACACCCCAGCGGACTTAATTACTCAAGTTACCTAGGTCCAAAAAACAAAAGACAGTTTGGCGTGAAAATCAGATGATTTAATACGAATGGAGATATAACCGGCAGTTCAATTATTTGTTTGGATAAAAGACGTGTTTAGTGGGTTCGGTGTGTAATCATTCCAATCAAGTTTCAGATGGGTTATTATTCAGACTTAGTTCCAATTACGACCTCAATAACATTCCTTCATATTCGCTTTACTTCATAAACTATTCTTGACATTACTTATTTCAGAACAAACCTATTTGATCCTCAGAAAATCATTTATCTGTTTAAAAGTTTTTAAACATAAAAGACTTGTCATCTAATTCCCAAAAACTCACGACACGTGTAGTGTGATGTAAAGACGTATATCAGCTATAGTTAACTTCAAAGGAGAGTCATCTTTCAGGTTTTCAAAATCTAAACATAAGATTTAGTTATTCTTATTTTATCAAACAAAACCGTCGAAATGTTGAATCAGAGTCCTCCCACTAGCTATCTTGACAGAAAAGTTTTTATGTTTTTAGAAAATTTTCAGATTTTTTTGGATTTTATGGATTTTAATATGCAGATGCAAAATATACATATGAATGCGAAGGTAAGAAATGCGTACCGAGCGTACCCCCAAACTTAAACTGGACAGTGTCTTCACTGTCATTGCATGAAGAGATCATTTGAAGGGTCAAAATTGTCGGTTAGCGATACACAATTTTTTATGTTTTTGTTTTTAAAGAAAAGGAAAAGAATATTCATAAATATATACAAAATGGTACATACCCCCAAACTTATTTGGAACAGTGTCCACTGTTCTTGGCTGGATAACCGAAGTTTGGAGGTAGGCAGAGGAAGATTAAGCAGGGTAAACCGGCTCCTGTAAGACCAGAAGCTCCTCTGTTGGTTCGGCGCTAAGGTACGGTTTGAGTCGGTGTCCATTCACTTTGAAAAATGAACCGTCCTTCGGATTCTCTAAATCCACAGCGCCCTGCGGATACACATTCCGCACAAAATACGGCCCTTTCCAGCGAGATCTGAGCTTTCCTGGATGGAAGCGAAGTCGGGTGTCGTAAAGCAGGACCTGCTGACCAGGTATGAAGGTTTTGCGCAAAAGGTGTTTATCGTGAAACACCTTCGTTCGATTATTAACGACAACCGCGATATCGTAAGCCTCATCCCTAAGCTCGCTCAGTTCGTTCAACTGCAGCTTCCGATGGCTGCCCGCATCTTCGAGAGACAGATTCAGCTCTTTTATCGCCCAAAATGCGCGATGCTCTATTTCGACAGGTAGGTGGCAGGCTTTTCCGTACACAAGCCGATAGGGAGACTTGCCAAGGTCGGTCTTATAAGCGGTTCGAAATGCCCAAAGGGCATCAGTGAGTTTCAGCGACCAATCCTTACGGTTCTTGGAAACCGTCTTCTTCAGTATCTGCTTGATTTGCCGATTTGAAACTTCGGCCTGCCCGCAGGTTTGGGGGTGGTAGGGCGTGGATAGCTTATGATTAATGGAGTATTTCCGCATCAAGGCCTCGAAAGTCTTGTTGCAGAAATGACTTCCATTGTCGCTAATGATCGCTCGGGGGTGCCCAAACAGGGAGAAAATGTTTTCTTTAAGGAACCTAACGATAACCTTGTAGTCGTTAGTCCAGCTGGGCACAGCCTCGACCCATTTAGAGACGTAATCAACAGCAAGAAGGATGTACAAATTCCCAAAAGAGCTGGGAAACGGCCCCATGAAATCTATCCCCCAAACATCGAAAATCTCCACAACCAAGATTGGTTGGAGTGGCATCTCGTTCCTCCGGGATATCCGGCCCATGTGTTGGCACCGGGAGCAAGTCTTGCAATAGTCATGAGCGTCTTTGAGGAGTTGTGGCCAGTAGAAACCATATTGCAAGATCTTCTCAGCTGTCTTTCTGGGGCCAAAATGCCCGCCACACGCTTGATCGTGGCAAAACGACAACACACTCTTGAATTCCTCGTCAGGGACACACCGACGAATAATCTGGTCGGGACAGTACTTGAACAAATAGGGTTCGTCCCAGTAAAAGTGTTTTACTTAGGATAAGAAGCGAAGTCTGTCCTGACTTGACCATTCAGTCGGTAGTAATCCCGTGGCCAAATAGTTCACAATATCTGCGAACCAGGGTTCGCAAGATACTGTCAAGAGCTGTTCATCCGGGAAAACGTCGTTGATCGGAATTGGAAGCGAAGGCGAAGAAGGAAGTCGTGAGAGATGGTCGGCAACTACGTTTTCACATCCTCGTTTGTCCTTAATGACAAGGTCAAACTCTTGAAGCAAGAGGATCCAACGTATTAACCGAGATTTTGCATCTTTCTTCGCAAAAGATGGCGCAGAGCAGAATGGTCAGTGTAGACAATGACTGGAGAGCCGATGAGGTAGGGCCTGAACTTTTCTAAAGCAAATACAACAGCCAAGAATTCCATCTCAGTTGTTGTATAATTGAGTTGGGCGTCGTTCAGGGTTCGGCTCTCATAATAGATTACGTGCGGCATCTTGTTGATGTGTTGTCCAAGGACAGCACCAATGGCAAAGTCGGATGCATCGCACATAATCTCAAATGGGTGCGTCCAGTCAGGTGAAGAAAGAACGGGAGCAGAAGTGAGTGAGCATTTCAATGACTCGAATGCAGTCACACAGCTCGAGTTGAAGTCAAATGGTGTGTCCTTGGCCAGCAAAAGAGTTAAGGGCCTAGCAATCTTGCTAAAGTCCTTGATGAACCGTCTATAGAAACCGACATGGCCAAGGAAGGCTCGGATATCTCTGACGCATCGGGGAGGAGGGAGATTGGAAATGACCTCAATCTTCGCTTTGTCAACCTCTATGCCATTTTGCGAGATGATATGTCCTAAGACAATACCTTCGCGCACCATGAAGTGGCACTTCTCCCAATTCAAAGTGAGATTCTTGTCCTTACATCGGGTAAGGACAGCGTCAAGATGCAGCAAACACTCATTGAAGGAATCGCCGAAGATGGAGAAATCATCCATGAAAATCTCCAGAAATTTTTCCACCATGTCTGAGAAGATTCCCATCATACACCGCTGGAAGGTAGCGGGCGCATTGCATAACCCAAAGGGCATGCGACGATATGCAAACGTGCCGAAAGGACAAGTGAATGTGGTCTTGTCCTGGTCTTTTTCGGCGATGGGAATCTGATTGTAGCCGGAGTAGCCATCAAGAAAGCAGTAGTACTCGTGTCCGGCCAATCGTTCAAGCATCTGGTCAATGAAAGGTAGCGGAAAGTGGTCTTTCCGCGTTGCGGCGTTGAGTTTTCTGTAATCAATGCATACTCGCCACCCAATTTGGGTGCGAGTAGGGATTAACTCGTTCGCCTCATTGGTTATGACCGTGATGCCCGACTTCTTGGGGACAACATGAATGGGGCTAACCCACTGGCTATCAGAGATAGGGTAAATGATACCACTATCTAGACATTTTACGATCTCCTTCTTCACAGCCTCTTTCATGACTGGATTGAGACGTCTCTGTGGATCCCGGGCTGGTTTGGCATCATCCATCAGATGAATGTGATGCTCAACGATAAGGGGACTAATCCCCTTGATGTCCGCCATGGACCAGCCAAAAGCTTGCCTGTTGCTGTGCAAGACCGCTAGAAGGGCTTTCTCTTGCTCGGGAGCTAGAGAAGCCGAAATGATGACAGGGAGGGTCTCGTGTTCACCTAAGTACGCATACTTAAGGTGAGACGGCAAAGGCTTGAGTTCGAACGATGGAGGTGAAACGATTGAAGGCAAGATTGGTGCAGAGGTCTCGAACTCAAAGGACTCCAGCAAAGGTTCAAAGCGAGTGTAGGAGACCGAGTCGGATGGTTCAGGTAACTCATCCAAAAATTCGAAAGATTCAAACTCGGGTTGTGCGCCGTTAAGATCGTTCGAGAACGTAAAACACTCGTAGTCGTTGTCGGGCGCAGAAACAGCAGCAGGTTCGAGGAGGAACGCACTAGTGGCGTTAAGATTATCGTGATCAAACAGAAACTCCTCGAATTCACATTCTTCTGGGGTGATCTCTTAGATCGAGCAGACGTCCAGTATATGAGCATTAGGTTCGGCGGTCTGATACCCCAACCTAAAAATGTTGAGTTCAATCGTCATGTTTCCAAAAGAGAGGTTCATCGAACCATTGCGACAATTGATCACAGCATTTGAGGTTGCAAGAAATGGGCGACCGAGTATCACCGGAATTTGATTCCGGGGGTTAGCTACAGGCTGTGTGTCTAATACAATGAAGTCAACGGGGAATATGAAGTCCCCGACTTTGATTAACACATCCTCTAGCTCACCCCTAGGGTGGGTGATCGATCGGTCGGCCATTTGGAGAGTGCAGTGTGTGGGTTTCAGCTCTCCGACGCCTAATTGCTCGTATACTGAGTACGGAAGCAGGTTAACACTGGCACCAAGATCTAATAGTGCGCGGTTGATGTTCTTATCCCCAATAGTAATAGAAATCGTAGGACAGCCAGGGTCCTTCCGTTTTTGTGGTAAAGATTGGGTAAGGGCATCACTCACAGCACTAGCCAAGAAAACTTTCTTGGATACCTGAGACTTCCTCTTTTTCGTGCACAAGTCCTTTAAAATTTTCGCGTAGGACGGGACTTGTTGGACAGCATCTAAAAGAGGAATGTTAATGTTAACCTGCTTAAATAACTCCAGAATCTTCTCTATTTGAGGATTTTGTTTATTAGACCTCAACCGGTTTGGAAATGGAACATTTTTAAAATTGGTTGAGTCTAATGCTGGAGGAGGAGATTGTGGAGTTGGAACGGATCCCAGAACAGGTGTTTTCGTGGAGTGAGAAGTGGGTCCGTTCAGAGCAGAAGAAGAAGAAGAAGGAGAGCCTTTTGAAGAATGGAGAATAGGCTCAGAAGACGAAGAAGAAGAAGAAGAAGAAGAAGAAGAAGCAGCGGCCGGGGTGTCTTCGTTGATCCGTGTGCCGATGTTGTTTTGCAGCATCCTTCCTGATCTCAATGTGGTCACGGCACTCACATTATGGTTTTGTTGTTCAAGAGCAACATGTGCATTATGTGGGTGACCGGGATTTGGGAGTGGCTGGGTCGGGAGCTTCCCCTTTTCTCGCTCGCTTAAGGCCGCATTCTGCTGTGCAATCTGGGCCTCGATGGTCTTGATGCTTTGCCCGTGAGCGGCAGTGTGTTGCACTAAGGACTGAATGGAAGACTGGATGTTGGCGGTGGACTAAGTCGATTGTTTAACGAACGCCTCCAGACTTCGTTCGAGCGAGGAAACCTTATCGTTGTTTGACGGAACAAAGTTGTTTGGTGGAAAAGAATTGTTGGGTGCAAAGTTGTTCGTCTGATTTTGAAAAGGTTGGGGTTGGAAGGGCTGCTGATACTGAGTTTGTTGTTGCGCTTGTTGTTGCGGCGGAGGGGCACTTTGGAAATTGTTGCCTTGGAATTGATTCTGATTCTGATTCCAGGCGAAATTGGGGTGGTTCCTCCAACCGGGATTGTAGGTGGAAGAGTATGGATCATTCCTCGGTCTTTGCTGGAATGCAGCATTAACCTGATCTTGTCCTTGCGATGGTGGATTGTAAGGACACTTTTCAGTCAAGTGAGAAGGATCGGAACAACAAGCGCAGATGGTACGAAGTGGGAGAACAGGGGCAGGAGCAGGAGAAGAAAATTTGCTCTCTATCGCTTCAAGCTTTCTTGTTATTGCAGCCATTTCAGCTTTCATCGCAATAGAGACATCAAGTTGGTGAATTCCTACCCTAGACTGACCGGTAGAAGTGGAGGTAGAAGAAGAAGAAGTCGGTCTGGTGCTCTCCCATTGTAGCGTTTGCTCCGCAAGGTCGTCAAAGAACTGCCACGCTTCCTCGTCAGATTCCGATAGGAAGTGGCCCTGACAGATGGTTTCTAACAACTGCTTCGTTGCTGGGTTCAGGCCCTCGTATAAGGTTTGGCAAAGTTGCCATTTCTCTATACCGTGGTGAGGACACTGAACAAGAAGGTCTTTGTACCGGTCAAAGCACTTCCAGAAGGGTTCAGAAGGAAGCTGAGAGAATTGGTTGATTTCATTGCGGATCCTTGCGGTCTTATGATTCGGATAGAATTTTTTTAGAAACGCTTTAACAAACTCGTCCCAGCTGGTTATGGAGTGGGAAGCGGTGCTATACAGCCATTTTTCAGCAAGGTCGCATAAAGTGAACGGAATGACTCGTAGACGTATAGCATCGTCCGACAGCTGGGTGGTTTTCATCATGGCACAGACGTTTTGAAATTTATTGATGAAGATATAGGCATCTTCAGGTTCAAGCCCATGAAATCGTGGAAGCATGTTGATGAAGTGGGGCTTAATTTCAAAGTTGTCCCCATTGGCCGGTGGAAGAGAAAGGCAGGTGGGAAGTGCAGAACGGGTGGGGTAGAAACGATCCTGGAGCGCGATTCGCTGCGGCGCTACAACAGGCGGTGGTGGTGGGATATTGGTCTCCGTAGGAGGTGGAGCCAATCCAGCGGTAGTCAAAGAGATGTTCGGATTAAATCCTGACATCGCGGAAGAAGAGGTTGGTGAAGGTGAAGGTGAAGATGTATGAACAGAATTCCGGTCAACGTCGGAGTTGGCCGACAAAGGAAGGGGTGAAAGAGGAGTAGACGGAGTTTCGACTTCGGAGTCGATCGTGTAGTCGGTAGCAACTAACGTAACACGGACTAGACGGGCGCTAGTGTCCTGAGTACAAGCGGACATACACTAAACGAGTTTTAGTATAGTCAAAGAGGAGAAGGTGAGGGTAAGAAAACGTCAATGGAGAAAACGATGGGTTGAGGGTGAAAAAATGGATTTGGCGACAAAGGGCAAGTTTTTATAAAAGTTTTTGATTTTTTCTTTTTTTGTTTTTTAGAAAGAGCTTTACAGAAATATGTACGGACTTACGGTTTTAAGCAATCACAAATAAGATATGCACAATCTCACCTAGATCTAGGGTCACCTAGGTCTACTAGACCTGCTCCTAACTGTTCCAGAGGGCTAGAAAAAGGACCTCAAACCGCCTCTTCTCCGTCTAATGCGGCCAGATAAGTGCCAGGTAAGTGGGAGGTTATCCAACGCTTTCGCGAAGTTCCTTAATTAAATAACCACTTGCCTTCGTCACACTTGCCTAGGCACCGCAAAAGTCAGATAGGATAAACGGCCGATGCCTGTAACTAGTCCTCTGTCCTATTGAACGCGAAGTCCTTAGGGCTGAGTCTAGTATTTTTTAATTTTAACAATGGTCAATGCATATGCTTTTTATGATTTTTGGGGTCCTGGGAAGGATGATGAAATCCCCACCCAATCTGAATTGGTTTCAAGCCCCTTAAGTCCGTATTAATTAATGCAAAGCGATAACAAATCAACTGCAAACAATTTTTATTTTTAGCACAGCGCAAAGAATCCTGCACAAGAACAGTTTATTGGAAGGGGGAGAAGAGTTTGCGCAAAGAAATCTGCAGAAAACACAGTTTATTGGAGTCCAGAGGAGTGGGAGAGAGGAGAAAGACTTACAGAAAGAAAATGGTACCCTTACTCCACCAAGTGGCCGCGGATCCGCGGCAATAGGGCTCTAATGCTGCGGTTCCGCGGCTATGTTAAGGAATTGGGGCTCCGGTTTTCTGGTGTGGGCTTCTTTGGGTGTCCTCTGCTGTTTTTAAGACCCTGAATCTGGATTTGCTCACTGGAACTGCTCCAGAATCTTAAAGTAGACCGTTTGCTTCGTTTTGTCCGTCGCGGTGTAGCCGCGAAATGTGGGTCTATCTTCCCACGTCTTTGGCACTGAACTTGAACTCCGTATTATCCTGCACACTTGCACAAAAACTAATCAAAAATAACAAGATGATTTTTTTTTTACAAAGTATATTTTTTTGTTTTGTTTTTCGGTTATATTCACAAGTTAACCCGAAATTACACAAAGAAATAAACTACCGTCTCCCCGGCAACGGCGCCATTTGATTGTTAGCGATTCTGCGTGTTCAAGTTTTAGTTAAATACCGCAATCAAGACGGTTTCGCTTGTAGCTAGCCGGTTGAGTACGGGTCGTCCGCAGGGAGATGGGAATCTTTTTCTATGTGCTTTAACGAGTTAAGTCCAGTTTTTCAGATTTTGTTGTGATTAATTAAGTGGTAAATTGATATGTAAAGAGAGCTTGTTAGGGTTAGGATTAGGTTAGTTTGAGTTAGGAGTCTCCCACATCTTTCGTCGCCCCTCTTAATATCGGTGTTACGGTAATCGGCAACAACGGGGATTAGCACGACTAGGAAGGAACTTGCGAGTATAAGCTAGGCTTTCCAACACATAAGTTCTTCCTTTTGGTGCTTGTCCGTCCATTCTTGGCTCTTAGCCATAACCTCCGGTTAATTCAACCACAATCGGTCTCACTACGGAATCACCGCTATCATGTAGGATAGGGTGCCGTAAGGAGCGGATTGTGGTTCAATTAACGGGAGTCGAATTAAGCTGTTGGGCAAGGAAAGAGTGAGAGAGATTTTCTTCTCTCAAACTTCCCTTATCCTACCCTAACAAGTATGAAACTACTCACACATCATGATACGGAAAAATAAAACAAAACAAAAGAGGAAGATAGAAAGAAAGAGATTATAAGATAACAACTAGCTATTTGCGACCTCACCTTGGCAAGGATCAAGCGTAAGCATCATGGTTGTGTTAAGGATAAAGAAAAAGAGAGAAGAAAGAAACAACAAGAAATAACAACAACTAGTTAACAAATTAAAATTACAACAATTAACAAGATAATAAGACAAGCATAATAATGAAAGAGTCTTCTTTATTCATCATTCTTCACTCACAAAGCTCACTACAAGTTTTAATGGAGAAGAGATGAGAAGAGGAAGAAGAAACACAACTAAACCTACAAAAGAAAATACAAGATTATGGACCCTTTCCTTCACAAAGTTCTGGGCTATTTATAGGCAGGGAAAATGAAATCTAGGGCAACAAACTGCCTCTTTACAAAAGTTCAAAACTACCCCTGAAAGCCCAACTTCTGACTCCACAGTATAGCCGCGGATCCGCGGCCTAAGCCTCCTTATGCCGCGGATCCGCCGCACTCTGGTGGAGTCAGGGCATGGGCTTCTTGGTACTTCCCTGGTCTGCTGTCCCCTCTTGTCTGGTACATGTATTTTCTGAAAATACCTCCACATTTCTTCCAGAATTTCTGTTGAGGGAAAGGTGGACTTTGGACATGGATTTTCTTGAGCTCCGCGTAAATTTCTTGGATCTTGCGTTGCCATTGTGCTTTGTGCATGAAGGTGACAATTGATTTGTCATTTTGTCTCCTAAACTGGTGTGTGGCAACAGACGGATAAAGAGCGGAGACCCGTGTTTTATCTGTGGTTGGCAGGAACTCGGATTTTGTCGTATTTTTCCATGGATTTCACCGTTTAGAGACGAGAACCTGTATCCTGCAATTGACTAGCAAACACGGCTCAAGAGTACCTACCGATATGCAATGTGATAAAAATTGGGCGGTATAAAAATGCAAAAATCTGATATGAACAATATGATGTGCAGGATTGTCGCGATCGAATAGCTGGGGGTTTTATGTGAGATTCGAGTTTTATTTTTCATTCATGTAAAATTCAAATGTAATGTAATATTCTTTTATTTGGGGCACTTCCGGGTTGAGGTTGCTGCTACCAGTGTTGTATATTATTTACTTTTCCGCATTAGGATAGACCCAAGGAGGGGAGCATAAGTGACCGGGTTCTGGGGTTCAGTGGGAGGCCATCTCAAGGAGTCGAGACCGGGTCTCCTAAACTCCAGGATTGGTAGGGTCACTTGCCACTCTTGTAGGGGTCTAGGGGTGTGGGCTTGTCTATTCATTGCGACTGTGGAATCCGTATTTTCTATTATTGGCTAAATACTAAATACGGACGTCCTCGTATATCCCACATTATATATATGTTTCTGCTGCCTTTGTTCTGTGATATCTGAGACGAATGATAATATATGAGATATATAGTAGACGTTGCTTATGTTTTACACCCGCGGTAGTCCCGTCCCGGTATGCCGTTAGTTAAGTAACCTAACGGTGCATAACGAAACATTGCGGCGAATGCGGATGACATAAGCGTACGTGTTATTTTCGTTTCTTTTATGTGATTGGCTTAAAGACTTAAATGATGGGACTACATTAATATGATTAATGTAAAGAAAATAAACCTAAAAAGATGTTATAGAATAGAATTTAAAAACCACTCGGCTCTTTATGAAAAAGCTATATTTCAAAAACTGCGGAGCACAAGCCACTCCTTTTGAAAACCATTTGATTCTACGACGATATCAAGTTCAAAGCGTTAAAGATTTTCTTAAAAATCATCCGCAACCCTCCATCATTTTAGGAAGTAGAGTACTTAGTATTCGTGCTACGTTTGTTGACTTTAGTTAAGGCGTAGTGTACGGTAGCTAAGTGATGTCTTCCTACACTGCATATGATGCAGATTAATTAGGACATTCATGCGACTTTGTTGACCATAGTTAAGGGTCATATGGGTGGGTCTAATTGATCAAGAAATGACGGGTAGAACTTGACTGGTACTTATGATTTGTTTACCATAGTTAAGGTCATAAGTACTAGGGGTAAAAATCACATCGAGAATTTCAAGTGTTGAGATTTGCAATGAGATTGCATACCTTCCATATGATGGTTGGATCCCGATCCCACTGTGGGCAATAGTTGCTCCTAGGAGAGTTTTGCAGTTTACAATTAGCTAAATCATTAGGTGTCTAGAAAGGTGTTAACAGGGCTACGCCTCTGGGAGAACGAGGTTTACTTTAATTAGGTCCGTGCGAAAGCACGGGGAACCTCCCTCAAGTACCGACATTGGCCTAGCTGAACGGTTAGCGAAGTTGTAGACTGTAATTAATCCTGGCTAGTTTTCTTTTTAAGGTTTGAAAGAAAAACTTGATTAAAGAAGTGGGAGACATCGATTAGACAAGATAATAACCAATCTGATCTATGCAAGAGCTTTCGCTGAGTGTATTCTTTTCTCTCTCTTAATGACAGATACCAATGACCGGACTCAAGATTCTACTAGATAAAAACAAACCGAATGGTACCAATTATAAAGACTGGCTGAGGAATCTGAAAATAGCATTGACTTATGATAAAGTATCATAAGTCCTCACGGCTTCAGCCCCGCCCACCCCAGGTCCAAAATCCTCAGTTGCGGATATTGAAGTCCGCAAGACATGGGACGCTGACTGTGCCACGGCCAAATGCCTCGCGCTTGCATCGATGGACAACACACATCAAAAGCAGCACGAGAATATGGACATTCATGACATATTCCTCCATACAAAGGAGTTGTATGGAGAGCAATCCCGCGTATTACGATACGAAGCATCGAAGAAATTATTTCAGATGCGAATGGCCCCTGGCACATCAGTAGGAGACCATGTTCTGAAGATGATAGCTCTCATAGAAGAGCTTGAGGACCTTGGATGGACGATGGACAATGAACAGTATACCGATATTATTCTGCAGTCCCTCCCCTCCACTTTTGCTCAGTTCATAGTTAACTTCAACATGCACAGCATGGAGAGGGAACTAACTGAACTTCTTAATATGTTAAGGAGTGCAGATAGCACACTGAAATCAGTGAAAACTCCCGTTATGACTGTTGGACAATCTTCCTCTTCTCGCCCAAAGGCTAAGGCCAATGGAAAGAAAAAGAAGAAGCCCACCAATCCTAAGGGTGGAGTTAAAAAGGTGAAGGGAAAGGAAAAGTCCAAAGCTGGAGACTCGGGGAAAGGTGAATGTTTTCATTGCCACAAAGCAGGACATTGGAAGCGCAACTGTACGGAGTACTTGAATCTCAAGAAGAAGCATGGGGATGCTTCCGCTTCAGGTGTGTTTGTGACAGAAAACTGTTTTTCAATAAACTCTGCTTCTTGGGTATTAGATACCGATTCAGGTTCTCACATTTGCAATTCTATGCAGGGGCTGAGAAATAGCAAAGTTTTGAAGACAGGTGACCATACTCTCCACGTTGGAAATGGTTCCAATGTACAAACAGTCGCAGTGGGAGAGTATCACTTGGGGTTGCCATCTGGGTGTATATTGGTTTTGAACCCATGTTATTTTGTACCAAATATGCTTTGTAATATAATATATGTTTCTTTGTTAGACAATGAAGGATATAATTTTGTATTGCAGAACAATGTTATGAACATTCACCTGAATCAAATGTTGGTTGGGTATGGTACACTTAATAACGGGATATACGTCCTAAATCAACACACAGTTTTCAACATACAACACACTGATAAAAGAAAACTTTCAGAAATAAATGAAGCTTTTCTTTGGCACTGTAGACTTGGTCATATTAACGAAACAAGACTAAACAAGTTACACAAAGATGGATATTTAAACCCTTTTGAATATAAATCTTATGCGACTTGCCAGTCTTGTATCAAGGGTAAAATGACCAAAACTCCGTTTACCGGACACGGAGAAAAAGCTACCGATCTCCTAGGACTCATATATAGTGATGTATGTGGGCCTATGTCTACACAGGCTAGAGGCAGTTTTTCTTACTTCATTACTTTCACTGACGATTTCTCGAGATTCGGTCATGTATTTTTATTAAAGCACAAATCCGAAGCTTTCGAGAAATTCACTGAATATAAACAAGAAGAAGAAAAACAAACCGGCTTGAGTATCAAGATGCTTCGATCAGATCGAGGTGGGGAGTACCTCAGTACAGAATTTGCAAACTTCCTATAAGAGAATGGGATTCTCTATCAGCTCACTCCTCCTTACACACCACAGCACAACGGTGTGTCTGAACGACGGAATAGGACCCTATTAGATATGGTCTGATCCATGATGGGTGATGCTGAGTTACATGTCTCATTTTGGGGGCATGCATTGGAGACTGCAACGTTTCTTTTGAACAGGATTCCAACCAAAACCGTATCTACCACCCCATATGAGATATGTCATGGGAAGAGACCATCTCTTAAGAGAATTAAGATTTGGAGTTCCCCGGCCTATATTAAAAAGCAGAATCCGGACAAACTCGAGACACGGTCGGTCATGTATAACTTTGTGGGATATCCAAAGAACTCTTATGGATATCTATTCTACCACAAGGAGGAACAAAATGTGTTTGTTTCTCAGTATGCCACATTCTTAGAAAAAGAGTTTTTCACAGATAAAGATGATGGCAAAGTGGTGGATCTAGAAGAGGTTCTAGAGACACAAACTACAAATGACGACTTGGTTGAACCAGCTGTTAGAATAGAAACTGAGGAAACTCAGCCACTCCGTAGGTCTGGTAGGACTTCTCGCCCACCGGAGAGGTACTACGGTTTCCTCATTGATGGTGACAGAGAAGACTGCATCATAGAGGATGATGATCCTACCAGTTTTCAGCACGCTATCACGAGTGGTGACTCTGTGAAGTGGCTGGATGCCATGAGATCCGAAATGGAGTCTATGTACACCAACAAAGTTTGGACTTTGGACATTGTACCCCTTGGGTAAATACTGTGGGATGCAAATGGATCTTTATAAGAAAGATTGGTGTAGATGGGCAGGTAGAGACCTACAAGGCAAGACTTGTTGCGAAGGATTTTCGTCAAAGACCAGGTTTGGACTATGACGAGACTTTTTCGCCCGTAGCCATGCTTAAATCCATTCGGATCCTACTTGCTATTGCGGCTCACTATGACTATGAAATCTGGCAGATGGAGGTTAAAACAGCATTTCTAAATGGGGATTTAGAAGAATGCGTTTATATGGATCAGCCGGAGGGCTTCATTGACAGTGGGAGCAGCGGGAAAGCATGTAGATTGCTTAAATCCATATATGGGTTAAAGCAGGCATCACGGAGTTGGAACATCTGTTTCGATGATGTTATCAAAGAGTTTGATTTCATCAAAAATCCAGATGAACCTTGTGTTTATAAGAAGGCTGTAGGGAGAGCTGTCACATTCCTCGTATTGTACGTGGATGACATTCTTCTGATAGGAAATGACATTCCTATGCTGCAGTCGGTCAAATCTTTCTTATCACTAAGGTTCTCCATGAAGGACCTGGGTGATGCCACATACATTCTGGGCATAAGGATCTATAGGGATAGATCCAAGAGGTTATTGGGATTGTCCCAAACAAAGTACATCAACACCATCCTAAAAAGGTTTAGTATGGAAGACTCTAAGCGGGGTACCTTACCCGCTTGCCATGGGGTCACTCTCTCCAAGGATTCTTGTCCAAAGACCGATGAAGAGAGAGCTCGCATGAGCATTATACCCTATGCTTCGGCAGTAGGATCTATAATGCATGCGATGTTATGTACACGACCAGATGCAGCTTATGCACTTAGTGTTGTGAGCATGTATCAATCCAACCCAGGGGAGAATCACTGGATAGCTGTGAAGAACATTCTTAAGTACTTGCGAAGAACTAAAGAATTGTTCTTGGTGTATGGTAATGGAGATCTCCAAATGGAGGCCTTTACCGATTCGAGCTTCCAGAGCGATAAGAACGACAGCAAATATATCTCAGGGTTTGTATTTACCCTCAATGGAGGGGCGGTAAGTTGGAAGAGTTCCAAACAAGATACCGTTGTAGACTCTACGATGGAGGCTAAGTACATTGCTGCAAATGATGCCGCCAAGGAAGCCGTCTGGATGAGGAAGTTCGTCTCGGAGCTAGGAGTAGTCCCAACCATTATTGATCCAATACCATTGTATTGTGATAATAATGGGGTTATGGCATTAGCCAAGGAGCCCAGGTCCCATCAGCGGTCCAGACACATCCTGAGGCGCTTTCATTTGATCTGGGAGATTGTAGATCGCCGCGAGATCGAGATTAAGAGAGTAGACACAAAGAATAACACCGCAGATCCACTCACCAAGGCCCTCCCTCAGCCGCAGCATGAGCGACTTTTTGAGATGTTGGGTATGAGATACGCCAATAACTGGCCTTAGTGCAAGTGGGAGATTGTTGGATATATGTATGCCCTAGAGGCCATTATGTGATATTGCATGTATTTATACATGTATATATATATTCAGTGTACATTTTTGCTCGATATGATAGTATGCTATCTGGTTCTTCTTTATCTGACATGTTGATTTGATCATGCTTTTACTCATTCACACATGTTGATCTGATCGCTCAATACCCGAGTGGCCGTTACGTTTAGCTGACCGCTTGTGGCTTGGGGGTGCTTGATATGATCATCACCCACTGCTGGCGTATTGACGAGTCTTAGAGTCCCACAAATGAGTTACCTAGTCCAGGCGAAACGTTGTGGTGCGCGTATGCGATATGCACAAGGACCCGGTTAAAATGCGCGTATAAGATACCGTATATTAATCGGGCGGCTTGCTTTTGGTCAGGTCGTATGTGATATGACCGCATTACTAAATCAAGCATTGATTTATCATTTGACCATTATTTTCTCACTAGAAATCCTTTCTTGTATTTATGGATGTATGCATGCATGTATGCATTCTTTCTTGTTCATGCACATATGGATGTGCATGCACACATACATACATACATCATCCTTCATGGTTGTATATACATAGAAAATGGTGGCAATATAAGACTCACACCATGGTTTTACATATAGATTATTATTTGTATTTGTTTTAAAAATAAAAGAAAAGATAAAGATTAATACATGGTTTCTACACTCTTCTTCAACTAACCATGCTCACCTACTTTTAACCATGTGTTAATATTTCTTTTATGTTTTAACTCAAGTGAAATAATATCCATATAATATAACCATGGTTTGAGATGAAGAGTGGAAAATATATATACATATATTTTCTATTTTTTCATGAGTGATTATCATTTCTCTTCTTCTTCAAAAGCCATCATCTTCTTCTTCCTTGCTCTTTTGCTCTTTAGATCTCTCAAGTGAGCAAAATACTCAACAAGATAGGATTTTGAAGTGAGAAAAAGAACCACAACACCATTCTACACTAGTCTTGCCCATTAGTGGAGAGTGTTAGCTTCCTTTTTCTTTCTTGATCTTGTGAAGTTGCAAGCTTGGACAAAGAGGACTCCGGGTGGATCATCGTGGACCTAGAGGAGTACAAGCGGACCTTTTCCAAACCCCAAGTAGCCGAGGAGTCTAGCGTAGGGAGCTACAAAGGTTGTACTCTCAAAATCCTAGCTTTACCTACTTGTGATGATGTGTTGTTTTTGAAACCCTAATTTTCTAGGAATGATTCTTTGTGTGTTCACTTAGCACCCTAAAAATTTAATCTTTGGTACATGTGATGCTTCCAAACCCTTCATAAGGTGCTAGGTAAACCTAACAGGTATAACGTCAGACCCCAATAGCCTGATAAGTCATGCCGATGCAAGGTCCATAACGGTTTGAGAAACTACTAGTAACACTTACCAGTAAATCTCAGCAACCCTGGCCAGGGATTTCCTGTTATGGCCAATCGAGCATAGCGCAACATCAACTCCCAATACCGGGAGAGACGAAACCCCTCATATTGCTCATTGCCTCCATGTGACTCAGGACTGTACCCAAAAACCACCTTTTTGCACGATCTCTTGACCGTGGTATGGTGGAAATCAAAGCACAGTGGGAATCACACAAGACTCTATGACGATCTCGGGTCTACAGACTAACCTATACCAGTGTCACCAGAGAACTGCTATCCGACGATAGGTATAATACCATCTAGGAGTTCTCAGCGAGTTCGTCCAGTGTACCCAGTCTCCACTGAGCAGCCGTATACCTTCTCTGATGTCAAACACCAATGGATATGGGATCATCCATCGCCCATCATATGGTTCGATAAGCGTATACGCTAGTCTACTCTGGAATATCGATGCCCTGTCTCGATACTCCCACGACTAGAAACTATTATAGGGTGTACATGTGGACTACCCTTGGCCCCACTAGTATGATCTCCATCATAGTCCTGGTAGTCAAGTATACACCCTAAAGGATTTTTCAACATCTGAGAGCAAGACAGTATCACGTATACAAGTTAACATGTTAAGACAAAGAGCAATCAGATAGCATACTATCATATCGAGCAAGAAAGTCCTCCGTATATATGTCCAAGCATCCACTGCAATATACATCCCATGTACAGTAATGGCCTCTAGGGCATACATATAACTAACATTATCAACATGTACCAAATGAGTGAAAGCATGATCAAATGAACATATCAATATAAAGTACAACCAGATAGCATACTATCATGTCGAGTAAGAATGTCCCCTGAATACACACACACACATACCGGTACATACACTATCATAGAATGGCCTCCAGGGCATACATATATCCAACAATCTCCCACTTGTACTAAGGCCAATTATTGGCGTATCTCATACCCAACATCTCAAAAAGTCGCTCATGCTGCGGCAGAGGGAGGGCCTTGGTGAGTGGATCCATGGTGTTATCTTTTTTATCTACTCTCCGAATCTCGATCTCGCGGCGATCAACTATCTCCCGGATCAGATGATATCGCCTGAGGATATGTCTGGATCGCTGATGGGACCTGGGCTATTTGGCCAACGCCATTGCCCCATTATTATCACAATACAATGGTATTGGATAAATAATGGTCGGAACTACTCCTAGCTCCGAGATGAACTTCCTCATCCAGACGGCTTCCTTGGCAGCATCATTTGCAGCTATATACTCAGCTTCCATCGTGGAGTCTGCAACGGTATCCTGTTTTGAACTCTTCCAACACACCGTCCCTCTATTGAGGGTAAAGACAAACCCTGAGATAGATTTGATGTCATCCTTATCACTCTGGAAGATCTAATCGGTAAATGCCTCCTTTTGGAGATCTCCGTTACCATACACCAAGAACATTTCTTTAGTTTTTCGCAAGTACTTAAGAATGTTCTTCACAGCTGTCCAGTGATTCTCTCCTGGGTTGGATTGATACCTGCTTACTACACCCAGTGCATAAGCCATATCAGGGCATGTACATAACATCGCATACATTATAGATCCTACAGCAGAAGCGTAGGGTATAATGCTCATGCGAGCTCTCTCTTCATATATCTTTGGGCAAAAGTCCTTGGAGAGAGTGACTCCATGACTAGCGGGTAAGGCACCCCGCTTGGAGTCTTCCATACTAAAACTTTTTAGGATGGTGTTAATGTATCTGGTTTAGGACAATCCCAACAACCTTTTAGATCTATCCCTATAGATCTTCATGCCCAATATGTACGAGGCATCACCCAGGTCCTTCATGGAGAACCTTTGTGATAAGAACAGTTTGACCGATTGTAGCATAGGAACATCATTTCCTATCAGAAGAATATCATCTACGTACAATACGAGGAATGTGACAGTACTTCCTACAATCTTCTTATAAACACAAGGTTCATCTGGATTTTGACGAAATCAAACTCTTTGATAACATCATCGAAACAGATGTTCCAACTCCGTGATGCCTGCTTTAATCCATAAATGGATTTAAGCAACCTACATGCTTTCCCGCTGCTCCCACTATCAGCCCTTTGGCTGATCCATATAAACACATTCTTCTAAATCACCATTTAGAAAAGCAGTTTTAACGTCCATCTGCCAAATTTCATGGTCGTAGTAAGCATCAATAGCAAGTAGGATCCACATGGATTTAAGCATGGCTACAAGAGAAAATGTTTCGTCATAGTCCAGTCCTGGTCTTTGCCGAAACCCTTTCCCCACAAGCCTTGCCTTATAGGTCTCCACCTGCCCATCTACACCGATCCTTCTCTTAAAGATCCATTTGCACCCTACGGGTTTTACCCCAGAGGGTACAGCATCCAAAATCCGTACATTGTTGGTGTACATATTAGTTATGTATATGCCTTAGAGGCCATTGTTGTACATATGATGTATATTATAGTGGATGCTTGGATATATATAGAGAGGACTTTCTTGCTCGATATGATAGTATGCTATCTGGTTACTCTTTGTCTTAACATGTTGATTTGTATTGTATTACTGTCTTGCTCTCACATGTTGATAAAGCCCTTAGGATATGTACTTGACTACTAGGACTATGATGTAGATCATATTAGTAGGGCCAGGGTAGTCCAAAGGTACATCCTATAATTGTTCCTAGTCGAGGGTGTATCGAGACAGGGCATTGATACTCCAGAGTAGACTAGCGTATATGCTTCTTGACCCATATGATAGGCGATGGATGATCCCGCATCCATTGGTGTTTGACATCAAAGATGGTGTACGGGTGCTCAGTGGTGACTAGGTACACTAAACGGACTCGCCGAGAACTCCTAAATGGTATTATACCTATCGTCAGATAGCAGTTCTAGTGATACTGGTACAAGTTAGTCTGTAGACCCGAGATCGTCATAGAGTCTTATATTATTCCCACCGTGCTTTGATTTCCACCTTACCACGTGTTGGAGATAGTGCCCTCAGAGTCAATTATTAGGTCACAGGTATGTGATTGCAATGATTGATGGAGGACCTATCCCGGTAGGACAGTCTTACTCGAGATGATAGTATGCTATCTGGTTTACCTTTATCATCGTGTACTGCTTTAGGTGACCTGACAAGTCGCTATTACACGTTGATAGAGCCCCTAGGATTCTTGCTTGACCACCAGCAGTATGAGGGCGATCATATAAGTGGGAGCTGGGGTCTATAAGCATATCCTTAAATGGTCCCTAGTCGTGTGAGTTTCGAGACAGGGCATCGATACTCCAGAGTAGACTAGTGTGTACATTCGAGACCCCGACGAGGGGCGGTGGCCGGTCTCACAAGCCACTGGTGTCAGTTGGATCACCTAAGATGTATACAGGTGCTCATTGGGTTATGAGTACACCGGACAGGACTCGCCGGGAACATGCTAGTTGGTCATATACCAGACGTCAGATGGCAGTTCCCTGGTGACATGTGTGCAGGTTAGTTCATCGACCTGGGGATCGTCATTTGTCTCGTGTGAGTTCCCACTGTACTTTGATTACTACCCTACCACGGCTCAAAAGAGTCGTGCAAACAGGTTTTAGTTGGGTACAGTCCCGAGCCACATGGAGGCAGTAAGCGTATCTTCAGGGGTTCGTCTCTCCCGGTATTAGGGGTGAGGTCGCGCTGTGTCTAGGAGAGCCATTACACGAAGTCCTTGGCCAAGGCAAGGAGAATTACTGGTAGGTATTCCAGTAGTATCTCAGGGTGTTCTGGGCTACACTCCGACACGACTTGTACCGCTTTTGGGGGTCTGACTTTTACCAACCCCCTAGGCCCGCCATGCGATGCTCATAGACGAACGGACCGGACTGTACGGATATTGTCACTGACAGGCTCAGTAGGGTTGTCAGGCTGAGTTCGCTCACAGACGTCCCTTTTAGTCAATACCTGGTAGCCCGTTACGTATTGGCTTATACCTCTGACGTGCTAGTGGTTAAATCCACAACCAAGGTGTTGACGAGTCTTTAGAGTCCCCCACATTCTGTTACTCAGCTTTCGGGCGAAAGGTTGTAGAGGCCGTATGGAGATATGGCAAGGTCCGATCAGATACGTGCGGTATTGCACGGATCAGGATCGGACAGTTTGTACTATAGGCCGTATGGTTATATGGCAGGGTTCGATCAGATACATGCGGTATTGCACGGATCAGGATCGAACGGATATTACTGGCCGGCTTTGGTTTAAGCCGGATCCTAGTATAGTACAGTGTAGATTTTGTCTCATTGCATTTGTATTTCGGTCGGAATACAAATGCGGGTGTGTATGCACAGTATCGGGGTTTTTCTGTAATTTATTACGGGACCAGTTTTCTGGAGTTGCCAGTTTGCTTTCCGTTTCGGCCGATTTCCATTGTTCCGTTCATTGGCCGAAGATTGGTGGAGGAGGGCTTATTTGCATAGTTGCAAATAAGTGTTTGTGGAGGGGGTCTTTGCATATTGTTTTATCATGACATCTTTTCATTGACTTTGACTTCTTGAATTCTTCTTGTCATGATGGCATGACTTTTGGCTCATCATGGTTGTTGATGATGAGGTTGGTGGTTGGTGGTGGAGTATGGGTTTTGTTTTGGTATCATTGCTTTTCATGATAACCATTC
This sequence comes from Agapanthus africanus, assembly GCA_030015575.1. Lineage (NCBI taxonomy): Eukaryota > Viridiplantae > Streptophyta > Magnoliopsida > Asparagales > Amaryllidaceae > Agapanthus > Agapanthus africanus. The sequence goes on along the minus strand of JASDDO010000016.1, from coordinate 108,455,719 downwards.
CTCTCTCTCTCTTGCATTATATGAGAATGGCTACCATTTTTGATACACTCTCTCCACTCTCTCATTTCTCTTCACCACCATTTCCATGGCCGGCCACTAGTGGGAGGGGGCTGTCCAAAATTCTTGGGGTGGGATTTTTGTCATTCTAGCTTTGTAAAATCCCACATGTTTCATCTCCACAAGCTCATATCATTTCCTCCACCAAAAGGCAATTCCTACAACCCCAAAATGAGACTAGTACACTACATTCTACAGCACATCTTGGGCACGTCGACTAGCCAGCTTCGTGCCCGAGTTGCCTCGGCATTGAGGTGGGAGCCCGTAAAAGAAGTAGGCGATGTGGTGCACTTCCGGCGACGAGGAGGAGACGGGACATTCCGCAGGAGATTGGGACGACGACGTGAAGATCGGAGGACTCGGATCTGTCGGTATATCTCTCTTCCCTTTCTTGTAGATAGCTAGGACTAGTTAGTGGTTCGATCCGGGTATTAGTGCGCGGCGGTTTGCCAGTTCAAGAAAAATTTAAGTTTATCACCGCTTCCGCATTTGGCCGTCGGATTGACGGCCGGGGCGCCGCCGTGCACTTACAGTGGTATCAGAGCCTCGCCATTAACTTAGTCTAGCTTGGTTTAATGTGTTTTGCATTTCCGATCGACCTTAACTCCAAAATCAACATTTTTGTTAGCATCAGTTTCTGTTGAAATTTTTTGGTCTCGAAAATTTTTTCAGGTTGTATAAAATTGATGTACTGGAGATTACAAGGATAGTGTAGAAATTCGACAGGGTCAGTCGACAGTGGAGGCGCGGAACCGCGTCCAAAACCCCCTTTGGGCCGCGGTTCCGCCGCGTACTATGCATATCCCTGCACCAAATTTCTACAGTGCCTTTGTGGGCTTAAAATATGGGTTTTGGAATATTAATTTTGGGCCCAGATTTTCTTGATGTGCTACAGTAGTACTTGGGGACCCACTTGTTAAAGTTTGATCGATCGGATATTTTAAACACATTATTTCACAGTATTTACATTATATCTGCGACCGTGAATGTCACTTGATCGGTAAATCCGGTCTAACTGCTATAGCCCGGTTAGACGGATTTGTGAACGTGACTTTCACGTTGATATTCTGTTTTTGCTGTGATGTTGCGGATCGGTCGTGGGGGATAGCCTGGATACAATGCTAGTACAGTTGTGATTGTATTATGTACATTTGATTTTGCGGGGCGAGCGTCCGACATGTGGACTGCCGTAACTGCCTGATTGTATTATTATTTTGGGGCACGACCTGGTTGCGGTCGATGTACCCGTTGTATGTATATTTTACTTTCTGTACTAGGATTACCCCGCGGAGGAGTGCACGGATAGCCGGGTTCTAGAGGGCAACGGGCCCGCATCTCATGGCATTGAGACGGAGGGGGCCTCACTCTAGGATTGACGGGCTATTCGTCGCACTCGTAGGGGTACAGGTTGACCCAGGAGGGGTGCCCAAGTTGCCGGATTCCGTGAAGTGCTGGGTGGTCCATTCACGGCACTGAAGGGGGCTGCCTCGCTTCAGGTTTTGGCGGGTAACTTGCCGCGCCCGTAGGGGTCTAGGATTTCATTGCGCAGGCTATCCACACGACCAGGGGAACGTCCGGTTTCAGTAGTGGCTCTGTGAAACCCGGGGATCCCAGATATCTGTATTGTTTTTGTGATGCTGTTCATTTTCTGTGATGTTGCATTTCTTTCACGCCTTGAGCGAATATAATATATTGGTATATATATTAGTAGATGTTGTATATGTTTTACATCCGCGCTAGTCCAGTCCCCGCTCTGTCGTTAGTTAGCTAACCTAACGGGTAATGACGGGACCCAGTGGCGAATGCGGATGGCATATACGTACATCAGTATATTTTCGTTCTTTTTGGTGTGATCAATTGATGGGACTGCGTTGATTCGGATCAATGCAAGTTAAAAACAAACCTAATCTGATGTTGTTGGAACACTTTTCAAAAAGCTGTTATTGCAAGGACGTTCACTTTTGTTTTGCATCGTGATATTCAGTTGGAATATCCTGCTCCTCAGTCGACGAGGCAAGGGCCGAGATCCCTTCACCGGGAGTGACCCCTTGGACAGAAGTTTGCGTCAGGGCATTAACTTCACTATAGCCGATTACTTTTGCTTTGCACCGTGGTATTCAGTTGGAATATCCTGCACCCCATTCTATGGGGAAAGAGCCGAGATCCCTTCACCGGGAGTGACCTCTTTAGCAACGGTTTTCGTCACTATATTTTTAAAAAAGCTATCAGTTCCTTCGACGATATCAAGTTCTTTACGTTAAAGGTTTTCGCCAGAAACCATTCGTAGCCCTCCGTCGTTTCATATGGGTAGTCAATAGTATTCAAGCTGTGTTTGTTGGCCAAAGTCAAGGCATAGTGTTTGGTAGCTGTTGGTTATTCATATGCAGCATAGATAGATGCGTTGGTTTGGAACAGTCGTATAGCCTTGTTGGCCAAAGTCAAGGGCTTGTGCGGGTGGATTCGAATTAACCTGGAGAATGACGGGTAGAACTTGACATGTGACTTATGATTTGTTGGCCAAAGTCAAGGTCATAAGAGCATGGGGCAGAAATCACATCGGGAGTTTCAAAAGAACTGAAACTTGCCAGATATGCGCATACCTTCTGGAGTGTGACACCGTGAGCGGATTCCGTCACGTTATCATGCGATGAGAGTTGGATCCCGATTCCCACTGATGAGTTAGTTTACTCCTCGGGTAACCCCGACTAATTCTTCTTTCAGTTTTGGAGGAGAATTTGCGGTACAGTGGGAGGATTCCAGATTAGATAAATTGGTAACCATTCTGATCTAGGTTAGAGTGCACGCTGAGTGTTTCTTTTCTCTCTCTCTTTGGCAGCGACCATTGACCCGACCCTAAGACTATGACTCAGTGACCAAGTTGACCGAACCTTCTTAACACTGGCTTTTGGATTGTCAGAGTTGCAAACCTCATTGCCACTCCTACTTTTACCCTTTTCTCCAGGACACCCCGTTTTACTACGAACGTCCACTTCCATTGGACAAAACCATCGTATGGTTAGATACGAACTCGAAAGAATTTATTCGAGGATGGTTTCAGGTTCTGGAGAAAACGGATAGGACTATTCAGTTGTCTTTTCCTTTTACCCTCTCTCAGGTTACGAGTACTCCTTGGTTTAGGGGTAGTACACCTATTATGCAAATTGGATAGTCTTCTTCCAAACCATAGGCAGGTGCCGACCGGTAGGGAATGAAGAAAACCAATTAGCATAACGATGGTGTGCAGAAGGTATTAGGTTAAGACAAAGCAAGGGATTAGTAAGAGGGCAAAGTAAATTGCAATAGATATTCACGACCAAACCAAAGTATTCCTTAGCCAATCCTAAATCACCTTTGTATTTCTCCAGGACACTCCGTATCACTACGAAGATCCACAGTTTATTGGATACTCCATCGTATGGTTATATACGAACTCGAAAGGAACTTGTTCCAGTTCGGGGATGGATTCAGGTTCAGGAGAAATAGGAATAAGATTTATTCAGGTGTCTTTTATCTTCACCTTCTCTCGCATTGCGAGTGTTCCTAGGATTAGGACAGTACACCCATTATGCTTATTGGACAGTCTTCTTCCAAACCATAGGCTGGTGCCGAACGGTAGGGAAGGAAGAAAACCATTTGGCCTAAGGGGTGTGCAGAAGGTAATGACTAAAGACATATAAAGGGATTTGGAGAGGTGGCAAAGAATTATACGGTTATAGTTGTGAATCTGGATAATGGTAGAGGCATTACTAGGAATACCAGGATACCCCATCGAAACATTTTAATGTTTCAGTTTCACTGTGTACTGTTAAAAGAAATCTGATTTCCCGATTGGACATTTGCTCCAGGGTATGTATTTACCAGGTTTGATTCTCACATCTGTATGGTTTTACAGATGATGAGTGGGAGTAAGTTATTAGGAATAGGGTAATCATCCTCATTATATCGGGATTCGTTGTAATCGATGATATTTGAGGAGATCATCTGGGCTGTTTGCCGGTCGGCAAATATTTGGTTTTGAATATCCGCTGTTGTGCACCAATTTCAAATTGATATATCTGTACGTCTATTTTCATAGAGTGAGATATACCTTTTGATATTATGTCGATGACATTTAGCTATATCAGTGGATGGTTAGGTAAGGAGCATTAAACAGCGGTGTAATTCTTCTTAACCATAAGTACAGTTTTCAACCTACGACACACAGTGAAAGAGTTGTTAGACTCAGCGGACTTATACAGAGTATTGTATGTTGTCCAGTGTCCATTAGGACAGAGGGGTTGGTCCTCATACTATATTCTGTTTACTTTTAACTTCTCTAGTTCTTAGACATGTGTTTCGTGGAAACACAGGGTCTAAGTTTTGAGGAGTTATAGGTATTTGGATAGAGTAGAGAACCAGGTATAGCAAGTATCGGGATTCTTCAAAATGATCGAAGATGTAGATACTTGTGTATGGTATTCAGTTGACAGTAATGATAAAGAAAAACTGCTTCTTTTTCAGGTTACTCATAATTGGAAGCATTCCTAAGTTGAGTAACGCTGATCGACCTCTCTCCATTTAGTTGACATGCACTGGAGAAAGTTGCATGATATTGAAACTGGTTCAATTAAATCAGTGCCTCTGTTTCTATATTGGATATAGAACAGTTCATTTCTTGACGATGTTAAGGTACGGGGAGTTGTCCGGCTTATGATTGAAACCAGACTCTGGATAACTCACGGCACGCTTCTGTAATGGCTGTTTGTGGGTTGACCCAGGCTATGACGAGGGTTAACTTTCTACCATCTGGATGAACAATAGCAATATTGTTCTAGACTCGCCACAGTTTTATTAAAAATGGATTTTTTCAGAAAACAGTAGTGGGAGTATGGTAGAACTGGAAGTGATTCCAGAACCACAAACGATTACTGAAGATTTGATAAGGAACCTAAAGATTCAATCTGGATTGACATTCCATTGGCCACTCCGCAGATTAGGTGGGTAACTTCAGGCACCCGAGAGGTACTACGGTAGCCTCAAGGACGGTGACAGGGAAGTTTTTGTTTACCCACAATTACCATTGCTGTTGTTCCAGGCTGCGAGACCCGGCGGGAGGATGAGTATAACGTTGTTCTAAAACTAGTTTTAGAAGTGTACGTCTATATGACTCTGCCAGAGGGTTGTCGTAGTCAGTGGGAGCAGCGGAAGCATTGGTGGAAAGGTAGCTTATGTCTATTTATAGACTAAAGCAGATGTAGCGGAGATAGATCATCTATTTCTGACGTGACAGTCATGGGTTTGACTTCATCAGAATAGGGGATGGATCTGTTGAGAAGGTAGTAGGGTGTGATATCCTGGTATTAGGATGACATACACAGAATAGGAAAAGAAACTCCTATACTACAGTCGGTTATACTTTGGTCGTCACACAGTGGTTTCTCCACAAAGGAAATGGATTTTATATCAGACATACTGGTTACTAGATCTATGGTTTTAGATCTAGATTTGGGTGGTTTCCCAATCAGGATACTTGACAGCATTCTAAGAGTATTTAGGATGGACGACTCCTGGCACGGTAGTGTACCTGCAGGATATGGAGTCACCCTCTCTAAAGGGGTCTTACAGACTAAATTGGAGAGGGATGTGCATGATTGGAAGATCACTTGCTCAGGCAATTGAGTCAATCATGAGATGTCAAGTACCACACCAGATGTTGTTCTTGCACTAGATGCAATAAGCTGACATTAATCCAATCCTGAAGAAACGGTCGGAAGAAGTTTTAGAACATAAGTGGATGTTCTAGGGATATGATAACGACAGCCTCATTCGGGAAACAGTTATCATTCCAGGCTTCAAAGGTGACCTGGACAACAAGGAGGTTGTCAGAGTTATAGTTTTTCTTCTGATGAGGGGCAGTATTTTGGACAGGTGATCCAAGGCAATACTGAGGGAGGCATGGAGCAGGATACTGATTAAGTTCAGTTGACGATACAGTCTAAGAAGTTTGGATTTGGAGTTCATTTATGAGCTATGTCCCATCAGACATCCAGACACATTCTAAGACAGGTATTGCTCATTTCGGGAGATGGGTTTTCTCCGCGAACTTGAGACATAGAGAGACATAGAGAGACATAGAAAGAAACAACAAAGCGGATCCACTCACTAAGGCTATTCCTCGAACGCAATAGTTTCTCAAACAGGCTTTGTGAGACTGACTAGTAGAGGAGTTGGGTGTTCGGTATCACACGGGCTGTGAGTATGCGACATCGCAATAATTAGCCTTGAGTGCAAGTGGGAGATTGTTGGAGATAGTGCCCTCAGAGTCAATTATTAGGTCACAGGTACGTGATTGCAATGATTGATGGAGGACCTATCCCGGTAGGACAGTCTTACTCGAGATGACAGTATGCTATCTGGTTTACCTTTATCATCGTGTACTGCTTTAGGTGACCTGACAAGTCGCTATTACACGTTGATAGAGCCCCTAGGATTCTTGCTTGACCACCAGCAGTATGAGGGCGATCATATAAGTGGGAGCTGGGGTCTATAAGCATATCCTTAAATGGTCCCTAGTCGTGTGAGTTTCGAGACAGGGCATCGATACTCCAGAGTAGACTAGTGTGTACATTCGAGACCCCGACGAGGGGCGGTGGCCGGTCTCACAAGCCACTGGTGTCAGTTGGATCACCTAAGATGTATACAGGTGCTCATTGGGTTATAAGTACACCGAACAGGACTCGCCGGGAACATGCTAGTTGGTCATATACCAGACGTCAGATGGCAGTTCCCTGGTGACATGTGTGCAGGTTAGTTCATCGACCTGGGGATCGTCATTTGTCTCGTGTGAGTTCCCACTGTACTTTGATTACTACCCTACCACGGCTCAAAGGAGTCGTGCAAACAGGTTTTAGTTGGGTACAGTCCCGAGCCACATGGAGGCAGTGAGCGTATCTTCAGGGGTTTGTCTCTCCCGGTATTGGGGGTGAGGTCGCGCTGTGTCTAGGAGAGCCATTACACGAAGTCCTTGGCCAAGGCAAAGAGATTTACTGGTAGGTATTCCAGTAGTATCTCAGGGTGTTCTGGGCTACACTCCGACACGACTTGTACCGCTTTTGGGGGTCTGACTTTTACCAACCCCCTAGGCCCGCCATGCGATGCTCATAGACGAATGGACCGGACTGTACGGATATTGTCACTGACAGGCTCAGTAGGGTTGTCAGGCTGAGTTCGCTCACAGACGTCCCTTTTAGTCAATACCTGGTAGCCCGTTACGTATTGGCTTATACCTCTGACGTGCTAGTGGTTAAATCCACAACCAAGGTGTTGACGAGTCTTTAGAGTCCCCCACATTCTGTTACTCAGCTTTCGGGCGAAAGGTTGTAGAGGCCGTATGGAGATATGGCAAGGTCCGATCAGATACGTACGGTATCGCACGTATCAGGATCGGACAGTTTGTACTATAGGCCGTATGGTTATATGGCAGGGTTCGATCAGATACGTGCGGTATTGCACGGATCAGGATCGAACGGATATTACTGGCCGGCTTTGGTTTAAGCCGGATCCTAGTATAGTACAGTGTAGATTTTGTCTCATTGCATTTGTATTTCGGTCGGAATACAAATGCGGGTGTGTATGCACAGTATCGGGGTTTTCCTGTAATTTATTACGGGACCAGTTTTCTGGAGTTGCCAGTTTGCTTTCCGTTTCAGCCGATTTTCATTGTTCCGTTCATTGGCCGAAGATTGGTGGAGGAGGGCTTATTTGCATAGTTGCAAATAAGTGTTTGTGGAGGGGGTCTTTGCATATTGTTTTATCATGACATCTTTTCATTGACCTTGACTTCTTGAATTCTTCTTGTCATGATGGCATAACTTTTGGCTCATCATGGTTGTTGATGATGAGGTTGGTGGTTGGTGGTGGAGTATGGGTTTTGTTTTGGTATCATTGCTTTTCATGATAACCATTCCTCTCTCTCTCTTGCATTATATGAGAATGGCTACCATTTTTGATACACTCTCTCCACTCTCTCATTTCTCTTCACCACCATTTCCATGGCCGGCCACTAGTGGGAGGGGGCTGTCCAAAATTCTTGGGGTGGGATTTTTGTCATTCTAGCTTTGTAAAATCCCACATGTTTCATCTCCACAAGCTCATATCATTTCCTCCACCAAAAGGCAATTCCTACAAACCCAAAATGAGACTAGTACACTACATTCTACAGCACATCTTGGGCACGTCGACTAGCCAGCTCCGTGCCCGAGTTGCCTCGGCATTGAGGTGGGAGCCCGTAAAAGAAGTAGGCGATGTGGTGCACTTCCGGCGACGAGGAGGAGACGGGACATTCCGCAGGAGATTGGGACGACGACGAGAAGATCGGAGGACTCGGATCTGTCGGTATATCTCTCTTCCGTTTCTTGTAGATAGCTAGGACTAGTTAGTGGTTCGATCCGGGTATTAGTGCGCGGCGGTTTGCCAGTTCAAGAAAAATTTAAGTTTATCACCGCTTCCGCATTTGGCCGTCGGATTGACGGCCGGGGCGCCGCCGTGCACTTACACCACGTTCATGAGAACATGCAAAACGGTGGCTTTTGGGTACAGTCCCGAATCATATGGAGGCAATGAGCGATAGGAGGGGTTTCGTCTCTCCCGGTATTGGGGGTTGATGTTGCGCTGTGTTCGATTGGCTATAACTGGAAGTCCCTGGCCAGGGCTGATATGGAGATCTACTGGTAAGTGTTAACAGTAGTTTCTCGACCCGTTATGAGCCTCACATCGACATGACTTATCGGTTACTGGGGTCTGATGTTTACCACCCATAGACTGGATATGCGACATATCCGACGAAGAGACCGGACTGTACGGTAGTGTTACCGATTGGATTCACAGGAGTGTGTACATGCTTGTTTATTGATCTTCTGATCGCTCAATACCCGGGTGGCTGTTACGTTTAGCTGACCGCTTGCAGCTTGTGGGTGTTTGATATGATCATCACCTACTGCCTGCGTATTGACGAGTCTTTAGAGTCCTACACAGAGGTTTCCTGGCTCAGGCGAAACGGAATAGGAGCACATATGCGATATGTGCGGGACCGAGAATAATACGTGTATGTGATACCATATTTGATTCTCGCGATATGTGATATCGGCCGGGTAAATGTGATATAACCGGGTCATCGGATCAAGTGTTGATTCGATGAATTGATACATATTAGATTAGGCGGTTACTTGTAACATATCCGGATTATTAAATCAAGCGTTGATTTAATAATTTAATTTATAATTATATATATGATATATTACATTACATTAACTAATATAAGCTCACTTAAATGATTCTTTTTTCTCACTTAGGATACATTGATGTATATGTGATATATGTTAAATGTATTCTTTTCTTTTGTTACATAATTATATATATGTGATATGTATAATTGTAATATGCTAGGTTATAAATGCAACTTAGGTTTATGAGAGTTAAACCATGATTAGGGTTAAGATTAGGGTTTACGTTTTTATTTTGGATAATTCAATTTTGTGGATTTATGCTTAAGATATTTTGCTTAGTTGACTTTGTCCACCTTGTTGATATTTTCCTAGATATTTATTAACCTAACTTTAACCCTAGCCTATGGTTTATTCTCTACATGAGTTAGCCATGACACATTCTTAACCCATGATTGCATTTCTAACTGTAATGTTTAAAAATAATAAAATATTATTTTTAGGAATTTTTATAATTTAATATTATTTTAATGAATATTTTAATATTCCGGTATAATTAAATACAAATAAATGGGGGAAAATTATGGAAAATTCTAAAATAGGGTATTTTATGGGATTATGCCATTTTTAAGTTTTTATGATTAGTTATATGCTAATTTAGTGCTAATCGCGATTAAAAATCGCTAATCGGATTTTTAGCTTTTTTGTGCAAAAATGTGCACATATCATTTTCCACACTTGTTACATATTTTGGGTGCATGGTTGCTTAGAGTTCACCATGGAGTGAAAAGGAAAAGAAAAGAAAAGGTTTCATGATGAGAGAGAGAGAGACTAGGTCAACCCCCACTTTTTGAACCATACTCCCATCATTTCCTCACACCCATTTCTCTCTCCCCTCTCCTTGAGCTGCTGCTGCTCTTGCTCCTCCCTCATCTCCCTCCCCTTCACTCCATAGATCCCTCTCGTTTCCCTCACCAAAACCTCATTCCCACTTCACAAAACTTGCTCCCAAGCTCACTAGCTACACATTGAACGCAAGATTGGATTTGGAGGACTTTGAGCAACTCAAGAATTTTCTTGAGTTGCCAAAGGAGGTAAATTCTGGACCAATTAGAGTAGTATTTCATTTCTTGTGCATCAATTCTAGTTTCATGTCGATATGGTGTCGTTTGGTGGATTTTTGAAACTTCAAGTTAGGGTTTATGAGAGATCTGAAATTAAAGATGAAATTGAGGATTGTGGTGACCCTAGAACCCCTGGTGTGATGTTATTTTGGATCAAACTAGAGACTAAAACACATAATACGGATTTATGAGACGATGTCGGAGAAAAACTGTGAATCTGTGATCGTATTTGGGAATCTGCTATCACCCCGAGAACCCTAAAATAAAATTGAGTTGACAGTGAGATGTGCAGGCACCCTGGAACCACCACACCAAACCCTATCCCCCAACTCCAATTCCCGGCCGCCAATTTATTCCTTCTGGCCGCAATTTGCGGCTAGAGCAGGAGGGATTTGTGTTGTTTTGGTTCTGTAGATCCTACATGTGTAGACTAGACCCCTGGCATGTATAGATTTGTCTAATTTGACCTAGGGTGAAATCTGGAGCCTATTTCCTAAGTTGCTGTTTTGGATTCGTGCTTCCGTATTTCCGTATTGTGAATTCTGAGTTTGCGTATGGTGTTTTACCTCGACTACTTGGCGTTTATACGACGATATCGAGGGTTGTTGATGGTTTTGGAAGCGTTGTCCATAGGTTCTAACCTATAGATCATAGCGTATCGTTTTGGATTTCGTATGCCGTTTTAGTCTTGAATTGGTATTGATACGCGTTTGCGATACGTTAATGTGTAGGTACCCCATGAAGACTTCGGGATGACAAGCAAAAGCGTGGCGACGTCGACGGATAAAGACGCAAGGTGAGTAGATTTATATCTACGGGGAGAAGTCGGGTGGATGGCGTATAGCACCCCCGCAGTCCGTGGTGATGTATACGAATACGTATACACACATATATTTATTATGTGTTGTTAGGATTATTGATAGTGATAATGGAATTATTGATGATAAGGATGTATTGGTTTAGTATAGTGCGAACCCTAGAGTAGTGGTTGCACTCACACATACACGTACACATATACTTGCATACATTCTTTCATTTATCTGTGCGCATATGGAGGTGTGTATATCTACACATGGGTATGGGACTATGTGTTCATATACGGGATTTGAGGATGATACGTTGGATTGAGATGAGTCGATGAGATTTGATTTGAGGCCGTGAGATCGGCGATATGACAGAGTTCGTATTTGAGATGTGATATGATGGTAGTGATACCTGTTATGTGATGAGATAATGTATATATTGACTCAGATTTAGGTGGTTTTCATACCCCTCTCGATTGACTTGATTGTTTGGTCCGTAATTCGCATAGTAGGCGTTAGACTAGACCCGAGTCATACCTATTTCAAAACTAACGAATCGGGGATATTTTAAAGATAGGCAAAAAGAATTCTACGGATATTTTCAAACGACGCATCTTTTCTTAAAACACCGTAGCCCTTATTTTACCAAAAACCCCGATTCGTCTTATTTCAAAAGGCAAGGCTGCATGATATATTTATTGAGATAGGTTCTTTACTGTTGCGCTGATTATTCGATTCCGCATATTCATGCTATTTGCATTGCATTGCTTGTGTTTATTGATATATTACAGTCATGCTGCTAGGACACCAGCACCATTATTGATGATGCGTATGTTCCACGTACACTGGTTTGCCGGCTCACACAGTTCATCATCGATAATTTCCATGTCACTACACTGTAGTGCTGTTGCATTCAGGATATGATTCTTGCATGACAGACTGATATGCTTACATTTCTTTTACATGTCGCATACATCATGCTTTCTGATTATACGCATTGAGAGTTGCTGTTTCCATGATATTTCTGGATTTGGGAACCGTGGGTATTTCAAAAGAGAATATGTCATTGCTTTAAAAACTCGATTACCCTTGATATGATATTTCAGTGCGTCCACCATGTGTTTTCTCGGTGCTGAGAGCGACATGTGAAACCCGATTCGAGGAGTGGACGAGCCGATTGCGGGTATATGGTAGACCCGGTATGGTTCCCCTCGGCAAGATGATCGAAGGATTTTTCCGATTGAGCCTAAAGGTGGGCGAGTACCTACCGGTGATTGGTTGGACCTGACGGTTATCCGGAGGATACCGGCCAGAGTCGATAGATGGATATGGGCGTACTGCTGGGGTCGAGGGCCGATTCCGCAGATGGAGCCCGATATATGAGGATTTACGTGCCGATGCTAGGCACAGTTTTCATGATGTTTTCGAGTGTTAATGCTGGGCACTCCGGTTCCATGATTTTGACGTGTCGCAAGGGACACAGGTGGTTTATATCATCATATTTCCATGCATATGCTGATGATATTTACATGCATGATGGTTATTGTCATTGGGTGACGAGTGGACGGGATCCACGTACATGCAGATTGATTACATTGATCATACCTCATATTTATGATATGCTATTACCTGAGGCACTGGCACGAGCACTTGGCACTACACTCATGTATAGAGATTACATTGCCAGTTTAGCATGCTGCAGACTTATTCATATTGAGGTATATATATATCTGATCATATTGACCTAGGATGGGTCATACATTCGATCTCTACTTGTAGATATTTTCTATTCATGAGTTGGCAACTCACCCCCGTTGTGCCACAGTTCTTACAGGTTTTTGTCGTACAGGTTACATAGCAGCTTTTCTGGCACACTGCTTCCATACGTGTGACTTGCTTTGGTAGGTGGGTTCTTTGTATCAGAACCACCATTATACATGTACTTTTCAGATGTATCTAGTCATTCCATCAACCAAAACTTGTGTATTATTTCGACCATAGAGTCGCGCTTGTAGTATTATGGTTTTCTGGCTGTTTTGAGTTTCTTTTTGGGTTTTGATCCTCGCCCTTTGGCGTTGTATATTATTATTGCTTGCGTGGTTGTGACTGTCGATTGACGAAGAGCTAGCTCCCGCTTGGGGATGCTTTTTATCATTTCATATATATTATTCCTGTTGTACCCCGTTTGGGGCCAGTTTTTACAAAGGAAACTCTGCCGAAATTTCCAGAAAAGACTACACATTTTTAAAATGCATATTCCGCTTAGTTATTTAAAAACTTTGATTTTCAAAACATGATTTCTTTACTTCTTAAAACCAGTTTTCCTTATTTACTCCTTAAAATGGTTTTAGATTTCTGGGCTTTTGGCTTACTTGGATCAGATGGGGTCCTATAGACTTCATATGGTTCAATGGCTAGTCACGTGCTCTTTCGGGTCGTGACACTAACCTCACAACAATAATTCATTCATCACACTTCATCTTGTTCTTCCTCCTCACAAAAGCTTTCTAGCTTTTTGATTTGTGATGAAAGATTGTGAGAAATAGAAAATAAAAGAGAGCAAAATTCCTACCTCATCATCCTCTTCTATACTAGCCATATAGATTAGTGTGTTAGCTTCACTAATCTCTAACTAGTGAAGTGATAGCTTGGGTTTGTGTTTCCTCAAGGTTGATCGTCTTGGATTTCGAAAACTTCAAGCAAGATGCATCATTCACCTCATGGAGCCTCTCGAGAGTCCGGGAACTTGATGATCGCAGCGAAGGGACCACAACAAGGAGCTTATGAAGCGAAGGAACGGACTACAAAGGTTGTAATCCCTAACACTTAGTAGTAAAGTTGTTTGCTTTATGTTTTAGTTTGATTCTCTAGTTAAAGATCTAGGGTTTGGGTTGTTTAAACATGACAAAATTTTAAATTGGCATGGATGATGCCCCCCAAAACCTTGCTGTCATGATTAATAACCCAGCAGTGGCATCAGAGCCTAGCTAGAGAATTAGACGGATAAGTGTAGGATTACGAAACCGAAATAACTCCGAAACACCCGTTACAAAACCCTTGTTTCTGTCGAATTATTTCAGGCGTCAAATTTTATTTTCAAACAGTTGCATAATGTTTTATGAGATACAATATGAACACTGTGCAAAATTCACCCCATCCCACCTTTTTTGGACCGGCCAGACAAGCTCAGAAACCGGCCTGCTCGGTTTTTCTGGGGAGATACGGGTTGAAATTTACACTATGTTCTAGTCTTTGGGGTTTGGTATTTCAGGTGTTGTTTGTTTTTGCTGAATTTGCATATGATGTTATCTTTTTACAGAGGCAATTCGGGGTGTTTCGTATTCGTATTTCTAGTTTTTTTTCGGGTTAATTTATACGGTGTTAAAAAGTTCGATCGGATATCAAATACCCACTTCAACCCTTGCCGAAATATTTTCAAGTGTTGGATTTTTCCTTAGTTTAAAACTTTCAGAAAATCATGCAAGCGATTATGTGAACCCACTAGAAGAACGAAACCTTAACTCGATTATATGACCGTCAAAACCGCCACTAAACCCTAGGGTTTGTGGTAGTTTAGCGGTGCCACATATAAGGCATTGGTTGACCCTTCTACGGCTGGTTCATAGGAGCTGTGGCATGTTCTGGGACTTTTTGAACTTCGCTCAAGTGTTGAGCTCAATTGGGAAATTTTGGGTGTTTGTTTATTCGATCGGAAAGTTTAACATTGTCCAGTTTTCTGAAATGTGATACAATATGTGGAATTCATATAGTTAGGCATGAAATCCGTAATATGTGATATATCGGGTTTATGATGTCTAAGGTGATTGTGGATTCCAAATGTTGCAGTTTATCACTTTCTTTTCTGCGACCGTAAGTGTAATATGTTGTGTATCGCCGGTTTCGTTGCTATACATCAACGACAATTGGGATGCGCATATTTACTTACGTTGATGACATGTGATGTTATGTGTTGCTGTGATATGTTATATTGGATCATCGTGTTTTGAATAGCCAAGGGTTTTATATGAGATGAGGGTTTTTATTTTCATTCATGTAAAATTCATCGTATGTAATATTCTTTTATTGGGGCACTTCCGGGTTGAGGATGATGTCACCATTGTATATTATTTACTTTTCCGTATTATGATAGACCCAAGGTGGGGAGCACAAATAACCGGGTTCTAGGGTACAGTAGGAGGCCATCTCGAGGAGTCGAGACCGGGTCTCCTAACCCTAGAATTGGTAGGGTTGCTTGCCGCTCTCATAGGGGTCTAGGGATGAGGGTTTGGCTATTCATCGCGACCGTGGAATTCGTGTTTTGTACATGCTCAAAATAAAACACGGACTTATATCCAATATTTCATATGTTATCTTCTGCTGCTGATATATTGTGATGTGATCATTTTATATGCGTGAGACGAATGCTTTATTATTGTATATATGATATATAATAAACGTTGCTTATGTTTTTCACCCGCGCTAGTCCCGTTCCGGTATGCCGTGAGTTAAGTAACCTAACGGTGCATAACGGGACATTGTGGCGAATGAGGATGGCATAAGCGTACATTGTATTTTCGTTTCTTCTGTGATGCTTAGGAAACATAAATGATGGGACTTCGTTAATGAGATTAATGAAAGAAAAAGAAACCTAAAAGATGTTGTAGAATCAAATTTATAAAAAGGGTAGCTCTACTTTTTTCTTTGCATAGCGGTATTCCTTGTAGAATATCCAGCACCTTATTGAGATCCTTTCACCTGGAGTGACCTCTTTAGCAAAACTAGCAGATGCTACAACTCACTCGGTTTTGTTTTTGATTGCTTCTATAGTTTTTGCTTTGGATAACGGTATTCCTTGTAGAATATCCAGCACCTTATTCGATAAGGAAAGAGCCGAGATCCCTTCACCGGGAGTGACCTCTTTAGCGAAACTAGTAAAAGCCTAAAAAACACTCCTTTTTAAAATCACTTGTTTCTACAACGATATCGAGTTCATTACGCAAAAGGTTTTCATAAAAACCTATCATAGCCCTCCGTCATTTCAGATAAAGACTATTTAGTATTCGTGCTGCGTTTGTTGGCCTTTGTCAAGGCGTAATTTGCGGTAGCTGACCAGTACTTATCTGCTTAAGCATGTGATGCGATTGGTTAGGGTAGTCGTACGACCTTGTTGGCCTTTGTCAAGGGTCGTACGGGTGGGTTTAATTCAATCGGGAAATGACGGGGTAAACTTGACTAGCATCCTATGGTTTGTTGGCCTTTGTCAAGGTCATAGGGGGTTAGAGGCAAAAGCATTAACGGGAATTTCAAGTGTTGAAATTTGCAATGAGATTGCATACCTTCTATGAGATAGTTGGATCCTGATACCCACTGCGAGTAAGAGTTGCTCCTGGGAGAGTTTTACACATGACAATTAGCCGATCAAGTAGGTGTCTAGAAAGGTGTTAATGGGGTTATGCCTCTGGGAAAACAAGGTTTATTCTAATTAGGTCCGTGCGAAAGCACGGGGAACCTCCCTCAAAGTACCAACACTGGCCAGGATAAAAGATTGGCGAACTTGTAAGGTGTAATTAATCCCGGCTAGTCTTACCATTTAGGATTTGAAGGAAGATTTGATGAAAACAGTAGGAGCCATCCTGATTAGATAAGATAATAACCAATCTAATCTTGCAAGAGCATACGCTAAAGTGTTTTCTTCTCTCTCTCTCCAGTTAGCGACCATGTCAGGCCTTAATGAAGATAATAATATGGATGTATTGACTGAATCCGCTTGTTATACTGAGCAGGGGAACGTTGGTCCCGTTCTTTCTTATAAACGTTATAGGACTGAGCAGGGAATAGGGACATATCCGGATTCTCATGCCGCCCAAACGAAGAATAATCATGTTGATGCATCTTCTTCGGGTGTGTTTGTTATCGAGAACTGTTTCTCAGTTCACTCTACGTCCTGGGTATTAGATATCGGATCAGGATCCCACATATGTAATATGTTACATGGGCTAAAAAAGGTAGAGAACTGGGAGAGGGCGATCATTCCGTAAGAGTACGGAAAGGCGCAAATGTTGCAGCCAAAGCAGTTGGCGAATATCACCTTGTATTACCAAATGGTAATACATTGATTCTGAACGAATGCTATTACATTCCGACCCTGATATGCAATCTTATATCAGTTTCTTTATTAAGTAAAGAAGGATATAATTTTATAGTACAGGATAATGTTATGAATATCTTCCTGAATCAAAAGTTGATTGGATCAGGCTCGTTAAATAATGGCATATACGTTCTGAATCAAACTACAGTCCTTAATGTATAAAACACACACAAGAGGAAGAGTTCATAAATGAACGAATCCTTCTTGTGGCATTGTAGACTAGGTCATATCAATGCGACACGACTAGCTAAGTTACATAAGGATGGATATTTGAATCCGTTCGAATTTTCATCTTATGACACTTGCCAGTCATGTCTCAAAGGCAAGATGACCAAAACTCCGTTTAGAGGACACGGAGAAAGAGTTACAGAACTCTTGGGACTGATACATAGTGATGTATGTGGTCCCATGTCCACACATGCCAGAAATGGTTCCTCGTACTTCATTACATTCACTGACGATCTCTTAAGGTACGGACATGTGTTCTTGTTGAAATACAAGTTTGAAGCTTTTGAGAAATTCAAAGAATATAAGCACGAAGTCGAGAACCAAATGGGTAAAAGTATTAACATCCTTCGATCTGATCGAGTAGGAGAATACTTGAGTAATGGGTTTCTGGACTATCTAAAAGAGAATGGGATTCTCTCTCAGCTTACTCCTCCGTATACACCACAACACAACGGCGTATCAGAACGGAAGAAACGCATCCTATTAGATATGGTGCATTCTATGATGAGCACTGCTGAGTTGCCTATTTCCTTTTGGGGTTATGCGCTTGAGACAGCAGCATACCTATTTAATCAAGTTCCATCTAAATCTGTACCTACCACACCATATGGGATATGGAGTTGGAAGAGACCATATCTTAAACGAGTTAAGATATGGGGTTGTCCGGCCTATGCCAAAAGGCAAAATCCGGACAAACTCGAGGCACGATCAGTTCTCTGCAAGTTTGTGGGATATCCAAAGAATTCTTATGGATATTTTTTCTATCACAGTGAGGAACAAAAGGTGTTTGTTGCTCAACATGCCACCTTTTTAGAAAAGAAATTTCTTTCAAAAGAAATTAGTGGAGAAGAGGTAGAGCTGGAAGAAGTTCCAGCAGCACAAACTGCAACTGAAGATTTAGTAGAACCAGAGGATTCAGTAGTTCCCGATGAACCTCAGCTGCTCCGCCGATCTAGTAGGGTTGCTCATCCACCTGAGAGATACTACGGTTTTCTCATCGATGGTGGGAGCGAGGATTGCATCATGGAAGATGATGACCCAACTAGCTTCTAGCAGGCCATCATGAGTGGTGACTCTGTGAAATGGCTGGATGCAATGCGATCTGAGACGGAAGATTTGAGAAACAGTGAGTGTTTTCTTTTACGGTTTGAAGGAAGATTTGACTAAAACAGTGGGAGCCATCCTGATTAGATAAATTAATAACCAATCTAATCTTGCAAGAGCATACACTGAGTGTTTTCTTCTCTCTCTCTATCTCCAGGTAGCGACCATGTCACGTCTTAATCAAGATAATAATACGGATGTATTGAACGATCCCGCTTGTTATACTGAGCTGGGGAACGTTGGTCCCGCTCCAACTTATAATTGTTATAAGGCCGAGCAGGAAATAGGGGATTACCAGGATTCCCGTGCCGTCCAAACGAATAAAGTGTATATTGATACATCTTCTTCGGGTGTGTTCATTACCGAGAACTGTTTCTCAGTTTCTTTACATCCTAGGTATGAGATACCGGATCAGGATCCCACATATGTAATATGTTACATGGGTTTCAGATAGGTAGAGAACTGAGAATGGGTGATAAGATTTAAGAGTTAGAAATGGTGCAATTGTTGCAGCCAAGGTGTTGGCAGTTATCACCCTGTATTACCAAATACATTGATTCTGAACGAATGTTATTAGATACCGAACCTTATATACAACATCATATCAGTCTCTTTATTTAGTAAAGAAGGTTATAATTTTGTATTGTTGAATAATGTTTTGAACATTTCCTATATCAAGAGTTGATCGGTTCAGGCACGTTATCTAAAAGCATATACGTTCTAAATCAAACCACCGTTCTTAACGTACAGAACACACAAAAGAGGAAGAGTTCAGAAATGAACGAATCCTTCTTGAGGCATTGTAGACTAGGTCATATCAATGCGACCCGACTAGCTAAGTTACATTAAGATGCATATTTAAATTAGTTTGAATCTACATCTTGTGAAACTTTCCAGTCATGTCACAAAGATAAGATGATCATAGCTCCGTTTATTGGAAACAAAGAAAGAGTTAATGAACTCTTGGGATTGATACATGCTGATATATGAAAGTCCCATGTCTACACATTCCAGGACTGATTCTTTGTACTTCATTACATTCACCGATGATCTCTCATGATTCGGACATATGTTCCTGTTGAAACATAAGTCTGAACCTTTTGAGAAATTCAAAGAATATAAGTTAGAAGTACAGAACCAAAACAGGTATAAGTATTATGTCCTTTGATGAGATCAGGGGGAAGAATACTTTAACACGGAATTCCTGGACTATTCTAAAGGAGAATGAGATTCTCTCTCAGCATTACTCCTCTGTATACACCACAACACGTTGGTATATCGGGGCGGAGCAATCGCACCCTATGTGATAAGGTGTGCTCTATGATGAGTTCTACTGAGTTGCCTATTTCCTTTTTGGGGGTTATGCACTTGAGAAGCTGCATACTTATTGAATTGGGTACCAACCAAATCAGGTGCCTACCACTCCATATGTGATATGGTATGGAAAGAGCCCATCTCTTAAGGATATTAAGATTTGGGGTTGTCCGGCCTATGCTAAAAGCAAAAACCGGACAAGCTTGAGGCAAGGTCAGTTCGGTGAAATTTTGTTGGATATCCTAAGCATTCGCAAGGGAATATCTTCTACCACACTGAGGAGCAAAAGGTGTTTTGTTTTTCAGCATGCCACCTTTTGGAAAGGGAATTTCTTGTGAAGAAATTAATGGTCATGAGATAGAACTGGAAGGAGTTTCAGCTATACAAACTACAGCTGATGATTTGGTAGAACCGTAGGATTCAACAGTTCCCGACGAACCTCAGTTTCTCCGCCGATCTGGTAGGTTCCTCACCCACCTGAGAGATACTTCAGTTTTCTCTATGACAGTGGGAACGAGGATTGCATCATGAGATGATGACCCAACTAGTTTCGAGCAGGCCATCAGGAGTGGGGACTCTGTGAGAATGGCTGGATGCTAAGCGATCTGAGATGGAATCTATGTACACCAACAAAGTATGGACGTTGGTTGCTATATCTGAAGGGTTAAATCCCCATTAGAAGCAAGTATATCTTGAGAAGATTACTTGGTGTACATGGAAATGTTAAGACTTTCAAAGCTAAGACATGTTGTAAAAGGTTCCCATCATCGACCAGGTGTGGATAATGATGAAACCTTTTCCAGTCCCTATGCTTAAGTCCATCCGAATCCTACTTGCCATTGCTACATACCATGACTACGATATCTGGCGGTTGGGTGTCATGACTGCTTTTCTAAATAGTGATTTAGAAGAGAGCGTCTATAAGTACACAGCCAAAGGGCTTCGTAGACAGTGGGAGCAGCGGAAACGGGAGCAAGTTGCTTTATAGGTAAAAGTAGGCATCACGGAGTTGGAACATCTGTTTTGATGTGGTAGTCAAAGCGTTTGACTTCATCAAAATGGTAGATGAACCTTATATATACAAAAAGGTAGTAGGGAGTATGGTGGTGATCCTCGTATTCTACGTAGATGACATACTCTTGATAGGAAATGAGTTTCCTATGCTACGCTCGGTCAATCTCCTCTTATCATAAGGATTCTCCATATAGGATCAAGGTGATACCACCTAAATCCTGGGTTTTGGATCTATGAGATAGATCTAAGTGGATGTTAGGATTCTCACTAGGTGTAGTGAGAAGGAATCAATCGATCCTGAGGAGAATCCCTGGAAATCTTCCAGGGTGGTAAGGTCGACTGAATGTCAGTCACAAGCATTGTCTTTACCCTCAGTAGAGGGACGGTATGTTGGAAGAGTTCCAAGCTAGATACCGTGACAAACTAGACGATAAAAGATGGATACATTGCTACTAACGATACTACCAAAGAGGCAGTCTGGGTATATATAAGTTCATGAGATGAACTTCGTTCCTATCATTGCGTGACAATGGAGTTGTGGTTTTGGCCTAGGAACCCCCGTCCCATCAGTGATCCAGACATATTCATAGGCAGTATCACCTGATCATGGAGATAGATGATCTCCAGGGAGATCGAGGATAGAAGAGTAGACACAGAGGAGAACATGGCGGATCCACTCACAAAGGTCTATTCCTAGGAGAGACTTTTATGGGATGGTTGAGTATAGGATACTACAACCATTGCTGATTGTTGGGTATTGGATACTACAACAGATGGCCCTAGTGCAAGTGGGAGATTGTTAGTTATATGTATGCCCTATAGGCCATTACTGTACATATGATGTATATTGCAGTGGATGCTTGGACGTATACATGGAGGACTTTCTTGCTTGACATGATAGTATGCTATCTGGTTGCTCTTTATCTTAACATGTACACTGATTGTCTCTAAGTTACATGTTGATAAAGCCCTTAGGATGAATACTTGACTACCAGGACTGTGATGCAGATCATACTAGTGGGGACAGAGTAGTCGATAAGTACATCCTTCAAATGTTCCTAGTCGTGGGTGTATCGAGACATGGGATCGATATACCAGTGTGGACTAGCGTATAACTTCTGGACCCATGTAGATGGGCGATGGATGATCCCATATCCATTGGTGTTTGACATCAGAGACAGTATACGGTTGCTCAGTGTAGACTGGGTACACTGGAAGGGCTCGCCGAGAACTCCCAGATGGTATTATACCTCACATCAGATGGCAGTTCTCTGGTGACACTGGTACAGGTTAGTCTGTAGACCCGAGCTCGTCATAGAGTCTTGTGTGATTCCTACTGTGCTTTGATTTCCACTTTACCACGTTCAAGAGAACGTGCAAAATGGTGGCTTTTGGGTACAGTCCCGAATCATATGGAGGCAATAAGCGATAGGAGGGGTTTCGTCTCTCCCGGTATAGGGAGTTGATGCTGCACTGTGCTCGATTGGCTATAACAGGAAGTCCCTGGCCATGGCTGCTTCAGAGATATACTGGTAAGTGTTATCAGTAGTTTCTCGACCTATTATGATCCTCATATCGACATGACTTATCGAGTTACTGGGGTCTGACGTTTACCACCCCTAGACGAGATATGCGACGTATCTGACGAAGAGACCGGACTGTACGGTAGTGTTACTGATTGGATTCGCAGGAGTGTGAGTAGGCTTGCTTGTTGATCTTCTGATCGCTCAATACCCGGATGGCCGTTACGTTTAGCAGACCGCTTGCGACTTGTGGGTGTTTGATATGATCATCATCTACTGCCGGTGTATTGATGAGCCTTTAGAGTCTTACACAGAGGTTTCCTGGCTCAAGTGAAACGGAGTAGGAGCACATATGTGATATGTGCGGGACCGAGATTAATACGATATGAGATACCGTATTGTATTCTCACGATTTATGACATTGGTCAGTTATATGCGATATAGCCGGGTTATCGGATCAAGTGTTTATTCGATAAGTTATTACACATGATATTAGTCAGCTATATGTGATATAGCTGGATTATTAAATAAAGAGTTGATTTGATAATCTAATGTATAATTATATATTTGATATATTAATTTACATTAACTAGTATTAGCTCACTTAAGATTTCTTTTCTCACTTGAAGTGCACATTGTATATATGAGATATATATAAGTGTACATGTTATGTGTCATGCTTGATGATACATGCAACTTGGGTGTGTGTATGACTTACACCATTCTAGGGATAATACTAGGGTTTTTATTTAATTTTGGTAATTACAAAATGGTTGCAATTTGTCATGACACAAAGCTTGTATTGTGCATTGACTTAGTCTACTCATTTTGTTTTACTAAAGATATTTATAAACCCAACCCTTTATCCTAGCCATGGTTAACTCTCTACAAGGGTTAAGGGATGTCATATACTCACCATGGTTTATTTTCTAACCTCATGATTTTTCATTCATTCACTTTATAATTATCATGAGAGTTATCTTCTTCTTTTTCTTTCTCAAAGCTTTCTAGCTTCAATGGAGATGTGAGAAAATGAGTGAGAAAATCAAATCTAAAGTGAGCCCACTTCCTACTTCATCATCCTCTACTATTTGCCATTTAGTATAGGGTGTTTGCTTCACTAATTTAACAATTAGTGAAGAGATAGCTTGGGTTAGTGTCTCCTCGACGTAGATCATCTTCGGCCTCGAAGTCTTCTAGCAAGCTTGATCTGTACATCTTGTGGAGCCTCTCTAGAGTCCGGGAGTTCATGATCGCAGCGAAGGGACGACTACA
Organism: Agapanthus africanus; assembly: GCA_030015575.1. Classification (NCBI taxonomy): domain Eukaryota; kingdom Viridiplantae; phylum Streptophyta; class Magnoliopsida; order Asparagales; family Amaryllidaceae; genus Agapanthus; species Agapanthus africanus. The sequence continues at coordinate 108,431,929 of JASDDO010000016.1, read as the reverse complement.
CGGAGCTATTGAAGTGAAGGACCGGTCTACAAAGGTTGTATTCCTTGCTCACTTTACTTGCAAAGTGTTTGCATTTATATTCGTCGAATTTCTAGTATACAATTCTAGGGTTAGGGTTAGATAGAATGGCAAGATTTTAATATGGCATGAATGATGCCTCTCGAAACCTTGCTGCCGTGCTAGGCAACCCTGCAAGTTCCGCTTCCAGTTCCCCATCTTCTTGCAAAAGAAACATTCTCATTTTCCCGACTCCCCAGCTTTGGATTTGTCTTACCTCTTTGCCTTCTTGATTCCGCCTCTCAGCTTGGTCGATTTCTTCTTGTTCTTTCCCTTGGCCTTGGCCTTGGCTTTGGCGATGGAAGAGGAAGATTGTCCAACAAGCAGAGATGGAGACTTCGCCTTAAGCGTGCTCTCCACATTTCTCAACATATTGGGAAGTTTGGGTAGTGACTTCTTCATGTTGTGCATGTTGAAGTTCACTATGAAAGGAGCAAAGGCAGAGGGAAGAGACTGTAGAACAATATCAGTATATTGCTCATTGTCCATTGTCCATCCGAGGCCCTCAAGCTCTTCAATAAGAGCTATCATCTTCAAAACGTGGTCACCTACTGAAGTGCCAGGAGCCATCCGCATCTGAAATAACTTTCGAGATGCTTCGTATCGTAGGATATGAGATTACTCCCCATACAACTCTTTTGTATGGAGAAAGATGGATTGAACATCCATCTCCTCGTGCTGCTTTTGATATGTATTGTCCATCGATGCAAGCGCGAGGCATTTGGCAGTAGCACAGTCAATATCCCACGTTTTGCGGATCTCTTTATCCGCTACAGAAGATTCGGGGCCTGGTTTGGGCGGGGCTGAGGCAGTGAGGACATATGATACTTTATCATATGTGAGAGCAATGTTAATGTTCCTCAATCAGTCTTTATAGTTCGGCCTGGGAAGCTTATTTTTCTCTAACAGTAGCTTAAGTTCAGTCATGGTTATCTGCCATTAGGAGAGAGAAAAGAATACATTCAGCGAAAGCTCTTGCAAAGATCAGATTGGTTATTTATCTTATCTAGTCGATGTCTCCCACTGCTTTTATCAAATTTTCCTTCAAACCTTAAAAGGAAAAAATTAGCCAGGATTAATTACATTCTACAACTTCGCTAACTGTTCAGCCAGGCCAGTGCCGGTTCTTCTGAAGGAGGTTCCCCGTGCTTTCGCACGGACCTAATTAAAATAAACCTCATTTTCCCAGAGGCGTAGCCCCGTTGACACCTTTCTAGACACCTAATAGATTAGCTAATTGTAAAGTGCAAAACTCTCCCAGGAGCAACTATTGCTCACAGTGGGATCGGGATCCTACTATCACATAGAAGGTATGCAATCTCATTGCAAATTTCAACACTTGAAACTCCCGATATTGTTTTTACCCCTAGTAACTTATGACCTTCACTATAATCAACATATCATAAGTACTAGTCAAGTTCTACCCGTTATTTCATGATTAATTAGACCCACTCACATGACCCTTGACTATAATCAACATAATCACATGAATGTCCTAATTAATCGCATCATATGCTGTGTAGGAAGACATCACTTAGCTACCGTACACTACGCCTTGACTATAATCAACATACGTAGCACGAATACTAAGTACTTGTTAGTGTATATGCCCTAGAGGCCATTACTGTATCATACTAGTTTGTATATTACTTGATGGAAGCTTGGGATATTCACAGTTGTATATACAATCTTGCTCAAAATGGTAGTATGCTACTTGATTTGTCTCTGCTTTAATATGTGCATGTGTTTCTTTTAGCATATTGCAGATATACATATTAGTAGAGCCCTTAGGATCTTTGCTTGATTACCAGCGTTGTGATGGCGCTCACACTCGTGGGAGCTGGGTGATCTATAGGCACATCCTTATACAGGTCCCTAGTCGTTGGACTATCGAGACAGGGCATCGATACTCCGGAGTAGACTAGCGTATGCGCTTCTCATCCCAGTGTGGCAGACGGTCTGTCCCGCAGCCGTCAGTACGTCGTACTTGAGATAGTATACGGGTGCCCGTTAGGTTACGAGTACACTGGACAGGACTCGTCGGGAACTGTTGGTTGGTATTATACTTATCGTCAGTTATCAGTTCCCAGGTGACATGAGTACAGCTTAGTCCGCTGACTTGATACTGTCACTTCGTCTCGAGTGTGTTCCCACTGCACTTTGATTACTACCCTACCACGGCTCAAAGGAGTCGTGCAAACAGGTAGTTTTTGGGTGCAGTCCCGAAGCACTTGGAGGCAGTAATGGTTAGACAGGATTCGTCTCTCCCGGTATTGGGGGTTGACATCGCGCTGTGTCCAGGAGAGCCATTACACGGGTAGTCCCTGGCCAGGGCAAGCGAGATATACTGGTAGGTTTCCAATGTTATCTCTGGGTGTTCTGGGCTTCACTCCGACAAGACTTGTACCGCTATTAGGGGACTGACGTTCACCGTCCCCTAGGCCCGCCATACGATGTATCAGACGAATAGACCGGACTGTACGGAGATTGTCACATACAGGCTCAGTAGGAGTTCAGATGGGGTTCACCTCGTCAGTCTTCTTATCGACATCTACCTGGGGACCGTTACGTACAGCTAGTGCCGCTTGCCGTCTGTGGTTAAACCCACTGCCAGCGTAGTGTCGAGTCTTTAGAGTCCCACACAGAGAGCTATTCGCCTTTAGGCAAAATGAGTAGAGGTCGCATGGTTTTGCGACAGGGTTCGGTCACATCCGCGCACTTGTGCACGTTTGCTGTCCGGACAGTTTATACTAGCGGGCTTTGGTTTAAGCCGGATCCTAGTATAAGATTTAGGATTGGTTTTTCTCATTGTATTCGTGTTCCTCGGATCACGAATGCGGGTGCGTATGGACTGTTATTTGAGACAGAGGGAGAGGACCTTGATTAGGGTTAATGGCTATTGTCATTTTATTAACCCTAATGCTTATGTGTGTATTATAGTTAATTGATAATTAGTTTAATAATTGTGCATGGTTATGGATGTTGACCATTTGACCTCTTTGACTTGCTGACCTAGGTTGACACTTTGACCATCATCATTTCTTTTGGAAGATGCTTTTTGATCCTTGCAAATTGAAATGATAATGGTCATATCATGATTAACCATGACAATTATCTAGCTAATTATTTAATTAAAATAATATGCACATATTAGTGAGAATGGTTCACATTATTCTCATTCTATCATATCTTTTCTCTCTCTTGTTCTTCCTCTCCCTCAAGCTCTCCTCTCTCATGTGTTGAGAAACACTTGAGCTTAAGAAAAACCCTCTCTTGATCATCTCTACTCTCATCTAGGGTTCAAGTATTAGCACTTCTTGCACCCTAGTTACTTCTAGCTTGGAGTTGAAGCCAAAGGTTGAGGCTTTCGGGTGGATCTTTCTTCGACGAGAGAAGACGACCAAGGTGATCTCCTTCCACCACTCCAAGGAGCAAGGAGAGAAGGACTTAGAGCCCAAGGTATAACCTTTCTAGCACTTAGCTAGTTTGTAGTTAGCTTTAGCAAGTTTTTGTTTAGCAAAGATCCTTAAAAGCATAGTCCATGTTGCCTAAGCTCATAAAAATTCGATTTTTATTCCGTTTTCCGCCTCCACGTAAGTACCGGGGTGGGCAACGTGGACTTACAGTGGTATCAGAGCCTAACTAAACATAAACTAGCTAGATAATGAAGTGTATCGAAGATCGAAACGAAAAATCGAAAAACCAAAGTTTCAAAACCCTAGTTTTCTGTTGAAATTTTTTCTGGTCAAAACAAAATTTGTTATACTCCAAAAATCGTCTCAGGGTTTTGTAAAGATAACCACCAAACCCGGTCTAGTGAATCGACCAAGGAGCCGCGGTTCCGCGGCAATAGCAAGCTATTGCCGCGCAACCGCGTCCAAGTTGGGTCTTCACTGGGTCGAGTTTGGTGCAGTGTATCTCTTGCTTGGTTTTAGGATTTTTAAGATGGTTTATATGTTCCCAGGTTTTCCAGAATAGAAATTCATATTTGGGGGCCTATAAATCCGTATTTTTTCGAACTTCAACGCACTTTGACTATAGGGGTTATACATATCTGTGATCTGTGATTGATACTGGTTTGTGCATATGAATGGGTTGGATTGTCGCGGGTGAATAGCCGGGGTGGATGTGAGATGAGTGTTGTTTCTCTTTCATTCATTTGTAATATGTAAATTGATGTAATATTATTATTTGTTTGACCGCACAACCGGGTCGGGGTTGTAGCCGTGATTGTATAATTCTTTTTACTGTTTTTGCTCCTAGGATAGACCCATGGAGGGGGTGCATAAACTACCGGGTATCTCGAAGTGCCGAGTGGCCTACTCACGGTGTTGAGGGAGGTTGCTTCACTTCGGGTACTTGGCGGGTAGTTTGCCGCACCCGTAGGGGTCTTGGGTGGGGTATTGGCTATTCACCGCGACCGTGTAATCCGCTTCTCGTTGCAGGCTCGAACGAATTGCGGATTCCTAGTATATCCAATGTATTCATCTGTGATCTGTAATGTCTATCATTGCTATATATTTATATATGATAACTATTTAGGCGTTGCTTATGTTTTACAGCCGCGCTAGCCCAGCCCCCGCTCTGTCGTTAGTTAAGTAACCTAACGGGTAATGACGGGGCCCTGTGGCGAATACGAATGGCATAAGCGTACGTCATATTTTGGTTGTTTTCTGCAATGGTAGGATTAAATGATGGGACGCATTAAAAGAACTAATGCAAGCAAATAAACCATGTAAAATTCGATTGGAACACTTTGAAAACCACTCGGTTCTTTTCAAAACTAAACTTTTAAACGTGGAGCTTGAACCACTCCTTTTTAAAAGCTATCTCGTTCCATCGATTAGATCAAGTTCACTACGTTCACGGTTTCGCCAAAACCATCCGTAGCCCTCCGTCATTCCACATGAATTGTCAAAAAGTATTCAAGCTATGTATTTTGGCCAAAGTCAAGGCATAGTGATTGGTAGCTATTAGGTATTCATGTGCAGCATAGATAGATGCGTTGGTTTGGGACAGTCGTGCTGCCATTTTGGCCAAAGTCAAGGGTAGGTACGGGTGGGTCCAAATTAACCAGGAGAATGACGGGTATAACTTGACATGTGACTTATGATATTTTGGCCAAAGTCAAGGTCATAAGAGCATGGGGCAAAAATCCACATCGGGAGTTTCATAAGTACTGAAACTTGCTAGCGCTGCATACCATTTGGAGTGTGATAATTCTGGTAGGATTCCTTCGGTCTTATCACGCGATGATATTTGGATCCCGATCCTACTTTGAGTATATGCTACTCCTCGGGAAAACTCTCACTTAACGATCAATGCTATAAACCTAGTAGGTGTCTAGAAAGGTGTCAGCGGGGCTACGCCCACAGGGAAAAGAGGTTACTTAATTAAGGAACTTCGCGAAAGCGTTGGAAAACCTCCCTCGAAGTACCGACACTGGCCTGGCTGAACGGTTAAGCAAGTATTGTACGGTGAGAGTGATCCTGACTAATCCTTTCTTTACGGTTTGAGAAGGGATTCGAGAGACAGTGGGAGCCATCCAGTTTAGACAAATTAAAAACCACTCTAAACTTGCAAGAGCATCATGCTAAAGTGTTTCTTTTCTCTCTCCTAATTGCAGCGACCATTCAACATGACCGGACTTAAGTTATTACTAGATAAAAACATATTGACAGGGCCAAACTACAAAGATTGGCTCAGGAATGTCAAGATGGCAATCACTTACGACAAGTTAGGGTATGTCTTTACCACCAAAGATCCCCCTGTCCCAGGTCCCACCTCCAGCGTCGCGGATAAGGAAATCCGTAAGACATGGGAGTTAGATTGCGCGAAGGACAAATGCCTCGTATTGGCCTCGATGGACAACGAACATTAGAGGAGGCACGAGAATATGGACCTTGAGTCTATATTTCTCCATACAAAAGAACTGTATGGAGAGCAGTCTCGTATCGCAAGATACGAAGTGTCGAAGAAGCTATTTTCGGCAAGGTTGGCCGTCGGATCATCGGTAGCGGAACACGTGCTTAAGATGATTGGCTACATAGAGGAGCTCGCGGACCTTGGGACCACGTTGGAGAATGAACTCTATACTGATTTGATTCTCCAGTCCCTTCATTCCACTTACGCCCAGTTTGTCTTAAACTTCAACATGCAAGGAAAGGAGGTAGAACTTTCCGAGCTTCTGACCATGTTGAGGAGTGCTGAGGGCACCCTAAAGAAAGGTAGGGAGACATCCACTTTGTTTGTAGGAGGATCTTCCTCTTCTAGATCCAGGGCGAAAGCCAAGGGTAAGAAGAAGAAAGCCCCCGCCAAACCAAGAGGCGGTGTCGGTAAAGTGGATACGAAGGGAAAAGGAAAAGCAACAAAGATAGCGGGGAAGCTGGTGGGAAAGGAAGAATGCTTCTATTGTCACAAAAGTGGTCACTGGAAACAGGATTGCAAGGCTTGGAAAGCCAGAACACAGGATTTGAAGCGAGTTGCAGCTTCAGCTTCAGGTGTGTATACCGGATCAGTATCTCATATCTGTAATTCTTTGCAGGCGTTGAGAAAGCGTAGAGTTTTGAAGGCAGGTGACATGACCCTCAGAGTTGCGAACGGTGCTAGCATGGATGCTGAGGCCGTGGGGGACTATCACCTGGGATTGTCGGATGGACATTTTTTGGTTTTACGTAGTTGTTATTATGTACCAAATGCAACCTGTAATATCATTTCTGTATCTTTATTATCTAAAGAAGGTTATGAATTTGCATTTGTAAGTAATGTAGTGAACATTCACCTTAATCAAGCTTTGATTGGGTCAGGTATATTGAGCAACGGTATATACGTATTAAACCAACCACAGATTTTCAATGTCCAGAATACACACAAAACAAAGTCTCCAGAAATCAATAAAACTTTCTTATGGCATTGTAGACTGGATCACATCAATGAAAGAAGGTTGACTAAGTTACATTCAGAAGGATATTTGGATCCATTCGAATATCAATCGTATGCAACTTGTCAATCCTGTCTCAAAGGAAAGTTAACAAAGACTCCGTTTACTGGACACGGAGAAAGAGCGAGCGAGCTCTTGGGACTCGTACACAGCGACGTGTGCGGTCCAATGTCTACACATGTGTGAAGCGGTTATTCTTACTTCATTACTTTTACGGATGACTTTTCAAGGTACGGTTATGTCTTCTTAATGAAACATAAATCCGAGGCTTTTGAAAAATTCCAGGAATATAAGAATGAAGTAGAAAAACAAATAGGCAAAAGTATAAAGACACTGAGATCTGATCGAGGTGGTGAATACTTAAGTGGCGAGTTCCTGGGTTACTTAAAAGAGAATGGAATTCTCTCTCAGCTTACTCCTCCATACACTCCGCAACATAATGGTGTATCGGAGAGACGGAACCGAACCCTATTGGATATGGTACGATCCATGATGAGTAATGCTGAGTTGCCGCGATCGTTCTGGGGATATGCGCTAGAATCAGCTGCATACCTTTTGAACCGAGTTCCAACTAAGACTGTGCCTACTACACCATATCAGATGTGGTGTGGGAAGAGACCCTATCTTAATCACATTAAGACATGGGGATGTCCAGCTTTTGTAAAAAAGCAGCATGCGGACAAGCTCGAGGCACGCTCAGTACAGTGCAAGTTTGTGGGATATCCAAAGAGCTCCAAGGGATATTACTTCTATTGCGAAGAGGAACAAAAAGTCCTTGTTTCTCGCCATGCCCACTTTCTAGAACACCAGTTCATAGAAAAAGAATTAAGTGGGAGCACAATAGAACTGGAAGAAATTCCAGAACCACGAGCTATTACTGAAAGCTTGGTTGATCCAGAGGGTTCGAAAGATCAGGACATTCCCACGCCACTCCGCAGGAGTAGTAGGCAGTCTCATCCGCCCGAGAGATACTACGGTTTTCTCATTGACGGGGATAGAGAGGATTGCATCATAGATTGTGATGAGCCTACTAGCTTCCAGCAAGCCATTCAGAGCGTCGACTCGATAAAATGGCTGGATGCAATGCGGACCGAGATGGAGTCCATGTACACCAACAAAGTATGGACGTTGGACATTGCTCCAGATGGGGTAAAATCCGTAGGATGCAAGTGGATCTTCAAAAGGAAGATTGGTGTAGATGGACAGGTTGAGACCTATAAAGCTAGACTGGTAGCAAAGGGTTTTCGTCAGCGACCTGGTTTGGACTATGACGAAACCTTTTCTCCAGTAGCTATGCTGAAATCCATTCGGATCCTTCTTGCCATTGCTGCCTTCCACGATTATGAGATTTGGCAGATGGACGTAAAGACAGCTTTTCTAAATGGTCATTTAGAGGAGTGTGTCTATATGGATCAGCCAGAGGGTTTCATTCAGAGTGGGAGCAGCGGAAAGGTGTGCAAGTTGCTTAAGTCCATTTATGGACTAAAGCAGGCATCGCGGAGTTGGAACATATGTTTTGATGAGACGGTCAAGGAATTTGGCTTTATCAAAAATCCAGATGAACCATGCATCTATTGTAGATTTGTAGTGAGAACTGTAGTATTCCTCGTTTTATACGTGGATGACATTCTCTTAATAGGAAATGACATTCCTATGCTACAATCTGTCAAGGGGTTCTTGTCACACAGGTTCTCCATGAAAGACCTGGGTGATGCCTCATACATTCTGGGTATCCGGATCTACCGTGACAGATCCAAGAGGATATTAGGACTTTCATAGTCCAGGTACATCGACACCATACTGAAGAGATTCAGTATGGAAGATTCCAAGCGCGGTAATCTACCGGCTTGTCACGCGATCACCCTCTCCAAAGAGATGTCTCCCAAGAATGATTTGGAGAGGGATCGCATGTCTATTATACCCTACGCTTCTGCGGTAGGCTCTATAATGTATGCGATGTTGTGTACCAGACCGGATGTGGCTTATGCACTGAGTGTGGTAAGCAGGTATCAGTCAAACCCTGGGGAGAAACATTGGATAGCTGTGAAGAACATTCTCAAGTACCTGAGAAGGACTAAGGAGATGTTCTTGGTGTATGGCGGAAAAGACCTGCAGATTGAGGCCTTTGCTGACTCCAGCTTCCAGAGTGACAAGGATGATTCCAAGTCCATGTCGGATTTTGTCTTCACCCTCAATGGAGGGGCGGTGTGTTGGAAGAGCTCCAAACAGGAAACCGTTGCTGACTCGACGATGGAAGCGGAATACATCGCTGCATCTGATGCCGCAAAAGAAGCTGTCTGGATGAGGAAGTTCTTGAGAGAACTTCAGGTGGTTCCGTCCATTGTTGACCCAATACCTCTGTATTGCGACAACAACGGGGCTATAGCTTTAGCGAAGGAACCCAGGTCCCATCAGAAATCCAGACACATCTTAAGGCGGTATCACCTGATCAGGGAGATCGTAGATCGCCAGGAGATCGAGGTCCGGAGAGTTGCATCAGAGGATAACACAGCAGATCCATTCACCAAGGCCTTGCCCCAGACTCAGTTCGAGCGGCTGATCGAGATGATAGGTCTTCGATACGCCAGTACATGGCCTTAGTGCAAGTGGAAGATTGTTAGTGTATATGCCCTAGAGGCCATTACTGTATCATACTAGTTTGTATATTACTTGATGGAAGCTTGGGATATTCACAGTTGTATATACAATCTTGCTCGAAATGGTAGTATGCTACTTGGTTTGTCTCTGCTTTAATATGTGCATGTGTTTCTTTTAGCATATTGCAGATATACATATTAGTAGAGCCCTTAGGATCTTTGCTTGATTACCAGCGTTGTGATGGCACTCACACTCGTGGGAGCTGGGTGATCTATAGGAACATCCTTATACAGGTCCCTAGTCGTTGGACTATCGAGACAGGGCATCGATACTCCGGAGTAGACTAGCGTATGCGCTTCTCATCCCAGTGTGGTAGACGGTCTGTCCCGCAGCCGTCAGTACGTCGTACTTGAGATAGTATACGGGTGCTCGTTAGGTTACGAGTACACTGGACAGGACTCGTCGGGAACTGTTGGTTGGTATTATACCTATCGTCAGTTAATAGTTCCCAGGTGACATGAGTACAGCTTAGTCCGCTGACTTGACACTGTCACTTCGCCTCGAGTGTGTTCCCACTGCACTTTGATTACTACCCTACCACGGCTCAAAGGAGTCGTGCAAACAGGTAGTTTTTGGGTGCAGTCCCGAAGCACTTGGAGGCAGTGACGGTTAGACAGGATTCGTCTCTCCTGGTATTGGGGGTTGACATCGCGCTGTGTCCAGGAGAGCCATTACACGAGTAATCCCTGGCCAGGGCAAGCGAGATATACTGGTAGGTTTCCAGTGTTATCTCAGGGTGTTCTGGGCTTCACTCCGACACGACTTGTACCGCTATTAGGGGACTGACGTTCACCGCCACCTAGGCCCGCCATGCGATGTATCAGACGAACAGACCGGACTATACGGAGATTGTCACATACAGGCTCAGTAGGAGTTCAGATGGGGTTCACCTCGTCAGTCTTCTTATCGACATCTACCTGGGGACCGTTACGTACAGCTAGTGCCGCTTGCGGTCTGTGGTTAAACCCACTGCCAGCGTAGTGTCGAGTCTTTAGAGTCCCATACAGAGAGCTATTCGCCTTTAGGCAAAATGAGTAGAGGTCGCATGGTTTTGCGACAGGGTTCGGTCACATCCGCGCACTTGTGCACGTTTGCTGTCCGGACAGTTTATACTAGTGAGCTTTGGTTTAAGCCGGATCCTAGTATAAGATTTGGGATTGGTTTTTCTCATTGTATTCGTTTTCCTCGGATCACGAATTCGGGTGCGTATGCACAGTTGTTTGAGACAGAGGGAGAGGACCTTGATTAGGGTTAATGGCTATTGTCATTTTATTAACCCTAATGCTTATGTGTGTATTATAGTTAATTGATAATTAGTTTAATAATTATGCATGGTTATGGATGTTGACCATTTGACCTTCTTGACTTGTTGACCTAGGTTGACACTTTGACCATCATCATTTCTTTTGGAAGATGCATTTTGATCCTTGCAAATTGAAATGATAATGGTCATATCATGATTAACCATGACAATTATTTAGCTAATTATTTAATTAAAATAATATGCACATATTAGTGAGAATGGTTCACATTATTCTCATTCTATCATATCTTTTCTCTCTCTTGTTCTTCCTCTCCCTCAAGCTCTCCCCTCTCATGTGTTGAGAAACACTTGAGCTTGAGAAAAACCCTCTCTTGATCATCTCTACTCTCATCTAGGGTTCAAGTATTAGCACTTCTTGCACCCTAGTTACTTCTAGCTTGGAGTTGAAGCCAAAGGTTGAGGCTTTCGGGTGGATCTTTCTTCGACGAGAGAAGACGACCAAGGTGACCTTCTTCCACCACTCCAAGGAGCAAGGAGAGAAGGACTTAGAGCCCAAGGTATAACCTTTCTAGCACTTAGCTAGTTTGTAGTTAGCTTTAGCAAGTTTTTGTTTAGCAAAGATCCTTAAAAGCATAGTCCATGTTGCCTAAGCTCATAAAAATTCGATTTTTATTCCGTTTTCCGCCTCCCCGTAAGTACCGGGGTGGGCAACGTGGACTTACAGTACTCTACTTCCTAAAATGACGGAGGGCTGCGGATAGTTTTTATGAAAACCTTTAACGCTTTGAACTTGATATCGTTGTAGAATCCAATGGTTTTAAAAGGAGTGGCTTAAGCTCCGCAATTTGAAAACTTGCTTTTTTATAAAAAGCCGAGTAGGTTTCAAATCTGATTCTATAACATCTTTTTAGGTTTCTTTTTGTTTACATTAATGTTATTAATGTAGTCCCATCATTTAAGTCCTTAAGCCATTACAGAAAAGAAACGAAAATAGAACGTACGCTTATGCCATCCGCATTCGCCACAATGTCCCGTTATGTACCGTTAGGTTACTTAACTAACGGCATAGCGGGGCGGGACTAGCGCGGATGCAAAACATAAGCAACGTTTATTATATATCATATATATATAATACATCATTCGTTTCAACATATAAAGTAATCATATCACAGAATATCAACAGCAGAAGCACATATATGAAAATACAGGATATACTAGGAGGCCCGTATTTGGTATTTAGCCAACAATAGAAAATACGGATTCCACGGTCACGATGAATAGCCAAGCCCACACCCCTAGACCCCTATGAGAGCGGCAAGTGACCCTACCAATTCTAGAGTTTAGGAGACCCGGTCTCGACTCCTCGAGATGGCCTCCCACTGAACCCTAGAACCCGGTCACTTGTGCTCCCCTCCTTGGGTCTATCCTAATTCGGAAAAGTAAATAATATACAACAATGGTAACATCATCCTCAACCCGGAAGTGCCCCAATAAAAGAATATTACATACAATTAATTTTACATGAATGAAAAGAAAAACTCTCATCTCACATAAAAACTCCCGGCCATTCATTCACGACGATCCTGTACATCATATCTCAGCAACACATAATATCATATATCATCAACGTAAGTAAGTATGTGTACCACAATTGTCGTTGATGTATAGCAACGAAACCGGCGATATACCACATACTACACTTACGGTCGCAGAAAAGAAAGTGAAAACCTACACCAATTGGAATCGATACTGCCTTTAGACATCATAAATCCGGAATATCACATATTCAGGATTTCATGCCCAACAATGCAAATCTTATATTTAGGTCTCAACCATGATAACACCTTTTCAAAAGAAGTCGGGTAATTCAACAAAATTCCCGATTCTACCGATGCCAAAATATTAGATTTACACGCAACTAATTACTTTTCACAAAACTAATTAGTGTAGATTCCAATTATTTTATCACATCAAAAGGAAATAGGCAACTCAGCATGACTCATCATAGAGCGCACCATATCTAATAGGGTGCGACTGCTCCGCCCCGATACACCGTTGTGCTGTGGTGAATATGGAGGAGAAATGCTGAGAGAGAATCCCATTCTCCTTTAGAATAGTCCAGGATCTCCATGCTCAAGTATTCTCCTCCTCGATCACATCAGAGGACATAATACTTATACCCGTTTTGGTTCTCTACTTCTAACTTATATTCCTTGAATATCTCAAAAGTTTCAGACTTGTGTTTCAACAGGAACGCATGTGTGAATATTGAGAGATCATCAGTGAATATAATGAAGTAAAAAGAACTAGTCATGGCATGTGTAGACAGGGGACCTACATACAACATCATGTATCAATCCAAAGAGTTCACTAACTCTTTCTCTGTTTCCAATAAACGGAGCTATGGTCATCTTATCTTTGTGATATGACTGGAAAGTTTCACAAGATGTAAATTCAAACTGATTTAAAGGTGCATCTTAATGTAACTGAGCTAGTCGGGTCACATTGATATGACCTCGTCTATAATGCCTCAAGAAGGATTCGTTCATTTCTGAACTCTTCCTCTCGTGTGTATTCTGTACATTAAGAACTATAGTTTGATTTAGAACATATATGCTTTTAGATAACGTGCCTGAACCGATCAACTCTTGATATAGGAAATGTTTAAAACATTATCCAACAATACAAAATTATATCCTTCTTTACTAAATAAAGAGACTGATATGATGTATGTTGTGCCACGGCAGCGCCCCGGCCTTCTACTAGAGGCCAAAATGCGGAATCAAAATTTTTCTTAACTTTTAAACTGGCGCTACCGCGGACAATAAAACCCGGATCGTGACCATTAACCTAATCCTAGCTAACAAGAGAAGGGAAGAGATATACCGAGCGATCCGTGTCCTTCGGTCTTCGCCTCCACTCCGATCTCCTCGCGAAATCTCCGGTCGTCGCCTCCTCGTCGAAACGGGCACCACATCGCCGGGTTCTTTTACGGGCTCCCACCTCTGGACTGAGGCAACTCGGGCGCGAAGTTGGCTAGCCGACGCGTCCAAGATTTGCTGTAGGTTGAAGTGTAGAACCTTTGTCTCATTGGGGTGAAGTTGCCTTTGGTGATGGAGGAATGAACAAGATATCAACTTGGGAATTTTTGTGGCAAGGAAAAATGAGATGAATGATAATTTTCCCACACCACCAAAAAGAACTCTGTCACTCCCTCACCCTTGAAGTGTCCGGCCCCTTATCCCCCATATCACAAAATGGTGAGGGAGAATCAAAACAAGAAGGAAGGTAAGTGTAGTAAAAGCAAAGGGGTGACCACATCCAAAGGCAATGATAACAAGGTCAAATCTAAATCAAGATCAACTCTAATCACAAAGACATGATGTATAAAGCATCTCATGATGATAGAAGCCACAAATGCAAGAAACCCCTCCACAATAAGTTATTTGCAAACTTGCAAATAACCCCCTCCATCACAAAAGTCCGGCCGTGAAGAAAAACAAAGGAAAACCGGCCGGAACGGAATGCAAACTGGCAACTCCAGAAAACTGATCCCGTAATAAATTACAGGAAAACCCCACTACTGCATATACATGCCCGCATTTGTATTCCCACTGAATACAAATGCAACGAGACAAAATCTACACTGTCTAATACTAGGATCCGGCTTAAACCAAAGCCGGCTAGTAAAATCCATCCGATCACGATCCGTGCAATACCGCACGTATCTGATCGAACCCTACCCTATCTCCATACGGCCTCTACAGCGTTTCGCCCGAAACTTGAGTAACTGAGTGTGGTGGACTCTAAAGACTCGTCAATACTATGGCTGTGGATTTAACTACTCGCACGTCAGAGGTATTAGCCATACGTGACGGGCCACCAGCTATTGACCAAAAGGGACGTCGATGAACGAACTCATCCTGACACCCTACTGAGCCTGTCAGTGACAATATCTGTACAGTCCGGTCCGTTCGTCTATGAGTATCGCATGGCGGGCCTAGGGGGTTGGTAAATGTCAGACCCCCAAAAGCGGTACAAGTCGTGTCGGAGTGTAGCCCAGAACACCCTGAGATACTACTGGAATACCTACCAGTAAATCTCCTGCCTCGGCCGAGGGCTTTGTGTAATGGCTCTCCTAGACACAGCGCGACCTCACCCCCAATACCGGGAGAGACGAACCCCTGCTGATCCGCTCACTGCCTCCATGTGGCTCGGGACTGTACCCAACTAAAACCCGTTTGCACGACTCCTTTGAGCCATGGTAGGGTAGTAATCAAAGTACAGTGGGAACTCACACGAGACAAATGACGATCTCTTGTCGATGAACTAACTTGTACACATGTCACCAGGGAACTGCTATCTGACGTCTGGTATAATCCCAACTGGCAGGTTCCCGGCGAGTCCTGTCCGGTGTACTCATAACCTAATGAGCACCTGTATACATCTTAGGTGAACCAACTAACACCAGTGGCTTGTGAGACCAGCCACCGGCCCTCGTCGGTGTCTCGATTGTATACACTAGTCTACTAATGGAGTATCGATGCCCAGTCTCGATACTCCCACGAGGACCTTTTAAGGATGTGCTAATAGACCCCCAGCTCCCGCATATATGATCGCCCTCATACTGCTGGTAGTCAAGCAAGAATCCTAGGGGCTCTATCAACGTGTAATAGCAACCTGTCAGGTCACCTTAAGCAGTACACGATGATAAAGATAAACCAGATAGCATACTATCATCTTGAGTAAGACTGTCTTACTGGGACAGGTCCTCCCTCAATCATTGCAATCACGTGCCTGTGATCCAATAATTGACTCTGAGGGCACTATCTCCAACAATCTCCCACTTGCACTCATGGCTAATTATTGCGATGTCGCATACTCACAGCTCGTGTGATACCGAACACCCAACTCCTCTACTAGTCAGTCTCACAAATCTCGTTTGCGAAACTATTGCGTTCGAGGAATAGCCTCAGTGAGTGGATCCGCTGTGATGTTTCTTTCTATGTCTCTCTATATCTCATGTTCGTGGAGAAAGCCATCTCCCGAAATGAGCAATACCTGTCTTGGAATGTCTGGATGTCTGATGGGACCTAGTTCATAAATGAACTCCAAATCCAAACTTCTTAGACTTTAACGTCAACTGAACTTAATCAGTATCCTGCGCCATGCCTCCCTCAGTATCCGCCTGGGCCACCTGTCTAAAATACTGCCCCTCGTCAGAGGGAAAACTATAACTCTGACAGCCACTCTGCCATCCAGGTCACCTTGGAAGCCTGGAATGATAACTGTCTCCCGAAGGAGAAAGCTGCTATCAATTCCCTAGAACATCAACTTATGTTCTAAAACTGCTTCCGATTGTTTCTCCAGGATTGGATGAATATCAACTTATTGCACCTACTGCAAGAACAACATCTGGTGTGGTACATGACATCTCATGATTGACTCAATTGCCTAAGCAAGTGATCTGCCAATCATGCACATCCCTCTCTACTTTAGTTTATAAGACACCTTTAAAGAGGGTGACTCCATCACCTGCAGGTACACTACCGTGCCAGGAGTCGTCCATTCTAAATACTCATAGAATACTGTCAAAGTACCCAGATTGGGAAACCACCCAAATCTAGATCTAAAACCATAGATCCAGTAACCAGAATGTCAGATATAATATCCAAGTCCTATATGGAGAAACCACTGTGTGACAACCAAAGTATAACCGATCGTAGTATAGGAATATCACTTCTTACTCTGTGTATGTCATCCAAATACCAGGACATCACACCCTACTACCTTCTTAACAGATCCATCCCCTATTCTGATGAAGTCAAACCTATGACTATCACATCAGAAATAGATGATCTATCTCCGCTATAGCTGCTTTAGTCTATAAATAGACATAAGCCACCTGTCCACCAATGCTTCCGCTGCTCCCACTGACCACGACAACCCTCTGGCAGAGTCATATACACGTGCACTTATAAAGCTAGTTTAGAACGACGTTATACTCATCCTCCTGCCGGGTCTCATAGTTTGGAACAACAGCAATGGAAAGTTTGGGTAAACAAGAACCTCCCTGCCACCGTCCTTGAGGCTACCGGAGTATCTCTCGGGTGCCTGAGGATACCCACCATATCTGCGGAGTGGCTGATCGCACGCTTTTGGCGTGTCGGATGTTCAAAGTTCTAAAGTATAACCGCGATCAGGACGGTGTCGCTTTGCAGCTAGCCGGTTGAGCACGGGTCGGTCCATAGAGAGATGGTGGTATTTTACCTTCTTGTCTTAGACGAGTCAATAAAGAATTTGTATGAGGTTCGAGACTATCCTATGTGTATTATTTGCAAGTATAAAGTTGTTAAGAAAAGATACGAGATTGTGAGCTAAGAAATCCGTACTCAAAACCTTTGAGCCGAGTCTTGACCAATTGAAGCTAGAGCAATCGGCAACAACGTGGATTAGGGGATTTAAGCGCGGTATTCGTGGAATCCGGTTTATTTACCCTTGTCCTTCCGTTCTTGTCTCTTGCTTTCGCCTCCGGCCAAACCGAACGCAACCGGTCGCGGTTAGGAATCACCGTTACCTTGTCAGGGTAGGGTGCCTAACGGAGCGCTTGCGTATGGTTTGGGCGGAGTTCAATGGAAAATAACGGGAAAAGGAAAAGAGAAAAGAAAATCTTAAACTTATAATATCGTATTTCTTCTTAACAATAATAATTACAACATTCACAAAATGAACAAAAGAGAGCAAAAGAAAAGAACAAAGAAAAGAAAAGATTACAAGTAATTAAAGTGCATGAAATAAATTGCAAGTAATTAAAGCATGGTAATAAAAAGCAAGTAATAAAAAGCGATAAAAAGAACAAGAAACTAGGACTCAAGACAAGCATGTGATCAATAGCCAACCCTTAAACTTGCAAGCTCAATCAAGAGGTTACAAGATCAAGGGAAGGGTAGAGAACGCATGTGAAATGAAGTGCTAATTCCATGAAAGAATACGACCCTTGAGATCAATAACTAACCCTTAACCATTCAAGCTCAATGAAGAGGTTGAATGATCAAGAGAAAGCAGGAATCTCAAGGGGAAGAAGAAACACAAGAGAATGATACAAAAAGCCCTCATCTTCATTGATCTCCCACTCAAAAAGCTCTCACTACAATTTTCATGGAAAAAGAATGAAGAAGAAGAAGAAAAAGACTAAATCCTAAAAAGAAAGAAGAACAAAAGAATGACCCTTGGCTTGGCTCAGATCTGCTGTATTTATAGGCAGGGAAATGAAACCCTAGGGCAACCATCTGCACCCAAATAAGATTACCAAAAAGCCCCCAAAATACGACATAGAGAGGCTCCATAATGGCCGCGGATCCGCGGCCTAGACCCCCCTTTGGCCGCAGATCCGCGGCCTTCTGGTCGAGTTGGACCCTGGTCTTTTTGGTGGTACCCTGGTTCTCTGTCCCCTTTATTCTGGTATACATATTTTCTGAAAATACTTTTACATTTCTTCCAGAATTTCTGTTGAGGAAAGGTGGGATTTTTGTGGATGCTTTTGTCATGATTGCCTCGAGCTCCGCGTAGATTTCTTAGAACTTGTTGTTGCCATTGAGCCTTGTGTATGAAGGTGACATTGATTTGACATTTTGTCTTCCTAAACTGGTATCTGGCAACATACGGATGACGAGCGGAGACCGTGTTTTCTCAGTGGTTGGCAGGAACCCGGATTTTGTCGTTTTTTCCATGAATTTCACTGTTTTAGAACCGAGAACCTGTATCCTGCAAATATGTAACAAACACGGATTAAAAGCACCTACCTATAAACAACCGAGCGTAAGAATGGGCGGTATAAAATGCAGTATTATGTGATGAACAAATACCCCCAAACTTAACTTTTGCTCGTCCCGAGCAAAACCAATTATTCACAAAAAATAAAATCCTAACCGCACTTTCGCAGGGAACGCGATTGCACTGAGCGCGTGCAACAAGCCGTTAAACCTCTAGGTGTCCCTAGTAGGAGGAGTGTTGTCTCCTGAGGGTTTTCAGCGGATTACACCCACAAAATCCCGTCAAGCTAGTGTCATAAAATAACTAAGATTCAAACCCTAAAGTTTTGTTTCAGAAAATAACAATTCTATAATCCTAAGTCTAGACTATCGAACCTTTAATTTTCACACCTCGCTTCTTATTTAACTACAGATTTTATGTCTTTACGTGTAGTGCAAATAGTGCCGTTAAGTTCCAGAAAGGTCGATTAAAGTCATCATGTCGCACAATAAAGCCCAGATAACAATTTTAAAAGGATCACATAAGTTTTATAAAGAGTTAAGCATTTTTCAAGTTTCGTTTTCCAGTAAGGTTTCAACTTCAGAATTTCTATCTTCCCTAACAGGAAACTAGGTCTTATTCTTCACTCCACCTTTTTCTTGTTTTCATTTCATACACACCTCTGTGAACGTGCAATAGTCTTTATCATAGAATAAAACCTTCATATCTCCGTTAAATTTTTTTATAAAAGCCTGTCTTTTATCAAGATTATTCTCACACAAAGAACCGTTAGGAATTTTAACTCGGAGAGAACACTTGCTTGACTTTGTTTTTATCTGGACTTTCTAGGCTTCTTAGCGAGCTTTGGGCCAATGCACCCAAACCAGTTGGTTTTAGGGCATTAGGTGTAGAAACACCCCGGCGGACTTAATTACTCAAGTTACCCAGGTCCAAAAACAAAAGACAGTTTGGCGTGAAAATCAGATGATTTAATACGAACGGAGATATAGTCGGCAGTTCAATTATTATTTTTTTGGATAAAAGACGTGTTTAGTGGGTTTGGTGTGTTATCATTCCAATCAAGTTTCAGATGGGTTATTTTTCAGACTTAGTTCCAATTAGGGCATCAATAACATTCCTACATATTCACTTCACTTCATAAACTATTCTTGATATTACTTATTTCAGAACAAACCTATTTGATCCTCAGAAAATCATTGATCCATTAAAAGTTCTTTTAGACATAAAAGACTTGTCTTCTAATTTCCACAACTCACGACACGTGTAGTGTAATGTAAAGACGTATATCAGCCATAGTTAACTACAAAGGAGAGTTATCATTCAGGTTTTCAAAATCTAGAAGTAAGATTTAGTTGTTCTTATTTTATCAAACAAAACCGTCGAGATGTTGAATTAGAGTCCTCTTACTAGCTAACTTGACAAAAAAGTTTTTATGTTTTTAGAATTTTTTCTGATTTTTATGGATTTTTAATAAGGGATGCAAATGCAAAATATACAAATGAATGCGAAGGAAGAAAGCTTACCGAGCACACCCCCAAACTTAAACTTGACAGTGCCCTCACTGTCAGGCTATACCAAGAGGGTCAAAATTGCCGGCGCTTCTTAAAAAAAATTATAGACAAAACAAAAAGGAAAACAAAAATATATACAAAAAAAAAATGTCCCCCCCAAACTTAAGTAAAACAGTGTTTCCATTGTTAAGCGTTGAAGTTCCGGATTAGGGGGGAAAGAACAGTATCAAGCTATAGAAGGCCTTACACAGGCCAAAAGTTAACACCAACCATTCAAAGATTTTATCATGGTAAAGCGTTGGTTGGTCAAAGAAGGCGTAGAGAAAAGAAATGGAGAATACGCGAGACCGTATGGAGATAGAAGCGGGATACGGTCTCGGTATATCAGAGGAAGAAGAATGGCGGAAGGGAAAAAGAAGTGGAATACGGACTTGAGGGTGTAAATGGAGTAAATAGATTAGCACAATTTGTGATGACCGATGTGTGAAAAGTGATTGTGCTAATATACTTATTCGTCGAGAAATGGGATCAAATCTCTCAAGGTTCGTAAGAAACCATGGGTACGCCGAACTTGATAAACTAGATATATGAAATGAAGGTGAGACGGGTTCTTGCAAGGTCGGAACGATGGAAAGGATGGAGGTAGGTGATTGAGGAAGGTTATCGGTTAATGGTTCTGGAGGGTGTACACAGTCAGTGAAAGGAACATGATGAATTGGAAAATCCGACTCATCATCTAGAACTGTTTCATCCTCAAAAATATCCTCAAAATTTTCTTCAAAGTTAAGCTCATCCATGCATATTTCATCAAAGTCCAGACGCATATGGGGTTCGGGAAAAACATTTAATGACTCGGGATGATGAATTGAAGAGAAAAACTCAGTCAAATCTACGGGTTCATCATCCAAAATATTCCCGGCGTCAATATCCTCGATCAAGTGAAAATCTATATTCTCAGACACCTCAACAAAAGCATGGATATCAATCAATTCAGGTTCTAGAGTGGAGGTGTAGAGGTCAAAAGGATTGGGTGTGGTTTCACTTGGCAAGGTCCCTTCACAATCGGGTAAATCAAACACTACAAAGTTGCACAACTCATCCATCATTCTATCTTCAACTGATAATTCATTTGGGACACTTGATAGACTTTCAACACAGGAGTTGTGGGAGTCAATTTGGACTGGGTAGGCTTGATTCGGAAGGGGGTACAGCTCACTCTCTCCACTCAAATTCACAGCCTGTCCTGCCACCTCATCATTCATTAAAAAATTTGGAGCTAGTTGAAAACTAGCTACCGGGTCACTAGGTTGCATGAAGGCGGCCATGGACGCATTCAAATCCATCATCTGTTGGCTTGACGCTACCCTAAAGTCTTCCAACGACTGTTCTAGACTAGACATGGGTTGAAAAGGGGTTTCAGTCAAGGATTCAAAGTTGTTTGGATATTGAAAACTCCCAAATGGCGGTTCTGAAGCAATGTCTAGGGAAGGTGCAAGAGTAGGGTAGGACTGGTAGGAATTGAATGGCTGGACAGGAGCAGGATCAACAATTGGATAAGAAGGTGAATGGAATTGTTGATCCCAAGAATCTGTGGTGGTGAAAGGAGTGAAAGATCGGCTACGGGATTGTTCAATACGTTCAGCGATGGACAAAGGACGACTTGCAGAAGGGGTATCAACATAAGCGGGTGCGGGAGGTTGAAAAGGTTGATACAAAGTGGAATGAGGAGTGCAAGTGTTTGTCCTAGACGCTACTATGCGATCTCTCAATGAAATTTTTGGCATGGATGGATCGTTCGAAGTTCGGCCAAAGCAAGAACCGTAAGAAGTAATGTCTGGTTGTGGGTACCAAAGTTCGGCAAGAGTTTTGCGAGGTGGAGTACCCATGATATGAAGAGAGAAAGAAAGGAAGGCAGATAAAAGAAGGGGGAAAATGAATGATTTTTTTTTTTTAAAGTTTTTTTTTAGTTATATATTAACAAAAGAATGAAGTATACACAAAAAAAAGAATATGGACAAAAATAATCACGACACAAAAATACCACACACCTAATCGTTCTAGGGTTCACCTAGGTCAACTAGACCTGCTCCAGAACTTGATTGTCGAAGTAAAACTGTGTCGAGAAACGGGCTCAAGATATACTGATCACGAGGCCAGGTAAGTGCAGAGATAAGGGGAGGTTTTCCAACGCTTTCGCGAAGTTTCTTAATTAAATAACCCTTTCTCTTTTGGCGGTTGCGCCGTTAACACTTTCCTAGACACCCCGTAAACAATATACCGTTAAGCGAGGTTCTAAACACAGTTAACTTCTCCTAGTGAGCGCGAAGTCCTTAAGGCTTAAAGTCTAATTTCTTTTAAAATTTGTGCGGGTAATCGTTATGCTCAAGTTCGTGATTTGTGGGCCACGGAAAAGGTGATGAAATCCTTTACCGTATGTTGTGGGGTTCGCTTGCCCTTAAGTCCGTATTAATGTATGCAATGCGCAATTCAAAAATTCTATAAAGAATCAAACAATCGTTTTTTAGTTTAAGCGCGGCGCTGCAACAAATACGGGTTAGTCAATTTTAAGCGTTTGCTTGCGAACTTGCAAAGAATCCTGCAAAGAATAGTATATTGGAAGCGTCGGATTTGAGAAGAAGGTGTTAGTAAAGTACGTACCGTTAAGTTTTTGGGTTAGGAAACCTCCGTTGAATCAAATCCGGTAAGCTTGAAAGGTTCGCTTGCGCGGATCAAACTACCCGGATCTTTGGCACAGTACTTCGTAATCACCTTTGCCTTGAATGCACACTTTGCTCCCCACAATCGCAGTTTGCAAATACGCAAAAATCTGCACACTTGCCCACAAAAATGATCAAAAAAAACAAAAAGATTTTTTTTTTTAATATTTATAAATATATACAAAATGAATATATTAACCCGAATAACAAGAAAGAAAATACGCTACCGTCTCCCCGGCAACGGCGCCATTTGATCGCACGCTTTTGGCGTGTCGGATGTTCAAAGTTCTAAAGTATAACCGCGATCAGGACGGTGTCGCTTTGCAGCTAGCCGGTTGAGCACGGGTCGGTCCACAGGGAGATGGTGGTATTTTACCTTCTTGTCTTAGACGAGTCAATAAAGAATTTGTATGAGGTTCGAGACTATCCTATGTGTATTATTTGCAAGTATAAAGTTGTTAAGAAAAGATACGAGATTGTGAGCTAAGAAATCCGTACTCAAAACCTTTGAGCCGAGTCTTGACCAATTGAAGCTAGAGCAATCGGCAACAACGTGGATTAGGGGATTTAAGCGCGGTATTCGTGGAATCCGGCTTATTTACCCTTGTCCTTCCGTTCTTGTCTCTTGCTTTCGCCTCCGGCCAAACCGAACGCAACCGGTCGCGGTTAGGAATCACCGTTACCTTGTCAGGGTAGGGTGCCTAACGGAGCGCTTGCGTATGGTTTGGGCGGAGTTCAATGGAAAATAACGGGAAAAGGAAAAGAGAAAAGAAAATCTTAAACTTATAATATCGTATTTCTTCTTAACAATAATAATTACAACATTCACAAAATGAACAAAAGAGAGCAAAAGAAAAGAACAAAGAAAAGAAAAGATTACAAGTAATTAAAGTGCATGAAATAAATTGCAAGTAATTAAAGCATGGTAATAAAAAGCAAGTAATAAAAAGCGATAAAAAGAACAAGAAATTAGGACTCAAGACAAGCATGTGATCAATAGCCAACCCTTAAACTTGCAAGCTCAATCAAGAGGTTACAAGATCAAGGGAAGGGTAGAGAACGCATGTGAAATGAAGTGCTAATTCCATGAAAGAATACGACCCTTGAGATCAATAATTAACCCTTAACCATTCAAGCTCAATGAAGAGGTTGAATGATCAAGAGAAAGCAGGAATCTCAAGGGGAAGAAGAAACACAAGAGAATGATACAAAAAGCCCTCATCTTCATTGATCTCCCACTCAAAAAGCTCTCACTACAATTTTCATGGAAAAAGAATGAAGAAGAAGAAGAAAAAGACTAAATCCTAAAAAGAAAGAAGAACAAAAGAATGACCCTTGGCTCGGCTCAGATCTGCTGTATTTATAGGCAGGGAAATGAAACCCTAGGGCAACCATCTGCACCCAAATAAGATTACCAAAAAGCCCCCAAAATACGACATAGAGAGGCTCCATAATGGCCGCGGATCCGCGGCCTAGACCCCCCTTTGGCCGCGGATCCGCGGCCTTCTGGTCGAGTTGGACCCTGGTCTTTTTGGTGGTACCCTGGTTCTCTGTCCCCTTTATTCTGGTATACATATTTTCTGAAAATACTTTTACATTTCTTCCAGAATTTCTGTTGAGGAAAGGTGGACTTTTTGTGGATGCTTTTGTCATGATTGCCTCGAGCTCCGCGTAGATTTCTTGGAACTTGTTGTTGCCATTGAGCCTTGTGCATGAAGGTGACATTGATTTGACATTTTGTCTTCCTAAACTGGTATCTGGCAACATACGGATGACGAGCGGAGACCGTGTTTTCTTAGTGGTTGGCAGGAACCCGGATTTTGTCGTTTTTTCCATGAATTTCACCGTTTTAGAACCGAGAACCTGTATCCTGCAAATATGTAACAAACACGGATTAAAAGCACCTACCTATAAACAACCGAGCGTAAGAATGGGCGGTATAAAATGCAGTATTCTGTTATGAACAATGGCCAATGGAATGTCAAACCAGATTGAATCTTTAGGTTCTTATCAAATCTTCAGTAATCGTTTGCGGTTCTGGAATCACTTCCAGTTCTACCATACTCCCATTACTGTTTTCTGAAAAAATCCATTTTTATTTAAAACTGTGGGGAGTTAAGAACAATATCACTATTGATCTTTCAGATGGTAAAAAGTCAACCCTCGTCATAGCCTAGGTCAACCCACAAACAGCCATTACAGAAATGTGCCTTGAGTTATCCAGAGTCTGGTTTTAAGCATAGGCCGGACAACTCCCCGTACCTTAACAATGTCAAGATATGAACTGTTCTATATCCAATACAGAAACAGAGACACTGATTTAATTGAACCAGATTCAAATCATGCAGCTGTCTCCAATGCATGTCAACTAAATGGAAAAAGGCCAATCAGCGTTACTCAACTTAGGAATGCTTCCAATTATGAGTAACCTGAAAGAGATGCAAGTTCTCTTAATCATTACTGTCAACTGAATATCATTCACAAGTATCTACATCTTCGATCACCTTGAAGAATCCCGATACTTGCAATACCTGTTTCTCTACTTTATTCATATACCTATAACTTCTCAAAACTCAGACCCTGTGTTTCTATGAAACACCTGTCTAAGAACTAGAGAAGTCACAAGTAAACAGAATATAGTACGAGGACCAACCCCTCTGTCCTAATGGACACTGGACAATATACAATACTCTGTATAAGTCCCTTGAGTCTAATAACTCATTCACTGTGTGTCGTAGGTTGAAAACTGTACTTATGGTTAAGAAGAATTACACCGCTGTTCAATGCTCCTTACCTAACCATCCACTGATACAGGTAAATGCCATAGACATAATTTCAAAAAGGTGCATCTCACTCTATAAAAATAGACGTACAGATATATCAATTTGAAATTGGTGCATAACAACAGATATTCAAAACCAAATATTTGCCGTCCGGCAAACAACCCAGGCGACTTCCTCAAATATCACCAATTACAACGAATTCCGATATAATGAGGATGATCACCCAATTCCCAATAACTTACTCCCACTCATCATCTGTAAAACCATACAGATGTGAAAATCAAAACTGGTAAATACATACCCTGGAGCAAGTGTCTAATTGGGAAATCAGTTTTCTTTTAACAGTACACAGTGTAACTGAAACATTAAAATGTTTCGATAGGGTATCCCGGTATTCCTAGTAATGCCTCTTCCATTATCCATATTCACAACTGTAACCGTATAATTCTTTGCCATCTCTCCAAATCCCTTTATATGTCTTTAGTCATTACCTTCTGTACACCCCTTTAGGCCAAATGGTTTTCTTCCTTCCCTACCTTTCGGCACCAGCCTATGGTATGGAAGAAGACTATCCAAAAAGCATAAAGGGTGTACTGTCCTAATCCTAGGAGCATTCGCAATGCGAGAGAAGGTGAAGATAAAATACAACCGAATAAACCTTATTCCTATTTCTCTTGAACCAGGATCCATCCCCGAACTGGAACAAGTTCCTTTCGAGTTCGTATATAACCATACGATGGAATATCTAATAAACTGGGATCTTCATAGTGATACGGAGTGTCCTGGAGAAATAAAAAGGTGATTTAGGATTGGCGAAGAAATATTTGGTTTGGTCGTGAATAGCAGTCGCAATTTACTTTGCCCTCTTACTAATCCCTTTCTTTGTCTTTATTTAATACCTTCTGTACACCGTTTAGGATAATTGGTTTTCTTCATTCCCTACCATTCGGCACCAGCCTAAGGTTTGGAAGAAGACTATCCAATTTGCGTAATAGTTGTACTACTCCTAAACCATGGAGTACTCGCAATCTGAGAGAGAAGGTTAAAGGAAAAGACAACTGAATAGTCCTATTCTTTTCTCCAGAACCGGAAACCATCTTCGAATTCCTTCGAGTTCGTATATAACCATACGATGGTTTTGTACAATGGAAGTGGACGTTCGTAGTAATACGGAGTGTCCTGGAGAAAAGGTTAAAAGTAGGAGTGGCAATGAGGTCTGCAACTCTGACAATCCAAAAGCCAGTGTTTTAGAAGGTTCGGTCAACTTGGTCACTGAGTCATAGTCTAGGGCCGGGTCAATGGTCGCTGCCAAAGAGAGAGAGAAAAGAAACACTCAGCGTGCACTCTAACCTAGATCAGAATGGTTATCACTTTATCTAATCTGGAAACCTCCCACTATAACGTCAAATTCTTCCCCTAACCTGAAAGAAGAATTAGTCGGGATCACCCGAGGAGTAAACCAACTCATCAGTGGGAATCGGGATCCAACTCTCATCGCATGATAACGTGACGGAATCGACTCAAGTCACCACACTCCAGAAGGTATGCGCATGCTTGGCAAGTTTCAGTTTCTTTAGAAACTCCCGATGTATGTTTTTACCCCTAGGACCCAAGTGACCTTGACAATGCCAAGATATCAAAGAGTCCTAGTCAAGTTCAACCCGTCATTATCTTGATTGCGTTAAACCCACCCGTACGAGTCCTTGACAATGCCAATATAACCGTACGACTGTCCTAACCAATCCACTTATCCATGCGACAGAAAAGCATTACAGAGCTACCGAACACTATGCCTCGGTAATGCACGACATAGGTAGCACGAATACTAAGCAATACTAATCTGAAATGACGGAGGGCTACGGCTGGTTTTTGGCGAAAAACCTTTAACGTAATGAACTTGATATTGTTGAAGGAACTGCATAGCTTTTTATAAAAATATAGTGGCGAAAACCTTTACAAAAGAGGTCACTCCCGGTGAATGGATCTCGGCTCTTTCCCCGTAGAATGAGGTGCAGGATATTCCAACTGAATACCACGATGCAAAGCAAAAGGCAATCGGCTATAGTGAAGTTATTACCCAGACGCAAACTTCTGTCCAAGGGGTCACTCCCGATGAAGGGATCTCGGCCCTTGCCTCGTCGACCGAGGCGCTGGATATTCATAATCGAATACCACTGTGCAAAACAAAAGTGAACGTCCTTGCAATAACAGCTTTTTGAAAAATGTTCCAACAACATCAGAATAGGTTTGTTTATCGTGCATTGATCCGAATCAACGCAGTCCCATCAATTGATCACACCAATAAAGAACGAAAATAATGATGTACGTATATGCCATCCGCATTCGCCACTGGGTCCCGTCATCACCCGTTAGGTTACTTAACTAACGACAGAGCGGGGACTGGACTAGCGCGGATGCAAAACATATACAACATCTACTAGTATATATACAATATATAATTTTCGCTCAAAGCGTGATAAAATGCAACATCACAAAAATGTACAACATCATAGAATAATACAGATATCTGGGATCCTCGGGTTTCACAGAGCCACTGCTGAAACCCGACGTTCCCCTGGTCGTGTGGATAGCCTGTGCAATGAAAACCTAGACCCCTACGGGAGCGGCAAGTTACCCGGCAAAACCTGAAGCGAGGCAGCCCCCTTCAGCAACGTGAATGGACCACCCAGCACTTCACGGACTCTGGTAACTTGGGCACCCTTCCTGGGTCAACCTATACCCCCTACGAGTGCGGCGAATAGCCCGCCAATTCTAGAGTAAAGCCTCCTCCGTCTCAATGCCATGAGATGCGGGCCCGTTGCCCTCTAGAACCCAGCTATCCGTGCACCCCTCCTTGGGGTAATCCTAGTACAGAAAGTAAAATATACATACTACGGGTACATCGACCTCGACCTGGTCGTGCCCCAAAAGAATAATACAAACAGGCAGTGACGGCAGTCCACATGTCGGACGCTCGCCCCGCAATATCAAATGTACATATAAAACAAAACTGTACTACCACTGCAACCAGGCTATCCCCATGACCGATCCGCAACAACACAGCACAATCACAGAACATCAACGTGAATGTCACGTTCGCAAATCCGTCTAACCGGGCTATATCAGTTAGACAGGATTTACCGATCAAGTGACATTCACGGTCGAAGATATAATGTAAATACTGTGAACTAGCGTGTTTAAAATATCCGATCGAACAAATTTTATCAAGTGGGCCCCTAAGCATTACTGTAGCACATAAAGAAAATCTGGGCCCAAAAAGAATATACCAAAACCCCTATTTCCAGCCCAAAAGCCCACTGCAAAAATTTGGTTCGTTGACAAGTCAAAAGCGCGGCGGAACTGCGGCCTAAGCATGGGTTTGGCCGCGGTTCCGCGGTGGTTTGGTGAAATCTCGCGACCAAATTTTCACAGATTGCTTGTATTTCCATGCACAGTATTCTGCAACACCCTGAAAATTTTTTGGAGCCAAAAAAATTTCGACAGAAACTGTGTATTTGAAAAAGCGGGTTTTTTGGAATTTGTTCGATCGAAGATATAAACACACTAGAACAAGCTAGGCAAGGTTAATGGCGTGGCTCTGATACCATGTTGCGCCACGGCAGCGCCCCGGCCTTCTACTAGAGTCCAAAATGTGGAATCAAAATTTTTCTTAACTTTTAAACTGGCGCTACCGCGGACAATAAAACCAGGATCGTGATCATTAACCTAATCCTAGCTAACAAGAGAAGGGAAGAGATATACCGAGCGATCCGTGTACTTCGGTCTTCGCCTCCACTCCGCTCTCTTCGCGGAATCTCCGGTCGTCGCCTCCTCGTCGAATCGGGCACCACATCGCCGGGTTCTTTTACGGGCTCCCACCTCTAGACCGAGGCAACTCGGGCGCGAAGTTGGTTAGCCGACGCGTCCAAGATTTGCTGTAGGTTGAAGTGTAGAACCTTTGTCTCATTGGGGTGAAGTTGCCTTTGGTGATGGAGGAATGAACAAGATATCAACTTGGGAATTTTTGTGGCAAGGAAAAATGAGATGAATGATAATTTTCCCACACCACCAAAAAGAACTCTCTCACTCCCTCACCCTTGAAGTGGCCGGCCCCTTATCCCCCTTATCACAAAATGGTGGAGGGAGAATCAAAACAAGAAGGAAGGTAAGTGTAGTAAAAGCAAAGGGGTGACCACATCCAAAGGCAATGATAACAAGGTCAAATCTAAATCAAGATCAACTCTAATCACAAAGACATGATGTATAAAGCATCTCATGATGATAGAAGCCATAAATGTAAGAAACCCCTCCACAATAAGTTATTTGCAAACTTGCAAATAACCCCCTCCATCACAAAAGTCCGGCCGTGAAGAAACAAAGGAAAACCGGCCGGAACGGAATGCAAACTGGCAACTCCAGAAAACTGATCCCGTAATAAATTACAGGAAAACCCCACTACTGCATATACATGCCCGCATTTGTATTCCCACTGAATACAAATGCAACGAGACAAAATCTACACTTTCTAATACTAGGATCCGGCTTAAACCAAAGCTGGCTAGTAAAATCCGTCCGATCACGATCCGTGCAATACCGCACGTATCCGATCGAACCCTGCCCTATCTCCATACGGCCTCTACAGCGTTTCGCCCGAAACTTGAGTAACTGAGTGTGGTGGACTCTAAAGACTCGTCAATACTATGGCTGTGGATTTAACCACTAGCACGTCAGAGGTATTAGCCATACGTGACGGGCCACCAGCTATTGACCAAAAGGGACGTCGATGAGCGAACTCATCCTGACACCCTACTGAGCCTGTCAGTGACAATATCCGTACAGTCCGGTCCGTTTGTCTATGAGTATCGCATGGTGGGCCTAGGGGGTTGGTAAAAGTCAGACCCCCAAAAGCGATACAAGTCGTGTCGGAGTGTAGCCCAGAATACCCTGAGATGCTACTGGAATACCTACCAGTAAATCTCCTGCCTCGGCCGAGGGCTTTGTGTAATGGCTCTCCTAGACACAGCGCGACCTCACCACCAATACCGGGAGAGACGAACCCCTGCAGATCCGCTCACTGCCTCCATGTGGCTCGGGACTGTACCCAACTAAAACCCGTTTGCACGACTCCTTTGAGCCGTGGTAGGGTAGTAATCAAAGTACAGTGGGAACTCACACGAGACAAATGACGATCTCAGGTCGATGTACTAACCTGTACACATGTCACCAGGGAACTGCTATCTGACGTCTGGTATAATCCCAACTAGCTGGTTCCCGGCGAGTCATGTCCGGTGTACTCATAACCTAATGAGCACCTGTATACATATTCGGTGAACCAACTGACACCAGTGGCTTGTGAGACCGACCACCGTCCCTCGTCGGGGTCTCGACTGTATACACTAGTCTACTAATGGAGTATCGATGCCCAGTCTCGAAACTCCCACGACTAGGGACCTTTTAAGGATGTGCTTATAGACCCCAGCTCCCACATATATGATTGCCCTCATACTGCTGGTAGTCAAGCAAGAATCCTAGGGGCTCTATCAATGTGTAATAGCGACCTGTCAGGTCACCTAAAGCAGTACATGATGATAAAGATAAACCAGATAGCATACTATCATCTTGAGTAAGACTGTCCTACTGGGACAGGTCCTCCCTCAATCATTGCAATCACGTGCCTGTGATCCAATAATTGACTCTGAGGGCACTATCTCCAACAGTTGTATATCAGGTTCGGTATCTAATAACATTCGTTCAGAATCAATGTAATTGGTAATACAAGGTGATAACTGCCAACTAGCTTGGCTGCAACACTTGCACCATTTCCAACTCTTGAAACTTTATCACCCATTCTCAGTTCTCTACCTATCTGTAGCCCATGTAACAGATTACATATGTGGGATCCTGATCCGGTATCTCATACCCAGGACGTAGAGGATACTGAGAAACAGTTCTCGGTAATGAACACACCCGAAGAAGATGCATCATCATGCACTTTCTTCGTTTGGATGGCACGGGAATCTTGGTAATCCCTTATTTCTTGCTCGATCCTATAACAATTATAAGTTGGAGAGGGACCAACGTTCCCCAGCCCAGTATAACAAGCGGGTTCGGTCAATACATCCGTATTATTATCTTGATTAAGGTGTGACATGGTCGCCACCTGGAGAGAGAGAGAGAAGAAAATACTCAGCGTATGCTCTTGCAAGATCAAATCATTTATTATTTTTATCTAATCAGGATGGCTCCTACTATTTTTATCAAATCATCCTTTAAACCCCAAAAGGAAAGACTAACCGGGATTAATTACACCCAACAATTTCGCCAATTTTTCAGCTAGGCCAGTGCCGGTACTTTGAGGGAGGTTCCCCGTGCTTTCGCACGGACCTAATTAAAATAAACCTCGTTTTCCCAGGGGCGGAACCCCGTTGACACCTTTCTAGACACTTACTTGATCGGCTAATTGTAATGTGTAAAACTCTCCCAGGAGTAACAATTACTCGCAATGGGTATCGGGGTCCAACTATCTCATAGAAGGTATGCAATCTCATTGCAAATTTCAACACTTGAAATTCCCGATAATTTTCCCCCTAGCATCCTATGACCTTGACGAAGGCCAACAAACCATAGGCGGCTAGTCAAGTTCAACCCGTACATTTCCTTATT
Organism: Agapanthus africanus; assembly: GCA_030015575.1. Lineage (NCBI taxonomy): Eukaryota > Viridiplantae > Streptophyta > Magnoliopsida > Asparagales > Amaryllidaceae > Agapanthus > Agapanthus africanus. Next base: position 108,399,563 of record JASDDO010000016.1, on the reverse strand, counting down.
GAATTAAACCCACCTGCACGACCCTTGACGAAGGCCAACAAAGTCGAACGACTATCCTAACTCAATCACATCATATACGTAAGCAGATAAACATAAATAGCTACCGCACACTACGCCTTGACGAAGGCCAACAAACGTAGCACGGATACTATGAAGTACTTATCTGAAATGATGGAGGGCTACGACAGGTTTTTAAGCAAACCTTTTGCGTAATGAACTTTATATCGTTGTAGAATCAAATGATTTAAAATGGAGTGTTTTTAGGCCTTTGCTAGTTTCTCTAAAGAGGTCACTCCCGGTGAAGGGATCTCGGCTCTTTCCTCGACGAATGAGGTGCAAGATATTCACAATACCACTATGCAAAGTAAGAACTAGAAAAGCAATCAAAATAAAAAACCGAGGGTTGTTGCATCTGCTATTTATTGCTAAAGAGGTCACTCCCGGTGAAAGGATCTTGGCTCTTTCCTTATCGAATAAGGTGCTGGATATTCTACAAGGAATATCGCTATACAAAGCAACAACTGGAGCTACCTGTTATTGAAAATTCGATTCCACAACATTTATAAGTTTATTTTCTTTCATTAATCTCATTAATGAAGTCCCATCATTTAAGTTACCTAACCATCATAGATAAATACAACGTACGCTTATTCCATCCGCATTCGCCTCGATGTCCCGTCATGCACCGTTAGGTTAGGTAACTGACGACAGAGCGGGGCAGAGCTAGCGCGGGTGTAAACCATAAGCGACGTCTATATAATAGATCATATATACTATATAAAGTATCTATCTCAACATATCAAATGATCACATCACAGATATCGCAACAGAAAACAATATATGAAATATTGGATATACTAGGATTTCCGGGTTTTAAATTAAGCAGGTATAAAACACGGATTCCACGGTCGTGATGAATAGCCAATCCCACACCCCTAGACCCCTATGAGAGCGGCAAGCAACCCTATCAATTCTAGAGTTAGGAGACCCAGTCTCGACTCTTCGAGATGGTCTCCCACTGGACTCTAGAACCCGGTTACTTGTGCTCCCCTCCTTGGGTCTATCCTAATGCGGAAAAGTAAATAATATACAATGGTGACATCATCCTCAATCCGGAAGTGCCCCAATAAAAGAATATTACATACAATGAATTTTACATGAATGAAAATGAAAAACTCGCATCTCACGTAAAACCCCCGGCTATTCAAACACGACGATCCAATATAACATATCAAAGCAACACATAACATCACATGTCATCAATGTAAGTAAATATGCGTATCCCAATTGTCGTTGACATGTACAAACGAAATCGACGATACACCACATATTACACTTACGGTCGCAGAAAAGAAAGTGAAAAACTACAACAGTTAGAATACGCAACCAGCTTAGACATCACATGCCTAACCAAATGAATTCCTTAAACATCGCATGCCTAACAATTATAAACCCCGCATTTTAGTCTCGATCTCGAAAACACTTTTCAATATCTTGTCGGGCAATTCAACAAGATTCCCGACATCCTGATCGAATGATCGTCGGAAACTTTAGTAGACGGCCGCACCCCCAATACCGTCTACGAAGTGCACTAAGGCGGAACACCGCTGCCGCGAGCACCCGAACAGATGATTTTGGCGATGGGGTTCTCCTACAGTCGCTTGGTCGGGGCTATGGGGCGTGGCTATCTAATAATATTACCCGGCGAGTATCCGCGTACACTACGTGATTGCGATGGACTTTTGATCACATCAAAATCCCGTGGCAACCGATCAAATGAGACTAAATTGCTAGATTTATAACATTCAAATTTGTTATCTCATAATTACTTATGGATTCCAAATATTGTATCCCATCACATAATATCCGGACGACGTTAAACTCTTCGATCGATTCATCAAGTCCTACAATTTCCCGACAGCTCAACACTTGAGCACAGTTCTAGTAATACCCAGAATATGCCACATTACCTATGCACCAGCCGTAGAAGGGCAAACCCAAGCCTCACTCATGTCGCCACGGAACTATGACAAACCCTAGGGTATGATCGCGGTTCCGCGATCCAAAAAAGTCGAGTTAGGGTTTCATTCTTCTAGAGGGTTCATTGGATTACTTGCATTTTATTCCGAATAAGTTAAACTTTGAAAAATGGGGTTTTTGACATTCGATCGAACTTTTTAACTTCGTCGAGACAACATGCGAATAACCCAAAACATTGTTAAAACTACGAATACGAACACTCCGAATTGTTTATAGTGTAAGATTACATCACAAGTAAAATTAGCAAAAACAAACAACACCTGAAACATCGAAACCAAGTCACCGGAACACACAAAAAATTTCAGGGGGAGGGGCTCGGATTTGGTCGAGATCACACATGTCATGGCCGACCAAAGTTTTCCAGAATGCCCTGAAATTTTGACTGTGTTCATGATATATCTCATACAACACTCTGTACTTGTTTAAAAAAAATTTTGACAACATTTTAAATTCGACAGAAACTTGATTTTCGCGTTTCAAGTTTCAGAGTATTTCGGTTTCGTAAACCTAACAAAATCCGTCTAAATTTCTAGCCTGGCTCTGATACCACTACAGGGTTACTTAGCACGGCTGCGAGGTTTCGGGAGGCATCGTCCATGCCAAATTCAAAATTTTGCGGTTCTAGCTAACCCTAACTAAGAATCGTTAACTAGAAATCGACGGAATAAAATGCAAACAACTTTTCAATGGGAAGTGAACAAGGAATACAACCTTTGTAGATCGGTCCTTCACTTCTAAAGCACCGTGTAGTATTCCCTTCGCTATGATCGAAGATCTCCCGAACTCTAGTATGGGTTCCCTTGGAGAAATGAACAAGCTTGCTCGAAGTCTTCGAGGCCGAAGATGATCTACGTCGAGGAGACTCAAACCCAAGCTACTTCTTCACTAGGTCAAGAACTTTGTGAATAGAACACCCTAAACTAAATTGCAAGTAGTAGAGGATGATGAAGTAGGAAGTGGGCTCACTATAGATTTTATTTTCTCACTATATTTCTTCATGTTTCATGGAGCTAGAAAGCTAGAAGAAAGAGATGAAGAAAACCTCCATGGAAAAAATGAAGAATGAAAAACAATGAGGTGAGAATAGCAACCATGGGTGAGTTAGTGTCATATACTAACCATTGTAGAGACTAAACCATGGCTAATTAAAATGGTTAGGTTAATAAATATCTTAAGTGAGAAAAAACAAATGGACTTTGTCAAAGATGCTTCAAGCTTCTCCAAGCTTCCAACCATGACAAAATTCACACTAATTTTGAATTATTAAGATAAATAAAAACCTTCACATTTTAATTATCATGGTGTAAGTCACACACACACCCATGCTTGCATGTGTCATCAAGCATGATACAAACTATGTACATAAGTATATATCACATATACACTTAATGCACAAAACTAGTGAGAAAAGAAATCTTAAGTGAGATAATACTAGTTAATGTAAATTAATATATCAAATATATAATTATACATTAGATTATTAAATCAACACTTGATTTAATAATCCGGCTATATCACATATAACCGACTAATATCATGTGTATCAATTTATCGAATCAACACTTGATTCGATAACCCGGCTATATCACATATAACCGATCGATACAAATAAATCGCGAGAATAGAATACGGTATCTCATACGCTTATTAATCTCGGTCCCGCACATATCTCATATGTGCTCCTACTCTATTTTGCCTGAGCCAGGAAACCTCTGTGTAGGACTCAAAAGACTCGTCAATACGTCGGCAGTAGGTGATGATCATATCAAACACCCACAAGCCGCAAGAGGTGTGCTAAACGTAACGGCCACTCGGGTATTGAGCGATCAGAAGATCAATAAGCAAGCTTGCTCATACTCCTGCGAATCCAATCAGTAACACTTACCGTACAGTCCGGTCTCTTCGTCTGTTATGTCGCATATCTCGTCTAGGGATGGTAAACGTCAGACCCCAGTAACTCGATAAGTCATGCCGATGTGAGGCTCATAACAGGTTGAGAAACTACTAGTAACACTTACCAGTAAATCTCAGAATCAGCCCTGGCCAGGGACTTCATGTTATAGCCAATCGAGCACAGCGAAACATCAACTCCGAGTACCGGGAGAAACGAATCCCCTCCTATCGCTCATTGCCTCCATGTGACTCAGGACTGTACCCAAAAACCACCATTTTGCACGTTCTCTTGAATGTGGTAAGGTGGAAATCAAAGCACAGTGGGAATCATACAAGACTCTATGAAGATCTCGGGGCGACAGACTAATCTATACCAGTGTCACCAGAGAACTGCCATCTGACGTGAGGTATAATACCATCTGGGAGTTCTCGGCGAGTCCGTCCAGTGTACCCAGTCTCCACTGAGCACCCGTATATCATCTCTGATATAAAACACCAATGGATATGGGATCATCCATCACCCATCTACATGGGTCGAGAAGCTATACGCTAGTCTACTCTGGTATATTGATGCCCCGTCTCGATACACCCACGACTAGGGACATTAAAGGATGTACTCACAGACTACCTTTGTCCCACTAGTATGATCTCCATCATAATCTAGGTTGTCAAGGGCTTTACCAACATGTAACAGAGAGACAATCTGTGTACATGTTAAGATAAAGAGTAATCAGATAGCATACTATCATATCGAGCAAGAAAGTCCTCCTTATATAAATCCAACCATCCACTACAATGTACATCTCATGTATAGTAATGGACTCTAGGGCATACATATAACTAACATCTGATACCATGTAAGTCTACCGTAGCGCCCCGGCAGTCTATCCGAGGCCAAACGTGGAACAAAAACTTTTATGAACTGGCGCTAATGCAAACTTTCACCCAGATCGTGCCATTAACCTAAACTAGATAACTACAAAGAAGTTTAGAATGGCTATATCGATCGATCCGTGTCCTTCGGTCTTTAACCATCATCCTAAGCTCCTCGCAACATCTCCGATCTCTTTCGATCTCCGTCTCCTTGCCGAAGTAGCACCACATCTAGAAGTCTTTTTACGGGCTCCCGCTTCAAACCGAAGCAAACCAGACATGATGTTTTCTATCCGACATGTCCAAGATGAAGTAGAGATTGTGTGTGATAATTTTGTCTCAATACATCCATTCGTGGTCAACTCATGAGATGGTATGGATGGAGGTTGAAGAAGAAGACATTGGAGAGGAACTTGTCAGCTCAAGAGAAGAAAGAAGAAGAAGAGCTTTTGTTTGCTTATTGTGTGGAATCAAAAATGTGAGAACTCACTTAATCTCAAGACCAAGCCCCACACTATATGTGGCTGCCCTCTCTCTCCTCACACATCATTTCCACACAATAAACAATCAAGAGAAAAGAAAATGGCACAAAAAATAATACCATGAGTCACCACAAATGCATGTGCCATATTTAATGCTCTTGATAATGATTTGCACTCACAATTTCCACTTAATAAACATTAATCCAAATGTTTAATCCAATAAATACAATGTCATCTTCTAAAGTAAACTCGTGACGGATCACAAGAATACCCCTCACCTGTATTTACATACCTGTATCCGCATTCCGACTGGATGCGAATACAACGAGATGAAAGTAATCCAACAAATCTAATACTAGGATCCGGCTTAAACCAAAGCACACTAGTATGATCCGTCCGATCATGATCCGTGCACAAGTGCACGTATATGATCGAACCCTGCCATAAAACTATACGGCCTCTACAACGTTTCGTCCGAACTTGGGAAACTTTCTGTGGGGGACTCTAAAGACTCGTCAATACGCTGGCAGTGGGTTTAACCACAAGCACGTCAGTGGTACTAGCTGTATGTAATGGCTACCAAGGTATTAAGCAAAGGGAGGCCGACGAGCGAACTCATCCTGAAACCCTACTGATCCTGTCAGTGAGAATATCCGTACAGTCCGGTCCGTTCGTCTATGAGTATCGCATATCGGGCCTAGGGGGCTGGTAAACGTCAGACCCCCAAAAGCGGTATAAGTCGTGTCGGAGTGTAGCCCAGAACACCCTGAGATACTACTGGAATAGCTACCAGTAAATCTCACTTGCCTTGGCTAAGGACTTCGTGTAATGGCTCTCCTAGACACAGCGCGATCTCACCCCCAATACCGGGAGAGAAGAATCCCCTGCCGATCCGCTCACTGCCTCCATGTGGCTCGGGACTGTACCCAACTAAAACCTGTTTGCACGACTCCTTTAAGCCGTGGTAGGGTAGTAATCAAAGTACAGTGGGAACTCACACGAGACAAATGACGATCTCAGGTCGATGGACTAACCTGTACACATGTCACCAGGGAACTGCTATCTGACGACAGGTATAATACCAACTAGCATGTTCCCGGCGAGTCATGTCCGGTGTACTCATAACCCAATGTGTACCTGTATACGTCTTAGGTGAACCAACTAACACCAATGGCTTGTGAGACCGGCCATCTCCCCTCGTCAGGGTTTCGATCCGTATACACTAGTCTACTCATGGAGTATCGATGCCCAGTCTCGAAACTCCCACGACTAGGGACACTTTAAGGATGTGCTTATAAACTACCCAACTCTTACGTATATGATCGCCATCATACTGCTGGTAGTCAAGAAAGAATCCTAAGGTCTCTATCAACGTGTAATAGTGATCTGTAATATTACTTAAAGCATGTACACGATGATAAAGACAAACCAGATAGCATACTATCATCTCGAGTAAGACTGTCCTACCGGTATAGGTCCTCCCTCAATCATTGCAATCACGTGCCTGTGATCCAATAATTGACTTTGAGGGCACTATATCCAACATAAACATCACAGATAAATACAAAGTACGCTTTATGCCATCCCCATTCGCCTCGATGTCCCCTCGTGCACCGTTAGGTTAGGTAACTAACGGCAGAGCGGGACAGGGCTAGCACGGGTGTAAAACATAAGCAACGTCTATATAATATATCACATTTACTATATCCAGTATCTATCTCAACATATCAAATGATCACATCACAGATAAATCGCAGTAGAACACAACATATGAAATATTGGATATACTAGGATTTCCGGGTTTTAAATTAAGCCTGTATAAAACACGGATTCCACGGTCGTGATGAATATCCAAACCCACATCCCTAGACCCCTATGAGAGCAGCAAGCAACCCTACCAATTCTAGAGTTAGGAGACCCGATCTTGACTCCTCGAGATGGTCTCCCACTGGACTCTAGAACCCGGTTACTTGTGCTCCCCGCCTCGGGTCTATCCTAATGCGGAAAAGTAAATAATATACAATGGTGACATCATCCTCAACCCGGAAGTGCCCCAATAAAAGAATATTACATACAATGAATTTTACATGAATGAAAATGAAAAACTCTCATCTCACATAAAACCTCCGGCTATTCAAAACACGATGATCCAATATAACATATCACAGCAACACATAACATCACATGTCATCAACGTAAGTAAATATGGGTATCCCAATTTTCGTTGACATATAGCAACGAAACCGGCTATACACCACATATTACACTTACGGTCGTAGAAAAGAAAGTGAAAAACTACTACAGTTGGAATCCGCAACCACCTTAGACATCACATGCCTCACCAAATGAATTCCTTAGACATCGCATGCCTAACAATTATAAACCTTGCATTTTAGTCTCGATATTCAAAACAAATTTTAATATCTTGTCGGGCAATTCAACAAGATTCCCTACATCTTGATCGAATGCTCGTCGGAAACTTTAGTAGACAGCCGCACCCCACCCCCGATGCCGTCGACGAAGTGCACTAAGGCGGAACACTGCTGCCGCGAGCACCCGAACAGATGCTTTTGGTGACGGGGTTCTCCTACAGTCACTTGGTCGGGGCTATAGGGCGTAGCTATCTAATAATGTTACCCGGCGAGTATCCGCATACGCTACGTGATTGCGATGGACTTTTGATCATATCAAAATCCCATGGCAACCGGTCAAATGAGACTAAATTGCTAGATTTATAACATTCAAATTAGTTATCTCATAACTACTTTTGTGGATTCCAAATATTGTATCCCATCACATGATACCCGGACGACATTAAACTTTTCGATCGATTCATCAAAGTCCCACAATTTCCCGGCAGCTCAACACTTGAGCACAGTTCAATAATACCAAGAATATGCCACAGTACCTATGCACCAGCCGTAGAAGGGCAGACCCAAGCCTCACTCATGTCGCCACGGAACTGCGGTAAACTCTAATGTATGACCGCGGTTCCGCGATCTAAAAAGTCGAGTCAAGGTTTCATTCTTCTAGAGGGTTTATAGAATTACTTGCATGTTTTTCCGAATACGTTAAACTTGGAAAAATGGGTTTTTGAAATTCGATCGAACTTTTAAATTTCGTCTAGACAACATGCGAATAACCCGAAACAATGTTATAACTACGAATACGAAACACTCCGAATTGCTTATAGTGTAAGATTACATCACATGCAAAATTAGCAAAAACAAATAACACATGAAACACCAAAACCAAGTAACTGGAACAAAAAATTCAAGAAATTCTGGAAAAAAGTGGCCGGCCCCATCCTACATGATCTCGGCCAAAATCCGAGCAAACCCCCTGAATTTTTCATCGTGTTCATGATATATCTCATATAACACTCTGTACTTGTTTTAAAAAAATTTTGACAACATTTTAAATTCGACAGAAACTTCAATTTCGTGTTTCAAGTTTCGGAGTATTTCACTTTCGTAATCTTAACAATATCCGTCTAATTTTCTAGCATAGGTCTGATACCACTGCAGGGTTACCTAGGAAGGCAGCAAGGTTTCGGGAGGCATCGTCCATGCCAAATTCAAAAATTTGCCGTTCTAGCTAACCCTAACTTAGAATCGTTAACTAGAAATCGGACGGAACTACAAATGCAAACACTTTGCCAGTAAAGTGAGTAAGGAATACAACCTTTGTATACCGGTCGTTCACTTCAATAGCTTCATGTAGTAGTCGCTTCGCTGCGATCGTGAACTCCGGACTCTAGAGAGGCTGCCTTGAAGAAACGAACATGCTTGCTTCGAAGTCTTCGAGGCCGAAGATAATCTATGTCGAGGAGACACTAACCCAAGCTATCTCTTCACTAATTGTGGAATTAGTGAAGCAAACACCCTATACTAAATGGCAAGTAGTAGAGGATGATGAAGTAGGAAGTTGGCTCACTTTAGAATTGATTTTCTCACATTTTATCTCATATCTCCATTGAAGCTAGAAAGCTTTTTAGGAGGAAGAAGAAGAATGAACTCTCAGGATAAAATCAAGTCGAGAATTAGAACCATGGGTGAGTTAAGTATCATATACTTAACCTTTGTAGAGACTTAACCAAGGCTAGGTTAATTGGTAGGGTTAACAAATATCTTAGGTAAAACAAAACTTGAAGACTTAGTCAAAGAACTACAAGCTTCTACAAGATTATCATCCATGACAAATCATTTAGTTTTAGAATTACTTAAATAAATAAAACCCTATCAATTAAACCAAGCATGGTTTAAGTCATACACACACCCATGTCCATGTATCATCAAGCATGACACAATATTTTGTACACTAATATATATCTCATATATACACATGCACAAACTAGTGAGAAAAGAAATCATAAGTGAGCTAATACTAGTTAATGTAATGTAATATATCAAATATATAATTAAACATTAGATTATCAAACCAACTCTTGATTTAATAATCCAGCTATATCACATATAACCGACTAATATCATATGTAACAACTTATCGAATCGACACTTGATCCGATAATCCGGCTATATCGCATATAACCGACCAATGTCACATATCGCGAGAATAGAATATGGTATCTCAAATCGTATCAATCTCGGTCCTGCACATATCACATATGTGCTCCTACTCCATTTCGCTTGAGCCGGGAAACCTCTGTGTAGGACTCTAAAGACTCGTCAATACGTCGGCAGTAGGTGATGATCATATCAAACACCCACAAGCCGCAAGCGGTCTGCTAAACTTAACGGCCACCCGGGTATTGAGCGATCAGAAGATCAACAAGCAAGCCAGCTCACACTCTTGCAAATCCAATCAGTAACACTACCGTGCAGTCCGGTCTCTTCGTCTGATATGTCGCATATCTCGTCTAGGGGTGGTAAACGTCAGACTCCAGTAACTCGATAAGTCGTGCTGATACGAGGCTCATAACGGGTCAAGAAACTACTGATAACTCTTACCAGTATATCTCTGAAGCTGCCCTGGCCAGTGACTTCCTGTTATAGCCAATCGAGCACAGCGTAACATCAACTCCTAATACCGGGAGAGACGAAACCCCTCCTATCGCTCATTGCCTCCATGTGATTCGGGACTGTACCCAAAGCCACTGTTTTGCACGTTCTCTTGAACATGGTATGGTGGAAATCAAAGCACAGTGGGAATCACACAAGACTCTATGATGATCTCGGGTTTACAGACTAACATGTTCCAGTGTCACCAGAGAACTGTTATCTGACGATAGGTATAATACCATCTAGGAGTTCTCGGTGAGTCCTTCCAGTGTACCCGGTTTCTACTGAGCACCCGTATACTGTCTCTGATGCCAAACACCAATGGATATGAGATCATCCATCGCCCATCTACATGGGTCGAGAAGCTATACGCTAGTCTACTCTGGTATATCGATGCCTTGTCTCGATACACCCACGACTAGGAACATTTGAAGGATGTACTTATCGACTACTCTATCCCCACTAGTATGATCTGCATCATAGTCCTGGTAGTCAAGTACTCATCCTAAGGGCTTCATCAACTCAGCGACATCTCCCTTCATTCCTTCCCACCAATAGACATCCTTCAAGTCATGATACATCTTGGTGGAACCAAAATGAATACTATATGATGTCCGATGAGCCTCCTCTAAGATCTCACGTCTCAGTCCTTCCGAATCCGGCACACAAAGACGAGTCCCAAAACGTAATACTCCACGGTCATCTATCACGAACTCAAACTCTCTACCCTGTCTCACCTGATCCATAATCTCCGACAAGCGAGTGTCCAGGGGCTGTGCCTTTCTAATACGATCTAATAACTTAGGACGGGTACGAACATGAGCTAACTGTCCTCCTGTCGATGTGAACTCAAACTGTATATGACTATCACATAAAATCTTCCAGTCTGCAGAAGACTGTCTATGCAAGGTGCGCAAATGAGATAAGCTACCTCCAGGACTTCGACTCAAAGCATCTGCTACAACATTCGCTTTGCCTGGATGATAAAGAATCTCGCAATCATAATCCTTCACTAGTTCCATCCATCAACGCTGCCTCAGATTTAGATCTCGCTGCTAGAAAATATACTTCAAGCTCTTGTGGTCTGTAAATATCTGGCACGACTTTCCGTACAAGTAATGCCTCCAGATCTTCAGTGTGAATACCACAACATCCATCTCTAAATCATGTATGAGGTAGTTCTTTTCGTGCCTCTTCAACTGTCGAGAAGCATAAGCGACAACCCTGCAGTGCTGCATCAACACACAGCCTAAACCCACTCGAGAGGCGTCACAATACACAACGAAACCACCTGACCCAGAAGGTAAAGATAAGACTGGTGCAGTCGTCAAGCGAGTCTTCAACTGCTGGAAACTCTGCTGACATGCATCTGTCCAAAGAAATTGAACTTCCTTTCTAGTCAATCCGGTCAACGGTGCAGCGACCCAAGAAAAATCCTGCACAAAGCGTCGGTAATAACCGGCCAAACCCTAGAAACTTCGAACCTATGTAACTGATACAGGTCTGGGCCAGTGCTGTACTGCTTCGATCTTCTTTGGGTCCATACGTATACCATCTCTCGTAACTACACAACCCAAGAAATCCACACTATCCAGCTAGAAAGCACACTTGGAGAATTTAGCGAACAGCTGATGCTCCTTAAAGGTCTGCAACGTGATGCGCAAATGCTGCTCATGCACCTCCCGGCTCTGGGAATAAACAAGAATATCATTAATGAATACTATAAGAATGGCCTGAAAATATGGTTCATCATATCCATGAAAGCTGCTGGGGTGTTGGTGAGTCCGAACGACATCACCAGAAACACGTAATGCCCATATCGTGTGCGAAAAGCGGTCTTCGGAACGTCATCCTTGCGAAATCTCAACTGGTGATACCCTGAATGCAAATAAATCTTTGAGAAGTACCCAGCTCCCTGTGGCTGATTGAACAAATCATCGATACAAGGTAGTGGAAACCTATTTCGCACAGTAACTAGCTTCAGCTGCCAGTAGTCGATGCACAGTCTCATGCTACCGTCCTTTTTCTTAACGAACAAGACTGGAGCTCCCCACGGTGATACACTTGGACGAACAAGTCCACTATCCAATAACTCTTGTAACTGACCTTTGAGTTCTTTCAACTTCGTCGGGGCAATCTGATAAGGTGGTATAGAAATAGGCCCCGCACCCGGAATCAAGTCGATAAAAAATTCAGTAACGCGATCATACGGTAATCCTAGTAATTCAGCAGGAAACACATCCGTAAATTCTCCCACGATCGGAACCTGGTCCAACGGGACTTCAGCGGCTCCTATGTCCTGAAAAATGCTAAGAACCTACGACAACCCTTCTTCAAGAGCCGTCCCACACACAGAGCAGAAATCATGTTGGCAGGAGTTATATTACAGTCTCCTTACACAACAAAGATAGGTTCACCTGGAAAGCAAAATCTGACCGCTTTCCCCTGACAATCTACATAAGCATGACAAGCGGCCAACCTGTAAGTGCACGGCGGCGCCCCGGCCGTCGATCCGATGCCGGAAACGCGGAAACGAAAAACTTTGCGGAACTTCCAAACCGGCATAATCGTGCACTTTTAACCCGGATCGGGCCATTAACCTAGCAACCAGCAAATAAGAAAAGAGTAGAGAATCTATACCAAGCGATCCGTGTCCTTCGGTCTTCGTCTCCACTCCGATCTCCCGCGGAATCTCCGTCCGTCACCTTCTCGTCGGAAAGGGCACCACGTAGCCGGATTCTTTTACGGGCTCCCACCTCTGGACCGAGGCAACTCGGGCGCGAAGTTGGCTAGCCGACGCGTCCAAGGAATGCTGTAGACTAGTGTAGAAACCATTGTCTCTTTGTGGGTTTTCAAGTTGCCTTTGGATGGAGGGAAATATGAACAATGGAGATGAATGATTTTTGGTAGCAAGCAAATATACATGAGATGAACATTTTCCTCACCAAATGAAATTCCCCCTCCCAATGTGTGGCCGGCCAAAAAAAAGGAGAAGGGAATCAAATAAGGGAGGTGAGTGTAGGAACTAAAAATGTTGGCCACATCAAAAGCAAGCCTCATATCAAAGATGCAAATCAATCCCATCCTAATCATTTCTCATTAATGCAAAACCATGATGAAGAAAAAAATGGAATCTAATGATGATGAAGCCACACATGCAAGAAACCCCTCCACAAAAAGTTATTTGCACAACTGCAAATAACCCCCTCCATCGGAAAATCCGGTCGGGAAGGAACAAAGGAAAACTGGCCGGAATGGAATACAAACTGGCAACTTCAGAAAACTGATCCCGTAATAAATTACAGGAAAACCCCTCGACTGCATATACATGCCCGCATTTGTATTCCTACTAAACACAAATGCAAAGAGACAAAATCTACACTGTCAAATACTAGGATCCGGCTTAAGCCAAAGCCGGCTAGTAAAAACCGTCCGATCACGATCCGTGCAATACCGCACATATCTAATCGAACCCTGCCATATCTCCATACGGCCTCTACAGCATTTTGCCCGAAACTTGAGTAACTGTGTGTGTGGTGGACTCTAAAGACTCGTCAATACTATGGCTGTGGATTTAACCACTAGCACGTCAGAGGTATTAGCCATACGTGACGGGCTACCAGCTATTGACCAAGAGGGACGTCGATGAGCGAACTCATCCTGACACCCAACTGAGCCTGTCAGTGACAATATCCATACAGTCCGGTCCGTTCGTCTATGAGCATCGCGTGGCGGGCCTAGGGGGTTGGTAAAAGTCAGACCCCCAAAAGCGGTACAAGTCATGTCGGAGTGTAGCCCAGAACACCCTGAGATACTACTGGAATACCTACCAGTAAATCTCCTACCTTGGCCAAGGACTTTTCATGTACTGGCTCTCCTAGACACAGCGCGACCTCACCCCCAATACCGGGAGAGACGAACCCCTACAGATCCGCTCACTGCCTCCATGTGGCTCGGGACTGTACCCAACTAAAACCTGTTTGCACGTTTCCTTTGAGCGTGGTAGGGTAGTAATCAAAGCACAGTGGGAACTCACACGAGACAAATGACGATCTCAGGTCGATGAACTAACCTGTACACACGTCACCAGGGAACTGCTATCTGACATCAGGTATAATCCCAACTAGCAGGTTCCCGGCGAGTCCTGTCCGGTGTACTCATAACCCAATGAGCACCTGTATACATCTTAGGTGAACCAACTGACACCAGTGGCTTGTGAGACCGGCCACTTCCCCTTGTCGGGGTCTCGACTGTATACACAAGTCTACTCTGGAGTATCGATGCCCTGTCTCGAAACTCCCACGACTAGGGACCTTTTAAGGATGTGCTTATAGACCCGAGCTCCCACGTATATGATCGCCCTCATACTGCTGGTAGTCAAGCAAGAATCCTAGGGGCTCTATCAACGTGCAATAGTGACCTGTAAGGTCACCTAAAGCCATACACGATGATAAAGATAAACCAGATAGTATACTATTATCTTGAGTAAGACTGTCCTACCGGAATAGGTCATCCCTCAATCATTGCAATCACGTGCCTGTGATCCAATAATTGACTCTGAGGGCACTATCTCCAACACAACCAATCCATATTAAGAAGTATATCAAAATCTAACATATCAAGGAGGATCAGATCAACTAATGAATCCCTATCACCAATACGTACTGAACAAGACCTGAATACGTGTCGAGCTACATAAGAGTCCCCCACCGGAGTAGTCACAACTAAAGGTAACTCTAACAATGACGACTCTCTCCCAAGAGAAAGTGCAAAGTGTGCAGATACGTAAGAATGCGTAGAACCGGGATCAAATAAAATATGTGCATCTATTGAACATATAGCAAAAGTACCTGTCACAACAGCATTGGATGCCTGGGCATCCTGTGGAGTCAGTGCAAAAACCCGTGCCTGGCCCAACCGGCATCCTGTCTTCCTGTCCCTCGATCTCCTCGGCCTCTCTGAAAGCGTCCAGCAAAGACCCGACCTCGTGGTGCAATAGTCTGGCGCATAGTGCCGACTGGGGGAGTAAGTAGGGCCATCGAAGTAGAAGGTCGAGGGGGTAAAGTAGCCTGTGGAAAAACAGTCCCTCCCTGGGGTCTACAATCCCTCGCATAATGCCCTGGAAGTCCGCAAGTAAAACATGTAGAGGGGGCCTCTGATCATCGGGGTATGAACTGAACATCTGGCCCTGGGTCCAACCTCGCCCAAAACTGCGGCCTGGAATGTGCCTGCCTCTACCTTTGCCGAACTGCCTGGTTACTGACCCCATTGGTCTGTTCCTCATTGGCTCCGGAACAATCACTGCCTCGCTCAGACGCTCTTCCACTCGCATAGTTGCGTCCATGTCCTGCGCATAAGTATCGAAATGCTGAGAGCCGATAGCAAGAAGTAGCTGGGTATCCAGGCTCCTCACAAATCTCTTCACGCGGTGCTCCTCCGTGGGAACTAAGTACGGAGCATAGCGCGACAACTGGATGAACTGTAAATCATACTCTGCCAACGACACACTAGCACTCATTCGCAATGCTTCAAAACTGCTTTCTCTAGCGTCCCTCACGCTCTGTGGAAGAAATCTGGCAAGGAAGACCTTAGAAAACTCCGCCTATGACATCAGAGGAAGACCTGCAGCTCGCCCTCTCTCCATCGACTCACTCCAAGTCAATGCAAGCCCCTCTAGTCGGAAACTGGTCAGCTCCACTGATCTCGCATCAGCACATCGTAACGACCTGCCAATACTGGCCATCCTTTCAAGAAAGGACTGAGGATCATCTGCTGCATCAGTCCCGGTAAACACCGGAGGTCTCAGCCTCATGAACTCTGGAAGAGATACCTCCATCACTCTCGGTCCAGACAGTGCGACAGTCAGCATAGGCTGTTCATCGGGTTCTACCATCGTCGGTGTCTGATCAAACCTCTGAACACGGGTGGCCTCTGCCAACTGTCCCACCACATGTTGTAGGCCCAGTATGCCTTCCTCTATCCTAGTCAGTCTGTCTGGAGGAGGAGGATCGACATGTTCATCCACCGCCGGAATGCCCGGTGCGTCATTCGCAGTCACAGGGGGATTCGCCCTAACTGCGTCCCTGGCTGTGGCACGCCTAGCTCGCGTAACCATATCAATTGGAACAGAAAACGAGAGTTGATAAGGTGTACGAATAGGAGTAGCAAAATAGGAAGTCAAAGGAAGGATTAAACAAGATGTATATATCCTAAGGTTACTTAGGCTGAGTATCATAGCGTAAATATGCCGCGGAACATATCTACGATAATCTACTCATCCTAATTCACCTACTCCATCAACCAAAGGTCATCCTACATAACGAAACTTAAGTTTACTTATTCCAATTCTCTACTCGGTTCCGTAAGGTTAATCCTAAGGTCTGATACCAACTTTGTCACGACCCAATGTTTGGATGTGACCGGAACTTAGATTGCATAATATCTAAAGATATCTACACAATCTGAGAAAGCCAAAAACCAAGATCAAAGCCCTTTTTGCGGAATTTTTAGGAAAAATTTAGTTTTTAATAAAAAATCATAGTTTTTAAGATCTTAAGAGTAATTCCCTATTGAATTTATAATAAAAACAGTTATAAAGTGTTTAATTTAGTTACATACCTAGTTGGGAGCAACGATGCCAACAACAGAAATAAATACATCATCAAAAGAAAAATATCAGACATAAATAAAAGAAATATCATTTAACACAACTAAACGATCTCATCTGTCAAAATAATATACATACAACCACCTATCGTTCTAAGTCACTTATACAGGGTCTGATGGAGATATTCTAGATTCAATATACAATACCAAAAGAGGAAGTTACTACATAGGTTACCCACCTAGCAAAAAGAGCGGTAAAAGCTGATAAGTGGATCTGCACTACTGCTAACCGTCCACTCGACTCCTGCAGGGAACTGTGGCACAACGGGGGTGAGTTGCCAACTCAGTGAATAAAACTAACATATAACGGCTGATAATGTAAATATGATGAACTATAACTAATAGCAATAAAGATGAGTATAATGCATGATAACATGTGGAAGCATGAATTTATAGCCTTAAATATATCAATCAAAAACTGAAATCTCATCAATTATTTCCAAATAAAGTTCATCTTTCCGTGACCGACATCAACACAAATCTTCTGTTTCCCTCAAGTATCATTCCTTGAACGATCCTGCAATCAATAACACCGGTCGGTATCCTCTAGATATCCGCCGTGTTTTACAACTATCTCCGGTATCTAGTATCCTCGCTAGGCTCCCCGCCACAAATGCGTCTTTCTTGCCCCTCGGTCTCGACCGGGTCCACCATGAATCCGACTGTATAGCTCCCCCACTCAGTCTGGATAACGTGAAAATCCGCGACCGTATAGTTCCCCCACTCGGTCCGGAATAAAATCAAATCATAAAAACAATATCTCATGGTGGACATCTTACATCAATATGAAGAATCACTGATTTTAAGCAATAGTATATGAAAACTTAAAACCACAAATCCTCAAAAATACAAATGCCACTTATATCAACTTCTAACACTTGAATATGAAACATGATGTCTTTTATGCAAAGTGCTAATAGTATTGATATTTAAGGTATGATAGGAATCATATTTAACAGGATAAATACTAAGTGTGAAAGTGACATGTTAATATCGACGAGGTGTAGTGTAACATGTAGATATGTGCATGTGAGGCATAACTCATCGATAACGGTGCAGTGTTCTAACAATTAACATGGCGATGTATGTATATCTATATGAATGCATATGATCAATTTAACATACAAAAGCCTATTTTTATTTAAACTTAACTATGGGCGTATCACGCCATCTATACAAGATCCCCCGGTAGATGTTTAGTCTACTCGTCGGAATACGTCGTAATCTACTCAGAAATCGCCAATCATTTTCCTTTCCTTGCGGCCTCCGATGTTCCCGTACTCAAACCTAACATTGAATTTAACTTGTATAAGAAATGACTACATTCCGATACGGCGAAAACATGAAATTACAAGTTGTACGTACTAACTATACTATGTACGACTATTGCAAACTATCTAACCCTTATTTTATCTGGAATTTAACCAAACGCTGTTTCGTAACAGAAAACAGAAAGCGTTACGAATTACCCGTGTCGTATTTTAGAATTTGAATCCCTTTTGAGATATTAGCTTCCAGATTTTCCCAACTGAAAATTTAACTTAAATAAACAATACCAAACAGATTAATACACATATATAGACCTACCAAAAATAACACAACATCCAATTCCTCTAAAAATCCGACGAGATCGGATTTTTCTTGATGGTCGCGGGCCAAAATCCGAGCACTGGGGTTCGTATTCCTAGTGTTAATTCTAAGTCTGGCCTATAATATTAAGGTACTGTTTGATCAATTTAGTTATCATCTAAACTATAGCAGATTAACACAGAGCTAAGTTTTGCCTAAAATACGATATTAGTAATATCCGATTTCTAAATTAAACCAGTTAGTGAACTAAATTCTACAGTGTTTAATGATTATACCTACAAAGGCTTGCTGGAAGATCTCCCTCCAAGATGCATAAGCTCCTAGTTCCTAGCTTGAGGGTGAGGAAAATCCTAGAACTTGGCTCTTCTCTTACTTCTCTTTTCTTTTTCTCTTTGTGTTTTCTAATGTTTTTCTCTTTTTCTTTTCTATTTCAGTTGATCCTTAAATTCCTAAGATATATGAACTGAACCATATTAGGTGAATGAGTGACGATGGTAGGAGGAGGTGTCACGAACAAGGGTGTGGTATTTCCTTGCATGTAGGTGGTGTTGCAAGGAAAAAGGTGGGATTGTCATGCAAGAATGAGGTAGACATATGAAGTGTCATCTAGGATATGCTATGCCATGGTTACAACTTAAGCTTAACATGACCTTACCCTTTTTGCATAACAACCCCTAACAAATTTCTAATTTTCATAAGAACTAACCTTTTCACATAACCCCCCAAACTCTATCATATTACATATGTAGCTAAACTTTTCACCAAACCCTTTGTGATTTCTTAAAATGACAAACTAACTTTCAATTTAATTAGTTTCATATACCACTTATGAAATATCCTATTTTATTTCAATCACTTTTTAAATTAACATTTTATTAATTAATTAAATTAATTTATTATCTAAATTTTCGAAATGTTACAATATTCTCCCCTTAAGAAAATTCGGTCCCCGAATTTAAAACTTAACTATACGTACCTTCACAAAGATGTGGAAATTTCTTCCGCATCGCATCCTATGTCTCCCAAGTGATCTCCTCACGATTCGTTCCTCGCCAAAGAACCTTTACAGATGGAAGTACCCTTGATCTCAGTTTCTTTGCCTGCCGGTCTAGAATAGCTACTGGCTGAACTGTGTAGGATAAATCCCGCTCAAGCTGTATGGACTGATGCTGGATCACGTGAGAGGGATCGTGAAGATACTTGTAATGCATAGACACGTGAAACACTGGATGCACATCAGGAAAACTCGATGGAAGTGCTAAACGATAAGCCATAGCACCCACTCTCTCCAGAATCTCGTAGGGTCCGACATACCTGGGGCTGAGCTTCCCCTTTTTCACGAAACGCATCACCCCCTTCATCGGAGATACACGAAGGAACACGTGATCTCCCACATCAAACTCGAGTCTACGACGACGTCGATCGACATATGATTTATTTCTGCACTGTGCCTCTCTCATTCGGTCCCGTATCAACTGGATCTTTTCCGTAGTCTCTTGTACTATCTGTGGTCCCAAAATGCTACTCTCGCTCAGTTCTGTCCAACAAACGGGTGATCGACATTTCCTCCCATACAAAGCTTCAAAGGGTGCCATCTGGATTGTCTCCTGGAAACTGTTGTTTTAAGAGAATTTTATCAAAGGTAAGTGACGATCCCAACTGCCACCAAAGTCAAGACTGCAAGCTCGAAGCATATCCTCTAGAGTCTGTATGGTCCACTCTGACTGACCATTTATCTGCGGGTGAAAAGCTGTACTAAAACACAGTCGGGTACCTAGAGCCTCTTGGAGTTTCTGCAATAGCCGGCTGGTGAAATGCGTACCCCTGTCAGATATTATGCACGTCGGAACTCCATGCAATCGTACGATCTCATAAATATAGACCTGAGCATACTGTGCGTATCCATAAGTCGTCTTCACCGGAAAAGATTGAGCGGTCTTTGTTAATCTATCCATAATCACCCAGATAGAATCATACCCTCGACTAGACCTGGGTAGACCCACAACGAAATCCATGGAGATCTGCTCCCATTTCTACTCCGGAATAGGTAAGGGTTGCAACTCTCCTGCCGGCCTCTGGTGCTCGGCATTAACTTGCTGACAAGTCAAGCATCTTGAAACAAACTCAGCGACATCTCCCTTCATTCATTCCCACCAAAAGACATCCTTCAAGTCCGGATACATCTTGGTGGAAATAGGATGAATACTATATGATGACCGATGAGCCTCCTCTAAGATCTCACGTCTCAGTCCTTCCGAATCAGGCACACAAAGACGAGTCCCAAAACATAATACTCCACGGTCATCTATCACGAACTCAAACCCTTTACCTTGTCTCACCTGATCCATAATCTCCGATAAGCGAGTGTCCAGGGGCTGTGTCTCTCTAATACGATCCAGTAACTGAGGACGGGTGAGAACATGAGCTAACTGTCCTCCAGTCGATGTGAACTCAAACTGTATACGGCTATCATATAAAATCTGCTAGTCTGCAGAAGAATGTCTCTGCATGGTGCGCAAATGAGATAAGCTACCTCCAGGCCTTTGACTCAAAGCATCTGCTACAACATTTGCTTTGCCTGGTTGATAAAGAATCTCGCAATCGTAATCCTTCACTAGTTCTATCCATCGACGTTGCCTCAGATTCAGTTCTCGCTGCTGGAAAATATACTTTAAGCTCCTGTGGTCTGTAAATATCTGGCACGACTCTCCGTACAAGTAATGCCTCCAAATCTTCAGTGCGAATACCACATCAGCCATCTCTAAATCATGCGTGGGGTAGTTCTTCTCGTGCCTCTTCAACTGTCGAGAAGTATAAGCGACATCCCAGCCTTGCTGCATCAATACACAGCTTAAACCCACTTGAGAGGCATCACAATACACAACGAAAGCACCTGATCCAGAAGGTAAAGTTAAGACTGGTGCAGTCGTCAAGAGAGTCTTCAACTGCTGGAAACTCTGCTCATATGCATCTGTCCAAAGAAATGGAACTTCCTTTCTAGTCAATCCGGTCAACGGTGCCGCGACCTGAGAAAAATCCTGCACAAAGCGTTGGTAATAACCGGCCAGACCCAAGAAACTTCGAACCTCTGTAACTGACATAGGTCTGGGCCATTGTTGTACTGCTTCGATCTTCTTTGGGTCTACACGTATACCGTCTCTCGTAACTACGTGACCCAAGAAATCCACACTATCCAGCCAGAAAGCACACTTGGACAATTTAGCGAACAGCTGATGCTCCTTCAAGGTCTGCAACGTGATGCGCAAATGCTGCTCGTGCTCTTCCCGGCTCCGGGAATAAACAAGAATATCACCAATGAATATTATAATAAACTAATCAAGGAATGGCCTGAAAATACGGTTCATCATATCCATGAAAGCTGCTGGGGCGTTGGTGAGTCCGAACGACATCACCGGAAACTCGTAATGCCCATATCGTTTGCGAAAAGCAGTCTTCGGAACGTCATCCTTCTGAACTCTCAACTGGTGATACCCTGACCACGAATCAGTCTTGGAAAAGTAGCTAGCTCCATGCGGCTGATCGAACAAAATATCGATATGAGGTAGTGGATACCTATTTCGCACAGTAACTCGATTCAGCTGCCGGTAGTCGATGCACAGTCTCATGCTACCGTCCTTCTTCTTAACGAACAAGACTGGAGCTCCCCACGGTGATACACTTGGACGAACAAGTCCTCTATCCAACAACTCTTGCAACTGACCTTTGAGTTCTTTCAACTCGGTCGGGGCTATCCGATAAGGTGGTATATAAATAAGCCCCGCACCCGGAATCAATTCAATACAAAATTCAATATCGCGATCAGGCTGTAATCCCGGTAATTCAGCAGGAAACACATCCGGAAATTCTCGCACGATCGGAACCTGGTCCAACGGGACTTCAGCGACTCCTATGTCCTGAAAATGCTAAGAACCCACGACAACCCTTCTTCAAGAGCCGTCCCGCACACATAGCAGAAATCATGTTGGCAGGAGTTACATTACAGTATCCCTGCACAACAAAGATCGGTTAACCTGGAAAACAAAATCTGACCGCTTTCCCCCGACAATCTACATAAGCATGACAAGCGGCCAACCAATCCATACCGAGAAGTATATCAAAATCTAACATATCCAGGAGGATCAGATCAACTAATGAATCCCTATCACCAATACGTACAGAATAAGACCTGAATACGTGTCGAGATACATAAGAGTCCCCCACTGGAGTAGTCACAACTAAAGGTAACTCTATCAACAATGACTCTCTGCCCAGAGAAAGTGCAAAGTGTGCAGATACGTAAGAATGCGTAGAACCGGGATCAAATAAAATATGTGCATCTATTGAACATACAACAAGAGTACCTGTCACAACAGCATTGGATGCCTGGGCATCCTGTGGAGTCAGTGCAAAAACCCGTGCCTGGCCCCTACCCGCATCTTGTCGTCCTCTCCCTCGATCTCCTCGGCCTCTCTGAAAGCGTCCAGCAAAGACCCGACCTCATGGTGCAACAGCCTGGCCCATAGTGCCAACTGGGGGAGGAAGTAGGGCCATCGAAGTAGAAGGTCGAGGGGGTAAAGCCGCCTGTAGAAAAACAGTCCCTCCCTGGGGTCTACAATCCCTCGCATAATTCCCTGGAAGTCCACAAGTAAAACATATAGAGGGGGCCTCTGATCATCATGGTATGAACTGAACATCTAGCCCTGGGTCCAACCTCTCCCAAAACTACGGCCTGGAATGTGGATACCTCTACCTCTGCCGAACTTCCTGGTTACTGACCCCATAGGTCTGGTCCTCTTTGGCTCCGGAACAATCACTGCCTCGCTCAGACGCTCTTCCACTCGCATAGCTGCATCCATGGCCTGCGCATAAGTATCAAAATGCTGGGAGCCGATAGCAAGAAATAGCTGAGTATCCAGGCTCCTCACAAATCTCTTCACCCGGTGCTCTTCCGTGGGAACTAAGTACGAAGCATAGCGCGACAACTGGGTGAACTATAAATCATTCTCTGCACCGACACACTGGCAGTCATTCGCAAAGCTTCAAAACTGCTTGCTCTAGCGTCCCTCACGCACTGTAGAAGAAATCTGGCAAGGAAGACCTTAGAAAACTCTGCCCATGACATCGGAGGAAGACCCGCTGCTCGCCCTCTCTCCATCGAATCACACGAAGTCTGTGCAACCCCCTCTAGTCGGAAACTGGTCAGCTCCATTGATCTCGCATCAGCACATCGTAACGACCTACCAATCCTGGCCATCCTGTCAAGAAAGGACTGAGGATCCTCTGCCGCATCAGTCTCGGTAAACACCGGAGGTCTCAGCCTCATGAACTCTGGAAGAGATACCTCCATCACTCTCGGTCCTGCCAGTGCGACAGTCTACATAGGCTGTTCATCGGGTTCTACCATCGTCGGTGTCTGATCATGCCTCTGAGCACGGGTGGCCACTTCCAACAGTCCCACCACATGCTGTAGGCCCAGCATGCCCTCCTCTATCCTAGTCATTCTGTATGGAGGAGGAGGATCAACCTGTTCATCCACCGTCGGAATGTCCGTTGCGTCAGTCGCGGTCACAGGGGGATTCGTCCAAACTGCGTCCCTGGCTGCGGCACGCCTAGCTCGCGTAGCCATATCAATTGGAACAGAAAACGAGAGTTGATAAGGTGTACGGATAGGAGTAGCAAAATAGGAAGTCAAAGGAAGGATTAAACAAGATGTATATATCCTAAGGTTACTTAGGCTAAGTATCATAGCGTAAATATACCGCGGAACATATGTACGATAATCTACTCATCCTAATTCACCTACTCCATCAACTAAAGGTCATCCTACATAACGAAACTTAAGTTTACTTATTACAATTCTCTACTCGGTTCTGTAAGGTTAATCCTAAGCTCAGATACCAATTTTGTCACGACCCAAAGTTTGGATGTGACCGGCACTTAGATTGTATAATATCTAAAGATATCTACATAATCTGATTAAGCCAAAAACCAAGATCAAAACCCTTTTTGCTGAATTTTTCGGAAAAATTTAGTTTTTAAGTAAAAATCACAGTTTTTATGTTTTTAAGATCTTAACAGTAATTCCCTATTGAATTTATAATAAAAACAGTTATAAAGTGTTTAATTTAGTTACATCCCTAGTTGGGAGCAACGATACCAACAACGGAAATCAATACACAATTATAATACGTCATCAAAAGAAGAATATCATACATAAATAAAAGAAATATCATTTAACATGACTAAACGATCTCATCTGTCAAAATAATATACATACAACCACCTATTGTTCTAAGTCACTTATACATGGTCTGATAGAGATATTCTAGATTCAATATACAATACCAAAAGAGGAAGTTACTACATAGGTAACCCACATAGCAAAAAGAGCGGTAAAACCTGATAAGTGGATCTGCACTGCTGCTAACCGTCCACTCGACTCCTGTAAGGAAATGTGGCACAACGGGGGTGAGTTGCCAACTCAGTGAATAAAACTAACATATAACGGCTGATAATGTAAATATGACGAACTATAACTAATAGCAATAAAGATGAGTATAATGCATGATAACATGTGGAAGCATGAGTTTATACCCTTAAATATATCAATCAAAAACTGAAATCTCATCAATTATTTCCAAATAAAGTTCATCTTTCCGTGTCCAACATCGACCCAAATCTTCTGTTTCCCACAAGCATCATTCCTCGAACAATCCTTCAATCAATAACACCGGTCGGTATCCTCTAGATATCCGCCGTGTTTTACAACTATCTCCGGTATCGAGTATCCTCGCTAGGCTGCCCGCCTCAAATGCGGATTTCCTGCCCCTCGGTCTCGACCGGGTCCACCGTGAATCAGGCTGTATAGCTCCCCCACTCTGTCTGGTTAACATGAAAATCCATGACCGTATAGCTCCCCCACTCGGTCCGGAATAAAATCAAATCATAAAAACAATATCTCATGGTGGACATCTCACATCAATATGAAGAATCACTGATTTTACGCAATAGTATATGAAAATTAAAACCACAAATCCTCAAAAATACAAATGCCACTTATATCAACTTCTAACACTTGAATATGAAACATGATGTCATTTATGCCAAGTGCTAATAGTATTGATGTTTAAGGTATGATAGGAATCATATTTAACAGGATAAATACTAAGTGTGAAAGTGACATGTTAATATCGAAGAGGTGTAGTGTAACATGTAGATATGTGCAAGTGCGGCATAACTCGTCGATAACGGTGCTGTGTTCTAACAATTAACATGGCGATGTATATATATCTAATCTGAACTACTTGCTTACAGGATCCTTAAGGAACTGTGGACTTTTGCACATGCATATGATCAATTTAACATACAAAAGCTTATTTTTATTTAAACTTAACTACGGGCGTATCACGCCATCTATACAAGATCCCCCGGTAGATGTTTAGTCTACTCACCAGAATACATCGTAATCTACTCAGAAATCGCCAATCCTTTTCCTTTCCTTGCGGCCTCTGATGTTCCCGTACTCAAATCTAACATTGAATTTAACTTGTATAAGAAACGGCTACATTCCGATACGGCTAAAACATGAAATTACAAGTTGTATGTACTAACTATACTATGTACGACAATCGCAAACTATCTAACCCTTATTTTAACTGGAATTTAACCAAACGCTGTTTCGTAACAGAAAACAGAAAGCGTTACAAATTACCCGTGTCGTATTTTAGAATTTGAATCCCTTTTGAGATATTAGCTTCCAGATTTTCCCAACTGAAAATTTAACTTAAATAAACAATACCAAACAGATTAATACACATATATAGACCTACCAAAAATAACACAACATCCAATTCCTCTAAAAATCCGACGAGATCGGATTTTTCTTGATGGTCGCGGGCCAAAATCCGAGCACTGGGGTTCGTATTCCTAGTGTTAATTCTAAGTCTGGCCTATAATATTAAGGTACTGTTTGATCAATTTAGTTATCATCTAAACTATAGCAGATTAACACAGAGCTAAATTTTGCCTAAAATACGATATTAGTAATATCCGATTTCTAAATTAAACCAGTTAGTGAACTAAATTCTACAGTGTTTAAAGATTATACCTACAAAGGCTTGCTGGAAGATCTCCCTCCAAGATGCATAAGCTCCTAGTTCCTAGCTTGAGGGTGAGGAAAATCCTAGAACTTGGCTCTTCTCTTCACTTCTCTTTTCTTTTTCTCTTTGTGTTTTCTAATGTTTTTCTCTTTTTCTTTTCTATTTCAGTTGATCCCTAAATTCCTAAGATATATGAACTGAACCATATTAGGTGAATGAGTGACGATGGTAGGAGGAGGTGTCACGAACAAGGGTGTGGTATTTCCATGCAAGTAGGTGGTGTTGCAAGGAAAAAGGTGGGATTGTCATGCAAGAATGAGGTAGACATATGAAGTGTCATCTAGGATATGCTATGCCATGGTTACAACTTAAGCTTAACATGACCTTACCCTTTTTGCATAACAACCCCTAACAAATTTCTAATTTTCATAAGAACTAACCTTTTCACATAACCCCCCAAACTCTATCATATTACATATGAAGCTAAACTTTTCACCAAACCCTTTGTGATTTCTTAAAATGACAAACCAACTTTCAATTTAATTAGTTTCATATACCACTTATGAAATATCCTATTTTATTTCAATCACTTTTTAAATTAACATTTTATTAATTAATTAAATTAATTTATTATCTAAATTTTCGAAATGTTACAATCATGCACCTTATTCGATAAGGAAAGAGCCGAGATCCTTTCACCGGGGGTGACCTCTTTAGCGATAACTGGCAGATGCTACAACCCTCGGTTTCGTCTTTTGATTGCTTTTCTAGTTCTTGCTTTACATAGTGGTATTGTGAATATCCCGCACCTCATTCGATGAGGAAAGAGCCGAGATCCCTTCACCGGGAGTGACCTCTTTAGGGAAACTTGTAAAAGCCTAAAAAACACTCCATTTTAAAACATTTGATTCTACAAAAATATCAAGTTCATTACGCAAAAGGTTTTTCTTAAAAACCTGTCGTAGCCCTCCGTCATTTCAGATAAGTAATAGTTAGTATTTGTCCTGCGTTTGTTGACCTCTGTCAAGGCGTAAGGTGCGGTAGCTGATTAGTGCTTATCTGGAAAGCATATGATGCGATTGAGTTAGGGTAGTCGTGCGAAATTGTTGACCTCTGTCAAGGGTCGTGCGGGTGGGTTTAATTCAATCATGAAATGATGGGTAGAACTTGACTATCAGCCTATGATTTGTTTGTTAGTGTTTATGCCCTAGAAGGCCATTACTGTATCATACTAGCTTGTATATTACTTAATGGAAGCTTGGGATATTCACATGTATATAACGGTCTTGCTAAACATGGTAGTATGCTACTTGGTTTTTCTATCTTAATATGTGAGTGTACGTATTGATAGAGCTCTTAGGATCTTGCTTGTCTACCAGCGTTGTGATGGCAGTCACACTAGTGGGGGCTGGGTAGTCTACAAGCACATCCTTATTCAGGTCCCCGGTCGTTGGATTATCGAGACAGAGCATCGATACTCCGGAGTAGACTGGTGTGTACGCTTCTCATCCCAGTTGGGGAGATGGTCTGTCCCACAGCCGTCAGTACGTCGTACTGGAGATAGTATACAGGTGCTCGTTAGGTTACGGGTACACCGGACAGGACTCACAGGGAACTGTTGGTTGGTTTGATACCAGTCGTCAGTAAACAGTTCCCAGGTGACATGAGTACAGCGTAGTCCGCAGACTTGACACTGCTACTTCGCCTCGAGTGTGTCCCACTGTTCTTAGATTGCTACCCTACCACGGCTCAAAGGAGTCGTGCAAACAGGTGGCAGTTGGGTGCAGTCCCGAGCACTTGGAGGCAGTGGCGGTTAGACAGGATTCGTCCCTCCCGGTATTGGGAGTAGATATCGTGCTGTGTCAGAGAGCCATTACGCAAAGTCCCTGGCCAGGGCAAGCGAGATTTGCTGGTAGGTTCCAGTAGTTTCTCAGGGTGTAATGGGCTTTACTCCGACACGACTTATACCGCTATTAGGGGACTGACGCTTGCCGCCTCCCTAGGCCCGATATGCGATAGTCTTGGACGAACGGACCGGACTGTATGGAGATTGTCACATCAGACTCAGTAGGAGTTCGGATGGGTTTACTCATCGGCCTTCTTATCGACAACTACCTGGGGACCGTTACGTACAGCTAGTGCCGCTTGCGGTCTGTGGTTAAACCCACTGCCAGCGTAGTAGTCGAGTCTCTAGAGTCCCACACAGAGAGTTTCCTACTCCAGGCGAAACGATATAGAGGTTGCATGGTTTTGCGACAAAGGGTTCGGACGCATACGTACGTTTACGCGCGTACGACTTTCGGACAGTTTTTACCAGTCGGCTTTGGTTTAAGCCAGTTACTGGTATCCGGTTATTGGATTTTTACAGTCTAAAGTTTTTCCGTATTTTTGCGGATCGGAGGGGCGTTCTCGTAATTGTACGAGAAGCTTCTAGAAGATGTGACTAAAGAGGTTTCTTTTGGAAAGAAAGTGAGTCATGGTGGTGATTCATTCATTTCATTAATGCACATTTATTGCTTAATGACTCATGCTAATGAATCACCACTAGATATTTTATGAAGCATGCTTATTCATTTCCTTTATTCATTATTCTTAAAAAGAAATGCTTCATAATATATTATGATACACTCTCTCTCTTCTCATTATCTCATCTCACATTCTCTCTCCTCAAGCTCTCATCTTCAAACCCTAATCCTTAATCCTCATGTGTTGAGATCAAAGGATTAGTTAGACTAAACAATCCATAACCTTCACTCTACATCATCCTTTCATCTTTGATTAGCAATCAAAGTTGATTAGTTACCTCAAGTTAGAGGTTTAGCTTGGAGTTTCGCTCTCGGGTGGATCGTCTACTACCTAGAGAAGGTCGAGGAGAACAAAGGAGGACACAAAGACGAAGGACTAGTTTCGATCGGTATAATCCCTTAACACTATAGTTTAGTTTAGCTTTGTGTTTGGTTATTATTTGTTTAGCTTCGATTCAAGCGGTTAGTCGATGTTCGTTGTTTAAACTTGATCGTTTTTGAAAATTCCGCCTCCCCATAAGTACTGGGGTGTACTACATCGACTTACAGTGGTATCAGAGCCTCGCTAAACAATAAATAACTTAATTGCAAATTTGTACGAATTTCGAACGGAAAAACAAAGCCGCAAAACCCTAATTCTGTCAAGTTTCTGTCGAAGTTAAAATCAAGTCAGAAAATTTTTCAGGTGTGTTCAGAGAGCTTGACATGACCACAGGAGAACACCCAAAAAATTTGGGCTTCTGATTCGTCTAAAGTGCCGCGGAAGGGCGGCGGATCCCACCGATCCGCCGCGCAACCGCGGCCGAGTTGACGAGTCAGCAACTCGTTTTTTTTGGGTGGGTCCCCTGTGGTGTTTTGGGTTTTCTGGAATATTTAATTATTGCTCAGGTTACTGTTTAACAGAGCAGATTTTGGAGCAATATTGATGTTGTTTATTCGATCGAATTGTACAGTATTTGCGTATTGGATTATATCTGTGATTGTTTAATGTGTTCGTAAACCTCCCCTAACTGCTAGTATGTCGGTTGGCAGGGGGTTGCACATTTCTGAAATGGTTATATCTGTTTGTGCATATAAACTGTATTGGACTGTTGTGGTGTATAGCCGGGGTTTGCAATGGGTTATTGTTTAATTCATTTGTTGTAAATGTAATTTGTTGTAATATTATTTTCGCGGGGCACTTCCAGGTTGCGGTCGTAGCCACCGTTGTATTATTTCATTTTACTGTTTTTGCTCCTAGGACTGACCCAAGGTGGGGTACACAGACTGCCGGGTGGGTAGTTTGCCGTACCCGTAGGGGTCGAGGGTGGGGTAACGGCTATTCATCACAACTGTGTAATCTGTCTTTTCTTGCAGGCTCAAAAGAAATACAGATTGCTTGCAAATCCAATATTGTTTATCTGTGTTCTGGAATGAATATCATTGCGTCAGACGAATGTAAAATATCTATATTTATGATAGCTATTTAGACGCCACTTATGTTTTACTCCCGCGCTAGCCCAGCCCCCGCTCTGTCGTTAGTTAAGTAACCTAACGGGTGATGACGGGACCCCGTGGCGAATGCGGATGGCATAAGAGGACGTTGTATTTTCGTTGTTTTCTGCAATGATAGGTTAATGATGGGACGCATTATCTGTAATGCAAAGTAAAACAAACCAAAGTTTTAATCGTTGGAACAATTTAAAAGAAACCACTCGGTTATTTTTAAAACAGATATTTTTAAATGCGGAGTCTTAACCACTCCTTTTAAAAGCTATCAGGTTCCTTCGGTTATATCAAGTTCACTACGTTCACGGTTTCGCCAAAACCAGTCGTAGCCCTCCGTCATTTCATTTGGGTATTCAGTAGTATTCAAGCTATGCATTTTGGCCAAAGTCAAGGCATAGTGTTTGGTAGCTACTGGGTTTTCATTTGTTGCATAAGATAGATGAGTTGGTTTGGGACAGTCGTATTACCATTTGACCAAAGTCAGGGGTATATACGGATGGGTTCAAATTGACAAGATAATGACGGGTAGAACTTGACATGTGACTTATGACATTTTGACCAAAGCCAAGGTCATAAGAGCATGGGGCAAAAACTAATATCGGGAATTTCTAAAGAAACTGAAATTTGCAAAGAGATGCATACCATTTTGAGTTTGATGAATGTTGGTAGCATTCCTACAACATTATCAGACGATGATATTTGGATCCCGATCCTACTGTGAGTATATGCTACTTATCAGGATATTCGTCACTTAACGATCAATGCTATAAACCTAGTAGGTGTCCAGAAAAGTGTCAGCGGGGTTACGCCCCCAGAGAAAAGAGGTTACTTAATTAAGGAACTTCGCGAAAGCGTTGGAAAACCTCCCTCGAAGTATCGACACCGGCCTGGCTGAACGGTTAAGCAAGTATTGTACGGTGAGAATAGTCTTGGCTAATTCTTCTTTTATGGTTTGAGGAAGGATTCGAGAAACAGTGGGAGCCATCCAGTTTAGATAAACTAAAAACCACTCTAAACTTGCAAGAGCATCATGCTAAAGAGTTTTCTTCTCTCTCTCCTAATTGCTGCGACCCTGAAAATGACTGGACTTAAGTTACTTTTAGAGAAAAATATACTGACAGGGCCAAACTATAAAGATTGGCTGCGGAATGTCAAGATGGCTTTGACCTATGACAAACTGGGGTACGTCCTCACCGCTACGGCACCTGCTGTCCCTGGTCCCAAATCCAGCAATGCGGATAAGGAAATCCGCAAAACCTGGGATTTAGATTGCGCGAGAGCCAAGTGCATCGTGCTTGCCTCGATGAATAATGAACATCAGAGGAGGCACGAGGATATGTCCCTAGATGGCATATTTCTCCATACAAAGGAACTTTATGGAGAGCAATCTCGTATAGCAAGATACGAGACCTCTAAGAAATTGTTTCGAGCGAGGTTGGCTATCGGGTCATCGGTAGGTGAACATGTCCTACAGATGATTGGCTATATAGAAGAGCTCGCAGTCCTTGGGACGACTTTGGATAATGAGCTCTATACAGACCTTGTTCTCCAGTCCCTTCCTCCCACCTACGCCCAGTTTATCCTCAACTTCAATCTTCAAGGAAAAGAAGTTGAACTTGCGGAACTCCTGAACATGTTAAGGAGTGCGGAGGGCACCTTGCAGAAGGCAAGGGAAACACCCGCTATGTTTGTTGGCGGTTCATCTTCTTCCGGGTCCAAGGCTAGGGCCAAAGGAAGGAAGAAGAAGGCCGCACCCAGACCTAGAGGAGGTGTTAGTAAGGTGGGAGGGAAGGGAAAGAAAAAGAAAGCAGTACCGATAGTTGGTCAGGATGAGTGCTTCCATTGTCACAGGAAAGGGCACTGGAAGAAGGATTGCAAGGCGTGGAACGCCAAGAACCAGGAACCGAAGCAAGCTGTGGCTTCGACTTCAGGTGTGTTTGTAATTGAGAATTGTCTGTCGATCAACTCTACTTCCTGGGTATTGGATACAGGATCAGGATCTCATATTTGCAATTCATTGCAGGCACTGAGAAACCGTAGAGTGCTGAAGGAAGGTGATATGATCCTCAGGGTTGCTAACGGAGCTAGCGTGGGAGCTGCGTCCGTCGGGGATTATCACCTAGGATTGACGAGTGGACACATTTTGGTTTTACATAACTGTTATTTTGTACCCAGCTTAACGTGTAATATCATATCAGTTTCCTTGTTATCAAATAAAGGTTATGATTTCACGTTTGTAAGAGATGTTGTCAACATCCACCTTAATCATGGTTTGATTGGGTCCGGTACTCTAAATAACGGCATATATGTGTTAAACCAACTCCAAATTTTCAATGTCCAGAACACACTAAAAAGAAAGTCTCCAGATTTAAATAAAGCTTTCTTATGGCATTGTAGACTGGGTCACATCAATGAGAGAAGGTTGACTAAGTTGCATAGAGAAGGATATTTGGACACGTTCGAATATCAAACTTATGACACTTGTCAATCTTGTCTCAAAGGAAAGATGACAAAGACTCCATTCACTGGACAAGGAGTAAGAGCGAGCGAGCTCTTAGGACTCATACACAGTGATGTATGCGGTCCAATGTCTACACATGCGAGAGGTGGTTTTTCCTATTTCATTACTTTCACGGATGATTACTCAAGATACGGATTCATTTATCTGATGAAACATAAATCCGAGGCTTTTGAGAAATTCCAAGAGTATAAGAATGAAGTAGAAAACCAAACCGGCAAAAGTATAAAGACACTTAGATCTGATCGAGGTGGTGAATACTTGAGTGCCGAGTTCCTAGGTTACCTAAAAGAGAAAGGAATTCTCTCTCAGCTTACTCCTCCGTACACTCCACAGCATAACGGTGTATCGGAGAGACGGAATCGAACCCTATTGGATATGGTACGATCCATGATGAGTAATGCTGAGTTACCGCGATCTTTCTGGGGTTATGCGCTAGAATCAGCGGCATATCTTCTGAACAGGGCTCCAACCAAGACTGTGCCTACCACTCCATATCAGATGTGGACTGGGAAGAAACCCCATCTTCAGCATATGATGATTTGGGGATGTCCAGCTTTTGTTAAAAAGCAGCATGTGGACAAGCTCGAGGCACGATCAGTAAAATGTTTGTTTGTGGGATATCCAAAGAACTCCAAGGGATATTATTTCTATTACGCAGAGGAACAAAAGGTTTTTGTTTCTCGTAATGCCCATTTTCTGGAAAATCAGTTTTTAGAAAAGGAAATAAGTGGGAGCGAAATAGAACTGGAAGAAATTCCAGAACCACAAACTGCTACTGAAAGTTTGGTAGAACCAGAGGTTCAAGAAGAACAGAACATTCCCGCACCCCTCCGCAGGAGTAGTAGGCCGTCTCGTCCGCCTGAGAGATACTACGGTTTTCTTATAGACGGGGATAGAGAGGATTGCATCATAGATGATGATGAACCTACTGACTTCCAGCAAGCCATCCAGAGCGGCGACTCGGTACGATGGCTAGATGCAATGCGGACCGAAATGGAGTCCATGTACACCAACAAAGTATGGACTTTGGACTTTGCTCCAGATGGGGTAAAACCCATAGGATGCAAATGGATCTTCAAGAAAAAGATTGGTGTAGATGGACAGGTGGAAACCTATAAGGCTAGACTTGTTGCAAAGGGTTTTCGTCAAAGACCTGGTTTGGACTATGACGAAACTTTTTCTCCAGTGGCTATGCTCAAATCCATTCGGGTCCTTCTTGCTATTGCCGCCTTCCATGATTATGAAATCTGGCAGATGGACGTAAAGACGGCTTTTCTGAATGGAAATTTAGAAGAGAGCGTCTATATGGATCAGCCAGAGGGTTTCAATCAGAGTGGGAGCAGCGGGAAAGTATGCAAGCTGCTTAAGTCCATTTACGGACTAAAGCAGGCATCGCGGAGTTGGAACATCTGTTTTGATGAGACAGTCAAAGAATATGACTTTATCAAAAATCCAGATGAACCGTGCATATATAGTAAAGTTGTGGCCAGAAGTGTCGTATTCCTCGTCTTGTACGTGGATGACATTCTATTGATAGGAAATGACATTCCTATGCTACAATCTGTCAAAGG
Source organism: Agapanthus africanus (assembly GCA_030015575.1). Classification (NCBI taxonomy): domain Eukaryota; kingdom Viridiplantae; phylum Streptophyta; class Magnoliopsida; order Asparagales; family Amaryllidaceae; genus Agapanthus; species Agapanthus africanus. Next base: position 108,364,794 of record JASDDO010000016.1, on the reverse strand, counting down.
ATTCTTGTCACACAGGTTCTCCATGAAAGACCTGGGTGATGCCTCTTACATTCTGGGGATCCGGATCTATCGTGATAGATCCAAGAGGATGTTGGGACTTTCGCAGTCCAGGTATATCGACACTGTACTGAAAAGATTCAGTATGGAAGATTCTAAGCGCGGTAATCTACCGGCTTGTCACGGAATCACCCTCTCCAAAGAGATGTCTCCCAAGACTGATTTGGAAAGGGAACGCATGTCTATTATACCCTACGCTTCTGCGGTAGGCTCTATAATGTATGCGATGTTGTGTACCAGACCAGATGTAGCTTACGCACTAAGCGTGGTAAGCCGGTATCAGTCAGACCCAGGGGAGAAACACTGGATAGCAGTAAAGAACATTCTCAAGTACCTGAGGAGGACTAAGGAGATGTTCTTGGTTTACGGCGGAAAAGACCTCAGGTTGGAGGCCTTTGCTGATTCCGGCTTCCAGAGTGATAAGGACGATTCCAAGTCCATGTCGGGTTATGTCTTTACCCTCAATGGAGGGGCGGTGTGCTGGAAGAGCTCCAAGCAGGACACCGTTGCTGACTCGACGATGGAAGCGGAGTATATAGCTGCTTGCGATGCCGCAAAAGAAGCAGTCTGGATGAAGAAGTTCCTAACAGAACTTCAGGTGGTTCCTACCATAGTTGATCCAATACCTCTGTATTGCGACAACAACGGAGCTATAGCTTTAGCGAAGGAACCAAGGTCCCATCAGAAGTCCAGACACATCTTGAGGCGGTATCACCTGATCAGGGAGATCATTGATCGTCAGGAGATCGAGGTTCGGAGAGTTGCTTCAGAAGAGAACATTGCTGATCCATTCACGAAGGCCCTTCCTCAGATTCAGTTCGAGAGGCTGCTCGAGATCATTGGTCTGCGATATGCCAGTACATGGCCCTAGTGCAAGTGGGAGATTGTTAGTGTTTATGCCCTAGAAGGCCATTACTGTATCATACTAGCTTGTATATTACTTAATGGAAGCTTGGGATATTCACATGTATATAACAGTCTTGCTAAACATGGTAGTATGCTACTTGGTTTTTCTATCTTAATATGTGAGTGTACGTATTGATAGAGCTCTTAGGATCTTGCTTGTCTACCAGCGTTGTGATGGCAGTCACACTAGTGGGGGCTGGGTAGTCTACAAGCACATCCTTATTCAGGTCCCCGGTCGTTGGATTATCGAGACAGAGCATCGATACTCCGGAGTAGACTGGTGTGTACGCTTCTCATCCCAGTTGGGGAGATGGTCTGTCCCACAGCCGTCAGTACGTCGTACTGGAGATAGTATACAGTTGCTCGTTAGGTTACGGGTACACCGGACAGGACTCACAGGGAACTGTTGGTTGGTTTGATACCAGTCGTCAGTAAACAGTTCCCAGGTGACATGAGTACAGCGTAGTCCGCAGACTTGACACTGCTACTTCGCTTCGAGTGTGTCCCACTGTTCTTAGATTGCTACCCTAACACGGCTCAAAGGAGTCGTGCAAACAGGTGGCAGTTGGGTGCAGTCCCGAGCACTTGGAGGCAGTGGCGGTTAGACAGGATTCGTCCCTCCCGGTATTGGGAGTAGATATCGTGCTGTGTCAGAGAGCCATTACGCAAAGTCCCTGGCCAGGGCAAGCGAGATTTGCTGGTAGGTTCCAGTAGTTTCTCAGGGTGTAATGGGCTTTACTCCGACACGACTTATACCGCTATTAGGGGACTGACGCTTGCCGCCCCCCTAGGCCCGATATGCGATAGTCTTGGACGAACGGACCGGACTGTATGGAGATTGTCACATCAGACTCAGTAGGAGTTCGGATGGGTTTACTCATCGGCCTTCTTATCGACAACTACCTGGGGACCGTTACGTACAGCTAGTGCCGCTTGCGGTCTGTGGTTAAACCCACTGCCAGCGTAGTAGTCGAGTCTCTAGAGTCCCACACAGAGAGTTTCCTACTCCAGGCGAAACGATATAGAGGTTGCATGGTTTTGCGACAAAGGGTTCGGACGCATACGTACGTTTACGCGCGTACGACTTTCGGACAGTTTTTACCAGTCGGCTTTGGTTTAAGCCAGTTACTGGTATCCGGTTATTGGATTTTTACAGTCTAAAGTTTTTCCGTATTTTTGCGGATGGCGTTCTCGTAATTGTACGAGAAGCTTCTAGAAGATGTGACTAAGGAGGTTTCTTTTGGAAAGAAAGTGAGTCATGGTGGTGATTCATTCATTTCATTAATGCACATTTATTGCTTAATGACTCATGCTAATGAATCACCACTAGATATTTTATGAAGCATGCTTATTCATTTCCTTTATTCATTATTCTTAAAAAGAAATGCTTCATAATATATTATGATACACTCTCTCTCTTCTCATTATCTCATCTCACATTCTCTCTCCTCAAGCTCTCATCTTCAAACCCTAATCCTTAATCCTCATGTGTTGAGATCAAAGGATTAGTTAGACTAAACAATCCATAACCTTCACTCTACATCATCCTTTCATCTTTGATTAGCAATCAAAGTTGATTAGTTACCTCAAGTTAGAGGTTTAGCTTGGAGTTTCGCTCTCGGGTGGATCGTCTACTACCTAGAGAAGGTCGAGGAGAACAAAGGAGGACACAAAGACGAAGGACTAGTTTCGATCGGTATAATCCCTTAACACTATAGTTTAGTTTAGCTTTGTGTTTGGTTATTATTTGTTTAGCTTCGATTCAAGCGGTTAGTCGATGTTCGTTGTTTAAACTTGATCGTTTTTGAAAATTCCGCCTCCCCATAAGTACTGGGGTGTACTACATCGACTTACATTGTTGACCTTTGTCAAAGTCATAGGATACTAGGGGCAAAATTATCGGGAATTTCAAGTGTTGAAATTTGAAATGAGATTTCATACCTTCTATGAGATAGTTGGATCCCGATACCCATTGCAAGTAATTGTTACTCCTGGGAGAGTTTTGCACTTTACAATTAGCCGATCAAGTAGGTGTCTTGAAAGGTGTCAACGGGATTACGCCCCTAGGAAAACGAGTTTTATTTTAATTAGGTCCGTGCGAAAGGTCGAGGAATCTCCCTCAAAGTACCGGCACTAACCTGGCTGAAAGATAGCCGAACTTGTAGAGTGTAATTAATCCCGGCTTGTCTTTCTTTTTAGGGTTTGAAGGAAGATTTGATAAAAACAGTGGGAGCCATCCTGATTAGATAAAATAATAACCAATCTAATCTTGCTAGAGCATACACTGAGTGTTTTCTTCTCTCTCTCTGCAGGTAGCGACCATGTCACGCCTTAATCAAGATAATAATATAGATGTATTGACCGAACCCGCTTGTTATACTGTGCTGGGGAACGTTGGTCGCGCTCTACCTTATAATTGTTATAAGACCGAGCAGGAAATAGGGGATCACCAGGATTCTCGTGCCACCCAAACGAAGAAAGTGCATGATGATGCATCTTCTTCGGGTATGTTCATTACCGAGAATTGTTTCTTTGTATCCTCTACGTCCTAGGTATGAGATACCGGATCAGGATCCCACATATGTAATCTGTTACATGGGCTACAGATAGGTAGAGAACTGAGAATGGGTGATAAGTTTTAAGAGTTGGAAATGGTGCAATTGTTGCAGCCAAGATGTTGGCAGTTATCACCATGTATTACCAAATATATTGATTCTGAACGAATGTTATTAGATACCGAACCTGATATACAACATCATATCAGTCTCTTTATTAAGTAAAGAAGGATATAATTTTTTATTGTTGGATAATGTTTTGAACATTTCCTATATCAAGAGTTGATCAGTTTAGGCACGTTATCTAAAGGAATATACGTTCTAAATCAAACCATAGTTCTTAACGTACAAAACACACACAAGAGGAAGAGTTCAGAAATGAATGAATCCTTCTTGAGGAATTGTAGACTAGGTCATATCAATGCGACCCGACTAGCTAAGTTACACTAAGATGCATATTTAAATCAGTTTGAATCTATATCTTGTGAAACTTGCCAGTCATGTCACAAAGATAAAATGACCATAGCTCCGTTTACTGGAAACAGAGAAAGAGTTAGTGAACTCTTGGGACTGATACATGATGATGTTTGTGGTCCCATGTCTACACATGCCAGGACTGGTTCTTTGTACTTCATTACATTCACTGATGATCTCTCAAGATTCGCATATGTGTTCCTATTGAAACACAAGTCTGAGGCTTTTGAGAAATTCAATGAATATAAGTCAGAAGTAAAGAACCAAAACGGGTATAAGTATTATGTCCTTTGATGTGATCAAGGAGGAGAATACTTGAGCACGGAATTTCCTGGACTATTCTAAAAGAGAATGGGATTCTCTCTCAGCATTACTCCTCCATATACACTACAGCACAACGATGTATCGGGGCAGAGCAATAGCACCATATTAGATATGGTGCGCTCTATGATGAGTACTACAGAGTTGTATGTTTCCTTTTAGAGAGTTATGCACTTGAAAAGTTGCATACCTATTGAATAGGGTTCTAACCAAATCTGTTGCCTACCACTCCATATGCGATATGGTATGGGAAGAGCTCATATCTTAAGTAAGTTAAGATTTGGGGTTGTCCGGCCTATGTCTAAAAGCAAAATCCGGACAAGTTCGAGGCATGGTCTGTTCCGTGGAAGTTTGTTGGATATCCCAAGCATTCGCAAGGAAATATCTTCTACCACACCGAGGAATAAAAAGTGTTTTATTTCTCGGCATGCCACCTTTTTAGAAAACGAATTTATTTTGGAAAGAAATTTATGGTCATGAGGTAGAACTGGAAGGAGTTCCAGCTATACAAACTACAGCTGAAGATTTGGTAGAACCGGAGAATTCAATAGCTCCCAACGAACTTCAGCCTCTCCGCCGATCTGGTAGGGTTCCTCATCCGCCTGAGAGATACTTCGGTTTTTCTATGACAGTGGGAGCGGGGATTGCATCATGAGATGATGACCCAACTAAGTTTTGAGCAGGCTATCAAGAGTGGGGACTCTGTAAGAATGACTGGATGCTAAACGATCTAAGATGGAATCTATATACACCAACAAAGTATGGACTTTGGTTGCTATATCTGAAGGGTTAAACCCCCATCAGGAGCAAGTATATCTTGAGAAGATTACTTGGTATAGATGGAAAAGTTGAGACTTTCAAAGCTAGACTTGTTGCAAAAGGTTCTCGTCATCGACCAGGTGTGGATAATGATGAAACCTTTTCAAGTGCCTATGCTTAAGTCCATCCGGATCCTACTTGTCATGACTACGATATCTGGCGGTTGGGTGTCATGACTGCTTTTCTAAATAGTTATTTAGAAGAGAGCGTCTATAAGTACACAGCCAGAGGGCTTCGTAGATAGTGGGAGCAGCGGAAACGTGTGCAAGTTGCTTTATGGGTTAAGGCAGGCATCGCGGAGTTAGAACATCTATTTTGATGTGGTAGTCAAAGCATTTGACTTCATCAAAATGGTAGATGAACCTTGTATATACAAAAAGGCAGTAGAGAGCAAGGTGGTCTTCCTCGTATAGTACGTGGATGGCATACTCTTGATAGGAAAGGAGTTTCCTATGCTACACTCGGTCAATCTCCTCTTATCATAAGGATTCTCCATATAGGATCTAGGTGATACCTCCTAAATCCTGAGTTTTGGATCTATGAGATAGATCTAAGTGGATGTTAGGATTCTCACTAGGTGTAGTGAGATGGTATCAATCGATCCTGGGGAAAATCACTGGATAGCTTCCAGGGTGGTAAGGTCGACTGAATGTCAGTCACAGGCATTGTCTTTACCCTAAGTAAAGGGACGAATGTTGGAAGAGTTCCAAGCTAGATACCGTGACAAACTAGATGATAAAGGCTGGATACATCGCTACCAATGATACAACCAAAGAGGCAGTCTGGGTGTATATAAGTTCATGAGATGAACTTCGTTCCTACCATTGTGTGACAATGGAGTTGTGGCTTATTCCTAGGAACCCCCGTCCCATCAGTAACCCAGGCATATTCTAAGGCAGTATCACCTGATCATGGAGATGGTTGATCTCCATGGAGATTGAGGTTAAGAGAGTAGACTCAGAGGACAACACAGAGAATCCACTCACAAAGGCCTTTTCCCAGAGAGAGACTTTTATGGGATGGTTGAATATGTGATACTACCACCACTGCTCATTGTTGGGTATTGGATACTACAACATATGGCCCTAGTGCAAGTGGGAGATTGTTAGTTATATGTATGACCTAGAGGCCATTATTGTACATGAGATGTATATTATAGTGGATGCTTGGACATACATAGGGTGGACTTTCTTGCTCGACATGATAGTATGCTATCTGGTTACTCTTTATCTTAACATGTACACTGATTGTCTCTCTGTTACATATTGGTAAAGCCCTTAGGATGTGTACTTGACTACCTGGATTATGATGCAGATCGTAGTAGTAGGATAAAGTTAGTCGGTAAGTACATCCTTTAATGTTCCTAGTCGTGGGTGTATCGAGACGGGGCATCGATATACCAGAGTAGACTAGCGTATAGCTTCTCGACCTATACAGATGGGCAATGGATGATCCCATATCCATTGGTGTTTGACATCAGAGATGGTATACGGGTTCTCAGTGGAGGCTGGGTATACAGGACGGACTCGCCGGTATTATACCTCACGTCAGATGGCAGTTCTCTGGGGACACTGGAACAGGTTAGTCTGTCGACCCGAGATCGTCATAGAGTCTTGTGTGATTCCCGCTGTGCTTTGATTTCCACCATACCACGGTCAAGAGATCGTTCAAAAAGGTGGTTTTTGGGTACAGTACCGAGTCACATGGAGGTAATGAGCGATAGGAGGGGATTCGTCTCTCCCGGTATAGGGAGTTGATGATGTGTTGTGCTCGATTGGTTATAACAGGAAGTCCCTGGCCAGGGCTGATTTGGAGATATACTGGTAAGTGCTATCAGTAGTTTCTCGACCCGTTATGAGCCTCACATCGGCACGACTTATCGAGTTTTTGGGGTCTGACGTTTACCACCCCTAGACGAGATATGCGACATATCAGACGAAGAGAGCGGACTGTACGGTAGTGTTACTGATTGGATTCGCAGGAGTATGAGCAATCATGCTTGTTGATCTTCTGATCGCTCAATACCCTGGTGGACGGTATGTTTAGCAGACCGCTTGCGGCTTGTGGGTGTTTGATATGATCATCACCTATTGCCGGCGTATTGACGAGTCTTTAGAGTCCTACACAGAGGTTTCCTGGTTCATACGAAACGGAGCAGGAGCACATATGTGATATGTGCGGGGCCGAGATTAATGCGCGTATGTGATACCGCATTCTATTCTCGCGATATGTGACATCGATCGGATATATGTGATATAGCCGGGTTATCAGATCAAGTGTTGATTCGATAAGTTGTTACATTAGATATTAGTCGGTTATATGTGATATAGCCGGATTATTAAATCAAGTGTTGAGTTAATAATTTATTGTATAATTATATATTTGATATATTAATTTACATTAACTAGTATTGGCTCACTGAAGTTTTATTTTCTCACTTGATTTTGTGCATATAATATATATGTGATATATATTTGTGTACATGTTTTTTGTCATGCTTGATGACACATATGATTTGGGTGTATGAGACTCACACCATGCTAGATTAATGAAGGGTTTTATTTATTTTAAGTTAAACAAAATTAGGTGAAAATTGGATTGATGGTTGAAGCTTGGAGAAGCTTGTGGAACAATTGACCAAGTCCACTAATTTTGGCATACTTGAGATATTTATTAACTGAACCATTAGATTAGTTTATGGTTAAGTCTCTACATGGGTTAATATGTGATATTAACTCACCCATGGTTCACATGCTTAACTTGGTTAATTACATGAGAGAATTCATCATCTTCTTCCTCAAGCTCACTAGCTATGTGAAGTGATGAAAATATTGTGAGAAAAATAAAACTAAAGAGAGCCAATTTCCTACTTCATCATCCTCTACTATTAGCCATTTAGTTTAGGGTGTTTGCTTCACTAATTTCACCATTAGTGAAGAGGTAGTATGAGCTTGAGTCTCCTCGATGTTGATCATCTTCGGCCTCGAAGACTTCGAGCAAGCTTGTTCATTTCTCCGGGAGAACCCTTTCTAGAGTTCGGTTGTTCATGACTTGCAGCGAAGGGACTACTACACGCAGCATTAGAAGTGAAGGACTGGTCTACAAAGGTTGTATTCCTCATTCACTTAGATGTAAAGTTGTTTACAATTGCTTTTCGTATGATTCTCTAGTTTAACATCCTTGCTATAAGGTTCCTTAATACGGAAAAATTTTGATTCAGCATGGATGATGCCCCCCCGAAGCCCCATTGCCGTGCTAGGGAAACTAGCAGTACATACGATGTATATTGTAGTGGATGCTTGGACATATATAGGGAGGACTTTCTTGCTCGACGTGATAGTAAACTATCTGGTTGCACTTTATCTTAACCTATACACTTATTGTCTCTCTATTACATGTTGATAAAGCCTTTAGGATGAGTACTTGACTACCAGGATTATGATGCAGATCATACTAGTGGGGCAGAGGTAGTCGGTAAGTACATCCTTAGATTGATCCTAGTCATGGGAGTATCGAGACAGGCCATCGATATTCTAGAGTAGACTAGCGTATACGCTTCTCGACCCATATGATAGGCGATGGATGATCACATATCCATTAGCGTTTGACATCAGAGAAGGTATACGGGTGCTCAATGGAGACTGGGTACACTGAACGGACTCGCCGAGAACTCCTAGATGGTATTATACCTATCGTCAGATAGCAGTTCTCTGGTGACACTGGTACAGGTTAGTCTGTCGACCCAAGATCTTCATAGAGTCTTGAGTGATTCCCACTGTGGTTTGATTTCCACCTTACCACGTTCAAGAGATCGTGCAAAACGGTGGTTTTTGGGTACAATCCCGAGTCACATAGAGGCAATGAGCGATAGGAGGGGATTTCGCCTCTCTCGGTATTGGGGGTTGATGTTGCGCTATGCTTGATTGGCCATAATAGGAAATCCCTGGCCAGGGTTGCAGAGATCTACTGGTAAGTGTTATCAGTAGTTTCTCGAACCGTTATGGACCTTGCATCAGCATGACTTATCAGGCTATTGGGGTCTGACGTTATACCACCCCCCAGGCTGTGATATGCGACATATCTGGCGAAGAGACCGGACTGTACGGTAGTGTTACTGATTGGATTTGCAGGAGTATAAGCAGGCTTGCTTGTTGATCTTCTGATTGCTCAATACCCGGGTGGACGTTACGTTTAGCAGACCGCTTGTTGCTTGTGGGTGTTTGATAAGATCATCACCTACTGCCGGCGTATTGACGAGTCTTTAGAATCCTACACAGATGTTTCCTGGTTCATGCAAAACGAAGTAGGAGCACATATGTGATATATGCGGGACCGAGATTAATTCCCGTATGTGATACCGCATTTTATTCTCGCGATATATGATATCAGTCGGTTATATGTGATATAGCCGGGTTATCGGATCAAGTGTTGATTAGATAAGTTGTTACATTTGATGTTAGTCGTTTGTATGTGATATAGCCGGATTATTAAATCAAGTGTTGATTTGATAATTTAATGTGTAATTATATATTTGATATATTAACTTATATTAACTAATATTTGCTAACTAAACATTTCTTTTTCTCACTTGTGTGCATATAGTATATATGAGATATATATTAATGTACATTTATTTGTGTCATGCTTGATGCCATATGCTACATGGGTGTATGAGACTTACACCATGCTTATAATAATCCTTAGGTTTTTATTTATTTTGGTAATTCACAAATTGGTGGAAATTTGTCATGGCTAGAATCTTGGAGAAGCTTGTTGTCTCCATTGACTTAGTTCACTAATTTGTTTTACTTAAGATATTTATTAACCTAACCATTATCCTTAGCCATTGTTTAGTCTCTACATGAGTTAGTGTATGACACTAACTCACCCATGGTTGCTATTCTCACCTCATGAGTTTCATTCTCTTCTCTCTTCATCTTCTTCTTAATCAAGAGCTTAGCTCTCTAGGTTAATGAGAGATGAAGAAAAATAGTGAGAAAAATAAATCTAAAGTGAGCCCAATTCCTACTTCATCATCATCTACTATATTAGCTATTTAGCTTAGGGTGTTTTCTTCACTAATCTCCCATTGGTGAAGAGGTAGCATGAGCTTGAGTCTCCTCGACGTAGATCATCTTCAGCCTCGAAGACTTCGAGCAAGCTTGTTCATTTCTTCATGTGAACCCTTACTAGAGTTCGGGTGTTCACTACTTGGAGCGAAGGGACTACTACACAGAGCATTAGAAGTGAAGGACCGGTCAACAAAAGTTGTATTCCTTATTCAATTAGATGTAAAGTTGTTTGCATTTCCAGTTCGTCTAAATCTCTAGTTAAGATTCTAGGGTTAGGGTTATTTAGTACGACAAAAATTTGAAATTGTCATGGACGATGCCTCCCGAAACCTTGCTGCCGCCCTAAGTGACCCTACAGTACCGCTGATGGCTGCCAGCGTACTGTCGAGTCTTTAGAGTTCCACACAGAGGGTTTCCCTGATTCAGGCAATTGATGTAGATGTTGTATGGTTTTATAGCAGGGCTTCGATCACATACGTGTACTTGTACACGGATGCTTATCGGGCGGACAATACTAGTGGGCTTTGGTTTAAGATGGATCCTAGTATTGTATTATTGAATTGTTATTATCTCAGTGTACCCGTATTTTTCGGAATACGGATAAGGGTATGTATATACGGTGAGGGGCATTCTTGTAATTTGGCAAGGCATGCTTCTAGAAGGAGCCACCTCATTATTTGTATTATCCATTTTCTAAATGGATTAATGAGGTGGAAATGGAGGAGACTTTGGTAGCATGGTGTATGCCCTAGAGGCCATTACTGTACATGTGATGTATATTGTAGTGGATGCTTGGACATATATAGAGAGGACTTTCTTGCTCGACATGATAGTATGCTATCTGGTTGCTCTTTATCTTAACATGTACACTTATTGTCTCTCTATTACATGTTGATAAAGCCCTTAGGATGAGTACTTGACTACCAGGACAATGATGCAGATCATATTAGTGGGGCAGAGGTAGTCGGTAAGTACAACCTTCAAATGTTCCTAGTCGTGGGAGTATCGAGACAGGGCATCGATACTCCAGAGTAGACTTGCGTATGCGCTTCTTGATCCATATGATTGGCGATGAATGATCCCATATCCATTGGTGTTTGACATCAGAGAAGGTATACGGGTGCTCAGTGGAGACTGGGTACACTGAACGAACTTGCCAAGAACTCCTAGATGGTATTATACCTATCGTCAGATAGCAGTTCTCTGGTGACACTGGTACAGGTTAGTCTTTCGACCCGAGATCGTCATAGAGTCTTGTGCGATTCCTACTATGCTTTGATTTCCACCATACCACGGTCAAGAGATCGTGCAAAAAGGTAGTTTTTTGGTACAGTCCCGAGTCACATGGAGGTAATGAGCGATAGGAGGGGATTCTTCTTTCCCGGTATTGGGAGTTGATGTTGCGCTATGCTCGATTGGCCATAACAGGAAATCCCTGGACAGGGTTGTTGAGATCTACTGGTAAGTGTTATCAGTAGTTTCTCGAACCGTTATGGACCTTGCATCGGTATGACTTATCAGGCTATTGGGGTCTGACATTATACCACACCCAAGAAATGATATGCGACATATCTGACAAAGAGACCGGATTGAACGGTAGTGTTACTGATTGGATTCACAGGAGTATGAGCAGGCTTTCTTGTTGATCTTCTGATCATTCAATGTAGGAATGTTCGGCATGACAACAGGGTTTCAGGAGGCATCGTCCATGCCATTTTCAAAAATTTGCCGTACAAAACAATCCTAACTCTAGAATCTTAACTAAAGATTTAGACAATACAATTTGTAAACGACTTTACATCTAAGTGAGTAGGGATTACAACCTTTGTAGTCCGGTCCTTCACTTCTATATCTTCTTGTAGTGGTCCCTTCGCTGTGATGAAGTGATCTTGCAGACTCTTGAACTGCTCCATAAGAAGAAAGCAACGAGCTTGCACGAAGTCTTCGAGGCCGAAGATGATCTACGTCGAGGAGTCACTAACCCAAGCTACCTCTTCACTAATGTGAGATTAGTGAAGCTAACACCCTATACTAAAGTGCTAATCTAGTGGAGGATGATGAAGTAGGATTTTTGCTCACTTTAGAATTGCTTTTCTCACTCTTTTTCTTCTTCTCTCAAAAACCTAGAGAGCTCTCTCTTGCTCTTGCTGAAGATGAAGCAAATGAAAGATGAGAGAGTGAATTGGCAACCATGGGTGAGAAAATATCTAATATCACTCATGTAGAGACTTAACCAAAGATTTAGATAATGATTGGGTTAACAAATATCTAGTATTAAGACAAAACTAGTGGACTGGTCAATGGTTCTCCAAGCTTCTCAAAGCTTCATGCCATGTGACCATTATCCAACTAATAATTGAATTACACTAAATAAATAAACCCTTCATTATCATTAGTATGGTGTAAGTCTCATACACCCATGTTGCATGTATCATCAACCATGACACATAAAATGTACATTAATATATATCACATATATAGTTATGCACATAAGTGAGAAAAGAAACATTTAAGTGAGCTAATATTAGTTAATGTAATCTAGTATATCACATATACAATTATACATTACATTATCAAATCAACACTTGATTTAATAATCCAGTTATATCTCATATAACCGACTAATATTATTTGTATCAACTTATCGAAACAACACTTGATTCGATAAACCGGCTATATCTCATATAACCGACTTATACGGTATCGACTTAGCGAATCAACACTTGATTCGATGACCCGGCTATATCTTATATAACTGATCGATACCTCATATCGCTAGAATAGAATACGGTATCATATACTCGTATTAATCTCGGTCCCGCACAAATCACATATGTGCTCCTACTTCGTTTTGCCTGAGCCAGTGAAACCTCTGTGTAGGACTCTAAAGACTCCTCAATACGCCGGCAGTAGGTGATGGTCACATCAAGCACCCACAAGCCGTCAGCGGTACTAGATGGACGTAACGGCTATACGGGTATTGAATGATCAGAAGATCAGCAAGCTAGCCCGCTCTAACTCCTGCAAAAGCCTGTCAGTAACACTACCGTATAGTCCGGTCTTTTCGTCTGATATGTCGCATATCTAGCATAGGGTTGGTAAAACGTCAGACCCCAATAACCGATAATTTATGCCGATGTGTGGCTCATAACGGGTCGAGAAACTACTGATAACACTTATCAGTAAATCTCCGTAGCAGCCCTGGCCAGGGACTTATCGTTATGGCCAATCGAGCACAGCGCAACATCAACCCCTAATACCGGGAGAGACGAATCCCCTCTTATCGCTCATTGCCTCCATGTGATTCGGGACTGTACCCAAATGCCACCGTTTTGCATGTTCTGTTGAACGTGATAAGGTGGAAATCAAAGCACGGTGGGAATCACACAAGACTCTATGACGATCTCGGGTCTACAGACTAACCTGTACCATTGTCACCAGAGAACTACTATCTGACGATAGGTATAATACCAACTAGGAGTTCTCGGCGAGTCCTTTCAGTGTACCCAGTCTCCACTGAGCACCCGTACACCATTTTTGAAGTCAAACACCAATGGATGTGGGATCCTCCATCGCCCATCATATGGGTCATGATGCATATATGCTCGTCTACTCTGGAATATTGATGCCCTGTCTCGATACACCCTCTACTAAGAACAATTTTAGGGTGTACTTGCGGACTACCCTTGGCCCCACTAGTATGATCTCCATCATAGTCCCGGTAGTCAAGTACACAACCTAAGGGCTTTATCAACATATGAGAGCAAGACAGCATCACATATACAAGTCAACATGTTAAGATAAAGAGCAACCAGATAGCATACTATCATGTCGAACAAGAAAGTCCTCTCTATATATATCCAAGCATCCACTATAATATACATCACATGTACAATAATGGCCTCTAGGGCATACATATAACTAACAATCTCCCACTTGCACTAAAGCCAGTTGTTGTAGTATCTCATACCCAACATCCCGAAGAGTCTTTCAAATTGTATCTGTGGAATGGCCTTGGTGAGTAGATCCGTCGTGTTGTCCTTCGTATCAACTCTCCTGACCTCGATCTCCCGGAGATCAACTATTTTCCGGATCAGGTGATACCGCCTCAGAATATGCCTGGATCGCTGATAGGAACTGGGTTCCTTGGCCAAAGCCACTGCTCCATTGTTATCGCAATACAAAGGTATTGGGCGCTCAATGGATGGAACCACACCAAGTTCAGTTATAAACTTCTTCATCCAAACAGCCTCTTTGGCAGCATCATTGGCAGCGATGTATTCAGCCTCCATCGTCGAGTCTGCCACGGTTTCCTGTTTGGAACTATTCCAATAAACCGCCCCTCCATTGAGCGTAAAGATAAATCCCGAGTGTGACTTAGAGTCGTCCTTATCACTTTGGAAGCTCGAATCGGTAAAGGTCTCAACTTGGAGTTCTCCGTTACCATACACCAAGAACATCTCTTTTGTCCTTCTTAAGTACTTGAGAATGTTCTTCACAGCTGTCCAGTGACTCTCTCCTGGATCTGCTTAATACCTACTCACTACACTTAGTGAGTATGCTGCATCGGGTCTGGTATATAACATCGCATACATGATAGAGCCTACTGCCGAAGCATAGGGTATCCCTTGCATGCGAGCTCTCTCCAAATCAGTCTTGGGAGACATCTCTTTGGAGAGAGTGAGTCATGTGATCGTGGGTAAATTCCTACGCTTGGATTCTTCCATACTAAACCTCTTTAGTATGGTGTCAATGTACCTGGATTAGGACAATCCCAGTACACGTTTAGATCTATCTTTATAGATCTTAATTCCCAAGATGTAGGAGGCATCACCTAGATCTTTCATTGAGAATCTATTTGATAAGAAGAGCTTGACCAAGTGCAACATAGGAACATCATTTCCTATCAAAAGTATGCCATCCACGTACAATACGAGGAAGACAATCTTACTCTCTGCCGCCTTCTTGTATATACAAGGTTCACCTACATTTTTGATAAAGTCAAACTCTTTGACTACTACATCAAAACAGATGTTCCAACTCCGCGATGCCTGCTTTAACCCGTAGATGGATTTAAGAAGCTTGCATACCTTTCCGCTGTTCCTACTTCCATGAAGCCCTCTGGCTGAGTCATGTACACGCACTTTTCTAAATCACCATTTACAAAGGCGGTCTTAACATCCATTTGCCAGATTTCGTAGTCATGGTATGCAGCAATGGCAAGCAGGATCCGGATGGACTTAAGCATAGCCACTGGAGAAAAAGGTTTCATCATAGTCCACACCTAGTCGTTGACGAAAACCTTTTGCAACTAGTCTAGCTTTGAAAGTCTCAACTTTTCCCTCTACACCAAGTTTCTTCTTAAAGATCCATTTGCTCCCGATAGGTTTTACCCCTTCAGGAGAAACTCCCAAAGTCTATACTTTATTGGTGTACATGGATTCCAACTCAAATCGCATTGCATCCAGCCATTTCACAGAGTCCCCACTCGTGATGGCCTGCTCGAAGCTAGTTGGGTCATCATCTACCATGATGCAATCCTCGCTCCCACCGTCAATGAGAAACCCGTAGTATCTCTCTGGTGGATAAGGAATCCTACTAGATTGGTGGAGAGGCTGGGGTTCATTGGGAACTACTGAATCCACTGGTTCTACCAAATCTTCTATTGCAGTTTGTGCTTCTGGAACCTCTTCCAATTCTACCTCATAACCGGTAATTTCTTTTTTAAGAAATTCCTTTTCTTAAAAGGTGGCATGTTGAGCAACAAACAACTTTTGTTCCTCAGAGTGGTAGAAGATATGCCCCCGCGAATGCTTGGGATATCCTACAAACTTGCACAGAACAGACCTTGCCTCGAGTTTGTCCGGATTGTGCCTTTTGACATAGGCCGGACAACCCCATATCTTAACATAATTAAGACATGGTCTCTTCCCCTTCCATATCTCATATGGAGTGGTAGGCACTGATTTGGTAGGAACCATATTCAATAGGTCCACAGCTGTTTCCAGTGCATGTCCCCAAAAGGAAATAGGCAACTCAGCAGTGCTCATTATAGAGCGCACCATATCCAATAGGGTGCGATTCCTCCGCTCCGATACACCGTTGTGTTGTGGTGTATATGGAGGAGTAAGCTGAGAGAGAATCCCATTCTCTTTTAGATAGTCACGGAATTCCGTGCTCAAGTATTCTTCTCCCCAATCGGATCGTAGGATTTTAATACTTTTACCCTTTTGGTTCTCGACTTCGTATTTATATTCCTTGAATTTCTCAAAAGCTTCAGACTTGTGTTTCATCAGGATCACATGTCCGTATCTTGAGAGATCGTCAGTGAATGTAATGAAGTAGGAAGAATCATTCCTGGCATGTGTGGACATAGGACCACATACATCACTATGTATCAGTCCCAAGAGCTCCCTAGCTCTTTCTCCGTGTCCTGTAAACGGAGTTTTGGTCATCTTGCCTTTGAGACATGACTGGCAAGTTTCATAAGATGATAATTCGAACGGATTCAAATATCCATCCTTATGTAACTTAGCTAGTCGTGTCGCATTGATATGACCTAGTCTTAAGAAGGATTCGCTCATTTCTGAACTCTTCCTCTTTTGTATGTTTTGTACGCTATGAATTGTGGTTTGATTTAGAATGTATATGTCATTATTTAACGAGCCTGATCCAATCAACTTTTGATTCAGGAAGATGTTTATAACATTATCCTGTACAACAAAATTATATCCTTCTTTACTTGATAATGAAACTGATATAAGATTGCATATCAGGGTCGGTATGTAATAGCATTCGTTCAGAATCAATGTATTACCATTTGGTAATACAAGGTGATATTCGACAACTGCTTTGGCTGCAACATTTGCACCATTCCCTACTCTTACGGAATGATCACCCTCTCCCAGTTCTCAACCTTTCTTTAGCCTATATAACATATTACATATGTGGGATCCCGATCCGCTATCTAATACCCAGGACATAGAGTGTACTGAGAAACAGTTCTCCGTAACTAACACACCCGAAGAAGATACATCGACATGCTCATTCTTCATTTGGGTGGTGTGGAAATCCGGATATATTCCTATTTCCTGCTCGGACTTATAACAATTATAAGTTGGAGCGTAACCAACGTTCCCCTGGTTAGCAAAAAAAGCGGGTTCAGTCAATACATCCATATTATTATCTTGATTAAGGCCTGACATGGTCGCTACCTGGAGAGAGAGAGAAGAAAACTTAGCGTATGCTCTTGCAAAGATCAGATTGGTTATTTATCTTATCTAATCGATGTCTCCCACTGATATTCTCAAATTTTCCTTCAAACCTTTAAAAAGAAAATTCAACCAGGATTAATTGTATTCTACAACTTCGCTAACCGTTCAGCCAGGCCAGTGCCGGTACTTCTGAGGGAGGTTCCACGTGCTTTCGCATGGACCTAATTAAAATAAACTTCATTTTCCCCGAGGTGTAGCCCCATTGACACCTTTCTAGACACCTAATGAGTTAGCTAATTGTAAAGTGCAAAACTCTCTCGGGAGCAAATTTTGCTCACAGTGGGATCGGGATCCTACTATCACATAGAAGGTATGCAATCTCATTGCAAATTTCAACACTTGAAATTCCCGATAATATTTTGCCCCTAGCGTCCTATGACCTTAACGCAGGTCAACAAACCATAGTCCGCTAGTCAAGTTCAACCCGTACATTTCATGATTGAATTAAACCCACCCGTACGACCCTTGACGCAGGTCTACAAAGTCGCACGACTACCCTAATCCTATCGCATCACATGCTTTTGCAGATAAACACTAAGTAGCTACCGCACACTACGCCTTGATGCAGGTCAACAAACGTAGCACGAATACTAAGTGGTACTTATCTGAAATGTCGGAGGGCTACACAGGTTTTTATGAAAACCATGAGCGTAATGAACTTGATGTAGTTGTAGAAACAAGTGATTTTTGAAAAGGAGTGTTTTTTAGGCTTTTTACAAGTTTTGCTAAAGAGGTCACTCCCGGTGAAGGGATCTCGGCTCTTTCCTTATCGAATAAGGCGCATGATATTTCACAAATACCGCTATGCAAAGCAAGAACTAAAAGAAGCAATCAAAAGACAAAACCGAGTGGGTTGTAGCATCTGCTAGTTTCGCTAAAGAGGTCATTCCCGATGAAGGGATCTCGGCTCTTTCCTTATCGAATAAGGTGCTGGATATTCTACAAGGAATACCGCTATGCAAAACAAAAAAAACTAGAGCTACCCTTTTTGAAAATATGATTCTACAACATATTTTAGGTTTCTTTTCTTTTTCATTAATCTCATTAATGAAATCCCATCATTTATGCTTCTTAAGCATCACAGAAGAAACGAAAATACAATGTACGCTTATGCCAACCGCATTCTCCACAGTGTCCCGTTATGCACCGTTAGGTTACTTAACTAACGGCATAACGGGGCGGGACTAACGTGGGTGCAAAACATAAGCAACGTTTATTATATATCATATATACAATAATAAAGCATTCTTCTCACACATATAAAGTGATCACATCACAGAATATCAGCAGCAGAAGATAACATATGAAATATTGGATATACTAGGAATTCCGTGTTTTATTTTAAACCGGTATAAAACACGGATTCCATGGTCGCGATGAATAGCCAAACCCACATCTCTAGACTCCGACGAGTGCGGCAAGCAACCCTACCAATTCTAGAGTTAGGAGACCCGGACTCGACTCCTCGAGATGGTCTCCCACTGGACTCTAGAACCCGGTTACTTATGCTCCCCTCCTTGGGTCCATCCTAATGCGGAAAAGTAAATAATATACAACAATGGTGACATCATCCTCTACCCAGAAGTGCCCCAATAAAAGAATATTATATACAATGAATTTTACATGAATGTAAATAAAAACTCCCATCTCACATAAAACCCCCGGCTATACAAAACACGAAGATCCAATATAACATATCACAGCAACACATAACATCACATGTCATCAACGTAAGTAAATATGCGTATCACAATTGTCGTTGACATATAGCAACGAAAATGGTGATACACCATATATTACACTTACGGTCCCAGAAAAGAAAATGTCAAACTGCAACATTTGGAATCCATAATCACCTTAGACATCTTAAACCCAAAATATCACATACTTTAGATTTCATGCCTAACTATGTGAATTCCATATATTGTATCACATTTCAGAAAAAGCTAGAAGGCGTTAAACATTCCGATTGAATCAACAAACACACAAAATTTCCCAAAAAGCTCAATACTTGAGCGCGGTTTAAAAATACTCATCACATGCCACAGTACCAATGGACTAACCGTAGAAGGGTCAACCCTTGCCTCACCTATGGCACCGCGGAACTACCGCAAACCCGAGGGTTTGGCGGTGGTTCATACGGTCATAGAATCGAGTTAGGGTTTTGTTCATCTAGAGGGTCCACCGCATTACTTGCACGATATTTGAATGTTCTTTAACTCAGAAAAAATCCAACTCTTGGAAACTTTTCCGTCGAGGGTTAAAGTGGGTATTTGATATCCGTTTGAACATCTTAACACCGTCTAAAACAACCCGAAAACTTGTTAGAATTACGACTACGAAACACTCCGAGTTTCCTTTGCAGAAAGTTAACATCACATGCAAATTTAGCAAAAACAAACAACACCTGAAACTCCAAAACCCAGAGACCTGAACACCAGACAAATACGAACTGCAGAAGCCACAAACAGGCCGGCCTGCTCGGATTTTAGGTGGTTGTTCTCGGCCAAAAACCGGCCAAATAAGTTCGTATTTCTTCAGTGTTCGTGTTACATCTCATATAACATTCTGCAGTTGTTTGAAAAAAATTTCGACAACTTTAAAAATTAACAGAAACTGGGTTTTTAGTTTGCAGTGTTTCGGAGTTGTTTCGGTTTCGTAATTCGTCTAAATCTCTAGCTTGGCTCCGATACCACTGTAGGAATGTTCGGCACGACAGCAAGGTTTCAGGAGGTATCGTCCATGCCATTTTCAAAAATTTGTCGTACAAAACAATCCTAACCCTAGAATCTTAACTAAAGATTTAGACAATACAATTTGTAAACGACTTTACATCTAAGTGAGTAGGGATTACAACCTTTGTAGTCTGGTCCTTCACTTCTATAGCTTCTTGTAGTGGTCCCTTCGCTGTGATGAAGTGATCTTGCGGACTCTTGAACGGCTCCATAAGAAGAAAGCAACGAGCTTGCATGAAGTCTTCGAGGCTGAAGATGATCTACGTCGAGGAGTCACTAACCCAAGCTACCTCTTCACTAATGTGAGATTAGTGAAGCTAACACCCTACACTAAAGTGCTAATCTAGTAGGGAATGATGAAGTAGGATTTTTGCTCACTTTAGAATTGCTTTTCTCACTCTTTTTCTTCTTCTCTCAAAAACCTAGAGAGCTCTCTCTTGCTCTTGATGAAGATGAAGCAAATGAAAGATGAGAGAGTGAATTGGCAACCATGGGTGAGAAAATATCTAATATCACTCTTGTAGAGACTTAACCATAGGTTTAGATAATGGTTGGGTTAACAAATATCTAGTATTAAGACAAAACTAGTGGACTAGTCAATGGTTCTCCAATCTTCTCAATGCTTCATGCCATGCGACCCTTATCCAACTAATAATTGAATTACACTAAATAAATAAACCCTTCATTATCATTAGTATGGTGTAAGTCGCATACACCCATGTTGCATGTATCATCAACCATGACACATAAAATGTACATTAATATATATCACATGTATACTTATGCACATAAGTGAGAAAAGAAACATTTAAGTGAGCTAATATTAGTTAATGTAATCTAGTATATCACATATACAATTATACATTAAATTATCAAATCAACACTTGATTTAATAATCCGGTTATATCTCATATAACCGACTAATATTATTTGTATCAACTTATCGAAACAACACTTAATTCGATAAACCGGCTATATCTCATATAACCGACTGATACGGTATCGACTTAGCGAATCAGCACATGATTCGATGACCCAGCTATATCTCATATAACCGATCGATACCTCATATTGCGAGAATAGAATACGGTATCATATACTCGTATTAATCTCGGTCCCACACATATCATATATGTGCTCCTACTTTGTTTTTCCTGAGCCAGTGAAACCTCTGTGTACGACTCTAAAGACTCATCAATACGCCGGCAGTAGGTGATGATCACATCAAGCACCAACAAGCCGTCAGCGGTACTAGCTGGACATAACGGCTACCCCGGGTATCGAACGATCAGAAAATCAGCAAGGTAGCCCGCTCTAACTCCTGCAAAAGCCTGTCAGTAACACTACCGTACAGTCCGGTCTTTTCGTCTGATATGTCGCATAACCGATAAGTCGTGCCGATGTGTGGCTTATAACGGGTCGAGAAACTACTGATAACACTCATCAGTAAATCTCCGTAGCAGCCCTGTCTAGGGACTTATCGTTATGGCCAATCGAGCACAGCGCAACTAGAACCCCCAATACCGGGAGAGACGAATCCCCTCTTATCGCTCATTGCCTCCATGTGATTCGGGACTGTACCCAAAAGACTCTATGATGATCTCGGGTCTACAGACTAACATGTACCATTGTCACCATAGAACTGCTATCTGACGATAGGTATAATACCAACTAGGAGTTCTCGGCGAGTCCATTCAGTGTACCCAGTCTCCACTAAGCACCCGTACACCATCTTTGATGTCAAACACCAATGTTTGTGGGATCATCCATCGTCCATCATATGGGTCGAGATGCGTATACGCTAGTCTACTCTGGAATATCGATGCCCTGTCTCGATACACTCTCGACTAGGAGCAATTTTAGGGTGTACTTGCGGGCTACCCTTGGCCCCACTAGTATGATCTTCATCATAGTCCTGATAGTCAAGTACACAACCTAAGGGCTTTATCAACATGTGAGAGCAAGACAGCATCACATATACAAGTTAAAATATTAAGATAGAGAGCAACCAAATAGCATACTATCATGTCGAGCAAGAAAGTCCTCTCTATATATATCCAAGCATTCACTATAATATACATCACATGTATAATAATGGCCTCTAGGGCATACATATAACTAACACTCAATACCAGGGTGGCCGTTACGATTAGCAGACCGCTTGCGGCTTGTGGGTGTTTGATATGATCATCACTTACTGCCGACATATTGACGAGTCTTTAGAGTCCTGCACAGAGGTTTCTTGGTTCATGCGAAACAAAGTAGGAGCACATATGTGATATGTGCAGGACCGAGATTAATACGATATGTGATACCGTATTCTATTCTCGCGATATGTGATATCGGTCGGTTATATGAGATATAGCCGGGTTATTGGATCAAGTGTTGATTCGATAATATGTTACATTTGATATTAGTCGGTTGTATGAGATATAGCCGGATTATTAAATCAAGTGTTGATTTGATAATTTAATGTATAATTATATATTTTATATATTAACTTACATTAACTAATATTTGCTCACCAAACATTTATTTTTCTCACTTGGGTACAGTTAGTATATATGTGATATATATTAATGTACATTATTTTATGTCATGCTTGATGCCACTTATTTCATGGGTGTATGAGACTTACACTATATTTAGGATAATCCTAAGGTTTTTATTTATCAAAGTAATTCAAAACTGGTTGGATTTTATCATGGCTAGAAGCTTTGAGAAAGCTTGTGGATAACCATTGACTAGGTCCACTATTTTTGTTTTGCTAAAGATATTTATTAACCCTACCATTATCCTTACCATGGTTAACTCTCTACATGAGTTAGTGTATGACACTAACTCACCCATGGTTTCTATTCTCACCTCATGAGTTTCATTTGTTCTTCACTTCATCTTCTTTTTCATTTGAGAAAAAGCTTGCTAGCTTTTTCTATGTGAGAAAATATTGTGAGAAAATAAAATCTAAAGTGAGCACACTTCCTACTTCATCATCCTCTACTATTAGCCATTTAGTTTAGGATGTTTGCTTCACTAATCTACCATTAGTGAAGAGATAGCATGAGCTTGAGTCTTCTCGACGTAGATCATCTTTGGACTCGAAGACTTCGAGTAAGCTTGTTCATTTCTTCATGTGAACCCTTATTAGAGTTCGGATGTTCACTACTTGGAGCGAAGGGACTACTACACGGAGGTTTAGAAGTGAAGGACCGGTCTACAAAGGTTGTATTCATCATTCACTTGTTTGCAAAGTTGTTTGCATGATGTTTTGTTTAAATCTATAGTTAAGATTCTAGGGGTTAGGGTTGTTTAGAACGGTAAATATTTGAAAACGGCATGGACGATGCCTCCCGAAACCTTGTTGCCGCGCTAAATAACCCTACAGTGGTATCAAAGCCAAGCTAGAGATTTAAATGATGTTTGTTAGGATTACGAAACCGAAACAATTCCGAAACACCCGATACAAATTCCTAGTTTCTGTCGAATTTTAAATGGACTCTAAAATATTTTTTAGCAACTGCAGAATGTTGTATGTGATATAACATGAACACGGTAGAAAATTCATCCCCCCTCGCCGAATTTTGGCCGGCCACAATGCTAATAAAACCGGCCTCCTTGGTTTTCTAGTGTACTTCAGGGTTGAATTTTATAGTGTGTTCCAGTCTCTGGGTTTTGGTGTTTCAGGTGTTGCTTGTTTTTGCTAAATTTTCATGTGATGTTAACTTTCTGCAAAGGCAATTCGGAGTGTTTCGTAGTCGTAATTCTAACATGTATTCGGGTTATTTAGAAGACGTTAAAAAGTTCAAACGGATATCAATAACCCATATTTTCCCTCGCTGGAAATTTTCCAAGAGTTGGATTTTTTTCAATTTTAAAATCTTCAAAAAATCATGCAAGCGATTCTGTGGACCCTCTAGAAGAACGATACCCAAACTCGACTTTTTGGATCGCAGAACCATGGTCATACCCTAAGGTTTGCGGCAGTTCCGTGGCGACATGACTGAAGCATGGGTCGGCCTTTCTACGGATGGTTCATAGGAGTTGTGGCATATTCTAGGTACTTTTTGAACTCCACACAAGTGTTGAGCTCTTTGGGAAATTTTGGGTGTTTGTTTATTCGATCGAAAAGTTTAACATCGTCTAGATATCTATGATTGTAATACAATTTTTGGAATCCACATAATTAGTTATGAGATAACTATTTTGAGTTTTATAAATCTAGCTGTTTAGTCTCAATTGATCGGTTGCCACGGAATTTTGATGTGGATCAAAAGTCCGTCGCAATTACGTAGTGTACGCGGATACTCGCCGGATAACCTTACTAGATAGCCACGCCCCATAACCCCGACCAAGTGACTGTAGGAGAACCTCGTCGCCAAAAGCATCGGTTCGGGTGCTCACGGCCGCGGTGTTCCGCCTTAGTGCACTTCGTCGACGGCATCGGGGGTGCGGCCGTCTACTAAAGTTTCAGACGAGCATTCGATCAGGTTATCGGGAATCTTGTTTAATTACCCAACCGGTTATTGAAAAGTGTTTTCAATATCGAGACTAAAATGCGGGGTTTATAATTGTCAGGCATGTGATGTCTAAGGAATTCATTTGGTTAGGCATGAAATCCAAAGTATGTGATACATTGGGTTTAAGATGTCTAAGGTGGTTGCAGATTCCAATTGTTGTAGTTTTTCACTTTCTTTTCTGCGATCGTAAGTGTAATATGTGGTGTATCGCCGGTTTCGTTGCTATACGTCAACGACAATTGGGATACACATATTTACTTACGTTGATGACATGTGATGTTATGTGTTGTTGTGATATGTTATATTGGATCATCGTGTTTTGAATAGCCGGGTTTTTTTATGTGAGATGAGAGTTTTTCATTTTCATTTATGTAAAACCTTGTATGTAATATTCTTTTATTGGGGCACTTCCAGGTTTGAGGATGATGTCACCATTGATGTATATTATTTACTTTTCCGCATTAGGATAGACCCATGGCGGGGAGCACAAGTAACCGGGTTCTAGGGTCCAGTAGGAGACCATCTCGAGGAGTCGAGACTGGGTCTCCTAACTCTAGAATTGGTAGGGTTGCTTGCCGCTCTCGCAGGGGTCTAAGGATGTGAGTTTGTCTATTCATCACGACCGTGGAATCCGCATTTTTATTGGCTTAATTAAAACACGGAAATCCTAGTATATCCAATATTTCATATATGTTCTTCTGCTGCTGATATTTTATGATGTGATCACTTGATATGTTTTGAGACGAATGCCTATATTATATATATGATATATAATACATATTGTTGCTTTCATTTCTTCTGTGATGCTTAGGAAGCATAATTTGATGGGACTTCATTAATGAGATTAATGAAAGAAAAAGAAACCTAAAGGTGTTGTAGAAACTTGTTTTAAAAACTGGTAGCTCTAGTTCTTGCTTTGCATAGTGGTATTCCTTATAGAATATCCAGCACCTTATTCGATAATGAAAGAGCTGAGATCTCTTCACCGGGAGTGACCTCTTTAGCGAAACTAGCAGATGCTATAACCCACTCGGTTTGTCTTTTGATTGATTCTATAGTTTTTGCTTTGGATAGTGGTATTTGTTGGATATATGTATGCCCTAGAGGCCATTATATGATAGTGGATGTATTTATACATGTATATATATATATTCAGTGTACATTCTTGCTCGACATGATAGTATGCTATCTGGTTCTTCTTTATCTGACATGTTAATTTGATCATGCTTTTATTCATTCACACATGTTGATAAAGCCCTGAGGATATAGGCTTGACTACTGTGATTATGATGGAGATCATACTAGTGGGATATCTGTAGTTTATAAGCATATCCTGAAATGTCCCTAGTCGTAGGTATATTGAGACGGGGCATCGATATACCAGAGTAGACTAGCGTATATGATACTATACCCATATGATGGGCGATGGATGTTCCCACATTCATCGATGTTTGACATCGAGATCGTATACGGGTGCTCAGTGGTGATTGGGTACACTGGACGGACTCACCGAGAACTCCTATATGGAATTATATCTATCGTCGGATAGCAGTTCTAAGGTGACACTGGTGCAAGTTAAACTGTAGACCCGAGATCATCATAGAGTCTTGTGTGTTCTCCCACTGTATTTTGATTACCACCCTACCACGGCTCTACTGAGTCGTGCAAACAGGTGGCCGTTGGGTACAGTCCCGTGACACACGAAGGCGATGAGCGATAGGAGGGGTTTCGTCTTTCCCGATATTGGGAGTTGATGTTGTGCTGTGCTCGACTGGCTATATCAGTAAGTCCCTGGCCTGGGCCGTTGAGATTTAATGATGAATGTTATCAGTAGTTTCTCGATCTGTTATAGACCATTCATCGGCACGACTTATTGAGTTATTAGGGTCGACGTTATCATCCCTAGACTTGATATGCAGCATATCTGACGAAGAGACCGGACTGTACGGTAGTGTTGCCGGTTGGCTCGACGGGAGTTGTAACAGGTTCGATTGTTTTCTTCTAATCGCTCAATACCCGGGTGGCCGTTACGTTTAGCTGACCGCTTGCGGCTTGGGGGTGCTTGATATGATCATCACTCACTGCCGGCGTATTGACGAGTCTTAGAGTCCCACAATGGAGTTGCCTAGTCCAGGCGAAACGATGTGGTGCGCATATGAGATATGCGCGTGGACCCGGTTAAAATGCGTGTATGAGATACCGTATATTAATCGGGCGGTTTGCTTTTGGTCGGGTCGTATGTGATATGACCGGGTTGCTAAATCAAGTGTTGATTTATCATTGACCATTAGTTTCTCACTTGAAATCCTTTCTTGTCTTTTGTTGTATGCATGCATGTATGCATTCATTCTTATTCATGCACATATGGATGTGCATGCACACATACATGCATACATCATTCTATCATGGTTGTTGATATAGTGGATGGTAGCAATATAAGACTCATACCCTTTATAAAATATATGGATATTATTTTTTGGAAAAGGAAAATGAAAATGGAAATTGTTTCATGGTTTAATATTTTATTCTTGCACTAACCCCTTGGACTAACCACGATTCATTTTCCATGGTCATTTTTGTTCCAAACTAAAATATCTAGATATTTTATAACCATGGTTGAGAATGAGCGAGTGAAAATATATATATTTTCATTTTCTCATTTTATTGATGAGCTTATCATTATCTTGAGTTTTATAAGCCATCATCTTCTTCCTCCTTTCTCTCTTGCTTTCTAGTTTCCTCAAGTGAGTAAAAGAGTCACCAAGTTAGGATTTTGAAGTGAGAAAACAAACCACATCATCATTCTGCACTAGTCTTTCCCATTAGTGTAGAGTGTTAGCTTCCATTTCTTCTCTTGATCTAGTGAAGCTTCAAGCTTGGACAAAGAGAACTTCGGGTGGATCGTCGTGGACCTAGAGGATCTCAAGCGGACCTTTTTCCAACCCTCAAGTAGCCAAGGAGTCTAGCGTAGGGAGCTACAAAGGTCGTACTCTCAAAACCCTAACTTTTTCTACCTGTGTTTGTGTTAAAGTTATGTTGCCCTAATTTTTCTAGCATGATCCTTAAGATTGTTTCTTTAGCACCATGTAAATTTTAAATATGGCATGTGTGTTGCCTCCAAACCCTTGTAGTGGTGCTGTAGGAAACCCTTCATGGTATCTGTCATGACCCGAAGTTTGGCCCGTGACCGGCACTTAACCACGTAACGTCTACAGGCGTAACGCGACTAAGTGAACCGAAAACCGAGAAATCAAACCAGTGAAAGTATAGAGTGTTATAAGTTTTAAATGAAAGCACTTACTAACATGATAAGAAATCTAAGTAAACAATCACCAAGATAGTAATATACGACGCCGTAGCGAAGATCAAGATCCATAAGTGGGAATATCAGATAGGATAAACTGCAAGAACAGTCGGCTCACAACGAGCTCGACACCAGAATACAAATATAATACATCATCGTCCTCACATTGTCTCTAAGTCAAATACATACATGGTAGATGGAGAATACTAGATACAACAATGTACATACTGAAAGATAAACAGATACCGCACAAAACCCACCTATCAGCAAAAGAGCTAGTACACTAACTATGGGGGTATCTATGTCAAAAGATGCAACCACAGCCTGCCGCGACTACTCCGAAGGGCAACCTGCAAACACCGTGGCACAACGGGGGTGAGTTGCCAACTCGTGAATAGAGATAACATATAAAGGTAATCGCGAGCATGCACGTACTGCGCTACTCTATCATATGCCAACCGATGATATCATTATGTGATAAGCAGTATGTGCAATAATCATGCAAGTACTCTATCAGGTAATGTAACTACAGGATGAGGTACAATAGTAAATGCTGAGCATGGGCAATATAATATCTACACGGAATGTCAACGTGGAATATATAATCGGTGTCCATCAATGCACCCAGATCCCCCAAATAGCTCAGGCGCCGGCACTCTCATCGGCCCTCAAATCCTGTACATCTCTGAGAATCCCGAGTGCCCAACATCGGCACCCAAATATCATTAATACTCGTGTCCAGCATCGACACACAAATCCTCATACATCGGGCCCCGTTAGTCCGGGTCAGCCCACGGGCTCCGTCTGCGGTATCGGCCCTCGGCCCCGGCAGTACGGATCACCCTGCATCCATCTATCGACTCTGATCAGTACCCTCCGGATAACTGTCAGGTCCAACCAATCACCGGTAGGTAGTAGTCCCTCCGCCAGGCTCACCGTCTACTGCACAGCGAAACCGTTCTCGCCCCGGGGTACCATACCGGGTCCACCATGTACCCGTAATCGGTCTCAACCAGCTCCTCGATTCGGGTTTACATATATCACTCTAGCACCGAGAAAACACATGGTGGACGCACCGAAATATCATATCAAGGGAACCGGGTTTTTAAATGATTACATATTTGCAATAGCCACGGTTCCCAAGTCCAGAAATCACATATAATCCAAACCAAAATGCAAGTCAATGATCCGATATGATATGTGCGTCAAATATAAATATCATGTCAAGTCACATATAGATAAGCTACAATATAATGATCCAATGTGATATAGGGATCAAGTATGAATAGCATGTCAAGTCACATATAGATGAGCTATAATATGATGATCCGATGTGATATAGGCATTAAGTATGAATAGCATGTCAAGCCACATATAGATGAGCTACAATATGATGATTCGATGTGATATAGGCATCAAGTATGAATAGCATGTCAAGTCACATATAGATGAGCTACAATATGATGATCCGATGTGATATAGGCATCAAGTATGAATAGCATGTCAAGACACATATAGATGAGCTACAATATGATGATCCGATGTGATATAGGCATCATGTATGAGTAGCATGTCAAGCCACATATAGATGAGCTACAATATGATGATCCGATGTGATATAGGCATCAAGTATGAATAGCATGTCAAGCCACATATAGATGAGCTACAATATGATGATCCGATGTGATATAGGCATCAAGTGTGAATAGCATGTAAAGTCACATATAGATGAGCTACAATATGATGATCCGATGTGATATAGGCATCAAGTATGAATAGCATGTCAAGTCACATATAGATGAGCTACAATATGATGATTCGATGTGATATAGGCATCAAGTATGAATAGCATGTCAAGTCACATATAGATGAGCTACAATATGATGATCCGATGTAAATTCTACAGTGTGAGTGTCATGGCAATTACTAACGGTGTGTGTGTAACATGCAGGATAGTGCTCGTGCAACATGGACCGTTAGTAATGGTGCGGTGTTATATCAATTCTAGTTTATATCCAAATAGCAGGGAGTGCAGCATGCACTAAATAGTAGCCATGAATAGTCAAGGTATACAAAGGAAACTATAAGGTCCTATCAGCCCTGACGTAGAACGCCATGCGGGCGATATCCCCGTAGATGTGAAATCTATTCACCGTAGTCTCTTGCTAGGTATAGCCAACAACTTTTTTCCCCTTCTGCGCGGCGTCCGCCGTACTCGCCTGCGAACCTAGAATTACACAATATATCACATGTAAGCTTGAAGTCACACAAACACGACAATAAAGCCGAACTAGTAACTCGTGCCGCGAACCAAGTGCGCATGTACGATACGCTGAAACGTGTGGTTACGCGCCTGAAACCACTCCGTTGCGTCGCGATACGCAGAAACCCCAAACCCACACACACGTATCACGCGTGTCGCGAAAGATTGAAAATACGGGAAAATAGGTAATCACCTCCAGATTTTGATACAGGAAAGATATTGTAAAACTATATATACCAAAACAACCCACATAGCAGCAGACACCCACACCCTAAACCCCAACCCAAAGCACCCCCATATGGCCGCAAATTGCGGCCAGAATGAATATTTCGGCGGCCTCAATTGGGAATTGGGCTCCCAGGTTTGGTGTGTGCACTCCATACCCCCCATACATGCTACAGTAACATCTAGTTTTACTCTGAAATGTCTCGGGTAGCAGCAGATCATACAGGGCCCTATTTCAAGTTAAAATCCACACTTTGCACTAAAATGGAACTTTAGGGTATTTTTGTGCAAACTGAAACAAAACTTGGCCTAAGATTGCTCTAATAACATATAATAGAGCTAACACAACTAACAAAACCCTAATCTAACATGTGAATCACAAATATCCTTAAATATCACCAAAAATGCACAAAAATGAGATTTTTACTAAAGAATACTACAAGTTATGGAAAAAGGGGTTAAGACATGAGTTTATACCTTCTAAAGACCTTATAAAACACCAAAAGTCTCAGTTTTTCCCCTCAAGTGTGCAGATTTGTCTTTGAACACCTCAAAAACCTCACTTTTCCATGGTTTTGTGAAGAAAATGAGTTGATAAGTATAGGGTTTTGTGTATGGATCAAAGGGGAATGAAAAGAGAAGAGAATATGGAGGAAGATGGGGGTTTTTGGCTGCTGGAATTGCTGCTGGATTCAGAATGAGGGAAAGATAGAGAAGAGAGAAGAAAAGGGGTCAAAAAGTCAAAGTTTCATACCTAACACCATGCTCATTTGTTTATTAGGATTTGAATTATAAAATGGGGTTTTGCTTAGGTTAAAATGGTGGGGAAAATAACAACCATGCAACACAAGAAAAATGGTTAACATGCTACCAAAAACCCTAAGTCTCAAAAATGGCTAAGTGTGCAAGTTTGCACTAGCATAAGAAAATTCCCAATATGCAAACACTACTAAATATGACTAATAATCCTAGGAACACATATATATAATAACACGTACGATCACTAATTATCACGAAAGACATTCAAACGGAAATCCAAAGTGTTACAATCTACCCCCCTTAAAGAAATTCGGTCCCTGAATTTAAAAATCTAACTATACGCACCTTCAGAAAGATGGGGATACCTCTTCCTCATCTCGCTCTCGGTCTCCCAAGTGACTTCCTCGCCGCTCTGGCCACGCCAAAGTACTTTGACGGACGGTATCTCTTTCGACCTCAATTTCTTCACTTGCCGATCCAAGATCATCACCGGCTGCTCTGCATAGGAAAGGTCGCGCTCAAGCTGGATCGTCGGGTGCTGAATCGCATGCAAAGGATCATGAAGATATCTGCGGAGCATCGAAACGTGAAATACGGGGTGCATGTCTGGAAAACTGGGCGGAAGGGCTAATTGATACGCAACCGCACCAATACGCTCAAGGATCTCGAAGGGGCCCACATATCTGGGACTAAGCTTCCCCTTCTTCCCAAATCTCATTACGCCTTTCATTGGGGAGACCCTCAAGAAAACATGATCACCAACAGAAAACTCAAGTCTGCGCCGACGACGGTCCGCATAAGATCTCTGCCTACTCTGGGCTGCTCTCATCCTATCGCGAATCAACTGGATCTTCGCGGTCGTCTCCTCCACAATCTGCGGCCCTAAGATACTGCTCTCACTGAGCTCCGTCCAACAGGTTGGCGATCTGCATCTCCTCCCATAAAGAGCCTCAAACGGTGCCATCTGAATGGTCTCCTGGTAGCTGTTGTTGGAGGAGAACTCTACTAAGGGCAAATGATGATCCCAGCTACCTCCGAAGTCTAAAACGCATGCTCTGAGCATGTCCTCGAGAGTCTGAATAGTCCGCTCTGACTGTCCGTCGGTTTGCGGATAGAATGCTGTGCTGAAACTCAAGCGAGTGCCCAAAGCCTCCTGAAGCCTCTGCCATAGTCGGCTGGTAAACTGGGTGCCTCTATCGGACACGATGCATGTCGGAACTCCGTGCAGTCGTACAATCTCATCAATGTAAATCTGGGCATACTGAGCAAATCCGAAAGTCGTCTTCACCGGTAGGAAGTGAGCCGCTTTCGTCAAACGATCCACGATCACCCAGATGGAGTCATACCCTCGACTAGTCCTGGGTAGACCAACAATGAAATCCATAGATATCTGTTCCCATTTCCACTCCGGAATAGGTAATGGCTGTAGCTCTCCCGCGGGCCTCCGGTGCTCAGTCTTGACATGCTGACAAGTCAGGCATCTCGACACAAAATCTGCAATATCCCTCTTCATACCGTCCCACCAGTAAACCTCTCTCATATCGTGGTACATCTTGGTGGAACCGAGATGAACACTATATACCGACCGATGTGCCTCCTCAAGAATCTCGCGCCGTAATCCCTCAGCATCTGGTACGCACAGTCTAGCTCCAAATCGTAGTATCCCCTGATCATCGATCACGAACTCGGAAAATCTGCCATGTCCCATCTGTGTCCTGATCTCTGAACAGCGGTCATCACTGTGCTGTGCCTCATGTATACGGTCAAGAAACTGTGGGCGTGCACGAACATGAGCCATCTGTCCTCCGATCAGCGTAAACTCGAACTGTACCCGGCTGTCGCATAAGATCTGCCAATCCGCCGACGACTGCCTCTGCACTGCGCTCAAACAGGATAGACTACCCCCGGGCCTCCTGCTCAAAGCATCCGCCACTACATTCGCCCTGCCCGGGTGATACAAGATCTCACAATCGTAGTCCTTCACTAACTACATCCATCGGCGCTGTCTAAGGTTTAGGTCTCACTGCTGAAATATGTACTTTAAGCTCTTGTGGTCAGTGAATATCTGGCACGACTCTCCATACAGATAATGTCGCCAGATCTTGAGTGCAAAGATGTTAGTAATATGTATGCCCTAAAGGCCATTATATGGATAGTGGAAACTTGGACATATAATCTATGGAGATAGATGACTTTCTTGCTCAACATGATAGTACGCTATCTGGTTTACTTTATCTGGACATGTAGATTTAATCATTTACACATGTTGATAAAGCCCAAAGGATATTTGCTTGACTACTGTGATTATGATGCGGATCATACTAGTGGGGCACGTGTAGTTTATAAGCATATCCTTGAACTGTTCCTAGTCGAGGGTGTATCGAGACAGGGCATCGATATTCCAGAATAGACTAGCGTATACCATTCTTGTCCCATATGATGGGCGATGGAAGATCTCATATCTATCTGGTGAGGAGACACCAAAGATTGTATGCGGGTGCTCAGTGGAGACTGGGTACACTGAACGGACTCGCTGAGAACTCCTATGTGGTATTATATCTATCGTCGGATAGCAGTTCTCAGGTGACACTGGTACAGGTTAGTCTGTAGACCCGAGATCGTCATAGAGTCTTGTGTGTCCTCCCACTATACTTTGATCTCCACCCTACCACGGCTCTACTGAGTCGTGCAAACAGGTGGTCTTTGGGTACAGTCTCGAGGCGCAAAGACGCAATGAGCGATAGGAGGGGTTTCGTCTCTCCCGGTATTGGGAGTTGATGTTGTGCTATGCTCGATTGGCTATAACATGAAGTCCCTGTCCAGGGCTGCTGAGATTTACTGATAAGAGTTATCAGTAGTTTCTCGATCTGTTATGAGCCATACACCAGCATGACTTATTGAGTTACTGGGGTCGACGATTCCATCCCTGGACTCGATATGCAGCATATCTGACGAAGAGACCGGACTGTACGGCAAGTGTTGCCAGTTGGCTCGACGGGAGTTTTTACAGCTTCGCTGGTTTTCTTCTGATCGTTTCAATACCCGGGTAGCCGTTATGTTTAGCTGACCTCTTGCGGCTTGTAGGTGTTTGATATGATCATCATCTACTGCCGGCGTATTGACGAGTCTTAGAGTCCCACAATGAAGTTTCCTGGCTCAGGCAAAAAGATGTGGTGTGCATATGAGATATCCGCGGGACCCGATTAAATACGGTTATGTGATAACGTATATTAATCAGGCATTTTCTACTTGTCGGATTGTATGTGATATGACCGGTTTGCTAAATCAAGTGTTGATTTAACAAATTACATTTAGATTAATTCTTTAATTAAATCCTTTTGTATGCATGCATGTATGCACATGATGATGTGCATGGACACATACATGCATACATAGTATCATGGTTGATGATACAAGAATGGTGGCAATGCAAGACTTATATTGAAGCTTTTATTTATATTTATCATTTTAAGTTAATGTAAAGAAAACCCACTCATGCTCCTTTATTCTTTAGTGGGTAAGCTTTATTTAACTTAATGAAAAGAATTTCCACCCATGCTTAATTCTTTATGAAAAGAAATTCCACCCATAATTATAGTGGGAATGGAATAATGATAATTATTCCTTCTCATCACTATAAATAACTTCATATGTGATATGAAACATACAATGAAAAATACAAGGGAAAAATTGTGAACAAGGGTGTGAAAACAAGTTATCATATGTGATATGATAGAAAGCTCAAGCTTAGCCACCATTATCTTCTTCTTCCTCTCTTGATTTTTCTCTTGAGTGAAGTTGATAAAAGAAAGGGTTTCAATTGTTGAATATAAACCACATCATCATACTACACACATCTAGCCGATTTGTGTAGGGTGTTTGCTCTACTTCGTTCGCGAAACAAGTAAGGCAAGGAGCTTTGGGCAAAGGGACTTCGGGTGGATCATCGTGGACAAGGAGGGCTTCCATCGATCCGTTCCAAACTCTCATAGTACCAAGGAGTCACCGAGGGAGATCTACAAAGGTTGTAATCTCTACTCTTAGTGATAGTTTTATATTTGCATGTGATGCTTATTTGTATGAATCCCTAAACTTCTAGTTTCGATTCTTGTCGAGTTAACTTAGCACCTCTAAAATTTTGATTATGGCATATGTGATGCTACCAAACCCTTGACGAGGTGCTAGGCTAACCCTTCAAAAGACCACTGCAGCCATCTCCAGATCATGAGTGGGATAATTCTGTTCATGTTTCTTTAATTGCCGCGAAGCATACGCGATCACTCTATCATGCTGCATCAAAACGTACCCCAGCCCTACTCGTGAAGCATCGCAGTAGACCACAAATCCGCCTGATCCTGAAGGTAATGATAGCACTGGTGTCGTAGTCAGTAGAGCCCGTAGCCGCTGGAAACTGTACTCACACTCCTCCGTCCAATCGAAGCGAACTCCCTTCCGGGTCAACCCATTCAAAGGTGTAGCAATGCGAGAGAAGTCCTGCACGAATCGCCGGTAATAGCCGGCCAGCCCTAGAAAGCTGGGAACCTCCGTCACTGACGTGGGTCTAGGCCAACTCCGAACTGCCTCGATCTTCCTCGGGTCGACACATATACCATCTCGTGTAATCACGTACCCCAAGAAGTCTATGCTGTCCAGCCAGAAGGCACACTTGGAGAATTTGGCGAAAAGTGGATTCTTCCTCAAGGTCTGCAGTGTAATCCGCAGGTGCTGCTCGTGCTCCTCTCTACTCCGAGAATACACCAAGATATCGTCAATGAACACTATGATGAACAGATCAAGATACGGCCGGAAAATACGGTTCATCAAATCCATAAATGCTGCTGGCGCGTTGGTGAGTCCGAACGACATCACCAAAAACTCATAATGGCCGTAACGTGTGCGGAAGGCTGTCCTAGGAATGTCCTCCTGTCGAACCCGCAGCTGATGGTAGCCCGATCACAAATCGATCCTCGAAAAGTATCCTACCCCCTGAAGCTGGTCGAATAAATCGTCGATGCATGGCAAAGGATATCTGTTTCGCACTATCACCCTGTTCAGCTGGCGGTAGTCGATACACAAACGCATACTGTCGTCCATCTTCTTGACAAACAGGACTGGAGCACCCCAAGGAGAAACACTGGGTCGAATAAGTCCCTTATACAGCAAGTCCTGCAACTGGCCCTTCAATTCTCTATGTTCCGCCGGGGCCATCCGATAAGGCGGTACAGAAATAGGCCCCGTGCCAGGAACCAAGTCAATGCAGAAAGAAATATCACGCTCGGGCGGTAGCCCAGGAAGCTCGTCAGGGAACACATCAGGGAACTCGCTAACAACCGGAACCTGATCCACCGGAACCTCTGTAGCTCTAGTATCGCAAACATAGGGGAGAAATCCCTGACATCCCATCCTCAAAAGCTGTCCAGCGTGAAAAGAAGAAATCACACTGTGAGGGGTGGCACCACGGTCCCCCAACACAACAACAACTGACTCGCCGGGAAAACAAAATCGAACTGTCTTCTCGCGGCAGTCAACAGAAGCATAGCACGTGGCTAACCAATCCATGCCCAAAAGAACGTCGAAGTCCAACATCTCAAGAAGGATCAAATCGATCGGCAACTCTCTCGCCAATACGGACGGTACAGGATCGGAACACGTGCCTAGCAACAAACGACTCTCCCATAGGAGTAGTCACAACAAGCGGCTGGTCAAGCTAACCGGACTCTCTACCCAAACTCGGCACAAAGTGTGTGGATACGTACGAGTGCGTGGATCCGGGATCGAATAATATGTGTGCATCAACCGAACATACAGAAAGGATACCTGAGACCACCGCATTGGACGCATGCGCGTCCTGATGCGTCAAAGCAAAAATTTGCGCTTGTCCTCCACCTGCAACTAACTGTCCCCTGCCGGCCGCTGGGTGCCCTCTACCTCGGCCACCTCGTCCTCTATGAACAAATCCTCCGCGACTATGACCTCTCTGTGTATGCGTCTGATGCGGAGTAACGGCAGGTACTATCGGCAATGCCGTCTGGGGTGGTGAAGGTGGTAATGTAACATGTGGTGCTTCCGCCCCACTCCGGGGTACCTCAGGACAATCTCGCACACGATGATAAGAACTCCCGCAACGGTAGCATCCCGATGACGGTCGCTGACCCTCCTGGGAATAGGAGCTAAACAATCGGCCTCGTCTCGAATCTCTGCCACCTGCAAGGTGCCTGTCACGACACCGGAAAGGTCGTCTCTGCACTGACGTATCTGCACGAACTCTCTTCGGCCCTGGAACTGCCGAAGTCTCAGCAAGGCGCTCCTCAACTAATAATGCTGCATCTACTGCTGCTGCGTATGTCTCGTAATGCTGCGAGCTGATAGCAAGGAATAGTGGTGTAAGCAAGCCTCGGACAAATCTCTTAACTCGCAACTCCTCAGTAGCCACTAGATACGGAGCATAAACGGATAGCTCGGTGAACAGCACATCGTACTCTGCCACTGACATCCCTGGCGTCTGGCGTAAGGACTCGAACCTGCGTGCTCTAGCATCTCTGACACTCAGGGGAAGAAAGCGGGCAAGGAATAGCGCCACGAACTCTGTCCAGGTCATAGGAGGTAGACCTGCTGCTCTACCCTTCTCGACTGATTCGTACCATTTCTGCGCAAGACCTTCCAAGCGAAAGCTCGCGAACTCAACCCATCTGGCATCTGCGCATCTAAGTGAACGACATATCCGCGCCATCCTATCAATGAAAGATTGTGGATCCTCGGCCACATCGGTGCCTGTGAAGACCGGAGGCTTCAGCCTCATAAACTCTGACAGCGATACTGTAATAACCTCTGTAGTCGCAGGTGCAACTGCCTGAACTGTGGGTACCACCGTGGTCTCCGCATTGGGTGGAACTACATCTGGTCGCTGCGCTCGAAGTGTCTCAACTAAAGATCCCATCATCTGGCGCATCTCCTGCATACTGGACCCCATCGTCTGGCATATTTCCTGCACACCAACCCCTAACATAGCAATCTGATCTGTCACGGCAGGAACAGCCTGCTCGGGCACAACCGGTGTACTACCCGGACCAGTCCTTTTCTCGGACGAGTCAACTCGAATCTCGGCCCTCGCGGCCGCTCTCTGCGCCCTCGTAGTCTTTGGCGGCATATTGGCTGAAAGGAACAATAGGATTCGATATGGGTACGGAAATCGAATCTCAAGAATGTATATACTCAAGAAGGAATTTTATATCAACAAGTCCTAAGGTCGCGTAGGCGGAGTACCGTGTCGTGAATATGCCGCGGAACATACACACGCTACGCTACCCTGCTGCAGCTACCTACTCCATCATACCAGGGTCATCCTACACTCCGAAAGGTAAAACCTACGCTCTGATACCAACTTTGTCATGACCCGAAGTTTGGCCCGTGACCGGCACTTAACCACGTAACGTCTACAGGCGTAACGCGACTAAGTGAACCGAAAACCCAGAAATCAAACTAGTGAAAGTATAGAGTGTTATAAGTTTTAAATGAAAGCACTTACTAACATGATAAGAAATCTAAGTAAACAATCACCAAGATAGTAATATTGTTGGAGAGAGTGCCCTCAGAGTCAATTATTGGGTCACAGGCACGTGATTGTAATGATTGAGGGAGGACCTATCCCGGGAAGACAGTCTTACTCGAGATGATAGTACGCTATCTGGTTTACCTTTATCATCGTGTACTGCTTTAGGTGACATGACAGGTCGCTATTGCACGTTGATAGAGCCCCTAGGATTCTTGCTTGACTAACGACAGTATGAGGGCGATCATATACGTGGGAGCTGGTAGTCTATAAGCACATCCTTAAAAGGTCCCTAGTCGTAGGAGTTTCGAGACAGGGCATCGATACTCCAGAGTAGACTAGTGTATACAGTCGAGACCCCGACGAGGGGCGGTGGCCGGTCTCACAAGCCACTGGTGTCAGTTGGTTCACCTACGATGTATACAGGTGCTCATTGGGTTATGAGTACACCGGACATGACTCGCCGGGAACATGCTAGTTGGTCTTATACCTGACGTCAGATAGCAGTTCCCTGGTGACATGTGTACAGGTTAGTTCATCGACCTGAGGATCGTCATTTGTCTCGTGTGAGTTCCCACTGTGCTTTGATTACTACCCTACCACGGCTCAAAGGATTCGTGCAAACAGGTTTTAGTTGGGTACAGTCCCGAGCCACATGGAGGCAGTGAGCGGATCTTCAGGGGTTCGTCTCTCCCGGTATTGGGGGTGAGGTCGCGCTGTGTCTAGGAGAGCCATTACACGAAAACCTTGGCCAAGGCAGGAGATTTACTGGTAGGTATTCCAGTAGTATCTCAGGGTGTTCTGGGATACACTCCGACACGACTTGTACCGCTTTTGGGGGTGTGACTTTTACCAACCCCCTAGGCCCGACATGCGATGCTCATAGACGAACGGACCGGACTGTACGGATATTGTCACTGACAGGCTCAGTAGGGTATCAGGATGAGTTCGCTCATCGACGTCCCTTTTAGTCAATAGCTGGTGGCCCGTCACGTATTGGCTTATACCTCTGACGTGCTAGTGGTTAAATCCACAGCCATAGTATTGACGAGTCTTTAGAGTCCACCACACTTTCAGTTACTCAGCTTTCGGGCGAAACGCTGTAGAGGCCGTATGGAGATATGGTAGGGTCCGATCAGATACGTGCGGTATTGCACGGATCAGGATCGGACAGTTTTATACTATTGGCCGTATGGTTATATGGCAGCGTTCGATCAGATACGTGCGGTATTGCACGGATCAGGATCAGACGGATATTACTAGCCGGCTTTGGTTTAAGCCAGATCCTAGTTTAGTACAGTGTAGATTTTGTCTCATTGCATTTGTATCCGGACGGAATACAGATGCGGGTGTGTATGCACAGTATTGGGGTTTTCCTGTAATTTATTACGGGACCAGTTTTCTGGAATTGCCAGTTTGCATTCCGTTCCGGCCGGTTTTCCTTTGTTCTTTCCCGGCCGAACTTTTCCGATGGAGGGGGTTATTTGCAATTGTGCAAATAACATTTGTGGAAGGGGTTTTCTTGCACTTGTATTCATTATGGTGGCATCTTTTTCTTTTGCACCATCACTTGCATTTATTGTGATTTGAGAGGGTATGGTTTGGATGTAAGTTTGTGATGATAATGTTTTGTTTAAGGTCACCTCTTGCTTTATCCTACAATAACCTCCCTTCATGCTAGAACTTCTTTGCTCCACCATTCTTTCAAGATAAGAGGCCGGCCACTTCTTTGAGTGAGGATGAGAGAATTTCATTTTTGAGCTTGTGGCATTCTTCATCTCATTTTTGATACAAGGAAAAATGAAAGCACCATTTTTCATACCTTTATTCCTCCATCTTCAAAAGGCAACCAATACCCCAAAGTGAGACATGCACTCTACACTACATCCTACAGCAAGTCTTGGGCATGTCGACTTGCCAGCTTCATGCCCGAGTTGCCTCGGTATAGAGGCGGGAGCCCGTAAAAGATGCAGGCGACGTGGTGCCCTTCCGGCGAGGAGGCGACGACCGGAGATCTCACGAGGAGATCGGAGTGGAGATGAAGACCGGAGGACTCGGATCAGTCGGTATATCTCTTCCCCTTCTTGTTAGTTGCTAGATCTAGTTTAATGGCCCGATCCGGGGTTTAGTGCGCGGTGGTGCCGGTTTGCTAAGTCCGCAAAATTAAAGTTTATCACCGCTTCCATATTCCGGCGTCGGATTGACGGCCGGGGCGCCGCCGTGCACTTACAGTGGTATCAGAGCCTCGCCATTAACTTCGTCTAGCTTCGTTTGATGTGTTTTGCGTTTCCGATCGACCAAAATTCCAAAATCTACATTTTTCCTCACATCAGTTTTCTGTTGAATTTTTTCTTGCTCGAAAAATTTTTCAGGTTGAAGAAAACTAATGTACTGGAAATTATAAGACTACTGGGAAAATTCGACACATTCAGTCGACTAACCAAGCGCGGAACCACGGCCAAACCCCCCCTTGGGCCGCGGTTCCGCCGCACATTGGTTCCTTCACTGCGTCGTATTTTTCCAGTGGGCTTCTGGGCTTATTTTAGGGGTTTTGGAATATTAAAATTGGGCCCAGAATTTCTGTGAGTGCTACAGTATTGCTTAGGGGCCCACTTGTTAATTTTTGTTCGATCGGATATTTTAAACACACTTTTCACAGTATTTACATTATATCTGCGACCGTGAATGTCACTCGATCGGTAAATCCAGTCTAATTGCTATAGCCCGGTTAGACGGATTTGCGAACGTGACTTTCACGTTGATGTTTTGTGATTTTGCTGTGATGTTGCGGATCGGTCGTGGGGACAGCCTGGATGCAATGCTAGTACAGTGTTGGTGTATTATGTACATTTGATTTTGCGGGGCGAGCGTCCGACATGTGGACTGCCGTCACTGCCAGTTTGTATTATTCTTTTGGGGCACGACCTGGTTGCGGTCGATGTACCCGGTGTATGTATATTTTACTTTCTGTACTAGGATTACCCCGCGGTGGGGTGCACGGATGGCCGGGTTCTGGAGGGCAACAAGCCCGCATCTCATGGCATTGGGACGGAAGGGGCTTCACTCTGGGATTGGCGGGCTATTCGCCGCACTCGTAGGGGGTATAGGTTGACCCAGGAGGGGTGCCCAAGTTGCCGGATTCCGTGGAGTGCCGGGTGGTCCATTCACGTCGATGAAGGGGGCTGCCTCGCTTCAGGTCTTGGCGGGTAACTTGTCGCGCCCGTAGGGGTCTAGGATTTCATTGCACAGGCTATCCACACGACCAGGGGAACGTCGGGTTTCAGTAGTGGCTCTGTGAAACCCGGGGATCCCAGATATCTGTATTGTTCTGTGATGCTGTACATTTCTGTGATGTTGCATTTTATCACGCCTTGAGCGAATATAATATATTGGTATATATATTAGTAGATGTTGCATATGTTTTTCATCCGCGCTAGTCCAGTCCCCGCTCTGCCGTTAGTAAGCTAACCTAACGGGTGATGACGGGACCCAGTGGCGAATGCGGATGGCATATACGTACGTCAGTATATTTTCGTTCTTTCTGGTGTGATCAATTGATGGGACTGCGTTGATTCGGATCAATGCAAGTTAAACAAACCTATTCTGATGTTGTTGGAACACTTTTCAAAAAAGCTGTTATTGCAAGGGCGTTCTCTTTTGTTTTGCATCGTGGTATTCAGTTGGAATATCCTGCTCCTCAGTCGACGAGGCAAGGGCCGAGATCCCTTCACCGGGAGTGACCCCTTGGACAGAAGTTTGCGTCAGAGCATTAACTTCACTATAGGCGATTACTTTTGCTTTGCATCGTGGTATTCATTTGGAATACCCTGCACCCCATTCTACGGGGAAAGTGCCGAGATCCCTTCACCGGGAGTGACCTCTTTAGTAAAGGTTTTCGTCACTATATTTTCTAAAAAGCTATCCGTTCCTTCAACGATATCAAGTTCACTACGTTAAAGGTTTTCGCCAGAAACCATTCGTGGCCCTCCGTCGTTTCATATGGGTATTCAATAGTATTCAAGCTGTGTTTGTTGGCCTTAGTCAAGGCACAGTGTTTGGTAGCTATTGGGTATTCATATGCTGCATAGATAGATGTGTTGGTTTGGGACAGTCGTATAGCCTTGTTGGCCTTAGTCAAGGGCTCGTACGGGTGGGTTCAAATCAACCTGGACAATGACGGGTAGAACTTGACATGTGACTTATGATTTGTTGGCCTTAGTCAAGGTCATAAGAGCATGGGGTAAAAATCACTTCGGGAGTTTCAAAAGTACTGAAACTTGCCAGATATGCGCATACCTTCTGGAGTGTGATAGCGTGAGCGGATTCCGTCACGTTATCATGCAATGATAGTTGGATCCCGATTCCCACTGATGAGTTGGTTTACTCCTCGGGTGACCCCGACTAATTCTTCTTTCAGGTTTGAAGGTGAATTTGAGGTACAGTGGGAGGTTTCCAGATTAGATAAATTGGTAACCATTCTGATCTAGGTTAGAGTGCACGCTGAGTGTTTCTTTTCTCTCTCTCTCTGGCAGCGACCTTTGACCCGACCCTAGAATATGACTCAGTGACCAAGTTGACCGAACCTTCTTAACACTTGCTTTTGGATTG
Organism: Agapanthus africanus; assembly: GCA_030015575.1. NCBI lineage: Eukaryota > Viridiplantae > Streptophyta > Magnoliopsida > Asparagales > Amaryllidaceae > Agapanthus > Agapanthus africanus. The sequence continues at coordinate 108,321,356 of JASDDO010000016.1, read as the reverse complement.
TCAGAGTTGCAGACCTCTTTGCCACTCCTACTTTTACCCTTTTCTCCAGGACACCCCGTATTTCTATGAACGTCCACTTCCATTGGACAAAACCATCGTATGGTTAGATACGAACTCGAAGGAATTCGAGGATGGTTTCCGGTTCTGGAGAAAACGGATAGGATTATTCAGTTGTCTTTTCCCTTTTACCTTCTCTCAAGTTGTGAGTACTCCTTGGTTTAGGAGATAGTACACCTATTACGCAAATTGGATAGTCTTCTTCCAAACCTTAGGCTGGTGCCGACCGGTTGGGAATGAAGAAAACCAATTAGCCTAAACGGTGTGCAGAAGGTATTAAGATTAAGACAAAGCAAGGGATTAGTAAGAGGGCAAAGTAAATTGCGACTGATATTCTCGACCAAACCAAGTATTTCTTCGCCAATCCTAAATCACCTTTGTATTTCTCCAGGACACTCCGTATCACTACGAAGATCCACAGTTTATTGGATACTCCATCGTATGGTTATATACGAACTCGAAAGGAACTTGTTCCAGTTCGGGGATGGATTCTGGTCCAGGAGAAATAGGAATAAGTTTTATTCGGTTGTCTTTTATCTTCACCTTCTCTCGCATTGCGAGTGCTCCTAGGACTAGGACAGTACACCCATTATGCTTACTGGATAGTCTTCTTCCAAACCATAGGCTGGTGCCGAACGGTAGGGAAGGAAGAAAACAAATTGGCCTAAAGGGGTGTGCAGAAGGTAATGACTAAAGACATATAAAGGGATTTGGAGAGGTGGCAAAGAATTATACGGTTATAGTTGTGAATCTGGATAATGGTAGAGGCATTGCTAGGAATACCAGTATACCCCATCGAAACATTTCAATGTTTCAGTTCAACTGTGTACTGTTAATGGAAAACTGATTTCCCGATTAGACACTTAATCCAGGGTATGTATTTATCAGGCATGATTCTCACATCTGTATGGTTTTACAGATGATGAGTGGGAGTAAGTTATTGGGAATTGGGTGATCATCCTCATTATATCGGGATTCGTTGTAATCGGTGATATATGAGGAAATCACCTGGGCTGTTTGCCGGTCGGCAAATATTTGGTTTTGAATATCCGCTGTTGTGCACCAATTTCAAATTGATATATCTGTACGTTTATTTTCATAGAGTGAGATATACCTTTTGATATTATGTCGATGACATTTACCTATATCAGTGGATGGTTAGGTAAGGAGCATTAAACAGCGGTGTAATTCTTCTTAACCATAAGTACAGTTTTCAATCTACGACACACAGTGAAAGAGTTGTTAGACTCAGCGGACTTATATAGAGTATTGTATGATTGTCCAGTGTCCATTAGGACAGAGGGGTTGGTCCTCATACTATATTCTGTTTACTTTTAACTTCTCTAGTTCTTAGACATGTGTTTCGTAGAAACAAAGGGTCTGAGTTTTGAGGAGTTATAGGTATTTGAATAGAGTAGAGAACCAGGTGTAGCAAGTATCGGGATTCTTCAAAGTGATCGAAGATGTAGATACTTATGTATGGTATTCAGTTGATAGTAATGGTAAAGAGAAATTGCTTCTCTTTCAGGTTACTCATAATTGGAAGCATTCCTAAGTTGAGTAACGCTGATCGGCCTCTTTCCATTTAGTTTACATGCACTGGAGATAGCTGCATGATTTGAATCTGGTTCAATTAAATCAGTGCCTCTGGTTCTATATTGGATATAGAACAGTTCATATCTTAACGTTGTTAAGGTACGGGGAGTTGTCCGGCTTATGATTAAAACCAGACACTGGACAACTCAAGGCACGTTTCTGTAATGGCAGTTTGTGGGTTGACCCAGGCTATGACGAGGGTTGACTTTCTACCATCTGGCAGATCAATAGAAATATTGTTCTAGACTCGCCACAGTTTTATTAAAAATGGATTTTTTCAAAAACAGTAGTAGGAGTATGGTAGAACTGGAAGTGATTCCAGAACCGCAAACGATTACTGAAGATTTGATAAGGAACCTAAAGATTCAATCTGATTTGACATTCCATTGGCCACTCCGCAGATAAGGTGGGTAACTTCAGGCACCCGAGAGGTACTCCGGTAGCCTCAAGGACGGTGACAGGGAAGTTCTTGTTTACCCACACTTGCCATTGTTGTTGTTCCAGGCTGCGAGACCTGGCAGGAGGATGAGTACAGCGTCGTTCTAAACTAGTTTTAGAAGTGCACGTCTATATGACTCTGGCAGAGGGTTGTCGTAGTCAGTGGGAGCAGCGGAAGCATTAGTGGACATCAGGCTTATGTTTATTTATAGACTAAAGCAGATGTAGCGGAGATAGATCATCTATTTCTGATGTGACAGTCATAGGTTTGACGTCATCAGAATAGGGGATGGATCTGTTGAGAAGGTAGTAGAAAAGGAAACTCCTATACTACGATCGGTTATACTTTGGTCGTCACACAGTGGTTTCTCCACATGGGACTTGGACATAATATCTGACATACTGGTTACTAGATCTATGGTTTTAGATCTAGATTTGGGTGGTTTCCCAATCTGGGTACTTAGACACCATTCTAAGAGTATTTAGAATGGAAGACTCCTGGCATGGTAGTGTACCTGCAGGTGATGGAGTCACCCTCTCTAAAGGTGTCTTATAGACTAAAGTAGAGAGGGATGTGCATGATTGGCAGATCACTTGCTTAGGCAATTGAGTCAATCATGAGATGTCAAGTACCACACCAGATGTTGTTCTTGCAATAGATGCAATAAGTTGACATTGATCCAATCCTGGAGAAACAGTCGGAAGAAGTTTTAGAACATAAGTGAATGTTCTAGGGATATGATAACGGCTGCCTCCTTTAGGAGACGGTTATCACTCCAGGCTTCCAAGGTGACATGGACGACGGGGTGATTGTCAGAGTTATATTTTTCCTTCTAATGAGGGGCAGTATTTTGGACAGGTGGTCCAAGGAAATACTGAGGGAGGCATGGAGCAGGATACTGATTAAGTTCAGTTGACGATACAGTCTAAGAAGTTTGGATTTGGAGTTCATTTATGAGCTAGGTCCCATCAGACATCCAGACATACTAAGACAGGTATTGCTCATTTCGGGAGATGGCTTTCTCCGCGAACTTGAGATATAGAGAGACATAGAAAGAAACATCAAGGCGGATCCACTCACTGAGGCTATTCCTCGAACGCAATAGTTTCACAAACGGTTTTTGTGAGACTGACTAGTAGAGGAGTTGGGTGTTCGGTATCACACGGGCTGTGAGTATGCGACATCGCAATAATTAGCCTTGAGTGCAAGTGGGAGATTGTTGGAGATAGTGCCCTCAGAGTCAATTATTGGGTCACAGGCACGTGATTGCAATGATTGAGGGAGGACCTATCCCGGGAAGACAGTCTTACTCGAGATGATAATACGCTATCTGGTTTACCTTTATCATCGTGTACTGCTTTAGGTGACATGACAGGTCGCTATTGCACGTTGATAGAGCCCCTAGGATTCTTGCTTGACTACCGGCAGTATGAGGGCGATCATATACGTGGGAGCTGGTAGTCTATAAGCACATCCTTAAAAGGTCCCTAGTCGTAGGAGTTTCGAGACAGGGCATCGATACTCCAGAGTAGACTAGTGTATACAGTCGAGACCCCGACGAGGGGCGGTGGCCGGTCTCACAAGCCACTGGTGTCAGTTGGTTCACCTAAGATGTATACAGGTGCTCATTGGGTTATGAGTACACCGGACATGACTCGCCGGGAACATGCTAGTTGGTCTTATACCTGACGTCAGATAGCAGTTCCCTGGTGACATGTGTACAGGTTAGTTCATCGACCTGAGGATCGTCATTTGTCTCGTGTGAGTTCCCACTGTGCTTTGATTACTACCCAACCACGGCTCAAAGGAGTCGTGCAAACAGGTTTTAGTTGGGTACAGTCCCGAGCCACATGGAGGCAGTGAGCGGATCTTCAGGGGTTCGTCTCTCCCGGTATTGGGGGTGAGGTCGCGCTGTGTCTAGGAGAGCCATTACACGAAGACCTTGGCCAAGGCAGGAGATTTACTGGCAGGTATTCCAGTAGTATCTCATGGTGTTCTGGGCTACACTCCGACACGACTTGTACCGCTTTTGGGGGTCTGACTTTTACCAACCCCCTAGGCCCGACATGCGATGCTCATAGACGAACGGACCGGACTGTACGGATATTGTCACTGACAGGCTCAATAGGGTGTCAGGATGAGTTCGCTCATCGACGTCCCTTTTAGTCAATAGCTGGTGGCCCGTCACGTATTGGCTTATACCTCTGACGTGCTAGTGGTTAAATCCACAGCCATAGTATTGACGAGTCTTTAGAGTCCACCACACTTTCAGTTACTCAGCTTTCGGGCGAAACGCTGTAGAGGCAGTATGGAGATATGGCAGGGTCCGATCAGATACGTGCGGTATTGCACGGATAAGGATCGGACAGTTTTGTACTAGTGGCCGTATGGTTATATGGCAGCGTTCGATCAGATACGTGCGGTATTGCACGGATCAGGATCGGACGGATATTACTAGCCGGCTTTGGTTTAAGCCGGATCCTAGTTTAGTACAGTGTAGATTTTGTCTCACTTCATTTGTATCCGAACGGAATACAGATGCGGGTGTGTATGCACAGTATTGGGGTTTTCCTGTAATTTATTACGGGACCGGTTTTCTGGAATTGCCAGTTTGCATTCCGTTCCGGCCGGTTTTCCTTTGTTCTTTCCCGGCCGAACTTTTCCGATGGAGGGGGTTATTTGCAATTGTGCAAATAACATTTGTGGAAGGGGTTTTCTTGCACTTGTATTCATTATGGTGGCATCTTTTTCTTTTGCACCATCACTTGCATTTATTGTGATTTGAGAGGGTATGGTTTGGATGTAAGTTTGTGATGATAATGTTTTGTTTAAGGTCACCTCTTGCTTTATCCTACAGTAACCTCCCTTCATGCTAGAACTTCTTTGCTCCACCATTCTTTCAAGATAAGAGGCCGGCCACTTCTTTGAGTGAGGATGAGAGAATTTCATTTTTGAGCTTGTTGCATTCTTCATCTCATTTTTGATACAAGGAAAAATGAAAGCACCATTTTTCATACCTTTATTCCTCCATCTTCAAAAGGCAATCAATACCCCAAAGTGAGACATGCACTCTACACTACATCCTACAGCAAGTCTTGGGCATGTCGACTTGCCAGCTTCATGCCCGAGTTGCCTCGGTATAGAGGCGGGAGCCCGTAAAAGATGCAGGCGACGTGGTGCCCTTCCGGCGAGGAGGCGACGACCGGAGATCTCGCGAGAAGATCGGAGTGGAGATGAAGACCGGAGGACTCGGATCAGTCGGTATATCTCTTCCCCTTCTTGTTAGTTGCTAGATCTAGTTTAATGGCCCGATCCGGGGTTTAGTGCGCGGTGGTGCCGGTTTGCTAAGTCCGCAAAATTAAATTTTATCACCGCTTCCACATTCCGGCGTCGGATTGACGGCCGGGGCGCTGCCGTGCACTTACAAATATACGACGCCGTAGCGAAGATCAAGATCCATAAGTGGGAATATCACAGATAGGATAAACTGTAAGAACAGTCGGCTCACAACGAGCTCGACACCAGAATACAAATATAATACATCATCGTCCTCACACTGTCTCTAAGTCAAATACATACATGGTAGATGGAGAATACTAGATACAACAATGTACATACTGAAAGATAAACAGATACCGCACAAAAACCACCTATCAGCAAAAGAGCTAGTACACCAACTATGGGGGTATCTGTGTCAAAAGATGCAACCACAGCCTGCCGCGACTACTCCGAAGGGCAACCTGCAAACACTGTGGCACAACGGGGGTGAGTTGCCAACTCGTGAATAGAGATAACATATAAAGGTAATCGCGAGCATGCACGTACTGCGCTACTCTATCATATGCCAACAGATGATATCAATATGTGATAAGCAGTATGTGCAATAATCATGCAAGTACTCTATCAGGTAATGTAACTACAGGATGAGGTACAAAAGTAAATGCTGAGCATGGGCAATATAATATCTATACGGAATGTCAACGTGGAATATATAATCGGTGTCCATCAATGCACCCAGATCCCCCAAATAGCTCAGGCGCCGGCACTCTCATCGGCCCTCAAATCCTGTACATCTCTGAGAATCCCGAGTGCTCAACATCGGCACCCAAATATCATAAATACCCGTGTCCAGCATCGACACGCAAATCCTCATCCATCGGGCCCCGTTAGTCCGGGTCAGCCCACGGGCTCCGTCTGCGGTATCGGCCCTCAGCCCCGGCAGTACGGATCACCTCGCATCCATCTATCGACTCTGATCAGCACCCTCCGGATAACTGTCAGGTCCAACCAATCACCGGTAGGTAGTAGTCCCTCTGCCAGGCTCACCGTCTACTGCACAGCGAAACCGTTCTCGTCCCGGGGTACCATACCGGGTCCACCATGTATCCGTAATCGGTCTCAACCAGCTCCTCGATTCGGGTTCACATATATCACTCTAGCACCGAGAAAACACATGGTGGACGCACCGAAATATCATATCAAGGGAACCGGGTTTTCAAATGATTACATATTTGCAATAGCCACGGTTCCCAAATCCAGAAATCACATGTAATCCAAACCAAAATGCAAGTCAATGATCCGATATGATATGTGCGTCAAATATAAATATCATGTCAAGTCACATATAGATAAGCTACAATATACTGATCCAATGTGATATAGGCATCAAGTATGAATAGCATGTCAAGTCACATATAGATGAGCTACAATATGATGATCCCATGTGATATAGGCATCAAGTATGAATAGCATGTCAAGCCACATATAGATGAGCTACAATATGATGATCCGATGTGATATAGGCATCAAGTATGAATAGCATGTCAAGCCACATATAGATGAGCTACAATATGATGATCCGATTGATATAGGCATCAAGTATGAATAGCATGTCAAGTCACATATAGATGAGCTACAATATGATGATCCGATGTGATATAGGCATCAAGTATGAATAGCATGTCAAGCCACATATAGATGAGCTATAATATGATGATCCGATGTGATATAGGCATCAAGTATGAATAGCATGTCAAGCCACATATAGATGAGCTACAATATGATGATCCGATGTGATATAGGCATCTAGTATGAATAGCATGTCAAGTCACATATAGATGAGATACAATATGATGATCCGATGTGATATAGGCATCAAGTATGAATAGCATGTCAAGTCACATATAGATGAGCTACAATATGATGATCCGATGTAAATTCTACAGTGTGAGTGTCATGGCAATTACTAACGGTGTGTGTGTAACATGCAGGATAGTGCTCGTGCAACATGGACCGTTAGTAATGGTGCGGTGTTCTATCAATTCTAGTTTATATCCAAATAGCAGGGAGTGCATCATGCACTAAATAGTAGCCATGAATAGTCAAGGTATACAAAGGAAACTATAAGGTCCTATCAGCCCTGACGTAGAACGCCTTGCGGGCGATATCCACGTAGATATGAAATCTACCCACCGTAGTCTCTTGCTAGGTATAGCCAACAACTTGTTTCCCCTTCTGCGCGGCGTCTGCCGTACTTGCCTGCGAACCTAGAATTACACAATATATCACATGTAAGCTTGAAGTCACACAAACGCGACAATAAAGCCGAACTAGTAACTCGTGTCGCGAACCAAGCGCGCGTGTGCGATACGCTAAAACGTGTGGTTACGCGCCTGAAACCACTCCGACGCGTCGCGATACACAGAAACCCCAAACCCACACACACGTATCACGCGTGTCGCGAAAGATTGAAAATACGGGAAAATAGGTAATCACCTACAGATTGTGATACAGGAAAGATATTGTAAAACTATATATCTCAAAACAACCCACATAGCAGCAGACACCTACACCCCAAACCCCAACCCAAAGCACCCCCATCTGGCCGCAAATTGCGGCTAGAATGAATATTTCGGCGGCCTCAATTGGGAATTGGGCTCCCAGGTTTGGTGTGTGCACTCCATACCCCCCATACATGCTACAGTAACATCTAGTTTTACTCTAAAATGTCTCGGGTAGCAGCAGATCCTACAGGGCCTTATTTCTAGTTAAAATCCACACTTTGCACTAAAATGGAACTTTAGGGTATTTTTGTGCAAACTGAAACAAAACTTGGCCTAAGATAGCTCTAATAACACATAATAGAGCTAACACAACTAACAAAACCCTAATCTAACATGTGAATCACAAATATCCTTAAATATCACCAAAAATGCACAAAAATGAGATTTTTACTAAATAATACTACAAGTTATGGAAAAAGGGGTTAAGACATGAGTTTATACCTTCTAAAGACCTTATAAAACACCAAAAGTCTCAGTTTTTCCCCTCAAGTGTGCATATTTTCCTTTGAACACCGCAAAAACCTCACTTTTCCATGGTTTTGTGAAGAAAATGAGTTGATAAGTATAGGGTTTTCTGTATGGATCAAAGGGGAATGAAAAGAGAAGAGAATATGGAGGAAGATGGGGGTTTTTGGCTGCTGGAATTGCTGCTGGATTCAGAATGAGGGAAAGAGAGAGAAGAGAGAAGAAAAGAGGTTAAAAAGTCAAAGTTTCATACATAACGCCATGCTCATTTGTTTATTAGGATTTGAATTATAAAATGGGGTTTTGTTTAGGTTAAAATGGTGGGGGAAATAACAACCATGCAACACAAGAAAAATGGTTAACATGCTACCAAAAACCCTAAGTCTCAAAAATGGCTAAGTGTGCAAGTGTGCACCAGCACAAGAAAATTCCCAATATGCAAACACTACTAAATATGACTAATAATCCTAGGAACACATATATATAATAACACGTACGATCACTAATTATCACGAAAGACATTCAAACGGAAATCCAAAGTGTTACAGTATCAGAGCCAAGCTAGAGCCTTAAGCGACGTTTAGGCGAAGTTAAAACTCCGATCGAACCACGAAATACGCATTTCAACCCTTCTCTGGACAATTTTTTAAAACTGTGTTTTTTCAGAATTAAAAATACTTAAAAAATTCAGCAGGCAAATCTAAGCATTTCTGTATAAAACGATACCATATTCCGTACAAACCGCCGCGGAACCGCGGCCATACCCTGCTTGGGCCGCTGATCCGCGGCCGTACCGAAGCAATATTTTATCATTTTTGTACAGTAATGTCCAGAAATTCTTGTACATATTTTTGGGTATTTTTAATCTGTCTCAAGTGTTGAGTGTTCTGGAGATTATTTTGGATTCGTTGATTCGATCGGAATATTTAATTTCATGCTTTTTTCGGGTAATTTAGAAAGTATTAAAAAGTTCGAACGGATATCATTAACTCACTTTTTCCTGGTACGAAAAACTTTCATGTGTTGAAATTTTTCTCGAGTTTAAATCTTTCGGAAATATGTGCAAGTAACGTGGTGGACCCTCTAGAAGAACACAAACCTTAACTCGATTATGTGACCGTCTGAACTGCCTTTAAATCTTAAGGTTTGGGGCAGTACGGCGTGCCACATGTGAGGCGTTGGCTTGACCCTTCTACGGCTGGACCGCTGCTACTGTGACATGTTCCAGGATTTTTGAACTCCGCTCAAGTGTTGAGCTATTAAGGAAATCTTGGGTATTTGATTATTCGATCGGAAAGTTTAATACTGTCTATTTATCTGGAATGTGATACAATATGTGGAATTCATATAGTTAGGAATGAAATGCGAAGTATGCGATATTTCGGATTTGCGATGTCTAAAGTGATTGTGGATACCAAATGTTGTAGTTTTACACTTTATTTTCTGTGACCGTAAGTGTAGTATGTCGCATATCGCCGGTTTCGTTGCTATACATCAACGACAATCGGGGTACGCATACTTACTTACGTTGATGATATATGATATTATGTGTTGCTAAGATATGATGTGCGGGATTGTCGCGATTGAATGGCCGAGTTTTTTTTATGTGAGATGAGAGTTTTCTTTTCATTCATGTAAAATTCAAATGTAATATAATATTCTTTTATTTGGGGCACTTCCGGGTTGAGGTTGATGTCACCGGTGTTGTATATTATTTACTTTTCCGCATTAGGATAGACCCAAGGAGGGGAGCACAAGTGACCGGGTTCTGGGGTTCAGTGGGAGGTCATCTCGAGGAGTCGAGACCGGGTCTCCTAAACTCCAGAATTGGTAGGGTCGCTTGCCACTCTCGTAGGGGTCTAGGGGTGTGGGCTTGGCTATTCATCGTGACTGTGGAATCCGTATTTTCTATTGATTGGCTAAATACTAAATACGGACATCCTAGTATATCCCATATTATATCTGTGTTTCTACTGCCTGTATACTATGATGTGATATCTGAGACGAATGATATATTATATATGAGATATATAGTAGACGATGCTTATGTTTTACACCCGCGCTAGTCCCGTCCCGGTGTGCCGTTAGTTAAGTAACCTAACGGTGCATAACGGAACATTGCGGCGAATGCGGATGGCATAAGCGTACGTTGTATTTTCGTTTCTTTTCTGTGGTTGGCTTAAGGACTTAAATGATGGGGCTACATTAATATGATTAATGTAAAGAAAATAAACCTAAAAAGATGTTGTAGAATCAGATTTGAAAACCACTCGGCTCTTTATGAAAAAGCTATATTTCAAAACTGCGGAGCTCAAGACACTCCTTTTGAAAACCATTTGATTGTACGACGATATCAAGTTCAAAGCGTTAAAGATTTTATTAAAAATCATCCGCAACCCAACGTCATTTTAGGAAGTAGAGTACTTAGTATTCGTGCTACGTTTGTTGACTATAGTTAAGGCGTAGTGTACGGTAGCTAAGTGCTACACTGCATATGATGCAGATTAATTAGGACATTCATGTGACTTTGTTGACCATAGTTATGGGTCATTTGAGTGGGTCTAATTAATCAAGAAATGACGGGTAGAACTTGACTAGTACTTATGATTTGTTGACCATAGTTAAGGTCATATGTACTAGGGGTAAAAACCACATCGGTAATTTCAATAGTTGAAATTTGCAATGAGATTGCATACCTTGCATATGATGGTTGGATCCCGATCCCACTGTGGGCAATAGTTTCTCCCAGGAGAGTTTTGCAGTTTACAATTAGCTAACCCATTAGGTGTCTAGAAAGGTGTTAACGGGGCTACGCCTCTGGAAAGACGAGGTTTACTTTAATTAGGTCCGTGCGAAAGCACGGGGAACCTCCCTCAAGTACCGACACTGGCCTGGCTGAACGGTTAGCGAAGTTGTAGACTGTAATTAATCCTGGCTCGTTTTCTTTTTAAGGTTTGAAAGAAAAACTTGATTAAAGCAGTGGGAGACATCGATTAGACAAGATAATAACCAATCTGATCTTTGCAAGAGCTTTCGCTGAGTGTATTCTTTTCTCTCTCTTAATGGCAGATACCAATGACAGGACTCAAGCTTCTACTAGATAAAAATAAACTGAATGAGACCAATTATAAAGACTGGCTGAGGAATCTGAACATTGCCTTGACTTATGATAAAGTATCATATGTCATCACGGCTCCAGCCCCGCCCGTCACAGGTCCAAAATCCTCAGTTGCGGATATTGAAATCCGCAAGACATGGGACGCTGACTGTGCCACGGCCAAATGCCTCGCGCTTGTATCGATGGATAACACACATCAAAAGCAGCATGAGAATATGGACATTCACGCCATATTCCTCCATACAAAGGAGTTGTATGGAGAGCAATCCCGCGTATTACGATACGAAGCATCAAAAAAATTGTTTCAGATGCGAATGGCCCCTGGCACACCAGTAGGAGACCATGTTCTGAAGATGATAGCTCTCATAGAAGAGCTTGAGGTCCTTGGATGGACAATGGACAATGAACAATATACGGATATTATTCTGCAGTCCCTCCCCTCCACCTTTGGTCAATTTATAGTTAACTTCAACATGCACAACATGGAGAAGAAATTACCTGAACTCCTTAATATGTTAAGTAGTGCAGGGAGCACACTGAAATTAGTGAAAACTCCCGTTTTGAGTGTTGGGCAATCTTTCTCTTCTCGCCCAATGGCTAAGGCCAAGGGAAAGATGAAGAAGAAGCCCACCAAGCTTAGGGGTGGAGTTAAAAAGGTTAAGGGAAAGGATAAGTTCAAAGCTGGAGAATCGGGGAAAGAGGAATGTTATCACTGCCACAAAACAGAACATTGGAAGCGCAACTGTACGGAGTACTTAAATCTTAAGAAGAAGCATGGGGATGCTTCCGCTTCAGGTGTGTTTGTGACAGAAAACTGTTTTTCAATAAACTCTGCTTCCTGGGTATTAGATACCGGTTCTGGTTCTCACATTTGCAATTCTATGCAGGGGCTGAGAAATAGCAAGGTTTTGAAGACAGGTGACCATACTCTCCGCGTTGGAAATGGTTCCAATGTACATACAGTCGCAGTGGGAGAGTATCATTTGGGGTTGCCGTCTGGGTGTATATTGGTTTTGAACCCATGTTACTTTTTACCTAGTATGCTTTGTAATATAATATCCGTTTCTTTGTTAGACAATGAAGGATATAATTTTGTATTGCAGAACAATGTTATGAACATTCACCTGAATCAAATGTTGGTTGGGTATGGTACGCTTAATAACGGGATATACGTCCTAAATCAACACACAGTTTTCAGCATACAACACACTAATAAATGAAAACTTTCAGAAATAAATGAAGCTTTTCTTTGGCACTGTAGACTTGGTCATATTAACGAAACAAGACTAAACAAGTTACATAAAGATGGATATTTAAACTCTTTTGAATATAAATCTTATGCGACTTGCCAGTCTTGTATCAAGGGTAAAATGACCAAAACTCCGTTTACTGGACACGGAGAAAGAGCTACCGAGCTCCTTGGCCTTATACATAGTGATGTATGTGGGCCAATGTCTACACAGGCTAGACGCGGTTTTTCATACTTCATTACTATCACTGACGATTTCTCTAGATTCGGTCATGTATTTTTATTAAAGCACAAATCCGAAGCTTTCGAGAAATTCACTGAATATAAACTCGAAGTAGAAAAACAAACCGGCTTGAGTATCAAAATGCTTCGATCAGATCGAGGCGGGGAGTACCTCAGTATTGAATTTGCAAACATCCTAAAAGAGAATGGGATTCTCTCTCAACTCACTCCTCCTTACACACCACAGCACAACGGTGTGTCTGAACGACGGAATCAGACCCTATTACATGATGAGTGATGCTGAGTTACCTGTCTCATTTTGGGGGCATGCATTGGAGACTGCAGCATTTC